>CM072778.1:109602500-110202500 GCA_036936925.1 Cenchrus fungigraminus | reverse complement strand
AGGACTGAAACCCTTATCATGACCCTTGATATTCTTACCATGTGCATTCAGTCACTCTTTGTAGGGTCAGGATTTGCTAAGCACCATGCTCAATCTTGTTGTATTAGTAATTTTCACCTGAAGACCAGTGAATTATTCCGAATTGTAGGTCGTTTCGGCAAATTTAGATTCATAATTATTATTTTGTATCCAAACATAAATATATATCTAGATGCACAGCAAAAATTAATATGAATCTTGAAATGTGCAAAACTGCTTACAATTTGAAAAGGACAAAGTACAATGCAAAGAGTAAGGTTGCTTTGTGCCAAATGAGCTGACTTAGGGTTTTTTTACAACAACAAACTTTATATATTATGTAGCTAAATTACAAAATAGTCCTCTTAATAAGACCGAATTACAAAGAGGTCCAATGACCGGATAAGCACAACTACATGCCTACATCAGAAGCGTTGACGAAGACGAAGAGATCGCGCAGAGCGACAGTTGAAGGTGGGTCGACGGCGCCGGTGATGAAGAGCACGCCCGACAACCGAAGGATGAGTAGAAAGTCGTCGCCGAAAGTAGAGAATGGTGCTCGAAGTCGAATCCCAGGTGAAGACAATATCATCGAGGCAACGCCGGATGTGGAGGTGTCGGTAGGAGTCTGGATCTGCAACATTTGTGGCTGCTTCGAGATGGGCGGCAGTGGAGCGCCTTGATGAACTCCATCTAACTGGAGTTGAAGAAGACAAAAGCAAGAG
This sequence comes from Cenchrus fungigraminus, assembly GCA_036936925.1. NCBI lineage: Eukaryota > Viridiplantae > Streptophyta > Magnoliopsida > Poales > Poaceae > Cenchrus > Cenchrus fungigraminus. Next base: position 110,201,757 of record CM072778.1, on the reverse strand, counting down.
GAAACTCACCGGTTCCATGGCGAAGTCGGGGAGAACCGGAGAGTGGGGGAAGCCCAGAAATCCATGGCGGAGGTGAGCAGATCTAGACTCAAAGGGAGCGAATTTATTTTATTCCTCACCTTGGTATAGCAGCAGCCGGCGAGAACCACCACGATAGCAGCAGCAACGACAACGGCGGCACCAAGGGAACAATGGCAAGAAGACCGACAAACACCCATCCACGGCAACAACTAAGCAACACAAAGACTACCTACTACTAGAAGAATAGGAAGCAGAGAAGTGCCGGCCCGCCTCCCCCTCGCCACCGGCGCGGACGCCCGAGGGAGAGAGGAAGGGGGTCGGGAACTGGGTGGCTCTCGGGGTCTCTCCAGTCTTCAGGAAAAGGGTCTCCAACCGACCGGAGTGTAAATCATGTTGTTTCTTGTTTTGTGACCTGCAGAGGTCAGGATGAGAATGGGTCGGCCCAGCCCCTGTGGCCTCATGGCCAATCTTAGGGGCCACAGGTCGACCCATTTTCAAGTTTGTTTGTGGTCTCGATGGCCCAATGAGTAGCACTGGTCGACCCATTCAACTTCTTGCCTTATGCTAATTCAAACATTCTTTGTTCGAGACATATGAGATACGAAAGCAAATGTCGTTACAAATTGTTTCTAAAAAATATGTCATTACAGGCAGAAATAAGGTTTGTTCTTTTTGTTTTGCCCCTTTCTTTTCTAATATTTCTATTTTGGTCCCAAGAACTTCTAATTTCTCACGTTGTAATACCTAAAACTTTTTTTTTCTCACAATTTAATCACTAGAGAGATAACAAACAAATTTTTAATCGAAAATGATAGTTGGAGGTGGATGAGTAAAATGTATAAATTTACTCATTTATTTGATGTCGTATTGTCTATTTATTTTTTACCATTTGCTCGTATTATTATTTTTGGGCTTCATCTTCGTCATTATACGCAATTGTTGGTGGCAAAATCAACATGTGCAAAGATTTTCTTCCACCCATTGCAAGACACGAGTATATTTGCTAGTGATTTAAAAAGCAGATATATTTTTTTGAGTTTGGGTCGACCCATCTTACCCATTGGGTCACTATGCTCCGGCCCTATCGACCCATTTTTCATTTGAGGCCGACCCATATAACCCATTGTCCTTGGATTTTTGGGTCGGGCCAACTACCCAACGGGTCGACCCGACCCATTCCCATCTTGATGCGGAGGTCAGGTCGAATGGAATAAATATATAATTAATCCTCTTAATACCATTTTTGATAAATAATACGCGCATCAACTACTCAATACAAGGAGTGATACGTGAGAGCATCGCGATTCGCGGAAGGGACCATTGCATCAGCAAATTCCGGCTCTCCAACTTTATGCATCTTTTTACAAAAAACTATTTGAAATCCACATTGTTTCTTACTGCATTTCTTGCCTCATAAACATGCCAAACATTAATAAATGTGAAATGATATGGCTTGTCTTCATCGAAGAAATCCAAAAGCCATTCTCGTCTGACGCGAACAAAAATCAATCGATCGATCGGTCTTTCCAGGTCAGTAGTAGGTGCAGGATCCATAGCTGGGGTCGGACTGCACGACGACCGCCGAGTTGTTGAAGTAGCAGTTCCAGGGGTGCCTGCCATTGGCGGCGTAGTAGAGGTTCATGGCGACGGCGGCGCGCGACACGAGGTTGTCCGGGTAGTAGCAGGGCCCGCCCTTCTGGATGACAGCGCAGCTCACCTGGGAGCAGGCGTAGTTGAGGTTCAGAGACAGGATGTCGTTGGACGCGGAGGGCTTGGCGACGCACCACGTCTTCTTCGCCTCGACTGCAATGGCGGCATTTGTTCAGAAACCATTGTTCATTGATCCGTCACAAGATGAGATATTTCATCTGCAGTTACCTGATGATGATGATGAGGTGAAGCTGAGGAGCACAAGCCCCATCAGAGTCAAAGACATGAGCAGCAGCGACGCCGATGGCTGAGCTCCCGCACCGCCTCTGATGCCCATCTTAGCTGTGGAGGGAGAATGAATAGAGGAGGCAGATCGATCGATTGATCGGACGGGGCGCTCTGCCTGCAGCTTCAGCTAGCTTTGCTTGCACTCTGCATTGCTTGATGCTCTATTTATAAGGACAAGGAGAAGAAGATGATGACTTTGCTTGCACTCTGCATTGCTTGCTGGATGCTCATGCTGCATGCATCATGCATGTGACCCCAATCGGATCGAATCCACACAGGTCTCTCCCTCCCTGCCTTGCGCCCAAGGCAACCTGCATGTGCTGCTGCTGCTTTTCTTCAGCGCAATTCCCTACCAGATTTCTTTTTGAAATGATTCCCTATCAAATTTTGTTCTGCTCTGGCATCTCTCTCTCTCTCAGATTCCTACTCCATAATGCTTTCCTTCCTCCGTCGCCAGTCTTTGTGACAAACAGGTTACTGAAAAAAGGGAAAGCGGTCAAGTACTGCTCAAGGTACTAAATAGCGTTTGTAGCGCCCGCAATAGCGGCCGCTATAGCGGTAGCGGTACCCCGCCGCTACCGCTATAAGGTAGCGGACCCAAGATAGCATGCTTGGACCTAGCGGCCGCTATTGTCCGCTATTGCCCGCTATTGGAGCTGCTATTGCTCGTGTTAAGCCGCTATTTGCGACATTTATGGTTCAAATAATATATAAATACAAATTAAATAGTAACAAATATTATTTTGATTAATTATTTAGGTAATGTACAAGAATTATGGATTGATAAATGAATTCTTTATTTATGGATATGATAATTTAATATTAATATGTATTCCTAAATAATAAATATATCTATTTTTTTGTGATTCTTGTCGTCAAATGTAATTGACTAACTTAAAACTTTAATATTTTCATGTAAATTTGATGTTAATGCACTAAAATTGTGACTATTTCTTGCATTCCGCTATTTGGACTTAGCACCCGCTATAGCACCCGCTATCCGCGATCCGCTACACCGACACTAATCCGCTACCATACCGCTAAATGCTATTTAGTACCTTGGTACTGCTCCACCTGTCAGTCCATGATCCTTCCAAATGTGAGGGTGTTTACTGTCCTACTATCTTTCTATTATGCCCAGCAGAGAGCCGAGCAGAGTTCTTCCTGACCACAGGTGTTCATTTACTGATGGTTCTACAAGCATCCATATAGACTAGAACAAAGGCATGGGATGATGATTACCAAATGATGCATGCGTTACTCCACCCATGTCGGTATGGATGAGTTCCATAATAGAAAGATGGTGTAGATCTAGAATTTCCTGTAAAACATGTTCAACATACCTTGCTTTATTCCTCTTTGGCTTACACCTTTTCTGTTTGCCTTTGCTCCTGCTCTTATTCCCATCCATATTTCCCCCCTTGCCCTGCGAAACTAATTCTGCCCACTTTGCATCGAAAGATTGAAGTGGCTTCAGCCAGATACATATATTCTCAACATCTGGGAACCTTGCCTCTGCAAGAAAGAAAAAGCAGCTTATACACAAACCTCACTAACACAAAATCTGTAGAGACAACACATGAGATTGAAATCTTCCCATGATGCACAATACTTCTCAACTGAAGCCATGCTACAAGCAACCAACACCAAACACATGATGCCCTGTCCTGTACATGTCTTAATGTCTACCTTGCTAGTATCATTATATGCAGGTTGCTTCTAAAAGAAATATTCATTTGCTAACATAGACAATATCATAATAGCTAGTCTCAGGCTCTCTCTCCACACAACACAAACAGTCAGTACAAGCAATCCCTAGATTCCTATACGCCAGGTAGCTTGAGTTCAGTGCTATCTCCACCGGGATTAATGTAAAATTAGACAAAAGAAACTCACTGTTAGATGCTGTTACAAGATAGAGTGCATGCTTTGCCGAAAGAACAAGCTTACCTGGTGAAAAAATATATCAATACATTGGAGATGCGCTAGGAGTACTTTCTTCAGCCACACTGATGTCAGTACTGCTTCTATTATGGTAGCATACAAATTAAGAGAGATGCAAAGCAGTAACTAAATTGACCCTATCAATCTGCTCCCTGTCATCAGATCGTCCGTACGCGCTTCGTGCCATTCATTTAGTCTTGCAATGCTGATACCATTACACATCTTATGCATAAGACTGTACATATAAGAGATAAACACCTTCCACTAGGTTAACACCCAAACACAACTCAAACATCATGCACGGTCTGTCTGCGGTATACATGCATTCAATTTTCATGAAAAAACGAGGGTGTCAGTGTTGTAAGACTTCTCTTCTGTTAATGCAATTATACAATAAGGCGACTTCTGTATACTGTGGCCTTCTGCATATGCTGATGAGATAAATCTAGAATGCACCACTGTTAAAAAAAGGTCCAAGCAATTTAAAGATTAACTAGAGGTATAATTGTCTCAGGTTTGCCTAATAGGCTAATACACATGGATTTGGAAACTATAATAACATATACAAGCATGGATGTTCCACAACTTAGAACACAGATTTCCATCCATGAGTTTTCGCATGGAAAAACGTGAAAAGAATATCAAGGGCCGCCAAACTCACTGGGATGAATATTCAATTTTCCATCTTCCAGTGACCCAAACATCATGTGTGTGTCATATTTTCTAGACCAGTTCACTTTAAGGACATCTTTGGCACTTTCTCCATGTACACCAAATTGTTTTCTTTTTCATTTTGGCTTGTGGAAAAAAGGCAGGTAAAGGATAAAGCACTATAACTAAACAGCAATATTGAGTTATTTACCAGCATAATATTTTCATAGTTAGTCATATAGCCTATGGAAAAACTCGCACATAATAATGATAATTGACAACATACAAGAGTCAAAATATAGTTTGATGGAGCAAATAATATTTTTTTATGAAAAAACAAATAGTAATTCACAGGCAACCTATCAGTTTGTACCAAATCCATTTTAAATGTGAAGGATTGCTAGGCACAGAACAATGCAAGCAGATGAAACAATAGGCGAGCAGTTGAGTTTTATCACCTATTCACAATCTTTGCATCCTGTTACTACCATATAATCTTTCAAGGAGCACAACATGATGTAATCATGTTAGCACATATACTAGTGCATTCACGTATACAAGGTGCTCTCCTTGTGTGCACGTGGGAGACAAGATAATACACACATGAATGCAACGGTAACGACTTGTATGGTAGCTAGGCAGGCAAAACAAGCTCCCACCAACATTCTTCAATTCAATGAGAGGATTTCACACTTGTTGCTAAGGCAGGGCAAGTTTCGGTTACATGAGGATCGGAAGAGGGAGGGCAACTGCATCTCAGTTGCTCACTCACTAAACACAAGTAATACAACATCTGGCAGTGAAGCCCCAAATCCCTGGGCCAGAGCCGGCTTCTGTGTCTTGTTCAGCCTAGAAAATTTTTGGCCCCTGCGGGTGTCACCATTCAATAGCTTGCGTCCGTCGTCTACTGCTTTCCTTCTCAGGGAGCACAGCTGCGCTGACGCTTCAGCTGTAACAGCACCACCAGCCTCGGTTTCTGCCTCATCTGCTCCCCAGTCCAACTCGTCATCATCAGTCATGCCCTTTGAGGCCTCGCCATGGGCTTCACAGCTTCCATCTTTGGTGGGGGCAGAGTCCATCTCGCTGCTCCCACCCCACCATTTCATAGTTTCACAGGACAAGCCAGATGATGGGAATCCGTACTTAAAATCGTCCATGTAGCTAGGAATGGTTTTGGCTTGGCTACCATGGGCCAAGCTTGGTGTCACATTCTGGTTACCTGCTGGGGGCGAAACCAAAACTTGCCCTGCATTAGCACTGTCCTGTTGAGATTTCGCCGCTCCTTGGAAAGTGCTTGATGACCTATTAGCACGCCCAATCCAATCCAAGTGTCAAATGGCGTATCATATCATCATGACATCATAGGATCCAGTGCAACAAGTCAACTGCATGAACTACTTAAGCTTTGCAGGAGCAATAAGTAGGAGGAGGATTGAAAAGGAGAGAGCTTTTACTGACACAATTGGTGAAGCAGGTGAGTTGGAAGCCTTTTGTTTTGCAAAATTTGACAATTCAGAGAGTTCCTTGGCTTTCTCTCTTTCAGGACCTTTTGTGTCGTCACCAGTTTTCGCAGAAGCAAGCTGCACGCAGTACGTTTGAGAGATAGAGAATGTGAAATTGAGAGCTTGTGGTATGACGAAATTTGTTATTACCTTTCGATATGGCCACCTAACAATCCCGTGGGTGCGGCATATCCTCTTCAAGACACTGGTGCCAACTCCTGCAGGCGGATGGGATGAGGCAGCAGGGGTGAATCGCGCATGGAATGATGGAACGGGAGCAAGCATACGTACCGAGGATGGAGGCCGCCTCGGCGATGGGTAGGGAGAAGAGCTTGGAGATCTCCTCGTAGGATAGCGAGGCCCTGGTGGGTTTGGGCTGCTGCGCCTGGGCATCGGAAGCCATCCCGCCCGACCGACCTCTGCTCTGCCTCTGCGGTGATTTGAAGCGGCGAATCGAAAAGGAGGCGGCGGCGGCGGAGGAGGAGGAGGAGGACGGCGGCGGCGGCGGCGGCACGAATCCGACCAGCCCGGTTCTGGTTTGGTTTCCCTTCCTTTGTTCGTTCGTTCCAATCTGGCTGGGCCTAATCACTCCAACTGGGCCATGACTGGGCCGGCTCAGAGCTCTCTGACCCATGACCATGAGCGATCCGGCCCATCCGTCACATGCATGCGCTACGCTGAATATCGAAAATGTTGATTTTTTTTATTATTTTGATTTTGACAAACGTTGAATATATTTTTTTGGATGTTGAAATATAACATGAACAATGTTGAATGAATTTAGTATTTTTCTATGAAATGTTGGTTGTTGTTTCTGCATCTGTTAGAGTAACTATTTTTGATGTTGAACTAATTTTAGAAATTATGTTGGCTAATTGAGAGGTGAGTGAGGATGAGTGCCTCCTAAAAAAACCTAACCCGGTGGGTGGGTTTAAGACCGCTCCACAATTTTCTATTAAGAGGGAAACCTAATCTCAACTTAGAAAATCCTTGAATCCCGATTTCACTGGCGAGAGGATTTTTTAAAATCAGTTTTGTAAATTCGCTCCCTGAACCTAGGTTTCACCAGCGAGTGGATTTTTTAAACCGGTTTCGTAAATTCGCTCCAACGGGGAATCAAATCCAGATCTCCTGGTTGCGACCATACCTCAGCGCACTCTAACCAGCTAGGCTATGTGTGCCCCCTCCCGCGGGGCGTCTTCTGCGGAGCCAACTAACTAGTTCACCACTCTGCCACCTCGGCACCGATGGCCTCTGCGAATATGTGATGTTTTTCGAGGTTGCACTATATCATTTTTTTTCGAGGTTGCACTGTAAAAAAGTTGAAGTACAACTAATTTCAGCAGGTGGCTCTGTCTAGAGTCATTCGCGACGAGTTCCAGAGATGAACTTGATCAAGAACAGGCCTTGGATTTCACATACTACTCGTCAGCTAGCTAGATAGCCGCTGCTGCTTTGGGTTCGCGCACACCACCGGCCGGCCAGCCGCGGTGGGGTGGGGCTCCTCCGATCCACCGCTTTATTGATCAAGACCAGGGGCAGCCTGTCAAGCGCGGCGGCGACAAAGGTGGCCACCACGACCACCACCGGCCCGGCAGCGACCAGCCCTCCCGGCGCTACGGCGCCGCCCAGCACGGTCCCCCGCGGCCCTGCCAGGAAGACCGCCGCCGTCCCCGCCGACGCCGCGGAGAAAGGGAAGAAGCAGCCGGCCAGGCTCAGGATCTCCATGGTGCCACGGAGCACGAGCGCCGCCGCGGCGGGGTCCCGGAGCACGACGTCGGCGACGTGGCCGGCAGCGCCCAGCACGAGCGCACCCCGCCGGCCGCGCCGCGCGAACGCCGAGACGCACGAGAGGACGTCGCGGCCCGGGGGCACCTCCAGGACGTGGGCGCGCATCGCGCTGGGGCACTCGTGCGCCGCGATCACCACCGGCGGCTTGGGTTTCGGCACGTGCCGACGGTGAGGGGCCGTCACCGTAGGCCTCGCACCGCCGCCGCTGGTCTTCTGCTTGTTGTTACTCTTCTTCTTACTCTCGGAGGCGGCGGAGGCCATCATCATATCTGTGTAGTATTACCTCTGTGATTTGATCGATCGAGATGCATGCATGGTGACAGGTTTAGTTAGTTGTTTTTGGCTTTTAAAGACTCTATCTACTCTATGCTTACTACTACTGTAGCTGTAGTTGGTTAGCAAGGCAAATAAGCGTGACCACTTTCCTATTCTATCATTTTTATTAATTAATCGTAATTAAAAAACAGTGCTGCCTGCTCCCCAACTAATTAAACATCCATCCTAACAAGCTCCTAACCGTCACCCTCTCGTTTTCCCCCCTTTTTTTTGGTTCACAGGGATGAAAAATCTCCATTTGAACTTTTACTAAAACAAAAAAAAAATTGAAACAAAGGCACCTGAGCAGTTTTTCTAAATTTTACTCTCTAAATCATCATTTAAAGAACCATTTGCACAAAAATTGTTTTTATATCTTTTCACTTTCCAACTATTTTTCTATATCTCACGTGCACTCTTGAAAGTCATTCTTGTCTTCTATATTTGAGTAGTGAAAAATCTGAGATAGAAGATGGCTATATTTGGATGATCATTTAGATAAGTCGTTGTTGTAGAGTAGTTTCCACTAAAATATCTATTCCTAACATTTAGAAAGAAAATGGAGAGTTTCTTGGAGATGCTCTTATACAAGCATTAGTGGATTAGCGGAACTTGCTTAACCTCACCAGGTGGAAAAGGCAAAACCCTAAAATCTTTGATTACCCTTGATTTCTGTAACATATGCTAATATTAGGCATCATTAACCTCATTAGTGCATAACTGAGCATTATACCATTGTATTTGTTTAAATTAATAAAATTATTATTTTTGGTTTTAAGGACCGTATGGGACGGGAGGGGACGATCGGTTGTATGGCATGAGGGATAGAATCATCCCTGAGGGGGAATATTCGCGTGAGACGCGGAAGCCCTTGAGACGTCATCCGCTGAAAACGAGCAGGCGGGCTAGTCTCACTCCGACGTCGTCCTTCTCCACCTCCCTAAACGGACAATGGTCGAAATCGAGGAAGAAGAGCAAATAAAGCAGCAGTCAAGCTTGAGGGCGTGCTCGCGAGGCGAGCCGAGCTTAATTGGGGCCGTCAGTTAGGCAAGTTGGGATCGATCCGCTGCTAGTCGAGCAAGTTGGGATCGATCCACTACCAGTCAGGCAAGCTGGGATCAATCCTCTGCCAGTCGGAGAGTAGAAGAAACATGTGGACCAAGATGTGGTCTATGTTGATGTTTGTTATTATTATTATTTATCAATTGTTTTTTCTACACTTGTTGTGCTTATGTAAACATATAAAAATTAGTTCCTCTTATGTAAAATTTGACTAAAATACTGAAAGTAAGGATACCCTTGGTCTTTTGGAAAAACAAATCCAACTGCCAAAATATCTTGCATGCTAGGCGTCGTCTAAGACTTATTGGGTATTAGTATACTCAGGTTTGTTGTTGCGACCATATTTTAGGTGGTGTTGCTTTGCTTTGATGGCACATCAACGTTGTCCTCGACATTGTTTCTAGTATCGCTTTTTCTTGTTTCAGTTTCCTTTCTTATGTGCATTCAAAGCTCTGTTTCTTTCTTGTACTTCAACTTTTGTCTTTAAAAGGTATGTGTTGTATCTTAATTATGTAAATTCTGTGATGTTTGTATTATATCTTCTCACCTTAGTGTAAGATTTTTGGTGTATTGTTTCAATCAAGATATTCAGTTGTTGTATTGAGTTGGACGCGACAGATAGTCAGATTACACTGTCTTGAGTGCATATTAGTTGGATTAACCATTAAACGGATGATTAGCACACTTAAGACGATTTAATTTGTATACTTCTACCACAAAATCCCTAAAAAAGCTCGAGGTTACTAATGTGCTCTATGTTGTACACCGTGCAGGAACCGACACTAATAAGGAACACAACGAGGTAAAGAGGTTCATATGTAACGTTGCAAGGCTGTTGATTTGAAGCTATTTCGACAACATGAAAATTGTAGGAAACCCCGATGTCAACTCCTAGGAAGCGTGAAGAACGTGACCACGTGAAGAAATTCAACTTGTGAACTGAGAGGGTAGTCGTTCAGGTTGTTAGTTGAGTAGGTATCTGGTAATCACAACGCGTCTAGCTTCTTCCGTTGGTTCAGTCATGGTTGCTGATAGATCAATCCATCGGTCTAAAAGTGCCAGCGGTCCAAGAAGTCAGCTCAACTTTCAGCTAATAACCCTTCGTTCTCCCTGTCTGCAGCTACTGGGTGCCAAAGGTCCTCTAGTTTAATTGGTTAGAGAGATAATCATACCAGTAGACTTAGATTCGATTCCTTATTAGAGCGGATTATGTGTTTTTTAAATCCCCTTGTTGCATAGTTGCTGCTACTCAATTAACTAATATAACGATAAGGAGCGATAGAGGTTCTTACTATTTCATTATTTTTTTAGAAAAGGGAAATATTTCAAGCCTTTGCAATGACAGCCAATTTTACAGCATTCTCAGTTAAAAAGCTGATGAAACAAGAAAAAAGTTGCATGCATATAAAATGGAATAAATGAAAAATAAAGTTTATTATTACTCCTTTCATTCTTGGCAAATATATCCAAAGCGACAATCTTCAACGCTTTGCTTGATGAAGAGTTAGTTTTTCCTTAATTCCTCATGTTGTTGTAGAAATCAAAATGCAACCAATATGCTCCCTTTAAAACATCCTACATAAAAGAAGTGAATCGTTTTTTCCTCAAAGACCAATTCATTACACGTACACCAAATAGTTTACATAAGAGTTGCGCCCCCACGAAAATTAGTAGTCTTTCTTTCTTTCTTTCTTATGCCCACTAACCAATTCATTACGCGTACACCAAACAGTTAAAAAAGATATGTTTGTTTGTTTCAATACAGTTGTAGAAATAATATTTTTGACTTTTAGATTAGGAAAAAGTGTATTTTCATCCCTCAAGTATTACAAAAGTATGACATTCATCCCTCATGTTTTATTTGATGCAAATCAACCCTCTAACTATCTGAACTGGTGCATTTATCATCCTTACTTTGGTTTAACTATAATTTACTATCTTATAATAGTAGTTCAAACCATGAAATCATCTTGCTAATTACTACTTAGTCACATCTTATGTTGAGTTAATATCGATAATAATTGAGTGTGAAATCAGCTTCATTAATTTTTTCATAAAAAAATTATGAGTACTCAAATTAGGGAATTTACTAAAACTTTTTTGTGAGCTTTATATTTTTGACTTAGCATATTGTATATCTAGGAAGCGATTACTGATTACTCAAATGATTATGTGGCATAAAGCATCATTAGATTTCTCTAAACCATTGTTAAATTATTAGGTTGGATGATAAATGCACCAAATTAGTTACTTAAGGGATTGATTTGCACCAAATGAAACATAGAGGATCAATACCACACTTTTACGATACTTGAGGAGTGAAAAATACACTTTTCCTTTAGATTATCTCCGCTTTGCTAAATTGTTCTTTGTTAAAATCACACCTCGTTGGAGGTACCAAAGATTTTTACTTTTATTTTTAGCAGTGTCTAGCTTTCATACGAATTTATTAACGAAGGAGATGCTATTCTGGTTTAAAAGCTATATTGATACATACTAGACCGTATACTATAAAATAATCGTGACTATACATGTCGTGGGTAAAAATATTCCGATGGCAGTTTTAGCTACTAGGTTATGCCAAACTACTATTATACATATGTTAATAACCAACGAAATTAGTTATTAATAATTAATTAAAGTAGCGACACGTATGCAATGTTATCGGCTGGCTGGGTGCAGCAGCAAGTCTCGTTGACCATACATGAAGACCAGATCCACCAATCAGGGCTCTTCTCTATCTCGGGGGCTGCCGCGAATTTTTATATATATATATTTTTAATTATTTTGCAAAAGTATACGACCGTTTGAAAATTTATCAGATTTGACCATCACCCGCCGTGCGCCACGGCGGTTACAGGTCCAACCGCTGTAGCCCACGGCGGTTGGACCAACGGCCGCGGGCCCCACGGGCGGGAATGCCAGCCGCCGTGGTCCACGGCGGTTGAGGCCTATGCGCCGTGCGCTACGGCGGCAGGCCCAACCGCCGTGAGCCACGGCGGTAGGGGTTGTGCAACCGCCGTGGTCCACGGCGGCAGGTCGGCTCACCCCTATAAGAGCCGAAAATTACTCCGGAAATGTCATAAAAATTCGGAAAAAAAGAAAGAGATGGTTGGGAAGGAGAAGAGAGTGAGGGGGCGGAGCAGCGAAGCTCTGCCGGTTCTTCGCTTCATTGTAAGTATTTCGTCGATTTCAACCCTTTTAGCACCTTTACTTAGGGTTGATTCACTGCGTAATTAATGATTTACTGTGTTTATTTAGATCTGTAGTATCAAAAATGTCCTGTTTGTAGGGTTTAGGGTTGAGAAGGAGAAGAGAGGGAGGGGGCGGAGCAGCGAAGCTCTGCCGGTTCTTCGCTTCATTGTAAGTATTTCGTCGATTTCAACCCTTTTAGCACCTTTACTTAGGGTTGATTCACTGCGTAATTAGTGATTTACTGTGTTTCTTTAGATCTGTAGTTTTAAAAATGTCCTGTTTGTAGGGTTTAGGGTTGAGAAGGAGAAGAGAGGGAGGTGGAGGGTGCGGAGCAGTGAAGCTCTGCTGCTTCTTCGCTTCATTGCAGGTATTTCACTGATTTCACTAATTACTATTTTGGTGTACTGTAGATTTATGTATGATATAGATTTCTGGAGTATAGATCTATAGTTGTAGTTTATATTACTGTCGGGGACAGCCATAGGGGTCCCCTAACTATGGGGGAGATTACCCTTCCTAAAGAATTAACACAGAACCACGAAAACATTACCTGAACCGACCGCAGCCCAACACGAGGAAGGCCCACGGTCCGCCACGGCCCAATAACCTCCATGGCCCATCAAACGGCCGTCCCCAGCCGCCCTCGAGCGAATCTCCGCCCCGCTCGAGGGTCAGGGCACCACGCGGCAAGCACCCGCCCCGCTCGAGGGCGCGGCACCCCGTGGGTAAACTCCCGCCCCGCTCAAAGGCACGGCTCCCCGTGAGCAAGACTCCGCCTCGTTCGAGGGCCCCGGCCCCTCGAGCGGGTCACCGCTTCGCTCGAGGGATTGGCGCCCCTCGTACAGATCTCCGCCTCGCTCAAGGCCGACCCTCGAGCGATAGCGCCCCGCCTGTCTCGCCTGACAGGGGCATTAAATGCCTTTGCCCGCCGCAGGTGCCTTAGTCAAAAGGCAATCCCCGCCCATGCCGTGCCGCTGACACCGCCAGGGCTTCTGACCTTGTCACTGTGCGGCCAAACCCCGTCACATACCGCCATTCCCAGCACTATGCAGGTGCTGTGCGGACAGGCCAGTGTCATTCCAAAGCACTGCACCGCCCACTCCCGTCCTTTTCCCACGGCGAGCCCCTCGAAAGGGCATGGGCGCACCCTCGAAGGGTATACGGGCGGCGACCGGGCGCACGTTGCGAGCGGCGTCACGGCGCGGAACACACTAAGCACGTCTCCTCCATCATCTTCGGCACTGTACAGGCCATCCCCGGTGCTGTGGAGCCATCCCCAGCGCTGTGGAGCCCTGTTACGATGGGACACCACCACGCCGACCCCTGTATGGCATGGGTGCTCCCGCCATCGAGGCCCTCGAAAGGGCATGGATCATCCTCGAAGGGTGTACGGACGGTGAGCAGGCGCGCACACTGACCGGCGCCGTCGTACGAGCGACGTGCGCCGCGTCCCCTCCACTAACTCCGGCGCCGCCCGGCCATCCCGGGCGCTGTGCAACTGACCCGGGGTCTGTGCGGCCATCACCAGTGCTGTGCGGACATCCCTAGCCCTGTGGCACCATCCCGGGCGCAATGCAGCCATCCCCGGTGCTGTGCGGCCCTGCTCCGATGGGACGCCGCCACGTCGGGCCCTGTACAGCACCAGGTGCCCTCGTCGGCAAGACCCTCGAACTGATGTACGGACGGCGGTCAGACGTGCACGCCGAGCGAGCTACCCTCGAAGCTATTCCCCGGCAAGTACATAGCCGCCACGACACCCGCAAGTACTGAGATTCGTCAGGACACCATCAAGTCACAAACGCTGTGTACCAGTACCACGATACTGTGTAAAACCCCGTGCGGCACATTTGTAAGCCGCCTCCCCTTGGTCTATAAAAGGAGGAGGCGGTCGCCCGGCCGCCGGGGACGAGATCGTCACTTCTCGCCCGCACGCACCCACACACTCACTTCCGTGATATTGGCACTCTGCCTCAACCATCTAGCAGGGACTTGGAGGCTTTTCCTCCTCTCCCGCCTAGCTTGTAGCCCCCCTCTACAGGCATTACGGTGCATAGCAATACAAGCGCCGCGAGCGCAATCTGCTGGACGTACGGCCCCACGGCCGGAACCAGGATAAACCTGTGTCCCGTCTTTGCTTAGCACCGGCCATCGAGAGACCGATCACAGCGCATTTCACTAGTTAGTGTCGGGACTAATCCTAACACCGACAGTTGGCACGCCAGGTAGGGGGCTCGCGCTGTGATCGACCCCTCACCAGAAGTCTCAATGGTGATTCGCACCGAGATGACGTCCCAGAGGTACGCCATGGGCAGGTCGGACCCTTTCCCTGCCGGATTCGAAATCCGGTTCGGGAGCCTGAACTTTCAGGCTACGGGGAACGGCTACCACATGCGCCTTACTAATCGGGATGAACTCCACCCGTGGCGGTCCACCGGGTCGGGCCCGATCCCCGCCACGCCGACGACCGACGACCCGGCGCCGGAACCCACGACGGCAGTTGCCTCGACGTCTCGACGCCGCAAACGCCTAGGTCAGCGCTCGCGTCAGGCGCGCACGGAGCGGCGCCGGGCAGCACGCGACGCGGCCCGGAGCGACGCACCACCGCCGAGCGACACGACGGCGTACCCTGCAGGGGAGCACGCGGCCATGGGGCCGCAGTTCCCCTACGGGATGCGCAACTCCGCTGCGACGTACGCCTCATCCGTCAGCACCGACATGGCCGCATACGAGGATCTCCCGGGCCATCACCTGCTGTCAACTTGGAACCTCATCGCCACCACCAACGACGAGTCGTACCACAACTCGGCCATCGAGCTGCCGCCCGCGACCTCGCATGGCTACGCGGAGTGGGACTTCTCCGGCGTACCGGACCCTGTGGTATTCCGGTGGTTCCTTGACGCCGCGGACTACTGGTTCGGTTGCTCCGACGACTCCAGCGAAGGGAGCTACGATCCCTCGCGCGAGTGCTTCGTTGTCGTCATCAATGAGCATGCTGACGGAGCGAATGAGGCAGGCGACGGGAACGCGCCCCAGAACCCGGAGCCGAACCCACTGCCCGCCCCGCCGGCAAGACACGCGGACATCACTGCGTAGCTAGCCCAGGCTCGCAAGCTTGAGGCGAAGCTCGCAGAGGAGTACTGGCAGGTGCGACTCTTGCGTGCTACCATCGCAGGGGAAGCCTCAGCGCACGGCGAACGCGCCCGAGAAGCTGGGAGACAGGCCCGCGAGCGCATCAACACCGACTTCAACGTAGACGACCCACACACGCCACCTCGGGCCAGCCAAAAGCTCGTCGCGGCGGCAACACTACTTCGGGCCATGCCCGAGCCATCGACGCCCGAGGCACGTAACCTGCGCCGCGAGGCGCAGGCCCTCATCGAGCAGGCGGTAGTACATCAAGCCGAGAGCTCCGCATCCCGCATGCGCCACCAGTCCAGTACGCAAGGCGGCAGCAGCGCACAGGACTAAGAAGCATCCGTTCACGCGGACGGCGCGGCGGGACAGCCGGCAAACCGGGGCAGGACACCTGTCAGGGAGCGGATCCTTGACACGCCCGGCCAGGCCCACGACGGCGATGCTCGCAACGTCCTGAACGCCAAGAAGAGGGGCGATGCGAAGGCGCGGACGGCGGCGGGCTACCACCCTCGGCGAGGTGGTCGCTACGACAGTCGGGAGGACCGTTCGCCAATGTCGGAACCCCCGGGAACCCGTGTGTTCAGCCGGGAGATCCGCACAGTGAGTTTCCCCCAGCACTTCCGCCAGCCCACCACCATCACCAAGTACACGGGGGAAACATACCCTCGAGTCTGGCTCAACGACTACCGCCTAGCTTGCCAGTTGGGCGGCGCCACCAGCGATGCGGTGATCATCCGCAACCTGCCGCTGCACCTTGCGGATTCGGCCCAGATATGGCTCGAGCATCTGCCGCCCAGCCAAATCCACGGCTGGGACGACCTAGTCCGCACCTTCCTGGGAAACTTCCAGGGCACGTATGTGCGCCCCGGGAACTCATGGGACCTGCGGGGGTGCACCTAGAAACCCGGTGAGTCGCTCCGGGACTTCATACGGCGCTTTTCCAAGCGCTGCACCGAGCTCCTGAGTGTCGCCCAGTCGGAAATCGTGCACGCCTTCCTTGAGGGCACGACCTGCCGGGATCTCGTGCGCGAGCTCGGGAGAAGCCCGCCGGTCGACTCCAACGAGCTGTTCGACATCGCCACCAGCTTCGCCTCCGGGGAAGAGGCGGTGGGGGCGATTTTTCGACGGCAAGAAAGGCAAACGCGTGGACGACACGCCCGCGGAGGGCGACAAGTCCAAGGAACCCGCGAAAAAGCAGAAGCAGGGCAAGAAGGGTAAGAAGAACCTGGGCAAGAGGCCCATGGGACAGGACGAGGACCCCAAGGAGGTCAACGCGGTCGACGCCACCAACAGGGGAGCTCGAGGCCCCCCTCGAGGTGGAGTATTCGACGACATGTTGAAGAAGCCCTGCCCGTACCACAAGACCCCGGTCAACCACACCCTCGAGCAATGCGACATGCTCAAGAAGTACTACAGTCGTGTCGCCGCGAAGGAGGACGAGGCCAAGAAGGATGGGGGTGACGGGGGCGCCGACGGTTTCCCCGCCGTGGAGAACGTGTTCCTCATCTTCGGGGGACCGACGGTGGACATGTCCACCAGCCAGCGCAAACACTAGCGGCATGAAGTTCTCGCCACCGAGAAGGCTCCTTCTTCCTTCCTCGACTGGTCGGAGGAAGCCATCACCTTCAGCCGCAAGGATCACCCGAACAGCATCCCCAATCCGGGTCAATACCCGTTGGTCGTCGACCCCGTCATCGGCAACTCGCGATTCTACAAGGTGCTGATGGATGGCGGCAGCAGCCTCAACATCCTGTATGCGCACACCCTGCGACTGATGGGGATCGGTCTGGATCAGCTGCGGCCCAGCACGGCGCCGTTCCATGGCGTCGCGCCGGGCAAGCGCGTCCAGCCCCTCGGGCAGATCGATCTGCCGGTCTGGTTCGGCACACCGGATAACTTCCGCAAGGAGACCCTCACCTTTGAGGTGGTGGGGTTTCGGGGCGCGTACCACGCCATCCTCGGGTGTCCGTGCTACGCCAAATTCATGGCGGTCCCGAACTACACGTACCTCAAGATGAAGATGCCGGGGCCAAAGGGCGTCATCACGGTGGGCTCGTCGATCGAGCACGCATTCGACTGAGACGTCGAGTGCGTCGAGCATGCCGAGGCACTCGCACTGGACGAATCGCTCGTCGCGGACATGGAGAAGTTGGCCAACGAGGGCCCCGACTCCCCTGCCAAGCACTCAGGCAGCTTCGAGGCTGCCGAGCAGACCAAGGAGGTACCCCTCGATGCCGCTGCCCCCGAGGGCAAGGTGTTGAGGGTCAGTTCCACCCTCGACCCAAAATAGGAAGTGGTGCTCGTCGACTTCCTCCGCGCCAACGCAGACATCTTCGCGTGGAGCCCCTCGGATATGCCGGGCATTCCGAGGGAGGTCGCCGAGCACTCCCTTGACATCCTACCTCACTCCAGAGCGGTGCAACAGCACCTACGGCGCTTTGACGAGGAAAGGCGCCGGGCGATTGGAGTGGAGCTGCGGAGGCTCCTAGAGGCCGGGTTCATCAAGGAGGTGTTCATCCAGTGTGGCTAGCTAATCCTGTACTAGTTAAGAAAAAGAACGGGAAGTGGCGGATGTGCATTGACTATACCGGTTTGAATAAGGCATGTCCCAAAGTTCCCTTTCCTTTGCCACGGATTGATCAAATAGTTGACTCCACCGTGGGGTGCGAGCTGCTATGCTTCTTTGATGCCTATTCGGGTTACCACCAAATTATGATGAAAGAGTCTGACCAACTCGCAACCTCTTTCATCACGCCGTTCGGCATGTTCTGCTACGTAACGATGCCATTTGGTCTTCGAAACGCTGGGGCTACATACCAGCGATGTATGCAACACGTTTTCGGGGATCACATCGGGCGGACCGTTGAGGCGTACGTAGATGACATTGTCGTCAAAACCAGGAAGGCGGACGACCTGGTCAATGATTTGCGTGTTACATTCGATTGCTTGCGGGCTAACAAGGTCAAGTTAAACCCCGAAAAATGCGTCTTTGGGGTGCCGAGTGGCATGCTATTGGGTTTCATTGTCTCCCAGCGGGGCATCGAGCCCAACCCCGAGAAGGTCTCGGCCCTCGACTGGATGGGGCCGATTCGAGATCTGAAGGGGGTGCAGAAGGTGTTGGGCTGCCTGGCCGCCCTGAGCCGCTTCATTTCACGGCTCGGCGAAAAGGGTTTGCCCCTCTACTGACTCCTGAAGAAGCACGAGCGCTTCTCCTGGACCGTCGAGGCCCAGGAGGCACTCGACAAGCTGAAGGCAATGCTCGCTCACGCGCCAATCCTCACGCCACCTCGAGACGGTGAGTCCATGTACCTCTACGTCACGGCGACCACCCAGGTGGTCAGCGCGGTCATCGTAGTAGAGAGGGCAGAGGAGGGTCACGCCCTACCAGTCTAAAGGCTGGTATACTACATCAGCGAGGTGCTATCCGAGACAAAAGCACGGTACCCACAAATCCAGAAGCTCCTTTACGCGGTGGTACTCGCTCGGCGCAAGCTGCAGCACTACTTCGAGGCCCACCCGGTCACTGTGGTCTCGTCGTTCCCGCTAGGGGAGATAATCCGCAATCCGGATGCCTCGGGTAGAATCGTGAAGTGGTCCGTGGAACTCATGGGTGAAACTCTTACCTATGCGCCGCGCAAGGCAATCAAATCCCAAATCCTCACGGAATTCGTCGCTGAATGGACAGACACTCAATTGCCCCCATTGCAGATCCAAGCCGAGTGTTGGACCCTCTACTTCGACGGGTCGATGATGAAAACCGGAGCGGGCGCGGGCCTGCTTTTCATCTCGCCCCTCGGAGAGCACATGAGGTATGCGGTGCGCTTGCACTTCCCCGCGTTGAACAACATGGTAGAATACGAGGCCCTCCTCTGTGGCCTCCGAATCGCCATTGAAACCGGCATCAAGCGCCTCGACGTCAGGGGGGATTCGCAGCTCGTAATCGATCAAGTCATGAAGAACGCGAGCTGCCACGATGAGAAGATGGAAGCATACTGCAACGCCGTGCGTGCACTTGAGGACAAGTTCTACGGCGTCGAGCTCAACCATGTCCCCCGCAAATACAATGAGGAGGCAGACGAGCTGGCGAAAATCGCTTCGGGGCGGATCACCGTTCCTCCGAACGTCTTCGCGCGCGATATTGCCGAACCCTCCATCAACCTTAGCAAGATCTCCCCGAGTCAGGAAGAACCCTCGGGGGCTCCCTCAAATCCAGCGGGTGCGGAACCCATGGACGAGGACCCCTCAAACGAGGCATTTGTGCTCTCCTTACTCGAGGGGTACGGGGCCGACGAGGCCGAGGCCATGGAAACCGATACAGCCTTTTCCGCGGAGGACTGGCGGAGCAAATACCTCGCCTGGATCGATCGAGGGGAGCTACCCTCAGACCGAACTAAGGCGAGGCGCATCGCCAGAAAGGCCAAGTCGTTCACCGTAATTGACGGCGAGCTGTACAAGCGTGCCGCGTCCGGAATCCTGAAGCGATGCGTCCCCATCCCCGAAGGCCGCGAGTTGATCTGGGACATCCACGCGGGCGTGTGTGGCCATCACGCAGTGCCGCGCACCCTCGTGGGCAACGCGTTCCGCCAGGGCTTCTACTGGCCCACGGCGGTCGCCGACGCCAACGAAGTCGTGCGCACCTGCGAGGGATGCCAGTTCTACGCCCGCAAGACCCACCTCCCTACACACGCCCTTCAGACCATACCCATTACGTGGCCGTTCGCCGTATGGGGGTTAGACATCGTCGGGCCCCTGCGGAAGGCGCCCGGGGGCTACACGCATTTGCTGGTCGCAATCGACAAATTCTCAAAGTGGATCGAGGCACGCCCCATTACTAACCTCAGATCCGAGCAAGCCGTGTCATTCTTCACTGACATCATCCACAGGTTCGGGGTGCCAAACTCCATCATTACCGACAACGGCACCCAGTTCACCGGCAGGAAGTTCCTGGAGTTCTGCGACAACCACCATATCCGTGTGGATTGGGCGGGCGTCGCACATCCACAGACTAACAGCCAGGTGGAATGTGCCAACGACATGATTCTACAAGGCCTCAAGCCTAGGATCTTCGACAGACTGAGCAAGTTTGGTCGAAATTGGATTCGAGAGCTATCGTCGGTCATTTGGAGCCTCAGGACCACCCCGAGCAGAGCCACGGGATTCACGCCATTCTTCCTCGTCTATGGCGCGGAGGCCGTCCTCCCCACAGACCTGGAATACGGATCACCCAGGATCAGGGCCTATCAAGAAAACTCGAACCAGCGGGCTCGCGAAGACTCGTTGGATCAAGTAGAAGGTTAGGAAGGTGCTCAACTAATTCAGGTTTCAGATTTGGTTTCCGGAAAAACAGCAAGACAGAGGTTCACTAATTTGAGCACAACTTGAGGTAGACAAAAACTATGACCGTGAACTTTTGCGAGCAGAAACTAGATTAGATATGGAGCAACTTTGGTAGAGATCCTCTGGTCAAACTGATTCTTGAACAGGGTGTAAAGATCAAGCAAACAACCATAACAGATTTTTGGAGAGCAACACATCTACCCACGAGAGGCTTAGGCAAAGATAAAGCACACTAGCAAAATTTTACCTTAGAGAGCACATAAAACAAATAGGGGTTCAGTTTTAAGTTTTTCTCGATTTTTAACATGATGCAAGACGGCCTATTCGTCCTCACTCGACGATTAAGCCGAAAATCGAAGTTAGTGCCGGTGGTAAGGCATATACACGTTTCTCCCTATAATAACTAGTTGAGAACTACTCGATGCTCACTTAGCGACTTACGAAACGTGGTTAGTGTACCTGCAGAAGATCACAGAACACATCGAACCTTTCGTGACAGCACTCACGAAAGCGTCCACATACATTACCGTTCACTATAGAAACGGTACCCATGCGTTTATCGCTGCATGGACAGCATCCAACCTCAGATACGCTCCTTTTGAATGAAGCGGATCCTTGCCTCGCATATTCACAATGCGGAATGTCCACGTATGGCAAAACGTGGCGAGACACAGACGCGACGTGGGTTCCCATTAGAATAGGTTCCATCCATCCCTCACAGGACTTTCCTGTGGTACCACCACGTATGGCAAAACGTGATGAACTAGTATGGTTGTATAGAAAGTAAGTTCTGACAGGAATGAAATGTGCTGGGAGTTAGCAAAATAAACCATAGATTAATAAGCCACCTGAAAGAACCCAAAATTCTCTCTAGGGCCTCTCGGTCTAGTTTATCCTTAACGGACCAACGTGTTTTGCAAATCCAAACAATCTTGGCAAATTTTATTCAAAAACCAGTGATTAAGGTTATCAATTAATCTCTGGTGCATATAATTGCTCTGATACCAGCTGTGACAACCCGCCCAGGAAAATACCGTACTATCGCCTAAACCAATCCACTTTGGTCATTAAGTAATAATAAAGTATCATCATGTCGTTAGTTGCCGGGTTAACGCCCGGTAAATCACTTGGAATTCACACAGAGGATCGAACATATGCATTAAAACTCACGCAAAGGCGAGTCCAGAGTACACACAATTTAAATCCCATTTATTACAAACCATTGTTCATGACAGGAAGTAGAGGTTCAGAGTTCGAAAACAGCGGAAATAAATAAACTAGCGCAACGGTAGACATCACAGGAGGCCATCCGTGATGTCATCACTTGTCGTCATCCACCCGGTCAACAACACCTGCAACAACAGTTTTAAAGCAAGGCTGAGTATACTAATACTCAGCAAGACTTAACCGTCGGGTGATAACTACATCACCAAACTCTAGACATGAGAGGCTTTTTGGCCGGTGGAGTTCTTTTGCGGAAAAGTAACAAAGAGTATATCCTTACTTTCAATATTTTAGCACAAGTTCTAGTTGATTACCATTTCTAAGTGTGCCAACTAATTCAATCAAGAATGGTACAAACAATTACTTCAAGCAGTAAACTTCATCAAATTCCATCATTAAGGGATGTCATGGCCAGTTGATTAAGCAGTCTCAGATAACGGTGAGAGGCCGACAATCGATTGATTTAAACCTTGCAAGGTAAACCTAAACACACGGTAGGGTGCCCCCGCGAGGACAACCACCAGGCAGTTCCCAAAAGTCCTCGGCTTGGGAGCAATGCTTACCATCCTGGGTACAAGGTTATCTGGCGTACCCCGCAAGGCACCCAGCTTCACACATGTACCCCCCTTCCCCGGTAGCTAGCCGGGTAGGTGATTGCTCAAGATTTGTAAGGGAGAGTTCCCGCACCGTCTCTTTAAGGTACTAGGCTTACCGTACCCATTTCCGACAAGTGTTTAGTACGTTCAAAAGCTTAGCCCACGAAAGCCACTGGACCGGAGCCCAAATCCCATGCTCTTACCACGTGAGCAATCCATTTATAAAGATCTTATGATTCCAACATAGGAACCTATTCTCGCGAGTGACGAACATCACTCGACTTGTACCAGTCCTATAGCATAGCAGCTATCGACCTAACATACTAGTAAAAGACATAGGTACCTAGGGATCATGCATCTAGGGTTTTAATTCAACTCCTGAAACGTAAATGCGCAATCATATCCAACATAATTGCATAATTTTAAAAAGACAGGGTTAATGATCCAGGGCTTGCCTTCGCTGGCAAGGTTGGCCTTGGGCCCTTCTGGACCTTGGTCCAGGTCTTGAGCTACGTCCACGTACTGCAGCTCTTCGTCAGCACCTCGGTCTCCTCCTTCCGGCACGAGCGTATATCTACCGTCGGGAAGATCTACACGAGGATGCAAATGCAAGATTTAATTGACGATTTTTAATTTAATTATTTGCAAACAACAAACGACAACCATGGGGTGCATGATTGACCACATTCACCTAGATAAACATCCATTTGGTAAATTATTTCTTTTAAAGTAACAACACATGGTGTTTTATTATTTATTCCTTTTAATAGGGACTGTGTACACATTTATGCACATTTATTAATTTAAACTCACAAAACAGCAAGGAGGTGGTTTTAACCTTCTTAGAATGTTTTTCAACACATGCATAAGGTTATTAGGTGTGGCAAAGGTGATTTTCCAATTAATCTTTATATTAAGCTTAAAAGGCTACCATTGCTTTTATTCATAAAATAAATTAATAAAATTCAGTGGGGTGTGTTATGAAGCACTACAAACCTATACAAAGCCACTGCACACACATGCACACTTAGGGAAGCTATGAAATTAAATATACCAAAAATAACAAAAGCTAGCTACTAAAGCAAGATAAATGCATATGAAAATAAATACACATCAAAAGGATTCCAACTTTCTCACACATGGTCTCTGGTCCAAAACTAACCTAGGAAAGCAACATATACACCTAGAGATGCTATAGATCTAGGGTTATGCATTTACAAGAAAAACAAGCATATTTCAAGAATAAATATTTATGACAATTATAAAATTGTGATTAATTCTCCAGAGGTGCATTTTGGCATAAAAAGACAACATGCAGAAGTTGGGCACAAAAATATAATTATTTTTAGCTACAAAAATTATTTAGACAGATTCTGCATAACTACAAAACAATTCATATAAAAAGATTTACTCAGTAACTTTGTACAATTTTTGGTACAGAAGCTAGACATGGAATAGTACACAACATATCCAAAATGCAGCTATAGAGGACTTGTAGATCTTGAGATACAACAGATCTAGGTTTTTCCTATTTCTATTTTTCAAGCAAAAACTATCAGGAAAAACTATGGACATGCTTTACAAAAGTTGTAGTGTTTTTCACAAGGAGTCCAATAAAATTGGGTTTGTATTTTTCTGATTTTTCTATGCTTTTCTACGGAATTTACAAGAATCAGCCAACATCAAACACTATTGAAGATTCAAACTTCCACTCAGGCCCCTGGAACTTTCTGCAGATTCACAACTATACCCTCGCTTTTCATTCAAGCCCTTGCAAAGATTCAGAGCCCAGCAATTGGGTCCCTGGGAGCACGAGCGGCGCGGCCAACCGGAATTCCGGCGAGGCCGGGCTGGTACTCGGCCGGGGAACGGCGGGTAGGTGACCAGGAGCTCACCTACAACCCTTTTGTGGCCGAAGAAAGGAGCGGGGCGGCTCTGGCGGGCTCGGACGGCGGCGCAGGGCGGCGCCGACCGCTGCGGCTCCCAATCCGGCGTGCTTGACGGCAATGCGCGGCGACTGGTGCCTTGGAAGGGTGTGCTAGCGTGTGGGGAAGGGCTAGGGGTGGTTGGCCAGCTCGGGGAGCAAGCGGAGGGCGAGCTCGCCGTGGAGGCGCCAATGGCGGAGCGGCGGGGCTCAGGGAGCGGCGCTCGGCGTGGACGCGCGAGGGAGCACAGAGCGCTTTTATAGGCAAGGTGTGGGGCGCAGGGGGGTTTGCTTCGTGGCTAAGCCTACCTCGGCCACTTACGCCGTGGGTACGGCGGCGAGCCTCGACCGGCGCGCGCGCAGGGGGAGGACAGCGGGGGACCGGCGGGCAACGGAGTGTGCGGCGACGCGGCGAGTGCGGGAGCTCCACGTGGCGGGGAGGCGCGTCCCGAGGGGTACGGGGCTCGGACCGACGGTCGCGGGCCCGCCTCGGCGTGCGTACGGCGGCGTACGGCGCGTACGGCGTGGCGCGCGCGAGCGCGGGCGACGTCGCGGCGCACGTTCGCGTTCCGGCGCGACCGTTTCAGCTTAGGCTACTTTGACCACAATTTACTCCCAAAATTTGAACTGAAGTGTACCGAGGAGTAAAAAGCAAAGTTGTAGATCTCACTACCCTCTACAACTTTTACAAAGGCTCTATGGTGTTTTGCTCAATGGTTTTTGCATAAACTACTGCCAAACTTTGAATGCCACTCTATTCCGGTGAACAGTAGCTGCTGGCAGTTGACCAAGTTTTCCACCCTTTTCCACTCAAAATTGGAAATGCCATCCAACACGAAAGTTGTGTCCCTTGAAAAACTGGACAACTTTTATATTGGGAGATTTTGAAGTGTTTAGGTGAAATTTGGAGAACGCGGCAAAAGTTCCGGATGGTGCTCCAAGGCATTAGGGTTGACATAGGGTTTGACTAGATGTTTGACTAAACTATGACCACAAGTGTGTGTAGACTTGATTAAGAAGATCATTAGTGATTGTTGGCGAAGTTTTCGAGGTGATGACCCAGGTTGACCGTGGTTTGACCATTGTCAGCAGGTTTGACTCAGCTGATTCGGTCATTAGCATGAATGACGCTAATTAAAAACCTGGGGCGTCACAGCCTACCCCCTTAAAAGGAATCTCGTCCCGAGATTCGACAACAAGATTAGAGCGATCCCTTTCAACATGCCAGGGTTACAAGGAAGAAAGACATATCCGATTACACTTCTCGACATTGAGAATTCAGATAGGACAAAAGATACATGGTGCATCCCTTGCTGCCTCAACGCCGTTCATGAGGAAGCGAACGATGAATGTGCACATGAACAGCTAATAGTAGACAGATTCCGCCTGCGATGCAGAGATACATCCCTACCAGCGTCCAGCGAAGCGACTCGAACACTTCCAAGAACTGAGTCATGGGTGGCAGTGTAGCTCGAGTTCTTCTTCCGACCTACTTCCGAGCTTCTTCTTGACGTCGTCAACGAAGACGGAGGAACAGCTTGCTCGGCGAGAAACGGAACAGACAGGAGAGATGGGCTAGTGGCAGGTTGGCCAAAAATTAGCCGGAGGGAGAACAAGAGCGATGGTGAAGTCGAGCTCGGACGGATGCGAGGCTTGGTATTGGTGGTACTTGACAAAGGGCTTCCCTTTTATGGCCACAGCGGGGTTGCAACGGTCATCCAAACCAGCCGAGGTATCCGATGGTGGCAACACGGGGCTCGACCATGGTCAGCCCGTGAGGTCTCGGTGGCGTGATCGTGGCTGCCGAAGAAGATGGCAGAGTGACGTCACGGTGTCATACGGTCGTGGCACGGACTAGGATGGAGTCCAACGGTCTGAAGAACTGACCGTGATGGTGAGAATCACGAGAAGAGCTCCGGTATCCGCCCTCTAGGCTCGAGAGCGTAACGAGGAGAATTTAGCAAGAGTTTCAACCATCAGCGAGGTACGCTCCTGGTGGAGTTGAGACTGCGCCTCCTCCCACACCGAGTGCTCGCACTGGATGGCGGACCGAGCGTCCTCGAGCGCGGCTCGCTCCTGCTGGAGCTGAGTCTGCGCACGCGCGCCGCGCTCCTGTCGGAGTTGGTCCTCCACTCCCGTGAGTGCTGTGAACTTCTCCTGAAGAGCAGCACCCAGCTTCTCGACTTCCTGGGCCTTCTGCTCGGCCTGGGTCTGCCAGGACCGCGCTCCCTCGAGGGTCGTGCGGTCCTGGAGGAGTTGAGCCTACGCCTCGGCGAGGGCCGCCTCCCTCTGCGCCAGCAAGGTCTGTGCCTCAGCCAGGGCGTCGCGCGCCTTCTGCAGCTCGCCGCTCGCCGTCGCCAGCACCCCTTCCCTTTCTTGGAGCGCGGCCTTCACCTCCTCGACCTCCTTGGCTTTTTCCACCGCCAAGGTGCGTTGGTCGGTGTAGGCGTCCTCCATGCCCATGAGCCTGTACTCCAGCCAGCCGTTGTCTTCCCGCAAGGCCTCCACCATGGCATCCAGGGACTCGTACCGTCCCCGGTACCAATCAAGGTCAGAGCTCAGCTCGGCGAGGTGATTGAACTTCTCGTCCGCCTGGCCCTCCAGCTCCTGCGGGCGGTAACGCGAGGGCAAGGGAAGGAATCGAGTCAGAAGACGCCCGAGCGAGAAAAGCAGGGAAGCGAGCGACGGACGGACAGAGGTTCTTACCTGAAAGAGTTCGAGCGACCTGCCTCTGTGGAGCCGGAGCGCCTCGGTCAGAGTAGTGCTGAGAGAGGCGCCGTGGGCACGGAATTCATGCCACCGCGCCCTCTCAGCCCTTACCTCCTCGATCAGACTCCCCGGCACCCCGGGGAGACGGAGCCTTTGCTCCCACTGCGGCACGACACCATCGAACGCCGGGGGCGCGGCACCGGATGTCGACGCCCCGGTACCAGGCGCCGGCTGCTGCGGCATCACGCAGCCGTCGGACCGCACCACCAGTACCCCGGGCGCGGGCCCGGGGGCTGATCCGCTCGCTGCCGCCACCAGACCCCCACTGGGGGTGGAATCCCCATCAGCAGGGGCCCCGGCCGCTCCGCGGCCCTCGACGCCCCGGCTCGCTGCGCAAGCCCGCCCGCCCGCGCCCTTGGTGGGGATCGCGGGCAACCGACGCCCGTGCGGCCTCCGCCACCACATCTTCCCGCTGCCGCAGCCTCGCGGCCGCGGCCGCGGCGCGCGACGCCTCGCCCGTCGCCGCTGCACCCGCCGCCACCCGCGGCGTCCTCTCCGAGCGGGGCCTCGTCACCTGCGGCGCCCCCAGCTTGAGCGCCTTGACGGGCGCAAGCATGGGGGTAGCAGGTGCCGCCCTGTCGACGTGAAGAAAGAAAGATGAGTCGCCGCGGCACGACATCGAGAACGCGGAGGGGGGAACGCAACGCACCTTAAATTAGAGAAGCCCCGCTTGCGCTTCCTCGAGGGTTCGGGAGGCGCCTCCCCAGCCCCTGTCGGCGCCACTGATGCCGATCCTCCGACGGGCGGCACTGCGCCCGCCTCAGGGGTAGGCTCCGTGGCGACCCCCTCGACCCCTGGTGACGGGGGCAGCACGGGTTCCCACCTACCGGAGGTGGTCCGCTCCCCCTCGCTCTCCTCCTCGTCCGAAGACGAGTTCACCGACTCCGGCGGAGGTGAGAGGCCCTGCTGCTCCCGCAGCCGGTAGTCCTCGTTGTATCTATCGAGGCGCTCCTGCCTCCTGATCCTCTTCTCCTTCGCCCGAGCTGCCCGGTCCTGCTCCCTCTGCTGCCTGGCGCGGTTGTCGGTCTGCGACCGAGGCGTCGGCGGATCCGACGTGGTGACATTGACACCCACCGCCTGCCGCCAAGCAACCGCTATCAGGCTAAGCACGGAAGAAAGAAAAGCAAAGGGCGAAGGGACAGTACTCACCTGGCCGGCGTCAGGGAGCATCACGAACGAACATAGGTCGTCGTCGCTGTGCTGCACCGCCTTGGGATTTATCGCGCGCCTCGCCCGAGTGGCCGCGTATCCTCGGGCGAGCGGCTCCTCCAGCAACCGCGAACGTGCCAAGGACACGGGGTTGGCCGCCTCACTCATCTCGAAGATGAGGAGTTCCCTCTCCATGAGGGGAATAATCCGCCGGTGGTGGAAGTTGGCGATGACGGATGCCACCGCCAGCCCAGCGTTCGCCAATTGGCTTATGGCATCGGTGAGAGGCTCGAGCCTCCTCTGCCTCACCGGGGGCGACACCCCGTACGTCCATGAGTCCGGCCTCTCCTTCAACACCTTCCCGGTGTACGGCGGAAGGCCGGCGCCGTCGTTGCGAAGGTAAAACCATCCCTTCTCCCAATCGGAGTTGTTTGACGTCATCATGCACGGGATGTACAGCTCCCTCCGGAGGTCCCGTACTGAGAGCATGAGGCCGCCGGCGCGAACCGCTCGACACGTCTTCTTCTCCCCCGTGGCGAGCGTGTGGAGCTCACCACGGAAGAGATGGACCCACAGGTCCCAGTGCGTCGGGATCCCCAAGAATCCCTCGCAGACGGCGACGAACGAGGCCGCCTGCGAGATGGCATTGGGGGCGAAGTTGCGGAGCTCCACCCCGTAATGATGGCACAGCCCCCGCATGAACTTGCTTGCGGGGGCGTTGAAGCCGCGCTTGTGTAGCCGCAGGAAGCTGACGACGTAGCCCGGCGGAGGGTTCGGCTCCCCATCCGACGGCGGCGGGACCATCCACGCCGGATTCGGGCCGTCGCCGGCCGGCGTCAACTGGCCACCATGCACCAGCTCCTCCAGCGACCACCGAGTCACCATCGACCGGGGCCACGGGAACGCATCCAGCACTCGAACAGAAGACATGGCGGGAAAGGCGGAGGAGCGCGGGTGGCTACGGGAACGGAAGGGCTTGGACGGATCCGGGGCGGCAAGACGCACGGCGCAGAAGAAGATGAAGTGTGGGGAACGCGTGTGAATGGCAGAGGTAAGGAGTCCCTCCCCTGTTCTCCCCGCATTTTATAGAATCGGAAGGGGCGGAGTCCTCGGGAAAACGGCGCACGGCGGCAGTTAATGCGGCCGACAACCCACGTCGCCGACGATCGGGCCCCGCCGCGCCAAACCAGCCACGCGCGTGCGCACGCGTCATGATTACCGCACGGTAACCCAGGGGACACAGCGCCCAGTCCCATCGCCTTCCCACGTCGCCCACGTCGCCCGCGCCGCGCCGCCTAAAAAGGAGCGCTCACCCCGCACGACCCGTGCCACGTCCGCCGTACGTCGACAACAGGGGTTCCTTCTCTCACAAGGATAGCCCCCCGTAAAAAACCAGAGCCGGAACCTTGAGGGCTAGCCCCTCTAGGGCGCATGATTAACGCCCTGATCTGAATAGGTCTGGGACGCGAAGTCACGACCTATCGGTACACTCGAAGAACGGACTCAAGGATTTCTGGGGTCCAAGCCTGCACGGCTGTACTGATCAGCGGCTCGAGGCCCAGCCCGCTGAGGGTATGGTGGGCGCCGCAGATGCCCCTCGATCTGGGGATTTATTGGCCTGCACGGCTATACTGATCAGCGGCTCGAGGCCTAGCCCGCTGAGGGTACGGTGGGTGCCGCAGATGCCCCTCGATCTGGGGATTTACTGATCAGCGGTTCGAAGCTCGACTCGATAACAGATCAGCGAGCGCCACAGATCCACCAAGACGGAGGCACCCGGTGCCACCCCGCAAAGGCCCTACTAATCAGAGGTACGGAGCCTGACCCTCGACGGGTTCGAACAGGCGCCTCAGATTAACAGAGTCAGGGACGACCAGGGCGCGCGCGATCGAGCCGGTCCTCGAACCTAAAGGTTTGGGGGCGCCCCATAGTTCGTGTTCAAGGCCGAACGAGGGCAGCTAGTCTAGGGATCCCATCGAGGGAGAGCTTTCGCGCCCTCAGTCCTAATCGAACAGGACCAAGCCCTGCCTAGCATACCCACGTAAGTGCTCTCATGGACGTGTCTCCGGACCACGAGCCGACCCTTATCGAATGGGGCACGGACGTCCACTTGAAATACCCATCAACAGCTCAACGAGGGATCCATGACTCGCGGCCCGTTCGATGGGAAGCATGGACCACCTCACCCCTCCGCCATGCGAAAGGGTGGCGAGGGGCGCACAAACAAGTCGAAGAGCTCGCCCCGATCGCCTCGAATGGGCCCGGGCTCGGGGGCTCATCGCACGGCTACACCTCCTGGACATGTCTGACGAAAGTCGTGTTTTCCTTGCTCCTTCGAGGGCAGCGAGCGAACCCCCCGGGACTCATCCCGGGTAGGGTTAACACACCGTTCCGCATGCATAGGATCGCCGAGGCCGGCTGAAATATCGCCGAGGCCGGCTGAAACAAATGCCCTACGGATCGGCAGCTCAGCATCAAAACCTTGCACGAGTGCACGCACTCCTCCAAGGTTTTGGGGCTACACCCGCGGGTGCGCTAGCGCGCCCCCATGGAACGTCATACTCATTCAGAAGGGAAGAAAGTCCTAACAGAGAGCTTCAGCCTTTGCGGGTCCCTCCGGATAACCTTGCAAAGGCTCGGGGGCTACTGTCGGGGACAGCCATAGGGGTCCCCTAACTATGGGGGAGATTACCCTTCCTAAAGAATTAACATAGAACCACGAAAACATTACCTGAACCGACCGCAGCCCAACACGAGGAAGGTCCACGGTCCGCCACGGCCCAATAACCTCCATGGCCCATCAAACGGCCGTCCCCAGCCGCCCTCGAGCGAATCTCCGCCCCGCTCGAGGGACAGGGCACCACGCGGCAAGCACCCACCCCGCTCGAGGGCGCAGCACCCCGTGGGCAAACTCCCACCCCGCTCAAAGGCATGACTCCCCGTGAGCAGGACTCCGCCTCGTTCGAGGGCCCCGGCCCCTCGAGCGGGTCACCGCTTCGCTCGAGGGATTGGCGCCCCTCGTACAGATCTCCGCCTCGCTCAAGGCCGACCCTCGAGCGATAGCGCCCCGCCTGTCTCGCCTGACAGGGGCATTAAATGCCTTTGCCCGCCGCAGGCGCCTTAGTCAAAAGGCAATCCCCGCCCATGCCGCGCCGCTGACACCGCCAGGGCTTCTGACCTTGTCACTGTGCGGCCAAACCCCGTCACTATACCGCCATTCCCAGCACTGTGCAGGTGCAGTGCAGACAGGCCAGTGTCATTCCAAAGCACTGCACCGCCCACTCCCGTCCTTTTCCCACGGCGAGCCCCTCGAAAGGGCATGGGCGCACCCTCGAAGGGTATACGGGCGGCGACCGGGCGCACGATGCGAGCGGCGCCACGGCGCGGTACACACTAAGCACGTCTCCTCCATCATCTCCGGCACTGTACAGGCCATCCCCGGCGCTGTGGAGCCATCCCCAGCGCTGTGGAGCCCTGTTACAATGGGACACCACCACACCGGCCCCTGTATGGCATGGGCGCTCCCGCCATCGAGGCCCTTGAAAGGGCATGGATCATCCTCGAAGGGTGTACGGACAGCGAGCAGGCGCGCACACTGACCGGTGCCGCCGTACGAGCGACGTGCGCCGCGTCCCCTCCACTAACTCCGGTGCCGCCCGGACATCTCGGGCGCTGTGCAACTGACCCGGGGTCTGTGCGGCCATCACTAGTGCTGTGCGGACATCCCTAGCCCTGTGGCACCATCCCGGGCGCAATGCAGCCATCCCCGGTGCTGTGCGGCCCTGCTCCGATGGGACGTCGCCACGCCGGGCCCTGTACAGCACCAGGTGCCCTCGTCAGCAAGACCCTCAAACTGATGTACGAACGGCGGTCAGACGTGCACGCCGAGCGAGCTACCCTCGAAGCTATTCCCCGGCAAGTACATAGCCGCCACGACACCCGTAAGTACTGAGATTCATCAGGACACCATCAAGTCGCAAACGCTGTGTACCAGTACCACGATACTGTGTAAAACCCCGTGCGGCACATTTGTAAGCCGCCTCCCCTTGGTCTATAAAAGGAGGAGGCGGTCGCCCGGCCGCCGGGGACGAGATCGTCACTTCTCGCCCGCACGCACCCACACACTCACTTCCGTGATATTGGCACTCTGCCTCAATCATCTAGCAGGGACTTGGAGACTTTTCCTCCTCTCCCGCCTAGCTTGTAGCCCCCCTCTACAGGCATTACGGTGCATAGCAATACAAGCGCCGCGAGCGCAATCTGCTGGACGTACGGCCCCGCGGCCGGAACCAGGATAAACCCGTGTCCCGTCTTTGCTTAGCACCGGCCATCGAGAGACCGATCACAGCGCATTTCACTAGTTAGTGTCGGGACTAATCCTAACACCGACAATTACGTAACATATTTACTGTTAAGTGTGTAGATTGCGGCTGATTAGTTTGCTAATTTAGTTTAGATATTAGTCTATTTGTTTCTTAGTCCCTGGATGTAGTATTTGATAGCAGTTATTGCTTTTTATTATGAATCAGACATGTCAGAGACAGTCACAATCAAATTGTATTATGGAATTGGAGAAATTATATATGGTCCACAAGGAGTTGACTTGTCAAATTATAGTTCAATTGAGAAAAATGTTAAAAGAGCAGCAGAAAGAACTTGGGAGGGTATAACCAACTGGCTGGTCAAGGCATTTGTAGTAGATTTAGAGCACCAATGCCTGTCGGTGATGGCACTAATCAACAGAAGTGAACATGTGTATTGGGAGCTCGTGCCACTTGAAGGGACTCCACGATGGAGGAGTTTTATCAGAAATGCATGCCGAGTTGGTTTGCCCGTGATTTTGTTTGTTCAAGTTTTCCAGAAGGGTGTCTCATGTTTGACGAGGGCGGAGCAAGACATGGGATAAGGACCACTAATTTTGTCGAGGTCTACAACTGTGTACTTCGCGGTTCAAGACCTCTTCCTCTAGTTGACATCATTGAGTTCTTTATGTATCGTACAATGCTGTATTTTCACCAAAGGAGCAAGATAGCGGATGAGATTCTGAGGAACACTCAAATGAGATACTGCACCAAAATGACTGAGTATTTGACCAAGGCTCAGGGAAAAGCACTTCTTCACAAGGTCACAGCGTAGCCTTTGTACCAGTCTGATGATAATGAAATTATGTGGAGCTATGAGGTTGAGTGCAAAGGGAAAATGTGCCTAGGCCCTTCGCGTGAAAAGACGCAACAAGTTGCTAAATTTGACCACCAGATATGAAGGAGCAAGATAGCGGATGAGATTCTGAGGAACACTCAAATGAGATACTGCACCAAAATGACTGAGTATTTGACCAAGGCTCAGGAAAAAGCACTTCTTCACAAGGTCACAGCATAGCCTTTGTACCGGTCTGATGATAATGAAATTATGTGGAGCTATGAGGTTGAGTGCAAAGGGAAAATGCGCCTAGGCCCTTCGCGTGAAAAGACGCAACAAGTTGCTAAATTTGACAACCAAATATGCAGATGTACATGCCGGAAGCCGCAGCTACTACACATCCCCTGCTCACATGTGATCGCCGTATGCTATGAACTTCAACAATTCAGCTACCATAGGTACGTGCCATGGTACTACGCCAAGGAAACTATTCGGAACATTTGAAACCGAACAATTCAGGACTACCTCGTGCAGGGTACTTTTACTGAGAACCCCAAAGAAAATGCTGTGCACATACCAAATCCAGATCCTCAGTTGTGCCAAGGTGTTGGAAGACGGAAGAAGAAGAGGATTAGGAACAACATGGACGAAGCAGAAGCTGAAGCTGCAGTAGTGATGTGCTACAAGTGCCACAACACGGGCCACACGTACAAGAGGTGCACAACCACAAGTTATGCTTGCAACGCACCAGCTACAGCTAGTGTGGGCTCATCAGCAACTTCAGGACCATCCCAACCCCCATCCGGACGTGGACGCGGACGTGGACGTGAGCGTAGGACCAGCGCAGGATTCAGATGATCATAGTTGCTTGTAATGTTAGGACTTGTACTTTCGGAATTTGTAATATTTGAACTATTATTTCTTGTACGAACTTATGCATGGTATTGTATTGTAATAATTGAACTTCTATTTCGTGTCGTCTTAATTATGTCGATTCATTTGTATTATTTTGCCTATGATTGTTCTCATCTTGTTTTGCAGATATGCAATGGCCTCCTCAGGTCCTGAGTTGGACTTGGAGTTCCTCACGAAGAGAAAGGACAATGTCGAGGTGCCACAGGGGATCGACACTCCTATGGGCTTCTGCGGTGACAATTGCAAGCTTGTCAGGTGCACGGTCCTGGGGTACGCCTACGGGATGAGGTTCTTCATGTGCGCCAAATATGCGCACGACCCGATCCAGCCATTCGACCGCAACCTTAGAACCAAAGTAAGCACTTACTACATTTCTCGGTTATTCATTAGTCATTTGTGTTTTATTATTTGCTGACATGTCTTTGAAAAAAAGACTCCACCTCCTCTTTGTGATTTCATGTAGTGGCTAGATACCGAGCAGTCTGACTTCGACAAGAGGTACGTCGAGGGAGCTACCCATGATGCTAGGGAGAGGTGGTTGCGCATGGTTGAGTGGGAAAAGAGAGAGGAGAAAAAGAAGGAGCAGAAGGAAATGCGCCATCACCAGGAGATGAGAGAACGTGAAGCGGCCCAGGCCCGTGAAGCGGATAGAGAGAGGAAGAGGGAGAGGGCTCACCGGGCCAAGGAAGCTGGGCCGGATGCCATCAGGAAGGGGAAATACCCCCGTTGCAGTCAGTAGACTTAGAGTATTAGTCGAACTGTATCAAATATTCCGGATTTCATGACATCGTCAACTACATTAGTCCTCGGTTTGTATCATTAAGAACTTTAATCGAACTGCATTAGAGTGTGTTTTATCCGTTACGTGTGTTTCGTTACAGTGATTGTCATATACAGATTCGGTGTGTTTCCTCTGAGTCACTGACGCGTTCCCCTCCCACGAATCAACTGGCCCACAATGCGACAGTGCCCTAGTACTAGGGTGTGTTTTCTCCGAGTCACTGCTTTGTTTCCCTTCCCACGGATCGAAGGGCCCACCACCCAGCCAGCCTCCTTCTTCTACCTATATGTAGCACCATTCACTCCATTGCCTTCTTCTCACAGCATTAGGCAATGGCTTCGTGGAGTGGGGATGAACACGGTTTCGGTCCTGAGTTGTGGCATCAGCAATCAGAAGAATTCGTAGCCAATTTCCCACTGAAAGGCAAGAGTGACTACAGATCGATGCGTGATGTTAGAAGCTACGCACCGAAGCA
This sequence comes from Cenchrus fungigraminus, assembly GCA_036936925.1. NCBI lineage: Eukaryota > Viridiplantae > Streptophyta > Magnoliopsida > Poales > Poaceae > Cenchrus > Cenchrus fungigraminus. Next base: position 110,165,894 of record CM072778.1, on the reverse strand, counting down.
AACGGTGTTGTGACCTAGGTGTTCACACGGTGAGTCTTGCGTGATGCAAGTGTACCAGGGATGGAACAACTCCGGTCGTCGCTTCTGGCACTGCCCATATGCATGGGTAAGCAATGTCCACAAATTTATTTATCATGTTTCTTTGGTTTGCTAACGTTTTCTTGCCTTTTGCAGTACTCCACCCAACCAGAGAACTGCAGTTTCTCGTAATGGGTGGATCCACCAGCTATTGATCCCTATCAACAGTACATCGACTACCTAGAGGACGTCGTCATCTACAACCTAAAGCGGGAGCTGTCGGAGGCACTGACTTCTCCAGATCCATCGTCTAGCGCAGGAGACGGCCGGTGCTGCAAATGTTCGACCTGCACTTGTGAATGCCACAAGAAGAACCCCTCCCCCCCCCACCTTCACCACCTCCACCCCCAGCTGGGTACTATTACATGCCGTCCCAGCACTCCGGTGGCTATATGCTCTCCGGACAGTTCTCGTACAACTAGATGAATTAGGAATGTTGTAATCAAATTTCTAAATTCCCTAAGGCATGTTATCAGTACGTAAGGCGCTTTGTTAGGGTTGTACAAGCGCCGTATATGTCATTGCAAATGTGTGTGTTTTCTCTTCTAAATATTAAAAAAAACCAACCGCCGTGGGCCACGGCGGTTGAAAAAATATTTAAAAAAATTCGGCTGCCGCGTTGTGATTCTGGACCATGTTTCTTCCATTTTTCTCAAACCGTACTCACCTCTGACCTGGTCGATCGCCTTAAACTACTCCAACCAAATTATACTATTTTCTTTCGGGCCGGGTGGGAAATTAATTTCGTCATATTCATCCTAGGAGGATACGATTATGACGACTTGCTAACTACTCCATTCGTTTCAAATTTCTTGCCGCTCTAGATACATAAAAAAAAGTATGTGTGTAGAAAAATCAAAACGACAAGCAATTTAGGATGAAGACATAAAATCGCTCCGCTATAAGAAGCTGGATATGATCAACCTCCATGTCCGTATTGCTCTAGCTAGAGTAACCAGTGACGAATCTAGGAATAAATTTTGAGGGCCTTTCTTCTACTTCTTCTTCCTCTAACCTCTCCTCTCCTCATTCTTCTTCCTCAAATTTGTAGGAGAGACTTAGGGAGGCTCCATTGAATTTCCAGCGGTAGGGGGGCTCGAGCCCCGTCTGCCCCACCGCTGAATCCGTCCCTGAGAGGAACGGTTTGTACTTGGAATAATATTATGACTTTATCGGCCAGAAATGGAAGGGACCAGGCTGGTTTTCAGATGATGGGAAAAGGCACTACGTGTATTTGAGAAGAGATATAGGCTAGTAGCCGTGTGTAACACGGGGTTGGCGTGCACAAGGAAAAATGGGTTAGCTGGTTGCACCGACGACCCCACGGCGCGCGATGGGCGGCGAGTCAAGGGCCGGCGTTGACCTTGTCTACACGTGGGGCCCACCGCGATGCATGTGGGGCCTGGACTGGGAGCTTCGTGGAAGAAGTGGTGTGGCTGCTAGCTCTGGTACAGCACGCAGTCGTCGCTTTCGATCCCCTCTCTCCCCTGGATGGGATGGGTTTGCAAACTACTCTGCTCCGGCCGGCCAGCGTAGCCGACGATGCTGATGCTGATCGCCGGCAAGCACGACGGAGGCGATAGATTAGATAGATATAGATGTTGAAAATCCTTGGACCGACGACCGGCCTTTGGATCGGATGGAAAAGTGTGGACGGCCACGCACGCACGCACACGCAGATGCTGCTATCCACGGTACGGTTGGTCGTCGCCGGGCGCCATCGGGCTGCAGCAAGCCGGCCAGTGAGGGCGCGCCACGGCCCCCGCCACTGACGCAGCTCCTGATGTCATGCATGCCAGGTTCAGGTCTAGCTACAGGTAGCTTTTTTATACGCGTCCCGTGCCAGCGGTCAGAGACTTCTTCTTCTTCTTCTTCTTTCCTTGCTTCTCCTCTCATCTTCTTCCTTCTTCCTCCTCGAGCTAGGCAGCTAGCTGCTAGCTGGTCGTTGCATGGACAAGGGCCACCTGGTAGCGTCGCCGCGCCCGCTCGCCTTCCTCGGCCTGCCGCCGACGTTGCACTTGCACAGGAGGATGTCTGCGGCGGCGGACGACCCAGCAGCAGGCGGCGGCGGCGGCGGCGCCGGCAGGAGGTCCGTCGAGGTCGACTTCTTCTCCGACGACAAGAAGCAGCAGAGCTATGACGATGATGAGACGCGACGACGAGCCGCCGCCGCCAGCAGCGGGGGGCTCGTCATCAACAAGGAGGACCTCACCATCAACGTACGTACTTAATTTCTCTACTATTACTAAGCTAGTACGTATATTCATTGATCATTCAATTGACGCCGCTGCAACAAGAACAGCTCCTTCCCGCGGCCACCCACGACCACGACGAGGAGGAGACGAAGCAGAAACCACCACCGCCCAAGCAGCTTAAGCAGCAGGACGAGGAGGTGGAGTTGATGCAGGCGGAGCTGGGCCGCATGAACCAGGAGAACCAGCGCCTGCGGGGGATGCTCGCGCAGGTCACCACCAGCTACCAGGCGCTGCAGATGCATCTCCTCGCCCTCATGCAGCAGGCGCCGCCGCCGGCACCCCTGGCCGCCGTGCCGCCGCCGCACCACCAGCCGCCGGCGTCCAACTCGTCCACGGAGGTGGGCAGCCCGCGGCGGTCGTCCAATAATCTTAAGGAGGACAGCCCGGAGCCCACCACCGGCGGCCCGGCGGCGGAAGGACGGCAGCAGCAGCAGCTGGATCAGCAGGCCAGCATGAGGAAGGCTCGCGTCTCGGTGCGCGCGCGCTCCGAAGCTCCCATCGTAAGTTCAAGTTCATCATCGAGATCTATCTCTTCTCTATTGTTCTAATCCTCCGGAGCACTGACTTTGACTTTGATGGAATCAATCCTCCGATCATCGTCGGCAGATCGCCGACGGCTGCCAGTGGCGCAAGTACGGCCAGAAGATGGCCAAGGGCAACCCCTGCCCGCGAGCCTACTACCGATGCACCATGGCCAACGCATGCCCCGTGCGAAAGCAGGTAACTCTCATTCTCATCTCTTACTCATCATTGCTTTGCTGCTGCCTGCGATCGACGACCCAGTCAATCCTTGCTTCCTGACTGCCTGCCTGGTCAAACAAATACTGCTGCAGCAGCTCATATTTGTATATATACATATATATAAACAAGAGAATATACATATATGTATATTAATAAATAAAGAAGAGAATACTAGCTGCTAGCGTGTTTGATTGGAGCAAGCTAAGCTAAGCTGAGAACGCACGGGAGGAAATGCATGCACGGCTGACCGACGACTGCTGACCGCTGACTGCCGAAATGAAATGCAATGCAGGTGCAGCGCTGCGCCGACGACCGCTCCATCCTCATCACCACCTACGAGGGCACGCACAACCACCCGCTGCCGCCCGCCGCCATGGCCATGGCCTCCACCACCTCCGCCGCCGCATCCATGCTGCTCTCCGGCTCCATGCCCAGCGCCGACAACAGCTTCCTCGCGCGAGCCGTGCTGCCCTGCTCCTCCAGCATGGCCACCATCTCCGCGTCCGCGCCGTTCCCCACCGTCACGCTCGACCTCACCCACGGCCCGCCAGCCGCCGCCGCCGCGCGACCGCCAGCGCCGCTTCCGCTGCTGCCGCCGCTCTACAACCAGTCCAAGTTCTCCGGCCTGCACATGTCCTCGTCGCCGGTCGATGCTCCCCTGCCGACCGGGATCGGGCTGGCCGACACCGTCAGCGCCATCACGGCGGACCCCAACTTCACGGTGGCGCTGGCGGCGGCCATCACGTCCATCATAGGACGAGGAGGAGGCGCCGGCCAGCAGCAGCAGCAGCAGCAGCAGCACGGCAACAACAATGTCACGAGCAGCAGTAACAACACGGCGACCAGCAACGACAACACCAACAGCGAGACCCAGTGAACATGTCAGCTGCTTAATTGCTGAAATGATTTTATTTGCATTATTAACTGCAGCTATAGCAGCACATCATGTTGTAATGCTGTATTGATTCGTTACATTTTTTTTTCATATTTCTTGCTGATCCTTCTTCTTCTCCTAGGGAGTAGGGACTAGGTTTAGTTAGTTCCTCTGCCAAGGCACAGGCGGGCATATAATATGCAGCTAGCTAGCTGTTGATAGTTTGATACTCCCTCCGTCCCGGAATGTAAGTATTCCGGGCATTCAAACTGAGAAATAGCGGTGGCTGGAAAAGACGCATGTGCCCTTGAGTTCTTTTACTCCGGAGTACTATGAGACAAAAGAAAAAGCTACGGTCACACCACGGCATGCGAAAGCCGCCGCCGTAGGAGTAGCCACGGCCGCCGCGCCCGTGCGTGCTGCGAAATCCGCCACGGCCGCGGCTCCCATCGACGCCGCCGCACCCGTGCATGGCGTGAACGCCGCCACCACCGCGCCTCCCGCCCCAGCCGCAGCAGCCATCACCGCCGCCGCACCCGCAGCTCCCGCCGTTGCGCCTCCCACTGCTGCGACCCCACCCCCACCCGCCGCCGCGTGACCCCGGATCGGAGCTCGCTCGGTTCCCCATCGCCAACATACGGCCTAGAGGACCACCGTGGGCCCGCAACCCCGGCCTCCTCATCTTCCTCCCCGCCGTCCCGTCCCCACCCAGCAGGTCGAGGTCGGTGAACGCCAACACCGTGCTGCCTCCAATCGACGGCGCTGCACCCGTGGGTGGGGAGCTCCTGGTGGCGGAGGGGCGCGAGGCCGCCGGCCTTGGCCGCGGGATCGACGGGGTGGGGAAGAGGGGCGAGATCAGCGCTGGGATGGAGACGGAAGTGCGAGGTGGGGGAAGAGGGGCGAGATCGACGAGCGGTGGTGCGTGGGGAGCTCCAGGTGGCGGAGCGGCGCGACACCGCCGGCCTTGGCCGCAGGATCGGCGGGGTGGCCTCGTGCGGCGCTGCGGAACGGAGGTATGGGGTGGGGGAAGGTGCGGATGGGGATGAGATCTCGATGGGGGGAGTGTGGCGCTGGAGATTTTTTTTAGGGGGAATCTAGTGTGGGGCCCACAACTCACTCCCAAATGCTTACATTCTGGGCAAAAATTCAAACGCCCCAAATGCTAATATAAGGGGACGGAGGGAGTACAAACAAACTCCGTACGTTCAAATTAATAATATATATACTGCACAACAATGTACCATATATACAATAACAGGGATATGTAAATCCTCTGCTGACTGAATTTCCCTGTTTGGCTAGAGTGGTGTGTGGCTGATTTGTTCGGAGAGGAAAATTAGTATGTGGCGGTTGATGTTAATTTGTTGCGAGAGAAAAACATCGCTGACAATGATGGATTGCATGCCATGCCGTTTGAACATTTCATTACTCAAGTAAATCGATCGATGCCACCACTACCGGATGAATGCAAGCTTGTGGACCAAATTAAAGTAGGCATGCGCACTGCTGCCTGCTACTGATGCTAGGAGGGATAGCAAATCTGAGATATATATGTCTTCAAGAGTACAAGGACACAAAATTCATCAGCTAGGATTGTCACTAATCACAAAATGATGGACGGAAGCTAAGGCCCAACATATATGTAGCTAGCAAGGCCCAGTCAATAATAATGCAGCCCAAATTAATTCTAGTACTAAATTATATTGTACTCGTAGGGTCTACTACTAGATCATCAATAATCCCTTGTTGTTGGTGCTCGAGGATTTTGACTACCTGCGCCATTGTTGGTCTGTTGGCGGGATCGGAGTCGAGGCACTTGTCGGCGACGGAGAAGAGCAGCCTGACCTGGTCCTTGTGTGCGGGGAGCAGCAGCGGCCGGAGGGCGTCGTCGACGGCGTGGTCCTCGCGCCTGTCCTCGATGGCCTCCTTGACCCAGGTGACGAGCCTGGTGCCGTTCTCGAGGAAGGACTCGTCGGTGGGTCGCTTGCCGGTGAGCAGCTCGAGGAGGACGACGCCGTAGCTGTAGACGTCGCCCTTGGTGGTGGCCCTGCCGGTGTCGAAGTACTCGGGAGCCAGGTAGCCGAAGGTGCCGGCGACGACGGTGGTGACGTGGGTGCCGCCGGCGGTGAGGAGGGTGGCGAGGCCGAAGTCGGAGAGGCGCGCCTCCATGGCGTGGTCGAGGAGGATGTTGCTGGACTTGATGTCGCGGTGGATGACGGCCGGGATGCAGTCGTGGTGGAGGTAGGAGAGGCCGCGAGCGACGCCGACGGCGATCCGGTACCTGGACGGCCAGGAGCAGCAGGTGGACTTGGACTTGGAGTCGCCGTGGCCGTGCAGCAGGGCGTCGAGGCTGCCGTTGGGCATGAGGTCGTAGATGAGCAGGTTGAAGTGCGGCGCCGCGTAGTAGCCGCACAGCGGCACGATGTTGCGGTGCTTGATGTCGCCCATGGTGTCGAGCTCGCGCTCGAAGCCGCGATCCATCTCGGCGCTGCCGCGGTTGAGGCGCTTGACGGCGAACGAGGCGGCGCCGTCGACGACGCTGAGGCGGTAGACGGTGCCGTAGCCGCCGGCGCCGATGACGTCCTTGCTGGAGAGGCCCATGAGCATGGCCAGGAACGACTTGGGGCTCAGTGACTGCAGCGCCTTGTCGCCGGCGGAGCGGAAGATGACCATCCTGCCGCCGGAGAGGCTGTTGTCGATGATGCGCTTCTTGCGCGCCCACTTCTTGTAGAGCAGCAAGGAGATGAGCATCTTGGAGGCGATGAACAGCACGGAGCAGATGCTCACGTACAGAGCCACCAGGACAGAACGAGGCATGGCGTCCGTCGATGAATTGAAGATGGATGGAGCGGCAAAAGCAAAGGGCCAGAAGCTAGATAGCTAGCTAGGAAAGGAACGAAGCAGAAGAAGGAGAGATGCATGAGAGAAAGAAAAAGGGCCCCGGCTTGCAATCAATGGTGCCGCTCGGATCATGTGAAAGGTTGGCACCGCCACGCCAAACCCATCAATTAATGCAATCGATGATAAACTCACCGATTTCTCAAGATTTATCGACGTTACGTAGTGTTGAATGGTAAGTGGCGTTTTTCGGAGATTTTCTCAAAATTTACATACGTGATGTTGTACTGTGTAATTTAAAAAGATATATATTCATCCATCTGCTCTGGGCCTTGTTTAGTTGTTGGAAAAATTTGTCTTTTCAACGTTTCGAACTCTTGTAGCACACTGTAGCACATTTCGTTTGTTTTTGGTAAATATTATCCTACCATGGCCTAACTAGGCTCAAAAGATTCGTGTCGCGAAGTACATCAAAACTGTGTAATTAGTTATTTTTTTACCTATATTTAATACTCCGAACATATGTCTTTTGACGTATTTAATGTGATGTGATGGAAAGAGAGTGAAGAAAACGTTAGAAACTTTAGCAAACTAAACAAGGCTCTGGTCAAACGATGTGAAACAAAACCGAGATAGTAGTATCTGTAGCAGCAGCTAGTGATGTTTCATGTCGGCGGCGGTGCGTTCGCACCCAAAGGCAACGCAAGGTAGGCAGCGCTGCAGGTGGTGAGGTGGGGCACAGCCCGTGAGTGAGTCGCAGACTTGCTCCGTCGCTTTTCCAACAAAACGGGACTGCTCGACGTTTTCACACTAAATGGTGATCATATTGGGTTAAGATTTGTTTATTTTATTAGAGTGGAATTACATAATTCGCATAGTGTTGTAATTATACATTTTCGATGTTGCAGATATCCATTGGGCGCTAGCTCCTTTATCATCAGTAGTAAAATGCACGTGCGGCACACACGTGTCTAAAAAACCACAATAATTAAAAATTATTCATATAGTAAAGTGCTTTAAAAATACATAATAAATAAAAAAGAACATTTTTAAATTAAGGTACAAGGTTATATTTGTCTTCTCCAGGGGCCGGAGCCGGGGGGCGGGCAGGGGCCTAGCCCCCCTAATGCTAAAAAAACAACAAATTATCATTATAAAAATCAAAAAAATTAGTACAGAATTAGTAAAATTAGTGCAAAATCAGACCGTGCATTCAATTTCAGTCACTTTATATCTTTACAAAATAAGATCTACTATGCATGATTAATTTATTTTGCTATTTGAATGCCAACATTTTGAGTGAACTACTTTAGCATTTAATTTATATATACGTTACGTGGAACCAGCCAACAATATTTTTCTCTCACAACGAGAATCAAAACCAACCACCTGGCACCAACCAATCAGTAGTATTTTTCTCTCACAACAAATCAACACCAGCCATTAACCACGAGCTTAGTTTATACGTACATCAACTCGCGATACACACACATACATACATGTATATACTATTTGGAGCAAGGAGTGCAATTAACGTACGAGGATGAGCTGCATGTGTGTATAGTACGCGGGGGGGGGGGAAGGGGAGTGAATGGCTAGAGTTGGGCGGGGGTGGGGGTTGCCAGTTAGGGGGTAAGCCGGGATTGGGGTGGTGGGAGGGGGTTTCCGCAAAACGTCATGTGGGGGGTTTTCGTAAAAGCAATCGCTATCGAACTTCTCTAGGTAGAAATAAAGTTTAGTTGGAGGGCCTTTGTGTAAAATATATGAATGCGTTCGATCTGGTCGTGCAGGACCTATTAGAAATATTCACGAAAGTGGAGGACTTTTATCAAAACGACCAAACGCACGGCTGCGCGACACGCAGGCTAAATATTTATACATACCATTTCAACATCACCGTATATATATATGAAATGCTGAACTAGCTTAGTTTATACATACATCGACTCGCGATACACACACATAGATACATGTATATATACCATTTGGAGCAAGCAATGCAATTAACAAAAACAAAAACAAAAAGCTACTAGCTAGTAACTTCATTGTATACTACTAGGAATTAAGTAGCTAGGTTGGGGCAGTCGAAGGGGTCGTCGTGCGGCAGCAGGTCAGCGGTGCGGAGGGCGCTGAAGAGCATGAGCGCGAGGGTGACGGCCACGGACAGCACGGCGAGCGCCAGCATCAGCGCGTTCGCCGCCGCGTGCCGCACCTCCTGCGCGTACTCCGCCGCCGCCAGCGCCAGCACTGTCACCGGGAACGAGTAGGCCCACCACGCCACGCTGAACCGCCGCATCGCACGCCGGAACAGCGCCGGCCGGGAAACCTGCAGCATCATATTAAGCCTATCAGAACAAATCAGCACCAGTCACCAGCCAAACGAACCAGAGTAACGGTCACCACCATGGAGACCTACGACCTGACTTACTGTAGTTGGCAGCGAGTCTGTCTATAGGCACTAGCTAGCAACACACAGATAGTATATCCTAGATAGCTGATAGATGGAATGGAACGATGAAGCGGACGCTAGCTTTTTCTCCACCAACGAGACTAAAAATTAAGGTTGATTGACATGCATGCAGAAAGTATATAGTATGATACGTGCGCACCTAGCTAGCTAGCACTTAATTGCTTTTTTCGATTAACTAACTATTAAGTAGTTTACGATCCGATCCAGTGAGTGACACGGCGACGCACCAGTGACGCGAAGAGGAAGACGGATACGAAGAATAGCATCTTGCAGCACGTGTCGAAGGAGGCTGCTATGGCGTTCCAGGCGAGCGACGCCATGCTGGGCGCCGCGAAGAAGAGGAAGAAGACCGGTCGCAGCACTGCCGGCAGCGAGTCGGAGCCGAGGAACCTCTGGTACAGCGTGACGAAGAGCACGAGGTAGTGCGCGGCGCCGACGGCGAAGATGGCGACGGCGGCCTCGTGCCACCCCATCTTGGCGGCCGCCCTGGCGGTGACGAGGTTGCCGATGACGGTGATGTGGCTGGCCGGGTTGGCCACCATGGAGAGGAACTTGCGGCCCCGCGTGAACCACTGCCCGTACACCTTGACGTCCAGCGCCAGGATGGGCAGCGAGAAGGCCCACCAGAGCAGGCGGTAGGGCGGCGCGTCGGCGCGCACCAGGAACGGCGGCGCCGACTGCAGGAGCAGCAGGCACGAGATCCAGGGCGCGAAGAGGTAGTTCATGGCGACGTGGTGCCGGAACTCGGCGCGCACGGCGGGGAAGCGGAGCAGGCAGCGCGCGGCGTAGAGCGCGGCGAGGGCGAGCAGGGCCAGAAGCGCCAGCGACCAAAGGAGGAGGAAGGCGGCGGAGGGCAGCGACGACCGCACCATTATTATCGGTGTGCCGCTCCCGCTCGAGGAGTCGCCGTCGCCGGTGAGCGTGCGCCACAGCAGCGCCTGCCCGCTCAGCGCCAGGCTGATGCGGAAGTAGCCGGCGTGGAACCGCGTCAGCATGCTGCTGCTGCTAGGGACGGAGCGCCGCCGTTTGAGGGATGCAGCTGCTGCTTCCGCCACCGCCATGGTAATCGTTTGACTGCTGGTGGCCGGGCTAGTATGTAGCTACCATCCATGGGGATTTCATTTTATTTATAGGCTGCCGCGCAGGGATGACTGCGATATGCGTGCATGCATGTTGCCCACGGTACGGTGGCGCTGACTTGGATCGCAACCACATCACGCGTGCATGCCTCATTAGCTTTCTTTTTCTCCATTGTCTCATATTAATTGGAGTACTAATAATATAATGTATTTCGTCCATCCAAAACAATCATTAGTACTGTATACTCCCTCTGTTTCTAATTATATGATGTCGTTTTGATTTTATTAGATTCATAAATGATATTGTGCATTTAGATATACACTATGTCTAGATGCATAATAATATCTATCAATCTAGAAAGCTCATAAACGACTTATAATTATATCTATGAATCTAGAAAAAACTTAAAAACGATTTCAGAAACGGAGGGAGTATATTTTAGAGCATGTCATGTGAGAGACGCACCATCAATTATGCTTCGCTTGCTTTAATAAAATTATTAATATAATTAAATCCATCCAAGCAACTACCAAGAAAAAAGGGGGAAAAAAAAGAAAAAAAAGAGAGAAGCTATGGGTCAGGTGGAGGTAGCACAAGGCAAGCGCAAGCCGCCAGCACAGATCACACTGCACGCACTGGGGCCGCCCGGGCTCACTCACCTCGCCATCCCACACGTCTGTCTCCATGCATGGATTTAGAATTGTTATCGTGTTAGGTACATGTTAGGTACTTAGGCTGACCGGAGCGGTCACCCCCTAAAGCCTCCTTTTTGCGTTTGAGAGAGCTGCAACAGTGACCCGTAAAGCGCTCTTCAAATTTCCGGTTGCAAGCGGCACCCTCCAAACATGGGGGGTGGTTCCTCCTCCCCTGCTGCGGCTGCTTTTGCCATTCCCCACGGTGCCATACGGCCCGGGGCGACGGTGTGAAGTCGGAGAGAGCGGGAGCTTGCTGGCGCATCGGAAAGAGGAGTCGGCCCTGGGAACTCGCTCTCTGGGCAGCAGTGGCGGCCACGGAGGAAGCCATGTGCGGCGACGCAGGGGGCTTCACCCCGCCCTTGCACCACCGCTACTCGCAGGGGACCTTTCCCTGGGGTCCCGTGGGCCGTCCCTTTAGCAGCAACCGCGCCAACCTCTCGTCGAGCTCGCCATTGCCAGACCCCACCTCCACGCGGGCGGCGTCCTGTTGACGGTTGATTGTCGTATCGAAGTTCACATGGATTTGCAAGCAGACAAATCCCCCATCGTACTCAAGGGACCCTTCTTCCCTTAAGTGTGAGAACCCAAGGTATCGAATCCGTGGAACAATGTGCAACGCAATGATTCAATCTAGTAAGACAAAAAAACTCCTTTTGAAGAATCAAGTTGCATCTAATCTAAGAGATCATCAAGAAAACACATCTAATCTAATCTACTAAGAGGTAGCAAGAGAAAACATAGAGATAACCGATCTAGAGAGTCTAGATCATGCTTGTGTTGTAGCTCCAAACAAGATAGATGAAGATAGAAAAGCGAATCTCATTAAAAACATCTTTAAACCGTGGCCTCCGATCCGATTCCGAAGACGTCCGCCTTTTGGAGCCACCGTTCTGTCACAACGCACTCCTATTCGTGCGGGTTAGCCTAGGGTGAGTTCGAGAAGAACAAGTTGAAAACACCTGGTCGATCCGGTATGCACCTCTAGCCACCGCGGCTACAAGAGCACCCTATGCAATCTATCTTAAGTATAGATTGAGGAAGAAGCAAAACCAAGGGAGAACAAAATCATCGAGAAGGCACTTGATCGCTAGAAATCGGATTCACTATAAAACTTCACCATGAATGATTACATGAACAAGATCACCACCGGGATCCTACCTCGATCTTGATCCTTGCTCCGGAGCTCCGACGTGGTCTTCCATGCAAGGTTCCCACGTCGGATAGGGAAACCCTAAACAACTAGCACGACCCTCCTCTCCGAGATGGTGTCCCTCTAGCTTCTCTGCTCCTCGGCAGCGGATGACGAATGAATTGATGTGTGGCTCTTGGCGAGGGGGCTATAAATAGTCCGAATGGCGTCTAGGTCAAAGGGGGCGCCGAACCGGGCCCGGAATGGGCTAGGCGGGCCGGCCTGGGCCCGTTTCGGCCTAGTTCGGCCCCGGCTTCCTCCCGGTTGCTTCTCGTGTCTTCTGGAACTTTCCACTTCCTGCATGTGGGCCCTTGGCGTCAGTTTCTCCGCGGTTTGGATAGGGCTCCTTGTCGCGCAAGCTTCAGCATTTTCTGTCCAGGTCCTCAGAGTTTCACGGCTTCACGCTTCGGTCCTTGGGCCACTTGGAGTCATGTTCACTTCGTGTCTTGACTTGTGCCGGGCTTCATGATCTTCTCACAAAGTGCTTGATGAACTTTCCCGGGAAGTCTCCCTTTTAGCGTTAAAACCCTGCGTAAACAATAAACTCCAAAAACCACATGCGAGTGCGAACATGACATATCATGAGGGTTAGGATCGTTAGTTTGGATATCAAATCAATGCCAACACCAAAGGTAAACTCATGGCTAGGTTGACGGAAATTCACTGTCAACATCTCCCCCATGCTTAAACCTTGCTCGTCCTCGAGTAAGCCTTCGATGGATATCAGTGTTGCCTTTCATTATTCAAACCCTGCACTTGATCATACACGAGAAAACATAATGCTCTCTAAAATTTAATTTGTTAAAGTTCCATAGTGTACTAGCCTTCATCCCTACGGAGGGTGGATATCAATTAAGCTTTTCCCACAAGTAATTAGTCATGCTCCCAAATTTCAAATGAATTTCAGAAATTTTGAAGTGTAGAGCAAGATGAAGAAAAGAGCTAAACCAAGTTCAAAATTTTAAACCACCTTGCATCTTGCTCATGAACTCTCATCACATCTTGTCTCTCAAGCCTATTTGTTCTACTCCTTTCCCCTCTCAAAACATATATATGTGGTAGGCTTTATATGGAGCTTTTGGGAAAAGTTTAGTCCTACCAAGATATTATAATTGAGATATTATCAAAACAAGACAAGTTTCTCATGGACTTACCGAGACTCGTCAAAAAGGTCATTGGAAAAATAATGTTACAAGGAGGGGAGAGAGATGAACACACACTTTTTAAGATAAGTGGACATGTGCAAATGGCAAAGAGTGATCCCGAGGCACAAACAAAGTCCTCGTTATCGGATTGCACATGGTTGGAAAGATGAGTATGGGTCTTGATCTCGAATCCTCTTGAAACTCCTAATGCATCTAGAGAGCCGGGGAGCTTTATTATTATTTTTTCTTTCTCTCTCTCTTTTTTTAATACACATTTTTTTCTTCTCTTCTTTTTCTTTCTTTCTTTCTTTCATACTTTTTTTTCTCTTTTTTTCATATTTTTTCTTCTTCTTCTTTTTATTTTTATTTTTTTATATACTTCCCTTGAACTCTAGATTACATTGTACCTATCTCTTGGCAGCTCCCCCATGCTTAGACGATTGCACGTTCTCGGGCAAAGAGGTGGAAAATTTTTTATGCCAAGGTAGGTACTAAAAGTTCTATGTTTTCCTGGAAAGAAACACTTGAAACCTTCTAGGGATCCTTCACGCAACTTTCATGTCGTCTTGGAGGTCTCCCAAAATTATACTTCAATCCTTGGCACCTTCATTCTTGTGATCTTCCTCGAAATGTTCATCCATACTCATATGATAGGTTGTGATCAAGGAGGTAAACACAAAAAGATATATTGGGTTTTAAGGGTGGATATCCGGCGAGGTTTATGAAATCTCCGATGTGGGGATACACAATGCACGGATAGAAAGGCTAGCAAAAAGATAGATACGCGAAAACGGAATGACCAGCTTCTTAGCGTCGGGCCAGAGAAATCAAGCCCTGAATTAACTCACCCAAAAATAAATCTTGTATACTAGGTTTTTGCACTCAAATATATATAAGGCTTTGGATAGGTAGAGCAACATGCAAGAGGTATTAATGACAAGGTTAGCATTAATTTTAAAAATAAATCATCTTTAACCCATCCAAAATTGAGAGCATGAAAAGAAAATTATGGGTCTTATTTTTATCATAACCTCCGCAAAGGATTAAGCTAGCATTTAAATTAATTTCAGATTTGCATTAAGAGAGCATTAGCCTAATCATGTATAAAACAAGTACAAAGATGAGCAAATAGGCAACGGTCATCATATATCAACTTGGCACAATTTCCCATCCATATTAAATATCATAAAACGATGGTGAAATTTATTCATGGTGATGGAAAACAAAAACTACTACTACCACACACATGCTGAAAATAAAATAGAAACTAAAGATGCTACACACACACAAATTTGCACATAACTGAAAAATAAAGAAAGGGAGAAGGAAAAATCAAACCGAATTGGAAGCATTATTTCTTCTTCCTTCCTTCACTCTTCCTTCAATGGTTGATCCTTCGTCTTTATGATGAAAACAAGGTTGAAGTGTCTCGGAGTATATGGTGGCGGAGCGGATGAACGAGTTGAGCGTCGAGGTCGAACGTGTGGCTCCTCCGTGTGCCCTTGTGGTTTGTCCCACATGGACAAGCTTCGTGTACTCCTCATGCCTCCAAGGTGCAGCGTGTCGCTCCTCGATGGTGCCACGTCCTCCTCCATGCTTCGCGGGGACTCGGAAATAGAGTGTCTCCATGAAGAGCTAGATGGCACCTCCGACGATGATGATATCCTTCTTCCGGGGACGATGTTCATGGCCTTTTTCATCGTGCCTTGCTGCACAAATTCACAAACAACTCTCCCGGGGGTTTCTTTCCGGTAGAAAAGAATGCACAAAGAAAGTATATGGAAGGACAAGAATTGTAACGAAATTTCGGGGATTTTTAGAGAAGGAAGTGAGTCGTGAATTTTTCTGAGTGGTTCGTAAGGTCTCTGGATTATGAATCTTGGGAGCATGAACTTGCAGATGAATGAGAAGCTTACCAGAGCAAGATGGACGCCGGGGGCCAAATAAAGGGGCCAGGCCGACCGGACCAGGCCGGCCGGCCTGGGGTCCTTGCTGCCCCAATTGCCTCGGCTCTTCTTCCACTTGCTCCTTTCTGCATTATGTCCTTGTGTTTTTAGGCCCCACAAGAATCCATCGGCCAAACTACCTCGGCCACTCCTTTGTTTTGAATGATGAGATCAATGCCTCACTCCTTAACTTTGTGTCACTTCTTGTCTTCCATGGTTCATGTGTTTTCACTTATTTCCTGCAAAACAAAGTTATATTGCCCTCCCCATGCTTTTCCTTTACATGTGCCTAAGATGTTTTGATGACAAAGGCTTCCCGTGATGCATCATTGAGCACAAGGTGTTAAAATAAACCTCAAATCCTTCCCTTGATCATGTTTAGATGCTAATTACTTCTCTAATTTTGATAAATTAAAGATTAACTCAGAGCTATCAATGAGTCCAAATATATTATTAGAGGAGTTTTTAAACATCAAAAACAATTTGTAAGTCGGAAACTTTCCGACTACCTTTATTTTGGTTGCACCGAGATCATTTGCTTTCATTAATTGATAGCAAGGTCCTCCAGCTTGACCGTGGGGTTATGGGTTTAGGTTCTAAATTTGGCCAAACATGAGAGAGAGATTTTGAATAAATAAAAACAAAGGGGTTTGGAAAAACTCTAGCTCTAGAGAAACCGATAGATGTTAAGTTAAATCAAACCAAAAATCGAATTCCTTAGGTTCACGCGAGTCCTAGTATGCAACAAAAGATTTACAAACATTAAGGAACATAGCGAGGCTCTACTCGTGTGTTTTTAACACGCAAAACAAAATTGAACCTACCATCATGGAGAGGATGGAAGGCTCAAGTAGGATCTGAATTTTTTGTTGTAGTTTCTCCAAAAGAGGCAAATAAAACATGGGATGGCTCATGTCATCGGTTTAAGATAGAAAAATACAAATATAATAACCGAGCAAATAAAAGGTTCTCTAAAAACTTGTTCAACCACTTAAGAGTTAATAAAATGTCTTGCGTAGCAAATTCTATGACCAACTTACTTGGAATTCAGAAATTTTCCGGGTTGCCCTCCCGGTAGCTTTTATTCTTGACTTGACGAACGGGTTGCCTCCCGCCAAGCACTTCGTTTATAGTCTATAGCTAGACTTCTTCTCTTCTTCACTTCGGATCAACGCTCTTTGTGGGCGTTGCAATCTTGGGTACCCACTTCTGCACCATCTTGGGCGCGGGCTTATTCTTCGGCTTAGTCATTTTTTTGGTCTTCACAGGCTGCCTTTGTTCCTTAGTCTTGACGAATGCAACAACTTCCTTGATCTCCTTCGCTTCCTTCCTCTCCGGCTCTTCCTTCTTCTTTGGCTCCTCCTTAATAAAGCGACAATGAGGTGGAACATATTTAACATTGAACGTGTTGCATACCTCGAAACGTGGTGGAAACTTGAATGCGCTTCCCTTGCCGTAGATGTCGAACTTGATTACGGGTGCATCTTCGGCGATTCCCACGGGATAGCGAATAGAGTTGTCTCCCAACTCTAGACACATGGCCATAGGCTTGAGCGGTGGGCGCAGCTTCTCGAACACGTCTCTTGGCATGACTCCCATACTTGCTCCAAGGTCGCATAATGTCATCTCGTGCTTGTTGGCAAGCATGTCTCGAAAGTAGCGTGGAGGCATCTTCATGTCTTAGCTCGATATCTCAAACTCCGGTCCTTCGGCTGTGATCTCTGTGGTCTCCTTAGTGTGATCCTCCATCTCTCCCGAATGAGTTTGAGTAGCCTTCGCCGTCTCGGGACCTTGGGGTTGTCTCGGAAATTCTCCTTTGTTACCCATCGGGTGCCCGACAAGTTGTCCCACTTGCGTTTCTAGCATCTTCATCATGATGAACACTTCACGAATAGAGCTTCCGACCTCCGTCACCTTACCATCTAAATTCTCCAATATTTTCTCCATAGCCTCGAACTTAGTGACGGCGTCCTTGTTGATCTTAGCTTGCTCGTCCATGAAGTCCTTCAATTGTGTACAAAGAGGAACCAAATCTTGAATGGACGAACTTGCATTAAATCGGGGTTTACCTTGGACATGGCCGTACTCCTCACACTCCTCGCATGTGGATCTTGCCTCAGCAGCCTTTAGGTCTTGAGCTTCTCTCTCTATCTCCATCTTCTCCATCCTCCTCATAAGTAAACCGATATGCCACTCAAGGAATTCGGCTCGCATGTATTCATTGAAACGCTCCGAAGCTTCTTCGATCGTCTCCATGGGAAATTGAACAAACGTATCAATCTTGTTGCGCAAGCTCTGAGTCTTGGCCGGTGAATAATATTCCTTCATGAAGTTCCTCATCAACACTTCCCAATCTTGCTTCGACTCCGCCGGTAGAGTGTTGAACCAACGCAAAGCTTTTCCAAGTAGTGAGAACGGAAAAAGCCTTGCCCTCATTTGATCTTGAGTCACCCCATCCTCATCGAAAGTATGACATAATTGAACAAATGCTTGGAGGTGAAGGTTCAGATCCTCTTTACCGGTGAAAGGCGAGTGTTGCACCATGCGGATAGTTGAGACCTTGATCTTGAACGGCCTTCCGGCGTCTTGAAGGTTTATGATAGGTAGATCGACGATGTCCGGGGTGCATGGCTCGATCTTGCGCTCCGGTTGCGGTTGTTCTCCCATGGGTGGCGGTTGATGTTGATCTCTCTTCGGACTTAGAGGTGGAGTTTCCTTTGGAGATCCCGGCGATCCTTCGGCCTCGGCTTTTGGATCTAGGGTTTCCAATCCTTTAGCTTGTGTTGCACGTCTCCTTTGCCTGTAAAATTTTCCTGGATCATCCACAAAAGAAAGTTTGGGTTTCTTGGAGAGGTAGCCGACCATCTCCGGTTAGGGTTAGCAAAAACAAAAATCTAAAAAGAAAAATTAGGGTTAGTCAAAAACTAGATTAGATTGATTTTTTTTTCTTTTTGATGATGATCAAAGTTAAGAGATGCAAAAGAAAAATCAAAAGAAAAACTGAAAATATTAAAAAAAAAGCGATACTAGATCGGATCTTGATTGCTTGTTCCCCAGCAACGGCGCCAGAAAAAGAGGCTTGTTGACGGTTGATTGTCGTATCGAAGTTCACATGGATTTGCAAGCGGACAAATCCCTCGTCGTAGTCAAGGGACCCTTCTTCCCTTAAGTGTGAGAACCCAAGGTATCGAATCCGTGGAACAATGTGCAACACAAGGATTCAATCTAGTAAGGCAAAGAAACTCCTTTTGAAGAATCAAGTTGCATCTAATCTAAGAGATCATAAAGAAAACACATCTAATCTAATCTACTAAGAGGTAGCAAGAGAAAGCATAGAGATAACCGATCTAGAGAGTCTAGATCATGCTTGTGTTGTAGCTCCAAACAAGATAGATGAAGATAGAAAAGCGAATCTCATTAAAAGCATCTTTAAACCGTGGTCTCCGATCTGATTCCGAAGACGCCCACCTTTTGGAGCCACCGTTCTGTCACAACGCACTCCTATTCGTGCGGGTTAGCCTAGGGTGAGTTCGAGAAGAACAAGTTGAAAACACCTGGTCGGTTCGGTATGCACCTCTAGCCACCGCGGCTACAAGAGCACCCTATGCAATCTATCTTAAGTATAGATTGAGGAAGAAGCAAAACCAAGGGAGAACAAAATCATCGAGAAGGCACTTGATTGCTAGAAATCGGATTCACTATAAAACTTCACCATGAATGATTACATGAACAAGATCACCACCGGGATCCTACCTCGATCTTGATCCTTGCTCCGGAGCTCTGACGTGGTCTTCCATGCAAGGTTCCCACGTCGGCTAGGGAAACCCTAGACAACTAGCACAACCCTCCTCTCCGAGATGGTGTCCCTCTAGCTTCTCTGCTCCTCGGCGGCGGATGACGAATGAATTGATGCGTGGCTCTTAGCGAGGGGGGCTATAAATAGTCCGAATGGCGTCTAGGTCAAAGGGGGTGCCGAACCGGGCCCGAAATGGGCTGGGCCGGCCGGCCTGGGCCGACCGGCCTGGGCCCGTTTCGGCCCAGTTCGGCCCCGGCTTCCTCCCGGTTGCTTCTCGTGTCTTCTGGAACTTTCCACTTCCTGCATGTGGGCCCTTGGCGTCAGTTTCTCCGTGGTTTGGATAGGACTCCTTGTCGCGCAAGCTTTAGCATTTTCTGTCCAGGTCCTCAGAGTTTCACGGCTTCACGCTTCGGTCCTTGGGCCACTTGGAGTCATGTTCACTTCGTGTCTTGACTTGTGCCGGGCTTCATGATCTTCTCACAAAGTGCTTGATGAACTTTCCCGGGAAGTCTCTCTTTTAGCGTTAAAACCCTGCGTAAACAATAAACTCCAAAAACCACATGCGAGTGCGAACATGACATATCATGAGGGTTAGGATCGTTAGTTTGGATATCAAATCAATGCCAACACCAAAGGTAAACTCATGGCTAGGTTGACGGAAATTCACCGTCAACACGTCCGCGTCAACATCCTTGTCGACGGAGCGTTGGAGAGGGAGAGGGAGCGGTTGTTGCTTGAGCCATGACCATGGCACGGGCGACGGGGACGGTGTGCCGGCATGGGTGTCGAAAGAGGCCATGATGGTGGACACCGTGGCGAAGAAGGACAGGCTGTAGCTCTCCTTGTGGCCACAACACCACGTGAGGTGCCAGAAGAGGAAGTGACAGCCGCGGAGCCGAGCGCGTCGGGCTCCTCCACACTGCTGCTGCCATCATCGGCCTCAACCATGGTGTTCATTGGCGCCAGGAGGAGGGAATGGGGAAGGCCGTCTCGTCATCCATGACGCCTCGTTGCCGAGGGAGAGGAGCCCCACCAGCTCCCCTGTGGCGGCGGCCAGGGAGGCCTTGCGCTCGCGGGGTCGGCGACTGACGTGTTAGGAGGAGTCGCGCCCGACGACGACGGAAGGAGGAGGGCCCGACTGGCGCAAATGGAGGGTCCGGTGATGGTGGGTTGGTGGTGGCGGTGGGGATGGGTGTGGCCGTGTGTGGGTGGATATATATAAGATTGGGAGGTGAAAAAAAATGACATGTGGGACTCATGAATAGATCATGCAAATGAAGGGTATTGCTGCAACAAAATGTTACTTAGGGGGTAAATTTTTTGAGTGTAGCCTTCAAATGTTTCTTTTGGAGGTGAAATATAGAAGGTACCACTGCGGATAGTCTTAGGTATGGTGCTTACTTTCTGAATGAATCGAATATGTTTGGATCAGGGTGACTAAAATTAGCCTGACTAATTTTAGTCTTTTGTAGGAGCTAAACTTCCAAACATGTGAGCCTAAAGGGGGGTTAAAATTAGTCTTGAGATTAAAATTTGCTAGTAGGGGGTGGGGCAACTAAAAGAGACTAAAATCTCCTCTTCCTCTCCTCATTAATGGCCTTTTCATCCTCCCACAGTCCTAGGCCCAGCCGCACCTTGGGAGAGGAGAGACAAGAGAGAGGGAGAGAAAAATCTGAACTTTAATGCTATTTTAATACCACTTTAGTCATTGCTTCCAAACAGGAGGCGACTAACATTTTTTAGCCTGACTAATTTTAGTCAAGGGACTAAAGGTGATCCAAACATGCTCTATATTGCTCTACCTTAATTAGTTTGAGGGGGCTAAGGTATGGTCGCAACCAGAAATCTGGTGATTTGGATCCCGCTCCCCTAGGCGTTGCTTTCTTAAAAGGAAAAATTGAGCAGATTAGAGATGATGATGAGACGTAGTAAAGAAGCATCGACGAAACTGGAGCGGTGTACGTGCAGTGGGCTGCACGCCTGCCTTCCCATCTACCCCGGCTTGGAATCGAATCGAAGGAATTTGTTTTTTGTTGGACAGATCGACGATCGATAGATTTATGATATGGTGGTGCCTCGTCGATTGACATGGATGGATGCCTCAGCTAACTAGTTCTTGGGATAAATTTGAATCAAGTTCCTGCTGCAGCTATTAGCTAGCCTCTGGCCTGATTGCTCCTGGTCCTGGAGAAGAAGAGAATTAAGTTCCTTCTCTCCTTGCAGCAGTGCTGCAACAAAAGGCTAGGCTCTGTTTAGATGTAGATATTGAGCTGCTGGAATTGAATTGACCACCAATACCAAATCGGCTTGGTTTTGATATTGGGTTGCAATACCAAAACTAATGTTTGGATGTACGTGAAATTGTTAGTTGGAATCTTTTGAGATGGTGAATCCAATTCATGTTTGGATGTATATGGCTTGAAATTGAATTGACTGCTTCTCCATCTCCTCTCCACACGACCAACCGGTGGCAGCCGCGCTAGGACCAGGGACCCAACCTCCTGCTCCTCCCCTTCGAGCAACCTGTGCTCATGGCGCCCATGGCTCGCGGTGGCGCCGGAGCTGAGGAAGAAGACTTACCTGCAGCAAATCGAGCTCCGCCCTGCCGAATGGTGGTTCGCCGGTGGCGCATCGACTTCCGCCCCACCGGAGGGAGGTTTGCCGACGGCACATCGAGCTCCGCCCCGCCGGATTGAGGCTAGCCGACCGTGAATCGAGCTCCGCCCTGCTAAACGGGACTCTCGTCAGTGACACATCGAGGTCCGCCCCTCCGAATTAAGGCGCAGCAGCGGCGGCGCATCGAGCTCCTCCCCGCGTGGTGCTCGGCACCAAAAAGGGGAGGAATAGAAGGTCAGGGGCGCGGCGAAGGGTAGGAGCAGCGTCCGGCCTAACGGAGGAGGGGCACGTGGGTGCCGGAGGAAAGAGGCACGCTTGGCCCGGCGGCGGATGGGCGGAGGAGGGAGCCGAGGGCGCAGTGCCCGACGCGTGGAGGTGTTAGGGAGACGAGAGATGCAGACGAAGGGAGCGGGGGGCGAATGCGGCAGGATACCGAGGTTGGAGGCTCCGAATTGGGAGAGGGTGTGTGCAAGTGAAACCGATGCCGCGGGGTATTGGATCACAATTCCCTTTCTCCAATTCCTTGACATCATCCAAACGGCAGCATCCATGGTCCCAAATTCTAATTCCGAATTCCACCTCTCAATATCGACATCCAAACGTTACCTAACGTACTTTGACGTGCATGATCCGAAGAACTATCTTTTTCTGGTATCTAGTACCTTATTATTGGAAAAATAATGGCAAAGGCATGCAAAGACGATGGAGATCCCATGCATTATTACATACAGAGCGAGATTTTTGCGTTATTTCTTCCGGCCGGTTGACAATTTAATATTGCAAAAACAATGATCATGCATGTAGAGTAATCAAAGCCGGTGACAAACTGATTTCCATATGGATTAAATATATAGTTATCAACAGTAGTATTTCCAATATATTGCACTCAAAGATCGAATGATATATGTGTGACTGTGATTGATTTGTGGTATCAGTCGAAGCCAAAAGGAACAAGCAAAGCACCCCGGCCGATCAACGCATCATGCCAAGTTGCCGTGGCGTTCCACCGGGACTGGGCCGTGATTTCCCCCCTGGATGGCGAGGACATAGAAGAACTGCGTCACTGTCAGGACGATCGTGAAGGCCTCCATGGTGCCCTGCACATATATCACAATAATTAATAATGCAAATAATGTTATATTTATTATATATACATATATAGTACCATAGTATACCAGCTTGGCGTTTCTTCTGTCCAAGGAGATCTCCTGACAAGCTAGCCCCATGGCCAGGACTGTGAGCGCCCACGCGACGAGGCCGAACGCCGCCGCCGGCTGCAGGCTGTGGTACCTCCAGCAGCGGAGGTGGTTGAAACCCACCATGGCGGAGGCGACCCCCACGACGCCGGCGACGAGGGAGAAGAGCACGAAGAAGCCGGTGGCGAAGTTGCCGATGGGGAAGAAGATGGGGTGGAAATGGGCGGGGAGCCGCAGCTCGGGGCCGATGATGAAGCCGCGTTCGATGGAGACGTTGAGCGCCCACCCGCCGAGGATGGCAAGGATGGCGTACAGGCACAGGTTCAGCAGCAGCAGCAGCAGGGCAACGGGCTTCAGGTTCTCGGCCATGTTTTCTCTTTTTTTTTCAATCTATCAGAGATCGATCTCTATCTCTCTTCTGGTTTTGCATTGGTTTTGCAGCTTATATAGACGACCAGCATATGCATGTGTATCGAATAATCGATTACATTAATTAATACGTAGCTAGTACGGGTACTCAAGGCAATGCATGCAGATGCAATGCAAAAATGTAACTAAACTAGTTTGTTGTTCTTTGCTTGCCCTGCCTTGCCTCTCACCTGCTGCTGTCGCTCGCACCCCAAAAGAAAAGGATCGAATATAATTGGAGAACCAATGCAAGGAATAACATGGACAACTCCGGACGGGAATGGATGGCCGTAAGGCGAGGGAAATGTACTGTATGTATATATTATAAATGGTGGACGACGACGTGCGATCCAAGCAAAAAAGATAGGACCAACTTCCTTCTCTCTACGTGCCCTATCGTACGTCTATATCGCGCAGTAATTTGATCCATGCCATGCCATTATATGATTCCTTGCAATTCCAAGATCTACAATTAGGCCAGCTATTCAACTCTCACAATATAACTGGGCCACTATAATTCGCTGCTTATTTGATATATATACCCATGATCTACACGGGCAATCTCGCAGCCTCCCTCCTCCCTTCCACCCCCGTTCTCTCAAGCAACCATGCTGCTGCTGAGCTGGTGTACCGCACCCTCCCCTGCATCACCGTACCACCCCCTCCGTCGTGCTGCGGGGTCGCCTGAGCAATTTTTTTTAATTTTAACTTTTTTAAAAAAATAATTTTAAAAATAACACCATCCAAAAAAACATTTCTGTCCGGTGACCCGGCCTTTTGCTCGTGCTGTCTCGCGTGGCGCGGTAAAATCACATTAAATCACATTGCTGCGCTACATGTATTGGCGCGGCAAGGGCACCTTTTCTTAATTATTTTTGAAAAAAAGGTTGACATTGTTTTTAGGTCATGGGATGATCCGCGTGAGCAGGGATTGTCGGGGCGACTGGGTAGGCAGCCGTTTACGCGCCTCAAGCGTTGCTCACGACATTGCCCACAGGTCCCAAGGTGGCGGTTTCAAGGGTCGGCCATTGTGGGGGCCTCTGGGTTTTTTAGCACGAATTTTAACAAAGGGTTTTAGAATTAGCTAGGTTTAATTCTCATTTTCTTCTAAAATTCATAGTAATTTGTACAAGTATCCAAATCTAATGAAATCGATTTCCCTAGGCTTGTTTTATTATTCATTACGCATCAAAGCTCTTAAACCTTTGGAAAAATATTTAGTGCCTTTTAATTAAGGTATTTAAATAAATACTTAATAATTATAAAATGTATAAAATCTGGATAATGCCCTTTTAAATTAGAAATTTTGTTTAAATCATAGGGACTATGTTCTAATACAGAAAATAACTACGAAACCAACCCTTTTAGGAATAAAAAGAAAATACTTTAAGATAGGTTGATAATGAAGTAACTTTGGGGTTAAGCCTTTTATGGGACTACTGGTAGAGAGTACAAGCAGAGCTAGCTATCTGTAATTATTATCGTAATATAGATAATTGTGCTTACTCTTGCGTTATATTATTGTGAGGTAGAATACTATGTGTATCACAATATATATAAATATTTTATTACCCGTAGCAACGCATAGACATGATCTTAATCTTTTAAAAAAATTAAACAAGTGACTGCACGGGCCGGGGATGATCGCCAATTGAAGTAATGAAACATTTTTTGAATCGCAAGAATCACAAACTCCAAAGTGCTCGTTCATGCTATATATCAGGTTATTCTCATATATATTGAGAATTCTTTCTTATGATCGAGTATATATATTTTTTGTACTGCCTTATAAATGAAACATGTCAAAGTATTACTTCCCAACAAGAGCTAGAAGCAGCTATAGCTTAATTAGCTAGCATGTGCGGAAAAAAAAAGGATGAAGTAAAACGCTAGATCTTCACTTGTTTGGCCATTACGCTGCCTACACGTACACGTCGTAGAACATTATTTATCATTTAACTAATGATCCGTTGACTGAAATGGCCGGACACGTCATGTACTAGTGCAGGAATGTATGGCACATGCAAATGAATTGACTAAGTTGACCTTACGTTAAGTTAAGTTGTTGCTTTTGAGTTTCTAAGCGTCCTAGCAGCTAGCTAGCTAGGGATATATTATTATTCTGCTATATTTTGAGTAATACTCCCTCCATTCCAAATTACTTGTCGTTTTGATTTTTTTAAATACATTCTTTTCATTATGCACATAGATATATATTTATATCTACATGCATAACAAACAAATGTATCTAGAAGAGACAAAACGATAAGTAATTGAAACGGATGGAGTAGCTACTAGCTCTCTCTCGGTAATGCGATCCATTCAACAGGAAATGAAATTATTGTATACATATCTGTGTCAAACTTAAACAGCTAGCAGGGGGTATTATATATTGTTCAGCGAATAATTAATTGAAGATAGTAATAAAAAAGGAAAAAGACGACTTGTCAATTAATTAGGTCATCGATCATGTGCAAAAAACGTAATACATATTACAACATATATACAATTCAATTTATTCATATTGCAGCGATCACTCGTACTTACAATAACTAGGAACATCATAATATATTGGAATAGTTGAATCGATCATGCATGAGATGAACACAGCAAGTAGTATATGTTTTGGATAATTTTGTCCCAATATAATTAACCCTTTTCTTCATCATATCTTGTGTATGTATATATAGTACGCAGCAGCAGGAGGAGGAGGAGGAGGAGGAGGAGCTCAACAATAATAGATAGTAGAAATTAACTTAGACGACGACGACGACGACGCCGCACAGTATGTATATACGTACTTGAATTAATTTTATTTCTCCATGCATGGACGACGATCGACGGACGATATAATTAATATATGTATAATAATAATTGATCGCAGAAGAAAATCACGCCGCGTAGTCGCAGTAGCCGTTGGTGCACTTGGTTCTGCACCTGACGCCGCAGCCGCCGCAGTTCTTGTGGTCGGTGAAGGTGTTGACGCACTTGCCCTCGCAGCAGGTCTGCGAGTATTTGCACGCCTTGTTGCAGTTGCCGCAGTGCTGGAAGCTGTACTCGGTGTCGACGCAGGCGCCCTTGCAGCACGTCGCGCCGGGGCTCCCGGGATCGAGGCAGATGGACGGAGGCTTCTTGCTGCAGTCGTAGAAAGACGGCGGCGGAGGGAAGTTGGCCTTGGCCGCGAGGAAGCGGCTTCGCCTGAGGGGAGGCGACAGGGGAGCGGCGGCGGCCGCGGCGAGGGCGAGGGCGAGCGCCATGAGAAAGATGGTGGCTTTTCTCATGGCGGGCGGAGGGCGGAGGGCGAGGCTGCTGCAATGCTAGCTTCTAGGATCGATCTGGAGGAGCAAGCTAGGGAGAGAAATGGAGGGTGACGGAGGGAGGGGAAGAGTGCTTATAGTAATCAAAAGGCACCGTCATATCTGCAACACGGCAGCTAGGTAGGCGAGTCAGAGCACGCATGATGTGCATTCCATGGTTGATTTGCACGGCAAAAGCCTGGAGTGCAGGGAGGGAGTGTGAGGAGCAAGCCTGTGGGCTAGCTAGCTGCATGCCATGGCAAGCTACTAGCATCCATGCCACCCAATAAATATAATGCAAAACACGTACGGCTGGCAGCTAGTTTCTTGGCATGCAACGGCGACCCATCTGCTGGCTGCTGCTGATCGGCCGCTACCTAATTAATGGGATGGAATTACTGGCGATCGAGCTGATCGCACCCTGAAGATTTGAGAGCTACCAGCTAGCGCCCTACTTTAAATCAATAATTATATGCTACCTAGATTATATACTATATACTATATACTGTACTCTGGAGCAGTTGACCAGCATACATTACATCAACTGTACGTGACACTACTACGTACATACATTCGGAATATATAGTAATTAACAGTGAGATGAGATTAGTAAAGAAAAAGTTATTCTGCTGCCTTATTCACATCAAAGTACGTTCTCTCTTGTTAGAAGCTAGCAGCTTGCATCGCTGTCCCTTCCCTCCAGGGGCACTCTGTCGGCGTCCCCAGCTTGTTGCTGCGCAGTCCAGACTGCTCAAGGATCGCAACTGCCAGGGTCCAAGAGCAAAACCATGCCCGTTTCCAGGTTTTTTTGCATGCTTGCGCAAACCGTTAATTTTTCATATTAACATATTGTTGACGATGTATAGTCTCATGCTACTGCCTAGGTGATGTTGAGATATATAACCCCTTCTTTAATTTTTCTCAAAGGAAACGGGAACTGTCAAGTTTCTTTTTTTGTCTAGTCCACAAGTGCTAGCCTGTACAGGCATCACGAGGGCCTTCGAACTGAAGATTGATGTCAATATAGCCTTCCGTCGGGCAGATTTGCGTCATGATTCGAGTATCGCTAGGGGTCATCGGAGTGATAAAATACACCATTCTGAATTCCGTTCGGGAAGATTCGAACCAGGATTTCTAGGGGTGTGTTGACGGTAAAAATACGTGTCAAGTTTCGACCGCAAGCGCACGAGTCAGTTGTAGCTCTTCCCTCGAAGTATCTCCTCAAGGTTTGTGATTGTTGGTCAGATTTCATTTCACTTGCCTTTCTTTATATTGAGTTTCTGGAGCATAACGCTTATTGTTATAAAACTGCAGAGGCATGGTTAGTAATGCAAAGACCTAATTAGTATCATTAAAAGATTCAGTTTTATGTAAGAGCATTTTGGCCTAATTAGTATCATTATTAGTCAAGTGTGTATATCTCACTAACAGTCCAATGAATTTTGCCTTGAAGAGTCGGATCTCCCCATCCTGATAACTTTCTAGCAATAGAATTCTTAGAATTGGACAAGTTTAAGTGACCTCTATGTCTCTTGGACTTTTCGATCTCTGTATGCTCAGATATTTGGAATCTCAAGCTACTGATAGAATATGATAACGCAAATCTTAGAGGGAGAGCCCTCTTCTCCGTTTAGTCTTAGATCGAGAGCCCCCCAAATATGGAAAAAATGAGGTGATTACAAGATGAAGAAGTCGGAAAGGAAAAGAAGAAAAAAGTAATCTGTCCTGCTGCACTTTCTTTTCTGCACAATGTTTTATACTCTAATCTATAATCCTAATGACATTTTTTTATTGATATTCCAATTAGGATTTTATATCTTAGGTGTTTGAGCATCATTGCACATTCAATTTGAAGCTGGCAAATGTATTGCAGTGAACAACTTCATCATCGACTGGCAGGTTCTGATGACTACCAATGGAATTTGCCATGTTCCTTGTTTTGCTGGAGTAGACAACCATTTTTATATACAATGATTTGTGCATGATCCCCATGAAAATCAGTACTTATGGAGATGATTTGTTTTGACTCTACCAACACATTATTATTTGATACTATTGCTTATTTTCATACTATTGTCTTGTTGAACCTCCCTATAGTTCATTATAATCTTTTTTTTATTGGCCGTAGCAACGTATGGGCATGATCCTAGTCACTAGTGTATTTATTCGATACAAAGCTGGGAGCATAGCTCATTCTGGGGTATGCATGCCCTCTAAACCAGTCATAAAATCGATGGATGCTACATGTATAGCAAAAATTACATCGAGATAACTTGCAGCATGAAGAGTCAATAGCAATAGATATGGTTAAAAACATAGCACATTTTAGGACAATGGTTGCAGTTTATTTATACTTTTGGCGTGTGTATATTGCCGAAATAAAAGATATAAATTACCTTTGTATATGAAAACCACTAACCAACTTAATTTCCTTTTGTATGAACAGGATTCCTGGGCAACCTGCAGGATTTTCAAGAAAACCAATTCAACAGCACAAAGAGCTCTCTCACATTCCTGGGTATCTCCTCCGCTATCCAGCACAAATGAAAACTACATTCGGCCTTCCTCACAGGCTACACAGAGAAGTCATCACAGCTCAGAGAACACATCCTCTACGATGACAGACCTCATCTCCTCCATCCAGTTCACTGGCAGCAGTTACATGCCTTCAATAGTTTCCTCTTGCCACAACCCTGTGAGCATCATTGACAGCAGCAGGGCTGCGTCCACTGTGCTCCCTTCATCTTGTGCAGAACATCACACCATGAGTATCCACTCAGCAATCCCGCTTGATCTTCCAGACATTGCGTCAATGGTCCTCAATGCATCACCCACTACACTCCAGAACCTAGATAGGATTCCCTCAAACATTGAGTTTGGTCAACCACACCACCCCAGCAGCAGCAGCAGCATGGCCAACAAATGCATTGTTGATTTGCCTGCCATTGGCAACAGTGTCACTGCCGCTCCCCGGCCAATTAATCAACTTCCCATTCAACCTGCAAGGAGCACTCCCAGATGACTGGAGGGGAGGATGACCTTGCCATGGGATTCTCTCCCTTGCACAACCTAGGTCTCAACAAATTACCAGTCGACCAAGTGTTATACTTAGTTTGTATTCTGTACTAATATAGGCTTGGCTTTGTAGTGCAGCAGACGGTAGTACCGTATTCACCTTTTGGACCTTGTAGCTCCATCTGCTAGCATTGCTGTTATCGAGTATTAGAATTTCGTTCTGTTAACAGCGAAGCTAGCAGAGTTATTTAGGATGCATTTGTGTGAGTTGTGCAATGTAGGAGCAGTTCGGAGAGCACTCTTACCGAAGAAACCCTAAATCCCATCTAACGCTAGAAAACAGATCGCCCCCATCCATAGGCCGGCGGCCTATAGAAACAGCGGCACCAACCCCCGCCTCCGCACCAACCCCCGAGTCACCATCTCCGTCTCTCGCCGCCGCCCGCCAAAAGGAAAGAGAAGATGGTCCACGTGAGCATCTCCTGCCATGCCGACCTCCAAGCCCTGCAGGACCGCTCCGGTGGGCGCATGTTTCTAAAGCTCGACTCTCTGGAGTCGCTGCGCATAGCGACCGACTCGTATGCACTCCTCCGCAACCTGACTGAGCAGCGGAGGTACTGCCGATGCCCCCAGATCGATCTCCTCTCGTTCGTGGCAGGCGTAGCGGTGGAGCTCCTCGAGACCAAGCATCATGCCTCCTCCCTCCTCGACGAGGCCATGCTGGAAGAGGGCTTCCCGAAACCCCTCATGTTCCTCAAGAACTCTGCAATTGCGCTCGAACGTCTGGGGGAGGAAGCTAATAAGGAACGTCTGGGGGAGGATGTGGTCTTACGCAAAGTTGGAGTGGTCGGCTCAGTGTTAAAGGCTAACGCTGATGAAGAAGTACTGAATGGTACTCACAAATTTGCCTGGTTTCAGTCAGGTCTCCCGTCCGTGCTCGATCGGATCGACTTTCTGTTGTCGACCCCGGTTTATATATTTCCCTCCTGATTCTGAGTAGACAGACTATCAGCTCTATCTTGACTGTTGTGATGAGTAGTATTTTTTAGGGGCATAGCAAACAGCTTGCGATGTGTATGTATACTTCTTAGTGGCAACACCCTTCCATGTTTGGATGATGTTAATGGATTTTAAATGATTTGTATGTCAAATGTGAGGGGTATATGGGCTGCCTGGTGGGCTTGGCCAGATTACTACTTGCTCCTTCTCCTTTCTTTACCTTTTTTCTTCATTATCTACCACTCTTAGCTGCTTTTTTAAGATTCCCTCAAGATGTTAAGGCGCCGCCTCGCCTCACGCCTTAATTAGTCGCTTAAGCGTAAGGCGGTAGTCGGTCGCCACGCCTCGCCTTACCGTCTTGAAAACATTGCTTGTATGCTTAGCCCAACCTCATAGATATTGACGCAGCTTTCTTATCTTTGTCTGCCATCTATCCATGGGTGAGCCCTCGACGAAAGTATTCCGCCACACATCACTAACCATGTCGTAAAATCCTTCTCGCAGCAACCAACCCAATTCAAATTTAAACATAGGTTGATAAGATGAAGATGAATTATTTGTGAAAAATAGTAGGGGTGTGTGATCCGAAATTTCTCTAGTCAAGGCGTGAACAGTGGTAAGTGGGAACTGAGACTCAAAGTCTGTGTGTTAGAGGACGTGAGGAGCCTATTGGGCCTAGGTTGCCGTAGCCCATTAGTATTAGGGTTAGTTAGAGATAAGAAGGAAAGATTAGATATCTTGCTTAGAGGTCAAGTAATCCTCTCTATTTAAAGAGAGGAGATGTATCAATCAAATCAAGCAAGAGATTAGAAGGAAAACTCTTCTCTCTTGCCGGCCGTGGGCGAAGCCCCGCGGCCGGCGTTCCTCGCTCCCCAGCCCTAATTCTCCACAAATCAACCCCAATCCTCGCAATTTCCTTCCCCTCGTATCGCAGTTCATAACAATTTTGTATTCAGAGCCAAATTTTTTCCCCTTCCGCTGGACCACAATTTTTTTGGATACTGTAGCACGCGGGTACTGTAGCTCCCTCGTCGTCGTCGTTCACTGCTTTTCGTGCCGGATGTCAGGCTCCGTCCCAACCGCCTCCGCTTCGCCGTCGTCACAGCTACTGGCGCCGCCGCCGATCTCCTCGACGCCGCTCGCGCTGCCACCACCGCCTTCCACCTCGGCAGCGCTCGTGACGGCCACCTCCGCCGCGTGGTCCGTGCCCATGACAACACTGCCGGGTGCGCAGCCCCTGACACCCGAGCAGGTGGCGCAATCGATCTTCTCCCTCAACTACAATCTCCACGATCAGGGCCACGCCATCACCACTCTGCGCGAGAAGACGAGGTACAACACCCAACAGATACAACAGTTGAGCGAGGAGTTCCAGATGTTGCGCAACTTCCTGATGGGGGCGCCGCCGCCGCCGCCACCTCCGCAGCAGTCGCGACCGGTCCTCACCGCCGCGCTCACAGCGGCACTCCCGGCGCCGTCCGTGCCTCTCACCAGCTTCGTCGTCGGCGCATCAGTTTCGGCGGGAGATCCCATCCACCGCCTGTCCTTCCCGCCGACTCCATCGCGCATCCCTCCGTGGGTGTTCGGTTCCACACAAGGAGCCGTTTTCTCGTCGTTGCCGTCTCCGGCCACGCCGACGCTCTCCTTCGCAGGAGAGCAGCTGGCGTTCCCCGCCATCCGCCTCATGCCGCCACCCTCGTCCGCGAGCGCACAGCAGGCGCTCTTGGCCGATGAGGCGATCCGTCACGCGGCGCTTGCGTGCCTGGTGTCAGCGACAATGCGCCTCCAGGCTGCAGTACGCGGCCTCCTGGCGCGCCGGCGAGTGCGACGGCTGCTCGACCTGCAGCTGATTCAGCCCCGCACCCCGTTGCAGTTCCTTCAAGCTGTACGTCGCCGCGCAAAGGCGGCCACCACGGCAGTACAACTGCAAGCAGTGGTGCGGCTGCAGGCTGCGGCGCGCGGCTTCCTAGCGCGGCAACGGCTACAGGAGGCGCACCGACAGATGCATGATCGGGAGGCGGTCTTGGCGGCGGTTGTCTTCGATGCAGAGGGCCGCGACCTCGACCCGTTGGACGGCCTCCAACAATTGTGCCGACCCGCTGCTATATCCAAGGGTGTGCATGGTGTTTTTCCCGCGGACGATGTACTCCAACTCTGCGGGAGCAACGGTAGGGGAGGCGTGTTCCTCTTTGCCACCGGCGGGGACACACTACCTAGCGCCCCAGCTATCCGCTTCCGGCCACCGCGAGGACGTCTCCGCTGGTATTCATCGCAACTAGTTCCAAGTGGCTGTACCCATGCGCCCCTCTCGTTCCGATGGTCTCCATGGGATCCAGGTGGCCGCACAGGTGCACGATCGGCATTCGAAGGGCATTCACGTTCAGAGTCCAAAATATAGAAATTGAGTCCATTTTAGATTGCGAATAATCAAATAAGCCGAGATGTAAAAGGCTTATTTTTAGGTGTTAGGTTTGTTTCAAGTCGAGTCTTCGTTATGAGTTGCAGCTCGAGGATGAGCTGCATGTCTAGGTGGGGTGTAGTGTTAGAGGACGTGAGGAGCCTATTGGGCCTGGGTTGCCGTAGCCCATTAGTATTAGGGTTAGTTAGAGATAAGAAGGAAATATTAGATATCTTGCTTAGAGGTTAAGTAATCTTCTCTATTTAAAGAGAGGAGATGTATCAATCAAATCAAGCAAGAGATTAGAAGGAAAACCCTTCTCTCTTGCCGGCCGTGGGCGAAGCCCCGCGGCCGGCGTTCCTCACTCCCCAGCCCTAATTCTCCACAAATCAGCTCCAATCCTCACAATTCCCTTCCCCTCGCATCGCAGTTCATAACACTGTGCAGACTAGAACCCTGTCTAATTTTTCAAAAGTTTGGTTCTGACGATGGTTCCCCAAGTAAACTTGCGGCCTGACATCTCAATTTCTCTAAAATTTAGAGAATCAATCACCACATTAAACAAGAAGGGCCATTTGTCGCTAAAATTGTCATTATTTTTCTCTTCTGGTCTCTGAATAATGTTAAAGTCTCTACCTATGACAGTAGGTAAGGCTTCTTTAGAACAAACTTGTACTACTTCAGATAAAAAATCTGCTTTTTGGTCCAGCTGAGCTGGCTCGTATACAGAGATCAAAATGAATTTAAAGTCGGATTCTCTATGTCGTACCTTAAAACGAACAAAAAAATCTCCCTCAACTTCACCAATATCAAAAGTTAACAAATGAATGCCCAGAATCATGCCACCAGAACGGCCCCGTGGTGCCTTGCAATGCCAAATAAAATCTCTGCCTGCGCAGATGTTTTTCAAAGTGGCTTCTGGGAGGCTATCTCTCCCGGTCTCCGATGTAAGCCTGAAGCAAGATGTAAGCATGCAGGGCAATGAAGATGTAAGCATGTGCCCAATCGGAAGTTTCTAGCCTGAAACAAGATGTAAGCATGATTAGCAGCATTTTGGAAGTTCAACAAATACTAAAGCTGTAAACATTGATATGCCGATCTAAGTTCAAGCATGAGGAGGTGATGTAATATTTTAGAGGTTTTTTACGGTACACAATACCACCCAACAGTAGTACGGTGGTATTATTAGTTTTTTTTCAGTTTTTTACTATGGGTAAAATGGTAATTTGCTCGATGTATATTATTTGGAAAAAATTCCCCGCTGCCAAGGTTACATAAAAAGATTTGATTTCATATATTACAACAATATTATTTTGTATATTCCGATAATACTCATATACTACCATACCACCTATGAATACCACCCATACCACACTAAAAAAACCGGTGGTACAGAATAAATCTCAACCGTCGGATCCTTACATATAGGTCCTTTTCTATTACATACGAGTCATTTTCAACCGGTGATACAGGGTGGTATTGTGTACCGTAAAAAACCTCAATATTTAATTATGTAGCATGAGATAAAGGGCCTGTCTGGAATTTTGAATACAAGGCTAATTGCTAGCTAGCTAAAATTAGCTCTAGCCCATCAAAACAGGACCATAGTGGTGAGAGCAACTCTAGTAATGTACAGGGATTTATAGTTGAAATCGTGGCTCGTGGGTAGAGCACTAGCTCACGACTTTCATACTAGAAGTGCAACCTGTTCATAGGGGCAGTTCCAATGCAAGGTGCCATCATCAATTCTCATATAGAGATTGTACTGTAAGGAATCGGATGCCCGTTAGCCTAAGAGGGGGAGGGGGTGAATTAGGCAACTTAAAACCTTAACCTATGGCTCACTAATTTTGCGCAAAGGTAAACTAGAACATACTATCTATATGTGCAACTACGGTTGTTCTAGTGTGAAACTCCCATCCCAAAACAAGGTTTGCAACCTATAGCCATTCCTAGCAAGATACTACTCTAGGAAAGTAAAGGCAAGCAAAGATTGCAATAGAGTAAATGCGGAAACGTAAAGGGGATGAGAGGAAGCAAACTCTTGACACGCGATTTATCCCGTGGTATCGGTAGGCACTAAGCCACCCCTAGTCCACGTTGTTGAAGCACTCACACAAGAGTATTGCTTCCCGGTCACCAAGTCTCTCCCAAGAGCACCAACTTGACTTGCCACAAAGGCTAGCCACTTAGGCACTTGTCAAGCTCCCTTGGTCACCTTGATGCCGCCTCCACTAAGGAGCTTCTCCACCAAGGAAGGGGGTCTCCACGTCCCCCGCACAAAGTGTCCTCGCCGCTCCACACCAAGCCGGAGGGTCGATGACGATTGCCGGTGAGCCACTTAGGCCCCAAGGCTTCCGGCGAACCTTGTACAACTGGATTCACTCAAGAATCACCTCACAAGGTTGGCACAACCTTACACTCACTCAGCTCTAAGCTAAGCCTAGCACTAAGCACATACACAAAGCATATGCAAGTCTAAGGATGAGCAATTAAGCACTTGGATGGATTGGATATGATCTTGAATGTGTCTTGAACTCCTCTGCACTTCCACACAATCCAGCTTGCTCAAATGGGTGAGTGGAGGGGGTATAAATAGCCCAAGACATCAAACTAGCCGTTGGCTAACGTCCACTGAAAAAGGTACCGTCGGATGATCCGACGCTATATTTTCCAGGGCGTCGGTTCATCCGGTGCCCCTCCCACGTCACTTAGCCGTTGAGGTTCTCTGACACAACTGCTCCGACGCTATGCACCGACGGTGCGTCGGATCATCCGGTGCTGAAGACTCCGCGCTCAAGTCGCCTCTGTTAGCTTCCAATCGACCGTCGGATAGACCGACGCTTCTCCATGTCCAAGGCGTCGGATCATCCGGTGCTGAAGGCTTCGTCTTGGCGCGTCTCTGTATGAATTCAAACTGAGCGTCGGATAGACCGACGGGGTCCCCACTCAGACCGTCGGATCATCCGGTGCTACTGTCTTCCTTGCTCTTCCTCTGCAACTCGTCCGACGCTACTAAATAATGGACCGTCGGTTCATCCGACGGTACCTAGGGTTTGACCCTGTGTACCAACTCGTCCGACGATTGCACCGACGCTTGTATTTGAGGGACCGTCGGTTCATCCGACGGTGTCTTTTCTTTTCCTTTTCTTGCTCGTTTTGACCCTTGAAAAATACACTATCTTCTCAATTTGGCATATGGTTTTCTTGCATCCTTGGGACCTAGAAGTGTCTACAAAGACATGCTAAAACAATAAGGTTAGTCCCAATGATCATGTTGTCATGAATCACCAAAATCAAACTTGAACTAATGGCATATGAGGCCATGTTCGCTACATGTACTCAAGCACCCCACATAAGATCGCAGTCGCACTGACCTTCTCTCATGTAATGCAAGCAAAGACCTAAATGGTTGCATTATCTAGTAGCTAAATGTACATGCATAAGTACAAGTTTAGGACTGATGCTTTATCAAGACGTGATACTAAAATAGCTAGATCTTATCTACCCTACATGGCAAGAAACTGTGATTTCCCTCTTGTAGACACCTCCAACTCTCCAAGCATCTAGATAGAGTGGTATGGAACATTGGAAAACGTTTCTACTTAACTTTTTGGATTAGCCTATTTCAGACTGTATGACTATTTCAAAACAACAGGAACAGTTTCCATTGTCCACATTACCAACTACCAAATTCTTTTAATAAGGGCAGCAGATACAAAAGTTCAATTCAATATTACGAAACTTCACCTGCTGACAGTGGGTGGATGATGCTGGCATGTATGTGAAGGTATGACTATTTGTTAATAAAAAACATACATGAAAAACATAAATAACTAAACTCAGTAGCGGTCTTGAACTTGAGGGTGCATCGATCATAAGACTCAATCGGATTATAAGACAATATATCAAGATAAAAACAGGATGTACCTCGACACCATTGTAAATCATGTCATAAGCCAGAGCACGAGCTGATGGTAGATCATTCATATCCTCAGGATTTGGTGCAGTGAAAGGATGACGTAGGGCCTGATACTTCTTGGACTTGCAAATTCTTACTGTATTGGGCATAATTTGTCTCTAATTTCTAGCACAACTACACAGTTTCCATTTACATACCATTTATTAATTATGAATACTAAATCCAATAATAGTGGGTATTCTGGTGGTTGAATGCGATAACCAACTTCCAAGTTTTGCTGATGGTGCAGTGCCAATTGTCAACACAGTAAAATAACAGTCTTCAAAAATAGCAAGTGTAGCCAACTCTAGAATAATGTGATCATAAGTAATAGCCGTTTTGATTTTGGAAAAATATACATAAGTAGTTCTTATAATTCCCTGATCGAATCGAAGATTAAAAACAACTGACCTCATATCTTTGTTCGTCACTGTTCCATTCAAACATTGGAAAATCTGTCGCCCAAAAAACTGACTGTGCAGACTGGCAGAATATAGAAAATGCAAAGGCAAATGTTAGGAGTATGAAGCAGAAATAGAATCATCATAAAGAAATAACAAATGATGGCAAAGATCAACATTCCATCAATGTGCCAGCACAAAGCATATCAACGATAGGGAACATTATATTCCTTATTTTGTGACTCACCGTGTCTATCACATCCAACTTATGAGCAATAAATAACCTTTACCGTCCAAGAATCCTGTTAGCTGATGATTGCTCACCCAGTGCGAACAGGATAAGGTCACCTGCCTTTGCATCCAGAAGCTCCACAAGCTGCTCTTTCTTTTCATGTTTTAGACTTGATACCAGTGGACCAACTCCTTCAAGCTCCCCTATGAAAGCAGATTATATACAAAACAATTGTTCAAGCAATGCACAAAATTTTTTCTAACAGAAAGCAAAGATTTCTATATTTACCATTCTCCATAACTTTGAGGAAAGGCAGGCCCTTGGCTCTAGCTTTGGAAGCTTCAGTGTAAACAGTTCCTTTCTTCAGGTCAGTGTTTGAAAACAAGTGGCACCACCAGGAACACACAATGCCCTTTATTACACCTCCATTTTCCAATATATCAGCAAAAACCTTGAAGCTACTGCCCAAAAATACATCACTAACCTGCATTTGACACAATAAGAAATGAGGGGACCAATTTTGCAACTAATAAACAGGGAAAAGAATTCTTAGCACAAGTTCAGCATATATGCTATAGGGCAGAAGCAACGTAAGATAAAAATAGCAGACCATTAACAAAAAAATATAATGTAAATTGTGGAGGTAAGTTAACTGATCAAATCATTACTATGGCAATTCAAAGTGTCTGCGGAAAGATTGGAACTCCTCACATCTTTCAGCTCCCAATCGAATCGAAGATCAGGTCTATCTGTCCCATAGCGATCCATTGCATCTGCACGTGTTAACCTTAGAAACGGATTTGGCAGCTTGATATCTCCTACCGCTTGAAAAACCTGTTATATGAATTCTTGCATCATTCACTAATTTAACCACAAACTGTAACTAATACCAAAAACTGGATGGGCTGAGCTCTAAATCTGATTTGCAGAACATTCTCATCTAGTAATTCTCACCCGCAACAAGGATTCTACTGCATGCTAATGAGTAATGAGGACGAATCTGATTTCCGTAATGATTTTTTCCGTAATATTTGTGGAGCTGCCGTTCCACAGAATGGTGGTGGAGCTGCCATTCCACAGAATCATCCTAACCGAAAGTAATTGCAAGTTGCTAGCAAAGAAGAAAACAGCACCATAATACAAATCACTTAAAATCCATTAACATCATCCAAACATAAAGGGTCCAAGAAGTAAACATCACAACATTTGAGAGCTGTGCAAACTACCCCTACAGTTCTAAGCTGTTTGCCACGCCCCTAAAAAATACTCATCACAACAGTCCAGAGCTGGCAAGAAACAGTCTGT
This sequence comes from Cenchrus fungigraminus, assembly GCA_036936925.1. Classification (NCBI taxonomy): domain Eukaryota; kingdom Viridiplantae; phylum Streptophyta; class Magnoliopsida; order Poales; family Poaceae; genus Cenchrus; species Cenchrus fungigraminus. Next base: position 110,126,960 of record CM072778.1, on the reverse strand, counting down.
CTGCTCAGGGGAATTGAACCGGGGTCGACAACAGACAGTCGACCGGATCGAGCACGAACGGGAGACGTGCCTGAAGCCAGACAATGTTGTGAGTACCTTTCAGTACCAGATCAGCGGTTTCCTCTATCGCTTTGCCAACCTCTTTAACTTTGACTAGCGTCCTCCAGATCAGCATATCCTCACATCCTTTGATTATTTTCTTGAGGTTTTTTACGGTACACAATACGACCTGTACGACCGGTTGAAAAATGACTCGTATGTAATAGAAAAGGACCTATATGTAAGGATCCGACGGTTGAGATTAATTCTATACGACTAGTTTTTTTAGCTGTCGTACGGTAGTATTCAAAGGTCGTATGAGTAGTATAAGGGTATTATCGAAAATGTAAAATGGTATTGTTGTAATATATGAAATGAAATATATGAAATGTGTTAGATAGTATAAGGGGGCAGCGGGGAATTTTTTCCAAATAATATATATCTACAAAATTACCATTTTATCCATAGAGAAAAACCGATAATACGACCGTACGACTGTTGAGTCGTATTGTGTACCGTAAAAAACCTCATTTTCTTAGTGTTCTTCACCAGAAGTATGAGCTTAACTCCTGAGTTCTTCAGGAGTAGGAGGTTTTTCAGGAAGCCCCAATCCAGCTTGGCCTCCTGAGAAATGAGGAGGGGATGCTGAACATGCTTGATCTTGTGGAGCTCCAGCGCCCCGCCTGCCATCAGCGAGAGGATATCCATCTGGCGGCAGTGCAAGTACCTCAGCTTAGACAGATCAACCGGGCATTGCCGCCGCTTCCTCTCCTCAATCAGCTTGACAAGGAGTGCACACGAGTCGCTCGCTATGCGCAAGGACTCCAGAGAGACGAGCTCTACCAACATGTCCCGATCAGATCGGTGCTGCAGGGCTTCGATGTCGGCATAGCAGAAGATGCGTACGTGGGCCATCTTTTTCCTTTTGGCGGCGGCGAGACGTACGGAGATGCGGAGGCAGCGAGGAGGGCGGCGAGACGGAGATGCGGCGGCAGCGAGGAGGAGATGGTGGTGGTGGTGGGTGATGGTGACGGCGAAGACGAGGAGGCCGGGGTGGTGGTTGTTGCGGCGGAGGCGAAGCCTTTTCTGTAGCGGGCGAGTTGGCGTGAGGGGGCCGAATTGCGGGCGGGCGGCGCAACCAATCAGCAGGCAACGAATTCACCAATGCCTCGCGTCTCGAGACGGGGTGATGGCCGCCTGTTATGGACGCGTGCACCCTCTGCTACGCTCGCCCCACAAAATTTGCCTAGCTTCGTGGACCAGCTGCATGTATTTTATTTGTGGCCAAACGTCTTCGAACCCGCCAAGCCCGTTGGGCTAGAAAGGCATAATTCCGGCTTCCGTTTGGGCAAGTAATTCTCGGTTAGAAAGGCAACTAAACGACCCGTAAAAGGCCCGAAACGTGTACCCTACGGTCCAATAATCAATGGAAATCTCGTCAAATGTCTTCAACTAGGAGTCTGCGCACATCCGGGATGTTGCAAAAAATTGACCCGAGTGCTGAAAATCGTGTGCTATAGCCCACGAAAATGGCCCGAAACAGACGTTTTCACGAAAACGGACCTGCAAACCCTTCTGGCCCGGAGACCTATCACTGGTGGTGTTATGCATTAAACTATGATTGGTACGCGGAGAAGGGACCGTCAGAGTGACGAAATGCATCATTCTGGCTTCCGTTTGGGCAAGTAATTCTCGGTTGGAAAGACAACTAAATGGCCCAAAAAAGACCCGAAACGTGTACCATACGGTCCAATAATCAATGGAAACCTCGTCAAATGTCCTCTGTTAGGATTCTGTGCACATCCGGGATGTTACATAAAAACTGGCGCGAGTGTTGAAAATCGTGTGTTGTAGCTTACGAAAATGGCCTGAAATGAACGTTTTCGCGATAACGCACCTTCAAACCCTTATGGCCTGGAGACCTACCCCTGGTGGTGTTATGCATTAAACTATGGTCGGTACATGGAGGAGGGACCGTCAGAGTGACGAAATACATCATTCAATTAATTCTCGGTTAGAAAGGTAACTAAACGGCCCGTAAAAAGCCCGAAACGTGTATCCTATGGTCCAATAATCAATGGAAACCTCGTCAAATGTCTTCTTCTAGGAGTCTGCGCACATCCGGGATGTTGCAAAAAAAAATTGACCCTAGTGCTGAAAATCGTGTGCTATAGCCCACGAAAATGGCCCGAAACAGACGTTTTCGCGAAAAAGACCTGCAAACCCTTCTGGCCCGGAGACCTACCCCTGGTGGTGTTATGCATTAAACTATGATCGGTACGTGGAGCTGGGACCGAAAGGGTGACGAAATGCAACATTTTGGCTACTGTTTTGGCAAGGAATTCTCATTAGAAAGCCAACTGAACGGCTCGTAAAATGCCCGAAAAGTGTACTCTACGTTCCAATAATTAATGGAAACATCGTCAAATGTCTTCTACTAGGAGTCTATGCACATCCGGGATGTTCCATAAAAACTGGCCCGAGTGCAGATAATCGTGTGTTGTGCTCACGAAAATGGCCTGAAACGAACGTTTTTGCGATAACGCACCTTCAAACCCTTATGGCCCGGAGACCTACCCCTGGTGGTGTTATGCATTAAACTATGGTCGGTACGTGGAGGAGGGACCGTCAGAGTGACGAAATGCATCATTCCGGCTTCCGTTTGGGCAAGTAATTCTCGGTTAGAAAGACAACTAAATGGCCCGTAAAAGGCCCGAAACGTGTACCCTACGGTCCAATAATCAATGGAAACCTCGTCAAATGTCTTCTACTAGGAGTCTGCACAGATCCGAGATGTTGCAAAAAATTGACCCGAGTGCTGAAAATCGTGTGCCGAAATAGACATTTTCGCGAAAACGGACCTGCAAACCCTTCTGGCCCGGAGATCTACCCCTGGTGGTGTTATGCATTAAACTATGGTCGGTACGTGGAGCAGGGACTGTCAGAGTGACGAAATGCATCATTCTGGCTTCCGTTTGGGATAGTAATTCTCGGTTAGAAAGTCAACAAAACAGCCCGTAAAAGGCCCGAAACGTGTACCCTACGGTCCAATAATCAATGGAGACCTCGTCAAATGTCTTCTACTAGGATTCTGCGCACATCCGGGATGTTGCAAAAAAATTGACCCGAGTGCTGAAAATCGTGTGCTATAGCCAACGAAAAAGGCCCGAAACAGACGTTTTCGCGAAAATGGACCTGCAAGCCCTTCTGGCTCGAAGACCTACCCCTGGTGGTGTTATGCATTAAACTATGGTCGGTACGTGGAGCAGGAACCGAAAGAGTGACGAAATGCATCATTCTGACTTCCGTTTGGGCAAGTAATACTCGGTTAGAAAGGCAACTAAACGGCCCGTAAAAGGCCCGAAATGTGTACTCTACGGTACAATAATCAATGGAAACCTCGTCAAATGTCTTCTACTAGGAGTCTATGCACATCCGGGATATTGCATAAAAATTGGCTCGAGTGCTGAAAATCGTGTGTTGTAGCTCACGAAAATGGCCTGAAACGAACGTTTTCGGATAACGCACCTTCAAAACCTTCTGGCCCGGAGACCTACCCTTGGTGTGTTATGCATTAAACTATGGTCGGTACGTGGAGGAGGGACCGTCAGAGTGACGAAATACATCATTCCGACTTCCGTTTGGGCAAGTAATTCTCGGTTAGAAAGACAACTAAACGTCCCGTAAAAGGGCCGAAACGTGTACCCTATGGTCCAATAATCCATGGAAACCTCGTCAAATGTCTTCTCCTAGGAGTCTGCACACATCCGGGATGTTGCAAAAAAAGTTGACCTTAGTGCTGAAAATCGTGTGCTGTAGCCCACGAAAATGCCCCGAAACAGACGTTTTCGCGATAACGGACCTGCAAACCCTTCAGGCCCGGAGACCTACCCCTGGTGGTGTTATGCATTAAACTATGGTCGGTACGTGGAGGAGGGACCGTCAGAGTGACGAAATGCATCATTCTAGCTTCCGTTTGGGCAAGTAATTCTTAGTTAGAAAGACAACTAAACAGCCCGTAAAAGGTCCGAAACATGTACCCTACAGTCCAATAATCAATGGAAACCTTGTCAAATGTCCTCTACTAGGAAATATGCACATCGGGATGTTCCATAAAACTGGCCCGAGTGTTGAAAATCTTGTGTTGTAGCTCACGAAAATGGCCTGAAACGAACGTTTTCGCGATAACGCACCTTCAAACCCTTCTGGCCCGGAGACCTACCCCTAGTGGTGTTATGAATTAAACTATGGTCGGTACGCGGAGAAGGGACCGTTAGAGTGACGAAATGCATCATTCTGACTTCCGTTTAGGCAAGTAATTCTCGGTTGGAAAGACAACTAAATGGCCCTAAAAAGACTCGAAACGTGTACCCAACGGTCCAAAAATCAATGGAAACCTCGTCAAATGTCCTCTACTAGGATTCTATGCACATCCGGGATGTTGCATAAAAACTGGCGCGAGTGCTGAAAATCGTGTGTTGTAGCTCACGAAAATGGCCTGAAACGAACGTTTTCGCGATAACGCACCTTCAAACCCTTATGGCCCGGACACCTACCCCTGGTGGTGTTATGCTTTAAACTATGGTCGGTACGTGGAGGAGGGACCGTCAGAGTGACGAAATGCATCATTCAGGCTTCCATTTGGGCAAGTAATTCTCGGTTAGAAAGGTAACTAAACGGCCCGTAAAAGGCCCGAAATGTGTACCCTATGGTCCAATAATCAATGGAAACCTCGTCAAATGTCTTCTCCTAGGAGTCTGCGCACATCCGGGATGTTGCAAAAAAAATTGACCCTAGTGCTGAAAATCGTGTGCTATAACCCACGAAAATGGCCTGAAACAGACGTTTTCGCGATAACGGACCTGCAAACCCTTCTGGCCTGGAGACCTACCCCTGGTGGTGTTATGCATTAAACTATGGTCGGTATACGGAGAAGGGACCGTCAGAGTGACGAAATGCATCATTCTGGCTTCCGTTTGGGCAAGCAATTCTCGGTTGGAAAGACAACTAAATGGCCCTAAAAAGACCCGAAACGTGTACCCTACGGTCCAAAAATCAATGGAAACATCGTCAAATGTCCTCTACTAGGATTCTATGCACATCCGGGATGTTGCATAAAAACTGGCGTGAGTGCTGAAAATCGTGTGTTGTAGCTCATGAAAATGGCCTGAATCGAACGTTTTCGCGATAACGCACCTTCAAACCCTTACGGCCCGAAGACCTACCCTGGTGGTGTTATGTATTAAACTATGGTCGGTACGTGGAGGAGGGACCGTCAGAGTGACGAAATGCATTATTCTGGCTTCCGTTTGGGCAAATAATTCTCAGTTAGAAAGGCAACTAAACGGCCCGTAAAACGTCCGAAACGTGTACCCTACAGTCCAATAATCAATGGAAACCTCGTCAAATGTCCTCTACTAGGAATTTATGCACATCCGGGATGTTCCATAAAAACTGGCCCGGAGACCAACCTCTGGTGGTGTTATGCATTAAACTATGGTCGGTACGTGGAGGAGGGACCGTCAGAGTGACGAAATGTAACATTCCGGCTTCCGTTTGGGCAAGTAATTCTCGGTTGGAAAGACAACTAAATGGCCCAAAAAAGACCCGAAACGTGTACCCTACGGTTCAAAAATCAATTGAAACCTCGTCAAATGTCCTCTACTAGGAGTCTATGCACATCCGGGATGTTGCATAAAAACTGGCCCGAGTGTTGAAAATCGTGTGTTGTAGCTCACGAAAATGGCCTGAAACGAACGTTTTCGCGATAACGCACCTTCAAACCCTTATGGCCCGGAGACCTACCCCTGGTGGTGTTATGCATTAAACTATGGTCGGTACGTGGAGGAGGGACCGTCAGAGTGACGAAACACATCATTCCGGCTTCCATTTGGGCAAGTAATTCTCGGTTAGAAAGGTAACTAAACGGCCCGTAAAAAGCCCGAAACGTGTATCCTATGGTCCAATAATCAATGGAAACCTCGTCAAATGTCTTCTCCTAGGAGTCTGCGCACATCCGGGATGTTGCAAAAAAAATTGACCCTAGTGCTGAAAATCGTGTGCTATAGCCCACGAAAATGGCCCGAAACAGACGTTTTCGCGAAAACGGACCTGCAAACCCTTCTGGCCCGGAGACCTACCCCTGGCGGTGTTATGCATTAAACTATGGTCGGTACGTGGAGCTGGGACCGAAAGGGTGACGAAATGTAACATTTTGGCTTCTGTTTTGGCAAGGAATTCTCATTAGAAAGGCAACAAAACGGCTCGTAAAATGCCCGAAAAGTGTACTCTACGTTCCAATAATCAATGGAAATCTCGTCAAATGTCTTCTACTAGGAGTCTATGCACATCCGGGATGTTCCATAAAAACTGGCGCGAGTGCAGATAATCGTGTGTTGTGGTCACAAAAATGGCCTGAAACGAACGTTTTTGCGATAACGCACCTTCAAACCCTTATGGCCCGGAGACATACCCCTGGTGGTGTTATGCATTAAACTATGGTCGGTACGTGGTGGAGGGACCGTCAGAGTGACGAAATGCATCATTCCGACTTCCGTATGGGCAAGTAATTCTCGGTTAGAAAGACAACTAAATGGCCCGTAAAAGGCCCGAAACGTGAACCCTACGGTCCAATAATCAATGGAAACCTCGTCAAATGTCTTCTACTAGGAGTCTGCACAGATCCGAGATGTTGCAAAAAAATTGACCCGAGTGCTGAAAATCGTGTGCTATAGCCCACGAAAATGGCCCGAAATAGACATTTTCGCGAAAACGGACCTGCAAACCCTTCTGGCCCGGAGATCTACCCCTGGTGGTGTTATGCATTAAACTATGGTCGGTACGTGGAGCAGGGACTGTCAGAGTGACGAAATGCATCATTCTGGCTTCCGTTTGGGCTAGTAATTCTCGGTTAGAAAGGCAATAAAACGGCCCGTAAAAGGCCCGAAACGTGTACCCTATGGTCCAATAATCAATGGAGACCTCGTCAAATGTCTTCTACTAGGATTCTGCGCACATCCGGGATGTTGCAAAAAAATTGACCCGAGTGCTGAAAATCGTGTGCTATAGCCAACGAAAAAGGCCCGAAACAGACGTTTTCGCGAAAACGGACCTGCAAGCCCTTCTGGCCCGAAGACCTACCCCTGGTGGTGTTATGCATTAAACTATGGTCGGTACGTGGAGCAGGAACCGAAAGAGTGACGAAATGCATCATTCTGACTTCCGTTTGGGCAAGTAATACTCGGTTAGAAAGGCAACTAAACGGCCCGTAAAAGGCCCGAAACGTGTACCCTATGGTCCAATAATCCATGGAAACCTCGTCAAATGTCTTCTCCTAGGAGTCTACGCACATCCGGGATGTTGCAAAAAATTGACCCTAGTGCTGAAAATTGTGTGCTGTAGCCAACGAAAATGCCCCGAGACAGACGTTTTCGCGATAACGGACCTGCAAACCCTTCAGGCCCGGAGACCTACCCCTGGTGGTGTTATGCATTAAACTATGGTCGGTACGTGGAGGAGGGACCGTCAGAGTGACGAAATGCATCATTCTAGCTTCCGTTTGGGCAAGTAATTCTTAGTTAGAAAGGCAACTAAACAGCCCGTAAAAGGTCCGAAACATGTACCCTTCAGTCCAATAATCAATGGAAACCTTGTCAAATGTCCTCTACTAGGAACTATGCACATCCGGGATGTTCCATAAAACTGGCCCGAGTGTTGAAAATCTTGTGTTGTAGCTCACGAAAATGGCCTGAAACGAACGTTTTCGCGATAACGCACCTTCAAACCCTTCTGGCCCGGAGACCTACCCCTGGTGGTGTTATGAATTAAACTATGGTCGGTACGCGGAGAAGGGACCGTTAGAGTGACGAAATGCATCATTCTGACTTCCGTTTGGGCAAGTAATTCTCGGTTGGAAAGACAACTAAATGGCCCTAAAAAGACTCGAAACGTGTACCCTACGGTCCAAAAATCAATGGAAACCTCGTCAAATGTCCTCTACTAGGATTCTATGCACATCCGGGATGTTGCATAAAAACTGGCGCGAGTGCTGAAAATCGTGTGTTGTAGCTCACGAAAATGGCCTGAAACGAACGTTTTCGCGATAACGCACCTTCAAACCCTTATGGCCCGGAGACCTACCCCTGGTGGTGTTATGCTTTAAACTATGGTCGGTACGTGGAGGAGGGACCGTCAGAGTGACGAAATGCATCATTCAGGCTTCTATTTGGGCAAGTAATTCTCGGTTAGAAAGGTAACTAAACGGCCCGTAAAAGGCCCGAAATGTGTACCCTATGGTCCAATAATCAATGGAAACCTCGTCAAATGTCTTCTCCTAGGAGTCTGCGCACATCCGGGATGTTGCAAAAAAAATTGACCCTAGTGCTGAAAATCGTGTGCTGTAGCCCACGAAAATGGCCCGAAGACGTTTTCGCGATAACGGACCTGCAAACCCTTCTGGCCCGGAGACCTACCCCTGGTGGTGTTGTGCATTAAACTATGGTCGGTACATGGAGAAGGGACCGTCAGAGTGACGAAATGCATCATTCTGGCTTCCGTTTGGGCAAGTGATTCTCGATTGGAAAGACGACTAAATGGCCCTAAAAAGACCCGAAACGTGTACCCTACGGTCCAAAAATCATTGGAAACATCGTCAAATGTCCTCTACTAGGATTCTATTCACATCCGGGATGTTGCATAAAAACTGGCCCGAGTGCTGAAAATCGTGTGTTGTAGCCCACGAAAATGGCCTGAAACAAACGTTTCGAGATAACGCACCTTCAAACCCTTCTGGCCCGGAGACCTACCCCTGGTGGTGTTATGCATTAAACTATGGTCGGTACGTGGAGGGAGGACCATCAGAGTGACAAAATGCATCATCCTGGCTTCCGTTTGGGCAAGTAATTCTCGTTTAGAAAGGCAACTAAACGGCCCGTAAAAGGCCCGAAACGTGTACCCTACGGTCCAAAAATCAATGGAAACCTCGTCAAATGTCTTCTACTAGGAGTCTGCGCACATCCGAGATGTTGCAAAAAAATTGACCTGAGTGCTGAAAATCGTGTGCTATAGCCCACGAAAATGGCCCGAAACAGGCGTTTTCGCGAAAACGGAGCTGCAAATAATTCTGGCCCGGAGACCTACCCCTGGTGCTGTTATGCATTAAACTATGGTCGGTACGTGGAGGAGGGACCGTCGAGTGACGAAATGCATCATTTCGACTTCCGTTTGGGCAAGTAATTCTCGGTTGCAAAGACAACTTAATTGCCCTAAAAAGACCTGAAACATGTACCCTACGGTCTAAAAATCAATGCAAACCTCGTCAAATGTCCTCTACTAGGATTCTATACACATCCGGCATGTTGCATAAAAACTGGCGCGAGTGCTGAAAATCGTGTGTTGTAGCTCACGAAAATGGCCTGAAACGAATGTTTTCACGATAACGCACCTTCAAACCGTTCTGGCCCGGAGACCTACCCCTGGTGGTGTTATGCATTAAACTATGGTCGGTACGCAGAGAAGGGACCATTAGACTGACGAAATGCATCATTCTGGATTCCGTTTGGGGAAGTAATTCTCGGTTGGAAAGACAACTAAATGACCCTAAAAAGACCCGAAACGTGTACCCTACGGTCCAAAAATCAATGCAAACCTCGTCAAATGTTCTCTACTAGGATTCTAAGCACATCCGGCATGTTGCATAAAAACTGGCGCGAGTGCTGAAAATCGTGTGTTGTAGCTCACGAAATGGCCTGAAACGAACGTTTTCGCGATAACGCACCTTCAAACCGTTCTGGCCTGGAGACCTACACCTGGTGGTGTTATGCATTAAACTATGGTCGGTACGTGGAGCAGGGACCGAAAGAGTGACGAAATGCATCATTCTAGCTTCCGTTTGGGCAAGTAATTCTCGGTTAGAAAGGCAACTAAACGGCCCGTCAAAGGCCCGAAACTTGCACTCTACGGTCCAATAATCAATGGAAACCTCGTCAAATGTCTTCTACTAGGAGTCTGCACATCCGGGATGTTGCATAAAAACTGGCCCGAGTGCTGAAAATCGTGTGTTGTAGCTCACGAAAATGGTCCGAAACAGACGTTTTCGCGAAAACGGGCCTGCAAACCCTTCTGGCCCGGAGACCTACCCCTGGTGGTGTTATGCATTAAACTATGGTCGGTACGTGGAGCAGGGACCATCAGAGTGACAAATTGCACCATTCTGGCTTCCATTTGGGCAAGTAATTCTCGGTTAGAAGGGCAACTAAACGGCCCGTAAAAGGCCCGAAACGTGTACTCTACGGTCCAATAATCAATGGAAACCTCGTCAAATGTCTTCTACTAGGAGTCTATGCACATCCGGGATATTGCATAAAAACTGGCCCGAGTGCTGAAAATCGTGTGTTGTAGCTCACGAAAATGGTCTGAAACGAACGTTTTCGCGATAACGCACCTTAAAAACCTTCTGGCCCGGACACCTACCCCTGGTGTGTTATGCATTAAACTATAGTTGGTACGTGGAGGAGGAACCGTCAGAGTGACGAAATGCATCATTCCCTCATCTGTTTGGGCAAGTAATTCTCGGTTAGAATGGCAACTAAACGGCCCGTAAAAGGTCCGAAACGTGTACCCTACGGTCCAAAAATCAATGGAAACCTCGTCAAATGTCCTCTACTAGGATTCTATACACATCCGGGATGTTGCATAAAAACTGGCGCGAGTGCTGAAAATCGTGTGTTGTAGCTCACGAAAATGGCCTGAAACGAACGTTTTCGCGATAACGCACCTTCAAACTCTTCTGGCCCGAAGACCTACCCCTGGAGGTCTTATGAGTTAAACTATGGTCGGTACATGGAGTAGGGACCATCAGAGTGACGAAATGCATCATTCGGGCCTTCGTTTGGGCAAATAATTCTCAGTTAGAAAGTCATCTAAACAGTCCGTAAAAGGCCCGAAACGTGTACCCTACGGTCCAATAATCAATGGAAACCTCGTCAAATGTCTTCTCCTAGGAGTCTGCGCACATCCGGGATGTTGCAAAAAAATTAACACGAGTGCTGAAAATCGTGTGCTATAGCCCACGAAAATGGCCCGAAACATACGTTTTCGTGAAACCGGTTCTGCAAATCCTTCTAGCCCGAAGACCTACCCCTGGTGGAGTTATGCATTAAACTATGGTCGGTACGTGGAGGAGGGACCGTCAGAGTGATGAAATGCATCATTCGGGCTTTCGTTTGGGCAAATAATTCTCAGTTAGAAAGGCAACTAAACAGCCTGTAAAAGGCCCGAAATGTGTACCCTACGGTCCAATAATCAATGGAAACCTCGTCAAATGTCTTCGCCTAGGAGTCTGCGCACATCCGGGATGTTGCAAAAAAATTAACATGAGTGCTGAAAATCGTGCGTTGTAGCTCACGAAAATGGCCTGAAAGGAACGTTTTCGCGATAACGCACCTTCAAAACCTTCTGGCCCGGAGACCTACCGCTGGTGTGTTATTCATTAAACTATGGTCGGTACGTGGAGGAGGGACCGTCAGAATGACGAAATGCATCATTCCGGCTTCCGTTTGGGCAAGTAATTCTCGGTTAGAAAGGCAACTAAACGGCCCGTAAAAGGCCCGAAACGTGTACCCTACGGCCCAATAATCAATGGAAACCTCGTCAAATGTCTTCTGCTAGGTGTCTACGCACATCCGGGATGTTGCGAAAAAATTGACCCGAGTGCTGAAAATCGTGTGCTATAGCCCACGAAAATGGCCCGAAACAGACGTTTTCGCTTAAACGGACCTGCAAACCCTTCTGGCCCGGAGACCTAGCCCTGGTGGTGTTATGCATTAAACTATGGTCGCTACGCGCAGAAGGGACCGTCAGAGTGACGAAATGCATCATTTTGGCTTCCGTTTGGGCAAGTAATTCTCGGATGGAAAGACAACTAAATGGCCCTAAAAAGGACCGAAACGTGTACCCTACGGTCCAAAAATCAATGGAAACCTCGACAAATGTCTTCTGCTAGGAGTCTGCGCACATCCGGGATGTTGCAAAAAAATTGACACGAGTGCTTAAAATCGTGTGCTATAGCCCACGAAAATGGCCCGAAACATACATTTTTGTGAAAACGGTCCTGCAAACCCTTCTGGCCCGAAGACCTACCCGTGGAGGTCTTATGAGTTAAACTATGGTCGGTACATGGAGCAGGGACCGTCAGAGTGACGAAATGCATGATTCGGGCTTTCGTTTGGGCAAGTAATTCTCAGTTAGAAAGACAACAAAACAGCCCGTAAAAGGTCCGAAACGTGTACCCTACGGTCCAAAAATCAATGGAAACCTCGTCAAATGTCTTCTGCTAGGAGTCTGCGCACATCCGAGATGTTGCAAAAAAATTGACCCGAGTGCTGAAAATCGTGTGCTATAGCCCACGAAAATGGCCCGAAACAGACGTTTTCGCGAAAACGGACCTGCAAACCCTTCTGGCCCGGAGACCTACCTCTAGTGGTGTTATGCATTAAACTATGGTCGGTACGTGGAGGAGGGACCGTCAGAGTGACGAAATGCATCATTCCGGCTTCCGTTTGAGCTAGTAATTCTCGGTTAGAAAGACAACTAAACGGCCCGTAAAAGGCCCGTAACGTGTACCCTACGGTCCAAAAATCAATGGAAACCTCATCAAATGTCCTCTACGAGGATTCTATACACATCCGGGATGTTGCATAAAAACTGGCGCGAGTGCTGAAAATTGTGTGTTGTAGCTCACGAAAATGGCCTGAAACGAACGTTTTCGCAATAACGCACCTTGAAACCCTTCTAGCCCTAAGACCTACCCCTGGAGGTCTTTTGAGTTAAACTATGGTTGGTACATGGAGTAGGGACCGTCAGAGTGACGAAATGCATCATTCGGGCTTTCGTTTGGGCAAGTAATTCTCAGTTAGAAAGGCAACTAAACAGTCCGTAAAAGGCCCAAAACGTGTACCCTACGGTCCAATAATCAATGGATACCTCGTCAAATGTCTTCTGCTAGGAGTCTGCGCACATCCGGGATGTTGCAAACAAATTGACACGAGTGCTGAAAATCGTGTGCTATAGGCCACGAAAATGGCCCGAAACATACGTTTTCGCGAAAACGGTCCTGCAAACCCTTCTGGCCCGGAGACCTACCCCTGGTGGTGTTATGCATTAAACTATGGTCGGTACGTGGAGGAGGGACCGTCAGAGTGACGAAATGCATCATTCTGGCTTCCGTCTGGGCAAGTAATTCCCAGTTAGAAAGGCAACTAAACGGCTCGTAAAAGGCCCGAAACATGTACGGTACGGTCCAAAAATCAATGGAAACCTCGTCAAATATCCTCCACTAGGATTCTATGAACATCCGGGATGTTGCATAAAAACTGGCCCCAGTGCTGAAAATCGTGTGTTGTAGCTCACGAGAATGGCCTGAAACAAACGTTTCGCGATAACGCACCTTCAAACCCTTCTGGCCCGGAGACCTACCCCTGGTGGTGTTATGCATTAAACTATGGTCGGTACGTGGAGGAGGGACCATCAGAGTGACAAAATGCATCATTCTGGCTTCCGTTTGGGCATGTAATTCTCGGTTAGAAAGGCAACTAAACGGCCCGTAAAAGGCCCGAATCGTGTACCCAACGGTCCAATAATCAATGGAAACCTCGTCAAATGTCTTCTACTAGGAGTCTGCACATATCCGAGATGTTGCAAAAAAATTGACCCGAGTGCTGAAAATCGTGTGCTATAGCCCACGAAAATGGCCCGAAACAGACGTTTTCGCGAAAACGGACCAGCAAACCCTTCTGGCCCGGAGACCTATCCCTGGTGGTGTTATGCATTAAACTATGGTCGGTACATAGAGCAGGGACCGTCAGAGTAACGAAATGCATCATTCTGGCTTCCTTTGGGCAAGTAATTCTCGGTTAGAATGGCAACAAAACGGCCCGAAAAAGGCTCGAAACGTGTACCCTACGGTCCAATAATCAATGGAAACCTCGTCAAATGTCTTCTACTAGGATTCTGCGCACATCCGGGATGTTGCAAAAAAATTGACCCGAGTGCTGAAAATCGTGTGTTATAGCCCACGAAAATGGTCCGAAACAGACGTTTTCGCGAAAACGGGCCTGCAATCCCTTCTGTCCCGGAGACCTACCCCTGGTGGTGTTATGCATTAAACTATGGTCGGTACGTGGAGCAGGGACCGAAAGAGTGACGAAATGCATCATTCTGGCTTCCGTTTCGGCAAGTAAATCTCGGTTAGAAAGGCAACTAAACGGCCCGTAAAAGGCCCGAAATGTGTACTCCACGGTCCAATAATCACTGGAAACCTCGTCAAATGTCTTCTACTAGGAGTCTATGCACATCCGGGATATTGCATAAAAACTGGCCCAGGTGCTGAAAATCGTGTGTTGTAGCTCATGAAAATGGTCTGAAACGAACGTTTTCGCGATAACGCACCTTCAAAACCTTCTGGCCCGGACACCTACCCTTGGTATGTTATGCATTAAACTATGGTCGGAACGTGGAGGAGGGACCGTCAGAGTGACGAAGTGCATCATTCCGGCATCCGTTTGGGCAAGTAATTCTCGGTTAGAATGGCAACTAAACGGCCCGTAAAAGGCCCGAAACGTGTACCCTACGGTCCTAAAATCAATGGAAACCTCGTCAAATGTCCTCTACTAGGATTCTATACACATCCGGGATGTTGCATAAAAACTGGCGCGAGTGCTGAAAATCGTGTGTTGTAGCTCACGAAAATGGTCTGAAACGAACGTTTTCACGATAACGCACCTTCAAACTCTTCTGGCCCGAAGACCTACCCCTGGAGGTCTTATGAGTTAAACTATGGTCGGTACATGGAGTACGGACCATCAGAGTGACGAAATGCATCATTCGGGCCTTCGTTTGGGCAAATAATTCTCAGTTAGAAAGTCATCTAAACAGTCCGTAAAAGGCCCGAAACGTGTACCCTACGGTCCAATAATCAATGGAAACCTCGTCAAATGTCTTCTCCAATGAGTCTGCGCACATCCGGGATGTTGCAAAAAAATTAACACGAGTGCTGAAAATTGTGTGCTATAGCCCACGAAAATGGCCCGAAACATACGTTTTCGTGAAACCGGTTCTGCAAACCCTTCTGGCCCGGAGACCTACCCCTGGTGGAGTTATGCATTAAACTATGGTCGGTACGTGGAGGAGGGACCGTCAGAGTGATGAAATGCATCATTCTGGCTTCCGTTTGGGCAAGTAATTCTCGGTTAGAAAGACAACTAAACGGCCCGTAAAAGACCCGAAACATGTACCGTACGGTCCAAAAATCAATGGAAACCTCGTCAAATATCATCTAATAGGATTCTATGCAGATCCGGGATGTTGCATAAAAACTGGCCCCAGTGCTGAAAATCGTGTGTTGTAGCTCACGAAAATTGCCTGAAACAAACGTTTCGTGATAACGCACCTTCAAACCCTTCTAGCCCGGAGACCTAGCCCTGGTGGTGTTATGCATTAAACTATGGTCGGTACGTGGAGGAGGGACCATCAGAGTGACAAAATGCATCATTCTGGCTTCCGTTTGGGCATGTAATTCTCGGTTAGAAAGGCAACTAAACGGCCCGTAAAAGGCCCGAAACGTGTACCCTACGGTCCAATAATCAATGGAAACCTCGTCAAATGTCTTCTCCTAGGAGTCTGCGCACATCCGGGATGTTGCAAAAAAATTAACACGAGTGCTGAAAATCGTGTGCTATAGCCCACGAAAATGGCCCGAAACATACATTTTCGTGAAACCGGTTCTGCAAATCCTTCTGGCCCGGAGACCTACCCCTGGTGGAGTTATGCATTAAACTATGGTCGGTACGTGGAGGAGGGACCGTCAGAGTGATGAAATGCATTATTCGGGCTTTCGTTTGGGCAAGTAATTCTCAGTTAGAAAGGCAACTAAACAGCCTGTAAAAGGCCCGAAATGTGTACCCTACGGTCCAATAATCAATGGAAACCTCGTCAAATGTCTTCGCCAAGGAGTCTGCGCACACCGGGATGTTGCAAAAAAATTAACATGAGTGCTGAAAATCGTGTGCTATAGCCCACGAAAATGGCCCGAAACATACGTTTTCGGAAAATGGTTCTGCAAACCCTTCTGGCCCGGAGACCTACTCCTGGTGGTGTTATGCATTAAACTATGGTCGGTACGTGGAGGAGGGACCGTCAGAATGATGAAATGCATCATTCTGGCTTCCGTTTGGGCAAGTAATTCTCAGTTAGAAAGACAACTAAACAGCCCATAAAAGGCCCGAAACATGTACCCTACGTTCCAAAAATCAATGGAAACCTCATCAAATATCCTCTACTAGGATTCTATACACATCCGGGATGTTGCATAAAAACTGGCCCCAGTGCTGAAAATCGTGTGTTGTAGCTCACGAAAATGGCCTGAAACAAACGTTTCGTGATAACGCACCTTCAAACCCTTCTGCCCCGGAGACCTACCCCTGGTGGTGTTATGCATTAAACTATGGTCGGTACGTGGAGAAGGGACCATCAGAGTGACAAAATGCATCATTCTGGCTTCCGTTTGGGCAAGTAATTCTCGGTTAGAAGGCAACTAAACGGCCCTTAAAAGGCCCGAAACGTGTACCCTACGGTCCAAAAATCAATGGAAACCACGTCAAATATCCTCTACTAGGATTCTATGCACATCTGGGATGTTGCATAAAAGCTAGCCCCAGTGCTGAAAATCGTGTGTTGTAGCTCACGAAAATGGCCTGAAACAAACGTTTCGCGATAACGCACCTTCAAACCCTTCTGGCCCGGAGACCTACCCCTGTTGGTGTTATGCATTAAACTATGGTCGGTACGTGGAGGAGGGACCATCAGAGTGACAAAATGCATCATTCTGGCTTCCATTTGGGCATGTAATTCTCGGTTAGAAAGGCAACTAAACGGCCCGTTAAAGGCCCGAAATGTGTACCCTACGGTCCAATAATCAATGGAAACCTCGTCAAATGTCTTCTACTAGGAGTCTGCGCATATCCGAGATGTTGCCAAAAAATTGACCCGAGTGCTGAAAATCGTGTGCTATAGCCCACAAAAATGGCCCGAAACAGACATTTTCGCGAAAACGGACCTGCAAACCCTTCTGGCCCGGAGACCTATCCCTGGTGGTGTTATGCATTAAACTATGGTCGGTACGTAGAGCAGGGACCGTCAGAGTGACGAAATGCATCATTCTGGCTTCCGTTTGGGCAAGTAATTCTCGGTTTGAAAGGCAACAAAACGGCCTGAAAAAGGCTCGAAACGTGTACCCTACGGTCCAATAATCAATGGAAACATCATCAAATGTCTTCTACTAGGATTCTGCGCACATCCGGGATGTTGCAAAAAAAATTGACCTGAGTGCTGAAAATCGTGTGTTATAGCCCACGAAAATGGCCCGAAACAGACGTTTTCGCGAAAACGGGCCTGCAAACCCTTCTGGCCCGGAGACCTACCCCTGGTGGTGTTATGCATTAAACTATGGTCGGTACGTGGAGCAGGGACCATCAGAGTGACAAATTGCACCATTCTGGCTTCCATTTGGGCAAGTAATTCTCGGTTAGAAGGGCAACTAAACGGCCCGTAAAAGGCCCGAAACGTGTACTCTACGGTCCAATAATCAATGGAAACCTCGTCAAATATCTTCTACTAGGAGTCTATGCACATCTGGGATATTGCATAAAAACTGGCCCGAGTGCTGAAAATCGTGTGTTGTAGCTCACGAAAATGGTCTGAAACGAACGTTTTCGCGATAACGCACCTTAAAAACCTTCTGGCCCGGACACCTACCCCTGGTGTGTTATGCATTAAACTATAGTCGGTACGTGGAGGAGGAACCGTCAGAGTGACGAAATGCATCATTCTGGCATCTGTTTGGGCAAGTAATTCTCGGTTAGAATGGCGACTAAACGGCCCGTAAAAGGCCCGAAACGTGTACCCTACGGTCCAAAAATCAATGGAAACCTCATCAAATGTCCTCTACTAGGATTCTATACACATCCGGGATGTTGCATAAAAACTGGCGCGAGTGCTGAAAATCGTGTGTTGTAGCTCACGAAAATGGCCTGAAACGAACGTTTTCGCGATAACGCACCTTCAAACTCTTCTGGCCCGAAGACCTACCCCTGGAGGTCTTATGAGTTAAACTATGGTCGGTACATGGAGTAGGGACCATCAGAGTGACGAAATGCATCATTCGGGCCTTCGTTTGGGCAAATAATTCTCAGTTAGAAAGTCATCTAAACAGTCCGTAAAAGGCCCGAAACGTGTACCCTACGGTCCAATAATCAATGGAAACCTCGTCAAATATCTTCTCCTAGGAGTCTGCGCACATCCGGGATGTTGCAAGAAAATTAACACGAGTGCTGAAAATCGTGTGCTATAGCCCACGAAAATGGCCCGAAACATACGTTTTCGTGAAACCGGTTCTGCAAATCCTTCTAGCCCGGAGACCTACCCCTGGTGGAGTTATGCATTAAACTATGGTCGGTACGTGGAGGAGGGACCGTCAGAGTGATGAAATGCATCATTCGGGCTTTCGTTTGGGCAAATCATTCTCAGTTAGAAAGGCAACTAAACAGCCTGTAAAAGGCCCGAAATGTGTACCCTACGGTCCAATAATCAATGGAAACCTCGTCAAATGTCTTCGCCTAGGAGTCTGCGCACATCCGGGATGTTGCAAAAAAATTAACATGAGTGCTGAAAATCGTGTGCTATAGCCCACGAAAATGGCCCGAAACATACGTTTTCGCGAAAATGGTTCTGCAAACCCTTCTGGCCCGGAGACCTACCCCTGGTGGTGTTATGCATTAAACTATGGTCGGTACGTGGAGGAGGGACCGTCAGAGTGATGAAATGCATCATTCTGGCTTCCGTTTGGGCAAGTAATTCTCGGTTAGAAAGACAACTAAACGGCCCGTAAAAGGACCAAAACATGTACCCTACGGTCCAAAAATCAATGTAAACCTCGTCAAATATCCTCTACTAGGATTCTATGCACATCCGGGATGTTGCATAAAAACTGGCCCCAGCGCTGAAAATCGTGTGTTGTAGCTCACGAAAATGGCCTGAAACAAACGTTTCGTGATAACGCACCTTCAAACCCTTCTGGCCCGGAGACCTGCCCTTGGTGGTGTTATGCATTAAACTATGGTCGGCACGTGGAGGAGGGACCATCAGAGTGACAAAATGCATCATTCTGGCTTCCGTTTGGGCAAGTAATTTTCGGTTAGAAAGGCAACTAAACGGCCCGAAAAAGGCCCGAAACGTGTACCCTACGGTCCAAAAATTAATGGAAACCTCGTCAAATATCCTCTACTAGGATCCTATGCACATCTAGGATGTTGCATAAAAACTGGCCCCAGTGCTGAAAATCGTGTGTTGTAGCTCACGAAAATGGCCTGAAACAAACGTTTCGCGATAACGCACCTTCAAACCCTTCTGGCCCGGAGACCTGCCCCTGGTGGTGTTATGCTTTAAACTATGGTCGGTACGTGGAGGAGGGACCATCAGAGTGACAAAATGCATCATTCTGGCTTCCGTTTGGGCATGTAATTCTCGGTTAAAAAGGCAAATAAACGGCCCGTAAAAGGCCCGAAACGTGTACCCTACGGTCCAATAATCAATGGAAACCTCGTCAAATGTCTTCTACTAGGAGTCTGTGCATATCCCAGATGTTGCCAAAAAATTGACCCGAGTGCTGAAAATCGTGTGCTATAGCCCACGAAAATGGACCTGCAAACCCTTCTGGCCCGGAGACCTATCCCTGGTGGTGTTATGCATTAAACTGTGGTTGGTACGTAGAGCAGGGACCGTCAGAGTGACGAAATGCATCATTCTGGCTTCCGTTTGGGCAAGTAATTATCGGTTAGAAAGCCAACTAAACGGCCCGTAAAAGGCCCGAAACGTGTACCCGACGGTCCAAAAATCAATCGAAACCTCGTCAAATATCCTCTACTAGGATTCTATGCACATTTGGGATGTTGCATAAAAACTGGCCCCAGTGCTGAAAAACGTGTGTTGTAGCTCACGAAAATGGCCTGAAACAAACGTTTCGCGATAACGCACCTTCAAACCCTTCTGTCCCGAAGACCTACCCCTGGAGGTCTTTTGAGTTGAACTATGGTCGGTACATGGAGTAGGGACCGTCAGAGTGACGAAATGCATCATTCGGGCTTTCGTTTGGGCAAGTAATTCTCAGTTAGAAAGGCAACTAAACAGCCCGTAAAAGGCCCGAAATGTGTACCCTACGGTCCAATAATCAATGGAAACCTCATCAAATGTCTTCTGCTAGGAGTCTGTGCACATCCGGGATGTTGCAAAAACATTGACACGAGTGCTGAAAATCGTGTGCTATAGGGCACGAAAATGGCCCGAAACATACGTTTTCGCGAAAACGGTCCTGCAAACCCTTCTGGCCCGGAGACCTACCCCTGGTGGTGTTATGCATTAAACTATGGTCGGTACGTGGAGGAGGGACCGTCAGAGTGACGAAATGCATCATTCTGGCTTCCGTTTGGGCAAGTAATTCTCGGTTAGAAAGGCAACTAAACGGCCTATAAAAGGCCCGAAACGTGTACCCTACGGTCCAAAAATCAATGGAAACCTCGTCAAATATCCTCTACTAGGATTCTATGCACATCGGGGATGTTGCATAAAAACTGGCCCCAGTGCTGAAAATCGTGTGTTGTAGCTCACGAAAATGGCCTGAAACAAACGTTTCGCGATAACGCACCTTCAAACCCTTCTGGCCCGGAGACCTACCCCTGGTGGTGTTATGCATTAAACTATGGTCGGTACGTGGAGGAGGGACCATCAGAGTGACAAAATGCATCATTCTGGCTTCCGTTTGGGCAAGTAATTCTCGGTTAGAAAGGCAACTAAACGGCCCGTAAAAGGCCCGAAACGTGTACCCTACGGTCCAATAATCAATGGAAACCTCGTCAAATGTCTTCTACTAGGAGTCTGCACACATCCAAGATGTTGCAAAAAAATTGACCCGAGTGCTGAAAATCGTGTGCTATAGCCCACGAAAATGGCCCGAAACAGACGTTTTCGCGAAAACGGACCTGCAAACCCTTCTGGCCTGGAGACCTACCCCTAGTGGTGTTACGCTTTAAACTATGGTCAATACGTGGAGCAGGGACTGTCAGAGTGACGAAATGCATCATTCTGGCTTCCGTTTGGGCAAGTAATTCTCGGTTAGAAAGACAACAAAACGGCCCGTAAAAGGCTCGAAACGTGTACTCTACGGTCCAATAATCAATGGAAACCTCGTCAAATGTCTTCTACTAGGATTCTGCGCACATCCGGGATGTTGCAAAAAAATTAACCCGAGTGCTGAAAATCGTGTGTTATAGCTCACGAAAATGGCCTGAAACGAACGTTTTCGCGATAACGCACCTTCAAAACCTTCTGGCCCGGAGACCTACCCCTGGTGTGTTATGCATTAAACTATGGTCGGTACATGGAGGAGGGACCGTCAGAGTGACGAAATGCATCATTCCGGCTTCCGTTTGGGCAAGTAATTCTTGGTTAGAAAGGCAACTAAACGGCCCGTAAAATGCCCGAAACGTGTACCCTAAGGTCCAATAATCAGTGGAAACCTCGTCAAATTTCTTCTAATAGGAGTCTACGCACGTCCGGGATGTTGCAAAAAAATTGACCCGAGTGCTGAAAATCGTGTGATATAGCCCACGAAAATGGCCCGAAACATACGTTTTCGCGAAAATGGTCCTGCAAACCCTTCTGGCCCGGAGACCTACCCCTGGTGATGTTATGCATTAAACTATGGTCGGTACGTGGAGGAGGGACCATCAGAGCGACGAAATGCATCATTCTGGCTTCCGCTTGGGCAAGTAATTCTCGGTTACAAAAGCAACTAAACGGCACGTAAAAGCCCCGAAACGTGTACCCTACGGTCCAAAAATCAATGGAAACCTCGTCAAATATCCTCTACTAGGATTCTATGCACATCCGGGCTGTTGCATAAAAACTGGCCCCAGTGCTGAAAATCGTGTGTTGTAGCTCACGAAAATGGCCTGAAACAAACGTTTCACGATAACGCACCTTCAAACCCTTCTGGCCCGGAGACCTACCCCTGGTGGTGTTATGCATTAAACTATGGTCGGTACGTGGAGGAGGGACCAACAGAGTGACAAAATGCATCATTCTGGCTTCCGTTTGGGCAAATAATTGTCGGTTAGAAAGGCAACTAAACAGCCCGTAAAAGGCCCGAAACGTGTACCCTACGGTCCAATAATCAATAGAAACCTCGTCAAATGTCTTCTACTAAGAGTCTGCGCACATCCGAGATGTTGCAAAAAAATTGAACCGAGTGCTGAAAATCGTGTGCTATAGCCCACGAAAATGGCCCAAAACAGACGTTTTCCCGAAAACAGACCTGCAAACCCTTCTGGCCCGGAGACCTACCCCTGGTGGTGTTATGCATTGAACTATGGTCGGTACGTGGAGCAGGGACCGTCAGAGTGAGGAAATACATCATTCTGGCTTCCGTTTGGGCAAGTAATTCTCGGTTAGAAAGGCAACAAAACGGCCCGTAAAAGGCTCAAAATGTGTACCCTACGGTCCAATAATCAATGGAAATCTCGTCAAATGTCTTCTACTATGATTCTGCGCACATCCGGGATGTTGCAAAAAAATTGACCCGAGTGCTGAAAATCGTGTGCAATAGCCCACGAAAATGGCCCGAAACAGACGTTTTCGCGAAACGGGCCTGCAACCCCTTCTGGCCCGGAGACCTACCCCTGGTGGTGTTATGCATTAAACTATGGTCGGTACGTGGAGCAGGAACCGAAAGAGTGACGAAATGCATCATTATGGCTTCCGTTTGGGCAAGTAATTCTCGGTTAGAAAGGCAACTAAACGGCCCGTAAAAGGCCCGAAACATGTACCCTACGGTACAATAATCAATGGAAACCTCGTCAAATGTCTTCTACTAGGAGTATGCACATCCGGGATGTTCCATAAAAACTGGCGCGAGTACTGAAAATCGTGTGTTGTAGCTCACGAAAATGGCTTGAAACGAACGTTTTCGCGATAACGCACCTTCAAAACCTTCTGGCCCGGAGACCTACCCCTGGTGTGTTATGCATTAAACTATGGTCGGTACGTGGAGGAGGGACCGTCAGAGTGACGAAATGCATCATTCCGGCTTCCGTTTGGGCAAGTAATTCTCGGTTAGAAAGGCAACTAAACAGCCCGTAAAAGGCCCGAAACGTGTACCCTACGGTCCAATAATCAGTGGAAACCTCGTCAAATCTCTTCTACTAGGAGTCTGCGAACATCCGGGATGTTGCAAAAAAATTAACCCGAGTGCTGAAAATCGTGTGCTATAGCCCACGAAAATGGCCCGAAACATACGTTTTCGCGAAAACGGACCTGCAAACCCTTCTGGCCCGGAGACCTACCCCGGCTGGTGTTATGCATTAAACTATGGTCGGTGCGCGAAGGAGGGACCGTCGGAGTGACGAAATGCATCATTCTGGTTTCCGTTTGGGCAAGTAATTCTCGGTTGGAAAGGCAACTAAACGACCCGTAAAAGGCCCGAAACGTGTACCCTACGGTCCAAAAATCAATGGAAACCTCTTCAAATATCCTCTACTAGGATTCTATGCACATCCGGGATGTTGCATAAAAACTGGCCCCAGTGCTGAAAATCGTGTGTTGTAGCTCACGAAAATGGCCTGAAACAAACGTTTTGCGATAACGCACCTTCAAACCCTTCTGGCCCGGAGACCTACCCCTGGTTGAGTTATGCATTAAACTATGGTCGGTACGTGGAGGAGGGACCATCAGAGTGACAAAATGCATCATTCTATCTTCCGTTTGGGCAAATAATTCTCGGTTAGAAAGGCAACTAAACGGCCCGTAAAAGGCCCGAAACGTGTACCCTACGGTCCAAAAATCAATGGAAACCTCATCAAATGTCCTCTACTAGGATTCTATACACATCCGGGATGTTGCATAAAAACTGGCGCGAGTGCTGAAAATCGTGTGTTGTAGCTCACGAAAATGGCCTGAAAAGAACGTTTTCGCGATAACGCACCTTCAAACTCTTATGGCCCTAAGTCCTACCCCTGGAGGTCTTATGAGTTAAACTAGGGTCGGTACATGGAGTAGGGATCATCAGAGTGACAAAATGCATCATTCGGGCTTTCGTTTGGGCAAGTAATTCTCGGTTAGATAGGCAACTAAACGGCCCGTAAAAGGCCCGAAACGTGTACCCTACGGTCCAATAATCAATAGAAACCTCGTCAAATGTTGTCTACTAGGAGTCTGCGCACATCCGAGATGTTCCACAAAAAATTGACTGGAGTGCTGAAAATCGTGTGCTATAGCCCACGAAAATGGCCCGAAACAGACGTTTTCGCGAAAACGCACCTTCAAAACCTTCTGGCCCGGAGACCTACCCCTAGTGTGTTATGCATTAAACTACGGTCGGTACGTGGAGAAGGGACCGTCAAAGTGACGAAATGCATCATTCTGGCTTCCGTTTGGGCAACTAATTCTCGGTTGGAAAGACAACTAAATTGCCCAAAAAAGACCCGAAACGTGTACCCTACAGTCCAAAAATCAATGGAAACCTCGTCAAATGTCCTCTACTAGGATTCTATACACATCCGGGATGTTGCATAAAAACTGGCGCGAGTGCTGAAAATCGTGAGTTGTAGCTCACGAAAATGGCTTGAAACGAACGTTTTCGCGATAACGCACCTCCAAACCCTTCTGGCCCGAAGACCTACCCCTGGAGGTCTTTCGAGTTAAACTATGGTCGGTACATGGAGTAGGGACCATCAGAGTGACGAAATGCATCATTCGGGCTTTCGTTTGGGCAAGTAATTCTCAGTTAGAAAGGCAACTAAACAGCCCGTAAAAGGCCCGAAACGTGTACCTACGGTCCAATAATCAATGGAAACCTCGTCAAATGTCTTCTGCTAGGAGTCTGCGCACATCCGGGATGTTGCAAAAACATTGACACGAGTGCTGAAAATCGTGTGCTATAGCCCACGAAAATGGCCCGAAACATACGTTTTCACGAAAACGGTTCTGCAAACCCTTCTGGCCCGGAGACCTACCCCTGGTGGTGTTATGCATTAAACTATGGTCGGTACGTGCAGGAGGGACCCTCAGAGTGGCGAAATGCATCATTCTGGCTTCCGTTTGGGCAAGTAATTCTCGGTTAGAAAGGCAACTAAACGGCCCGTAAAAGGCCCGAAACGTGTACCCTACGGTCCAAAAATCAATGGAAACCTCGTCAAATATCCTCTACTAGGATTCTATGCACATCCGGGATGTTGCATAAAAACTGGCCCCAATGCTGAAAATCGTGTATTGTGGCTCACGAAAATGGCCTGAAACAAACGTTTTGCGATAACGCACCTTCAAACCCTTCTGGCCCGGAGACCTACCCCTGGTGGTGTTATGCATTAATCTATGGTCGGTACTTGGAGGAGGGACCATCAGAGTGACAAATTCCACCATTCTGGCTTCCGTTTGGGCAAATAATTCTCGGTTAGAAAGGCAACTAAACGGCCCGTAAAAGGCCCGAAACGTGTACCCTACGGTCCAATAATCAATCGAAACCTCGTCAAAAGTCTTCTACTACGAGTCTGCGCACATCCGGGATGTTGCAAAAAAATTGACCCGAGTGCCGAAAATCATGTGTTATAGCCAGGGTTGAAAACGGACAGTTTGTATCCCGTTCCGTTCCGACCGTTTTTCTACATTTTGCTTTTGTTCCCATTTTTACCGAATTATGAAAGGTTGTCAGATTCAATTAATTTTAATGTCATTCTTCATTATTTTGTATTAGTTTACTTTCATAAATGTAGAAATATCCCGTTCCGTTCTGACCATTTTTCTACATTTATGATTCCGTATTCGACCTTTTTCGGCCGTTTTCATCACAAGTTATAGCGCACGAAAATGGCCCGAAACAGACGTTTTCGAGAAAACGGACCGGCAAACCCTTCTGGCCCGGAGACCTACCCCAGTTGGTGTTATGCATTAAACTATGGTAGGTACGTGGAGCGGGGACCGAAAGAGTGACGAAATGCATCATTCTGGCTTCCGTTTGGGCAAGTAATTCTCGGTTAGAAAGGCAACTAAACGGTCCGTAAAAGGCCCGAAACGTGTACTCTACGGTCCAATAATGAATGGAAACCTCGTCAAATGTCTTCTACTAGGAGTCTATGCACATCCGAGATGTTGCATAAAAACTGGCCCGAGTGCTGAAAATCGTGCGTTGTAGCTCACGAAAATGGCCTGAAACGAACGTTTTCGCGATAACGCACCTTCAAAACCTTCTGGCCCGGAGACCTACCGCTGGCGTGTTATGCATTAAACTATGGTCGGTACGTGGAGGAGGGACCGTCAGAGTGACGAAATGCATCATTACGGCTTCCGTTTGGGCTAGTAATTCTCGGTTAGATAGACAACTAAACGGCCCTTAAAAGGCCCGTAACATGTACCCTACGGTCCAATAATCAATGGAAACCTCGTCAAATGTCTTCTACTAGGAGTCTGCGCACATCCGGGATGTTGCAAAAAAATTGACCCGAGTGCTGAAAATCATGTGCTATATAGCCCACGAAAATGGCCCGAAACAGACGTTTTCGCGAAAACGGACTTGCAAACCCTTCTAGCCCGGAGACCTAGCCCTGGTGGTGTTATGCATTAAACTACGGTCGGTACACGGAGAAGGGACCGTCAGAGTGACGAAATGCATCATTCTGGCTTCCGTTTGGGCAAGTAATTCTCGGTTGGAAAGACAACTAAATTGCCCTAAAAAGACCCGAAACGTGTAGCCTACGGTCCAAAAATCAATGGAAACCTCGTCAAATGTCCTCTACTAGGATTCTATACACATCCGGGATGTTGCATAAAAACTGGCGCGAGTGCTGAAAATCGTGTGTTGTAGCTCACAAAAATGGCTTGAAACGAACGTTTTCGCGATGACGCACCTCCAAACCCTTCTGGCCCGAAGACCTACCCCTGGAGGTCTTTTGAGTTAAACTATGGTCGGTACATGGAGTAGGGACCGTCAGAGTGACGAAATGCATCATTCGGGCTTTCGTTTGGGCAAGTAATTCTCAGTTAGAAAGGCAACTAAACAGCCCGTAAAAGGCCCGAAACGTGTACCCTACGGTCCAATAATCAATGGAAACCTCGTCAAATGTCTTCTGCTAGGAGTCTGCGCACATCCGGGATGTTGCAAAAACATTGACACGAGTGCTGAAAATCGTGTTCTATAGCCCACGAAAATGGCCCGAAACATACGTTTTCGCGAAAACGGTCCTGCAAACCCTTCTGGCCCGGAGACCTACCCCTGGTGGTGTTATGCATTAAACTATGGTCGGTACGTGGAGGAGGGACCCTCAGAGTGACTAAATGCATCATTCTGGCTTCCGTTTGGGCAAGTAATTCTCGGTTAGAAAGGTAACTAAACGGCCCGTAAAAGGACCGAAACGTGTACCCTACGGTCCAAAAATCAATGGAAACCTCGTCAAATATCCTCTACTAGGATTCTATGCACATCCGGGATGTTGCATAAAAACTGGCCCCAGTGCTGAAAATCATGTGTTGTGGCTCACGAAAATGGCCTGAAACAAACGTTTTGCGATAACGCACCTTCAAACCCTTCTGGCCCGGAGACCTACCCCTAGTGGTGTTATGCATTAATCTATGGTCGGTACATGGAGGAGGGACCATCAGAGTGACAAATTGCACCATTCTGGCTTCCGTTTGGGCAAATAATTCTCGGTTAGAAAGGCAACTAAACAGCCCGTAAAAGGCCCGAAACGTGTACCCTACGGTCCAATAATCAATAGAAACCTCGTCAAATGTCTTCTACTAGGAGTCTGCGCACATCCGGGATGTTTCAAAAAAAATTGACTCGAGTGCTGAAAATCGTGTGCTATAGCCCACGAAAATGGCCCGAAACAAACGTTTTCGCGAAAACGGGCCTGCAAACCCTTCTGACCCGGAGACCTACCCTTGGTGGTGTTATGCAATTAACTATGGTCGGTACGTGGAGCAGGGACCGAAAGAGTGACGAAATGCATCATTCTGGCTTCCGTTTGGGCAAGTAATTCTCGGTTAGAAAGGCAACTAAACGGCCCGTATAAGGCCCGAAACGTGTACTCTAAGGTCCAATAATCAATGGAAACCTCGTCAAATGTCTTCTACTAGGTGTCTGTGCACATCCGGGATGTTCCATAAAAACTGGCCCGAGTGCTGAAAATTGTGTGTTGTAGCTCACGAAACTGGCCTGAAACGAACGTTTTCGCGATAACGCACCTTCAAAACCTTCTGGCCCGAAGACCTACCCCTTGTGGTGTTATGCATTAAACTATGGTCGGTACGTGGAGGAGGGACCGTTTGTGTGACGAGATGCATCATTCCGGCTTCCGTTTGGGCAAGTAATTCTCGGTTAGAAAGGCAACTAAACGGCCCGTAAAAGGCCCGAAACGTGTACTCTACGGTCCAATAATCAATGAAAACCTCGTCAAATGTCTTCTACTAGGAGTCTGCGCACATCCGAGATGTTGCAAAAAAAATTGACCCGAGTGCTGAAAATTGTGTGCAATAGCCCACGAAAATAGCACGAAACATACGTTATCGAGAAAACGGTCCTGCAAACCCTTCTAGCCCAGAGACCTACCCTGGGTGGTGTTATGCATTAAATTATGGTTGGTACATGGAGGAGGGACCGTTAGAGTGACGAAATGCATCATTCTGGCTTCTGTTTGGGTAAGTAATTCTTGGTTAGAAAGGCAACTAAACGGCCCGTAAAAGGCCCGAAACGTGTACCCTACGGTCCAAAAATCAATGGAAACCTCGTCAAATATCCTCTACTAGGATTCTATGCACATCCGGGATGTTGCATAAAAACTGGCCCGAGTGCTGAAAACCGTGTGTTGTAGCTCACGAAAATGTCCTGAAACGAACGTTTCGCGATAATGCACCTTCAAACCCTTCTGGCCCGGAGACCTACCCCTGGTTGTGTTATGCATTAAACTATGGTCGGTACGTGGAGTAGGCACCGTCAGAGTGACGAAATGCATCATTCCGACTTCCGTTTGGTCAAGTAATTCTCAGTTAGAAAGGCAACTAAACAGCCCGTAAAAGGCCCGAAATGTGTACCCTACGATCCAATAATCAATGGAAACCTCGTCAAATGTCTTCTGCTAGGAGTCTGCACACATCCGGAATGTTGCAAAAAAATTGACATGAGTCCTGAAAATCATGTGCTATAGGGCACGAAAATGGCCCGAAACATACGTTTTCGCGAAAACGGTCCTGCAAACCCTTCTGGCCCGGAGACCTACCCCTGGTGGTGTTATGCATTAAACTATGGTCGGTACGTGGAGCAGGGACCGTCAGAGTGACGAAACGCATCATTCTGGCTTCCGTTTGGGCAAGTAATTCTCGGTTAGAAAGGCAACTAAACGGCCCGTAAAAGGCCAGAAACGTGTACCCTACGGTCCAATAATCAATAGAAACCTCGTCAAATGTCTTCAAATAGGAGTCTGCGCACATCCGAGATGTTGCAAAAAAATTGACCCGAGTGCTGAAAATCGCGAAAATGGCCCGACACAGACGTTTTCGCGAAAACGGACCTGCAAACCCTTCTGGCCCGAAGACCTACTCCTGGTGGTGTTATGCATTAAACTATGATCGGTACGTGGAGGAGGGACCGTCTGAGTGACGAAATGCATCATTCCGGCTTCCGTTTGGGCAAGTAATTCTCGGTTAGAAAGGCAACTAAACGGCCCGTAAAAGGCCCGAAACGTGTACCCTACGGTCCAATAATCAATGAAAACCTCGTCAAATGACTTCTACTAGGAGTCTGCACACATCTGAGATGTTGCAAAAAAATTGACCCGAGTGCTGAAAATCGTGTGCTATAGCCCACGAAAATGGCCCGACACAGACGTTTTCGCGAAAACGGACCTGCAAACCCTTCTGGCCCAAAGACCTACCCCTGGTGGTGTTATGCATTAAACTATGGTCGGTACGTGGACCAGGGACCGTCAGAGTGACGAAATGCATCATTCCGACTTCCGTTTGGGCAAGTAATTCTCGGTTAGAAAGGCAACTAAACGGCCCGTAAAAGGCCCGAAACGTGTACCCTACGGTCCAATAATCAATGGAAACCTCGTCAAATGTCTTCTACTAGGAGTCTGCGCACATCCGGGATGTTGCAAAAAAATTGACATGAGTGCTGAAAATCGTGTGCTATAGCCCACGAAAATGGCCCGAAACATACGTTTTCGCGAAAACAGACCTGCCGACCCTTCTGGCCCGAAGACCTAGCCCTGGTGGTGTTATGCATTAAACTATGGTCGGTACGTGGAGGAGGGACTGTCAGAGTGACGAAATGCATCATTCTGACTTCCGTTTGGGCAAGTAATTCTCGGTTGGAAAGACAACTAAAAGGCCCTAAAAAGACCCTGTTGACACCGTTTTTTGGAAAAACAGGTCAAAAAGGGATAAGGAGAAACAGCCGATGGAATACAGAGTGCAATCGGCCGATTGAAGGAAGAGAAGGATGGTCAACACGATTCGCCGATGGTCAGAGAGATTCAACTCTGACAGTGGGCCAGCGAGGCAAAGCGATCGGCCGATGGTCAAGGAAAGAATCGGCCGATGGACGTGAAGAAAGGCGGTATTCAAGGAGATACGCCAGATGGAAAGCACGGTGGAGGCGGGTCAATCTACGATTGACGGCGGGTCAAAGAGTCAGTTTTAGAAGGTCTTAGACTCCTGCAAGAGTCCTTTTCTATTTTTAATAGTTTTTTGACTTTAGACGCAAGCAAATAGTATCGTGATCGGCTAGGAGTCGGGTTTGTCCTCAGGACATAAATAGCGACCCTGCGTGGTCGGGAAAATCTGTACACACCAATATCAAACAAACCGCCTCCGGGCAAACCCTTTACTTTTACTGCATCTACTTTACAACATCTACCTTTATAGCATCTACTTTTCGGCGACTTCGCCATTGCGTTTTTTTCTCTTTTCTACAACGCCGTGCTTCGGTTTCGTCGGGCTGCATCAGCTGATCTCCGACAAGCTTGTCAGTACCGTTTTACCGAATAACCCTAGGCTTTAACCTCCGGGCGCATCGCTGAGGTTTCGTCTAGTTCTTTATTCACCCCTTATCGATATTAGCTAGATCTACAAGTTTTCGTACCAAATTCTTGTGGTTTTAGCTATTATCATTGTCATCCGCTCGATCTAGATCCTATCGGCTTTCAACATCACAGCCGATTCCGACCTACTTGAGTGCTGACGTCACGATCGGCCGATCCAGCCGATCGCACCCACGCTTCAGTCGCTTTCGAGCCGGCCGATCCCGCTTTTCCCGTATCGGCCGATTTGGCTGGTACACGTGTCGCTGCAAGGCCATCGGTTCTCTAGCCGATCCCTAATATTTTCCATTGTCAATCAACAGGTCAGAATGGCTGGCACGCCTCGCTACAGACCGGGGAGTCACGTGTGTCGCGCGCAAGGGTGACGTCCTATTTTTGCGTCAACAGACCCGAAACGTGTACCCTACGGTCAAAAAATCAATGGAAACCTCGTCAAATGTCCTCTACTAGGATTCTATGCACATCCGGGATGATGCATAAAGACTGGCGCGAGTACTGAAAATCGTGTGTTGTAGCTCACGGAAATGGCCTGAAACGAACGTTTTCGCGATAACGCACCTTCAAACCCTTCTGGCCCGGAGACCTACCCCTGGAGGTCTTATGCATTAAACTAAGGTCGGTACATGGAGTAGCGACCGTCAGAGTGACGAAATGCATAATTCGGCCTTTCGTTTGGGCAAGTAATTCTCAGTTAGAAAGGCAACAAAACAGCCCGAAAAGGCCCGAAATGTGTACCCTACGGTCCAATAATCAATGGAAACCTCATCAAATGTCTTATGCTAGGAGTCTGCGCACATCCGGGATGTTGCAAAAAAATTGACATGAGTGCTGAAAATCGTGTGCTATAGGCCACGAAAATGGCCCGAAACGTACGTTTTCGCGAAAACGGTCCTGCAAACCCTTCTGGCCCGGAGACCAATCCCTGGTGGTGTTATGCATTAAACTATGGTCGGTACGTGGAGCAGGGACCGTCAGAGTGACAAAATGCATCATTCTGGCTTCCGTTTGGGCAAGTAATTCTCGGTTAGAAAGGCAACTAAACGGCCCGTAAAAGGCCCGAAACGTGTACCCTACGGTCCTATAATCAATGGAAACCTCGTCAAATGTCTTCTACTAGGAGTCTGCGCACATCCGAGATGTTGCAAAAAAATTGAACCGAGTGCTGAAAATCGTGTGCTATAGCCCACGAAAATGGCCCGAAACAGACGTTTTCGCGAAAACAGACCTGCAAACCCTTCTGGCCCGGAGACCTACCCCTGGTGGTGTTATGCATTAAACTATGGTCGGTACGTGGAGCAGAGACCGCCAGAGTGACGAAATGCATCATTCTGGCTTCCGTTTGGGCAAGTAATTCTCGGTTAGAAAGGCAACTAAACGGCCCGTAAAAGGCCCGAAACGTGTACCCTACGGTCCAATAATCAATAGAAACCTCATCAAATGTCTTCTACTAGGAGTCTGCGCACATCCGAGATGTTGCAAAAAATTGAACCGAGTGCTGAAAATCGTGTGCTATAGCCCACGAAAATGGCCCGAAACAGACGTTTTCGCGAAAACAGACCTGCAAACCCTTCTGGCCCGGAGACCTACCCCTGGTTGTGTTATGCATTAAACTATGGTCGGTACGTGGAGCAGGGACCGTCAGAGTGACGAAATGCATCATTCTGGCTTCCGTTTGGCTAATTAATTCTCGGTTAGAAAGACAACAAAACGGCTCGTAAAAGGCTCGAAACGTGTACCCTACAGTCCAATAATCAATGGAAACCTCGTCAACTGTCTTCTACTAGGAGTCTGCGCACATCCGAGATGTTGCAAAAAAATTGAACCGAGCGCTGAAAATCGTGTGCTATAGCCCACGAAAATGGCCCGAAACAGACGTTTTCGCGAAAACAGACCTGCAAACCCTTCTGGCCTGGAGACCTACCCCTGGTTGTATTATGCATTAAACTATGGTCGGTACGTGGAGCAGGGACCGTCAGAGTGACGAAATGCATCATTCTGGCTTCCGTTTGGGCAAGTAATTCTCGGTTAGAAAGGCAACTAAACAGCCCGTAAAAGGCCCGAAACGTGTACCCTACGGTCCAATAATCAATAGAAACCTCGTCAAATGTCTTTTACTAGGAGTCTGCGCACATCCGAGATGTTGCAAAAAAATTGAACCGAGTCCTGAAAATCTGTGCTATAGCCCACGACAATGGCCCGAAACAGACGTTTTCGCGAAAACGGACCTGCAAACCCTTCTGGCCCGGAGACCTACCCCTGGTGGTGTTATGCATTAAACTATGGTCGGTACGTGGAGCAGGGACCGTCAGAGTGACGAAATGCATCATTCTGGCTTCCGTTTGGGCAAGTAATTCTCGGTTAGAAAGGCAACTAAACGGCCCGTAAAAGGACCGAAACGTGTACCCTACGGTTCAATAATCAATGGAAACCTCGTCAAATGTCTTCTAATAGGAGTCTGCGCACAGCCAATATGTTGCAAAAAAATTGACCCGAGTGCTGAAAATCGTCTGCTATAGGCCACGAAAATGGCCCGAAACATACGTTTTTGCGAAAACGGTCCTGCAAACCCTTCTGGCCCGGAGACCTACCCCTGGTGGTGTTATGCATTAAACTATGGTCGATCCGTGGAGAAGGGACCGTCAGAGTGACGAAATGAATCATTCTGGCTTCCGTTTGAGCAAGTAATTCTTGGTTAGAAAGGCAACTAAACGGCCCGTAAAAGGCACGAAACGTGTACCCTACAGTCCAAAAATCAATGGAAACCTCGTCAAATATCCTCTACTAGGATTCTATGCACATCCGGGATGTTGCAGAAAAACTGGCCCCAGTGCTGAAAATCGTGTGTTGTAGCTCACGAAAATGGCCTGAAACAAATGTTGCGCGATAACGCACCTTCAAACCCTTCTGGCCCGGAGACCTACCTCTGATGGTGTTATGCATTAAACTATGGTCTGTACGTGGAGGAGGGACCATCAGAGTGACAAAATGCATCATTCTGGCTTCCGTTTGGGCAAGTAATTCTCGGTTAGAAAGGCAACTAAACGGCCCGTAAAAGGCCCGAAACGTGTACCCTACGGTCCAATAATCAATGGAAACCTCGTCAAATGTCTTCTACTAGGAGTCTGCGTGCATCCGAGATGTTGCAAAAAAATTGACCCGGGTGCTGAAAATTGTGTGCTATAGCCCACGAAAATGGCCCGAAACAGACATTTTCGCGAAAACAGACCTGCAAACCCTTCTGGCCCGGAGACCTACCTCTGGTGGTGTTATGCACTAAACTATGGTCGGTACGTGGAGGAGGGACCGTCAGAGTGACGAAATGCATCAATCCGTCTTCCGTTTGGGCTAGTAATTCTCGGTTAGAAAGACAACTAAACGGCCCGTAAAAGACCCGAAACGTGTTCCCTACGGTCCAATAATAAATGGAAACCTCGTCAAATGTCTGCTACTAGGAGTCTGCGCAGATCCGGGATGTTCCAAAAAAACTGACCCGAGTGCTGAAAATCGTGTGCTATAGCCCACGAAAATGGCCCGAAACAAACGTTTTCGCGAAAACGATTCTGCAAACCCTTCTGGCCCGGAGACCTACCCCTGATGGTGTTATGCATTAAACTATGGTCGGTACGTGGAGGAGGGACCGTCTGAGTGACGAAATGCATCATTCCCGCTTCCGTTTGGGCTAGTAATTCTCGGTCAGAAAGACAACTAAACGGCCCGTAAAAGGCCCGAAACGTGTACCCTACGGTCCAAGAATCAATGGAAACCTCGTCAAATGTCTTCTACTAGGAGTCTGCGCACATCCGTGATGTTGCAAAAAAATTGACCCGAGTGCTGAAAATCGTGTGCTATAGCCCACGAAAATGGCCCGACACAGACGTTTTCGCGAAAACGGACCTGCAAACCCTTCTGGCCTGAAGACCTACCCCTGGTGGAATTAGGCATTAAACTATGGTCGGTACGTGGAGCAGGGACCGAAAGAGTGACGAAATGCACCACTCTGGCTTCTGTTTGGGCAAGTAATTCTTGGTTAGAAAGGCAACTAAACGGCCCGTAAAAGGCCCCAAACGTGTACCCTACGGTCCAATAATCAATGGAAACCTCGTCAAATGTCTTCTAATAGGAGTCTGCGCACATCCGGGTTGTTGCAAAAAAAATTGACATGAGTGCTGAAAATCGTGTGCTATAGCCCACGAAAATGGTCCGAAACAGACGTTTTCGCGAAATCAGACCTGCCGACCCTTCTAGCCCGAAGACCTAGCCCTGGTGGTGTTATGCATTAAACTATGGTCGGTACGCGGAGAAGGGACCGTCAGAGTGACGAAATGCATCATTCTGACTTCCGTTTGGGCAAGTAATTCTCGGTTGGAAAGACAACTAAATGGCCCTAAAAAGACCCGAAACGTGTACCCTACGGTCCAAAAATCAATGGAAACCTCGTCAAATGTCCTCTACTAGGATTCTATGACATCCGGGATGTTGCATAAAAACTGGCGCAAGTGCTGAATATCGTGTGTTGTAGCTCACGGAAATGGCCTGAAACGAACGTTTTCGCGATAACGCACCTTCAAACCCTTCTGGCCCGGAGACCTACCCCTGGAGGTCTTATGCATTAAACTATGGTCGGTACATGGAGTAGCGACCGTCAGAGTGACGAAATGCATAATTCGGGCTTTCGTTTGGGCAAGTAATTCTCAGTTAGAAAGGCAACTAAACAGCCCGTAAAAGGCCCGAAACGTGTACCCTACGGTCCAATAATCAATGGAAACCTCGTCAAATGTCTTCTGCTAGGAGTCTGCGCACATCCGGGATGTTGCAAAAAAATTGACATGAGTGCTTAAAATCGTGTGCTATAGGCCACGAAAATGGCCCGAAACATACGTTTTCGCGAAAACGGTCCTGCAAACCCTTCTGGCCCGGAGACCTACCCCTGGTGGTGTTATGCATTAAACTATGGTCGGTACGTGGAGCAGGGACCGTCAGAGTGACGAAATGCATCATTCTGGCTTCCGTTTGGGCAAGTAATTCTCGGTTAGAAAGGCAACTAAACGGCCCGTAAAAGGCCCTAAACGTGTACCCTACGGTCCAATAATCAATAGAAACCTCGTCAAATGTTGTC
This sequence comes from Cenchrus fungigraminus, assembly GCA_036936925.1. Taxonomy (NCBI): domain Eukaryota; kingdom Viridiplantae; phylum Streptophyta; class Magnoliopsida; order Poales; family Poaceae; genus Cenchrus; species Cenchrus fungigraminus. The sequence continues at coordinate 110,090,612 of CM072778.1, read as the reverse complement.
TACTAGGAGTCTGCGTACATCCGAGATGTTCCACAAAAAATTGACCGGAGTGCTGAAAATCGTGTGCTATAGCCCACGAAAATGGCCCGAAACAGACGTTTTCGCGAAAACGGACCTGCAAATCCTTCTGGCCCGGAGACCTACCCCTGGTGGTGTTATGCATTAAACTATGGTCGGTACGTGGAGCAGGGACCGTCAGAGTGACGAAATGCATCATTCTGGCTTCCGTTTGGGCAAGTAATTCTCGGTTAGAAAGGCAACTAAACGGCCCGTAAAAGGCCCGAAACATGTACCCTATGGTCCAATAATCAATAGAAACCTCGTCAAATGTCTTCTACTTGGAGTCAGCGCACATCCGAGATGTTGCAAAAAAATTGAACCGAGTGCTGAAAATCGTGTGCTATAGCCCACGAAAATGGCCCGAAACAGACGTTTTCGCGAAAACGGACCTGCAAACCCTTCAGGCCCGGAGACCTACCCCTGGTGGTGTTATGCAATAAACTATGGTCGGTACGTGGAGCAGGGACCGTCAGAGTGACGAAATGCATCATTCTGGCTTCCGTTTGGGTACGTGGAGCAGGGACCGTCAGAGTGACGAAATGCATCATTCTGGCTTCCGTTTGGGCAAGTAATTCTCAGTTAGAAACGCAACTAAACGGCCCGTAAAAGGCCCGAAACGTGTACCCTACGGTACAAAAATCAGTGGAAACTCGTCAAATATCCTCTACTATGATTCTATGCACATCTAGGATGTTGCATAAAAACTGGCCCCAGTGCTGAAAATCGGGTGTTGTAGCTCACGAAAATGGCCTGAAACAAACGTTTCGCGATAACGCACCTTCAAACCCTTCTGGCCCGGAGACCTACCCCTGGTGGTGTTATGCATTAAACTATGGTCGGTACGTGGAGCAGGGACCGTCAGAGTGACGAAATGCATCATTCTGGCTTCCGTTTGGGTAAGTAATTCTCGGTTACAAAGGCAATTAAACAGCCCGTAAAAGGCTCGAAACGTGTACCCTACGGTCCAATAATCAATGGAAACCTCGTCAAATGTATTCTACTAGGTGTCTGCGCACATCCGGGATGTTGCATAAAAATTGACCCGAGTGCTGAAAATCGTGTGCTATAGCCCACGAAAATGGCTTGAAACAGACGTTTTCGCGAAAACGGACCTGCAAACCCTTCTGGCCCGGAAGCCTACCCCTGGTGGTGTTATGCATTAAACTATGGTCGGTACGTGGAGCAGGGACCATCAGAGTGACGAAATGCATCATTCCAGCTTCCGTTTGGGCTAGTAATTATCGGTTAGGAAGACAACTAAACGGCCCGTAAAATACAAGAAACGTGTACCCTACGGTCCAATAATCAATGGAAACCTCGTCAAATGTCTTCTACTAGGAGTCTGCGCACATCCGGAATGTTGCATAAAAATTGACCCGAGTGCTGAAAATCGTGTGCTATAGCCCACGAAAATGGCCCGACACAGACGTTTTCGCGAAAACGGACCTGCAAACCCTTCTGGCCTGAAGACCTACCCCTGGTGGAATTAGGCATTAAACTATGGTCGGTACGTGGAGCAGGGACCGAAAGAGTGACGAAATGCACCACTCTGGCTTCTGTTTGGGCAAGTAATTCTTGGTTAGAAAGGCAACTAAACGGCCCGTAAAAGGCCCGAAACGTGTACCCTACGGTCCAATAATCAATGGAAACCTCGTCAAATGTCTTCTAATAGGAGTCTGCGCACATCCGGGTTGTTGCAAAAAAAATTGACATGAGTGCTGAAAATCGTGTGCTATAGCCCACGAAAATGGTCCGAAACAGACGTTTTCGCGAAATCAGACCTGCCGACCCTTCTGGCCCGAAGACCTAGCCCTGGTGGTGTTATGCATTAAACTATGGTCGGTACGCGGAGAAGGGACCGTCAGAGTGACGAAATGCATCATTCTGACTTCCATTTGGGCAAGTAATTCTCGGTTGGAAAGACAACTAAATGGCCCTAAAAAGACCCGAAACGTGTACCCTACGGTCCAAAAATCAATGGAAACCTCGTCAAATGTCCTCTACTAGGATTCTATGACATCCGGGATGTTGCATAAAAACTGGCGCAAGTGCTGAATATCATGTGTTGTAGCTCACGGAAATGGCCTGAAACGAACGTTTTCGCGATAACGCACCTTCAAACCCTTCTGGCCCGGAGACCTACCCCTGGAGGTCTTATGCATTAAACTATGGTCGGTACATGGAGTAGCGACCGTCAGAGTGACGAAATGCATAATTCGGGCTTTCGTTTGGGCAAGTAATTCTCAGTTAGAAAGGCAACTAAACAGCCCGTAAAAGGCCCGAAACGTGTACCCTACGGTCCAATAATCAATGGAAACCTCGTCAAATGTCTTCTGCTAGGAGTCTGCGCACATCCGGGATGTTGCAAAAAAATTGACATGAGTGCTGAAAATCGTGTGCTATAGGCCACGAAAATGGCCCGAAACATACGTTTTCGCGAAAACGGTCCTGCAAACCCATCTGGCCCGGAGACCTACCCCTGGTGGTGTTATGCATTAAACTATGGTCGGTACGTGGAGCAGGGACCGTCAGAGTGACGAAATGCATCATTCTGGCTTCCGTTTGGGTACGTGGAGCAGGGACCGTCAGAGTGACGAAATGCATCATTCTGGCTTCCGTTTGGGCAAGTAATTCTCAGTTAGAAACGCAACTAAACGGCCCGTAAAAGGCCCGAAACGTGTACCCTACGGTACAAAAATCAGTGGAAACTCGTCAAATATCCTCTACTATGATTCTATGCACATCTAGGATGTTGCATAAAAACCGGCCCCAGTGCTGAAAATTGGGTGTTGTAGCTCACGAAAATGGCCTGAAACAAACGTTTCGCGATAACGCACCTTCAAACCCTTCTGGCCCGGAGACCTACCCCTGGTGGTGTTATGCATTAAACTATGGTCGGTACGTGGAGCAGGGACCGTCAGAGTGACGAAATGCATCATTCTGGCTTCCGTTTGGGTAAGTAATTCTCGGTTACAAAGGCAATTAAACGGCCCGTAAAAGGCTCGAAACGTGTACCCTACGGTCCAATAATCAATGGAAACCTCGTCAAATGTATTCTACTAGGAGTCTGCGCACATCCGGGATGTTGCATAAAAATTGACCCGAGTGCTGAAAATCGTGTGCTATAGCCCACGAAAATGGCTCGAAACAGACGTTTTCGCGAAAACGGACCTGCAAACCCTTCTGGCCCGGAAGCCTACCCCTGGTGGTGTTATGCATTAAACTATGGTCGGTACGTGGAGCAGGGACCATCAGAGTGACGAAATGCATCATTCCAGCTTCCGTTTGGGCTAGTAATTATCGGTTAGGAAGACAACTAAACGGCCCGTAAAATACTCGAAACGTGTACCCTACGGTCCAATAATCATTGGAAACCTCGTCAAATGTCTTCTACTAGGATTCTGCGCACATCCGGAATGTTGCAAAAAAATTGACCCATGTGCTGAAAATCGTGTGCTATAGCCCACGAAAATGGCCCGAAACAGACGTTTTCACGAAAACGGGCCTGCAAACCATTTTGGCCCGGAGACCTACCCCTGGTGGTGTTATGCATTAAACTATGGTCGGTACGTGGAGGAGGGATTGTCTGAGTGACGAAATGCATCATTCCGGCTTCCGTTTGAGCAAGTAATTCTCGGTTAGAAAGGCAACTAAACGGCCCGTAAAAGGCTCGAAACATGTACCCTACGGTCCAATAATCAATGGAAACATCGTCAAATGTCTTCTACTAGGATTCTGCGCAGATCCGGGATGTTGCAAAAAAATTGACCCGGGTGCTGAAAATCGAGTGCTATAGCCCACGAAAATGGCCCGAAACAGACGTTTTCGCGAAAACGGACCCGCAAACCCTTCTGGCCCGGAGACCTAGCCCTGGTGGTCTTATGCATTAAACTATGGTCGGTATGCGAGGTGGGACCGTCAGAGTGACGAAATGCATCATTCTGGCTTCCGTTTGGGCAAGTAATTCTCGGTTGGAAAGGCAACTAAACGGCCCGTAAAAGGCCCGAAACGTGTACCCTACGGTCCAAAAATCAATGGAATCCTCGTCAAATGTCCTCTACTAGGATTCTATGCACATCCGGGATGTTGCGTAAAAACTGGCCCCAGTCCTGAAAATCGTGTGTTGTAGCTCACGAAAATGGTCTGAAACGAACGTTTTCGCAATAACGCACCTTCAAACCCTTCTGGACCGGCGACCTACCCCTAGTGGTGTTATGCATTAAACTATGGTCGGTACGTGGAGTAGGGACCATCCGAGTGATGAAATGCATCATTCTGGCTTTCGTTTGGGCAAGTAATTCTCGGTTAGAAAGGCAACTAAACGGCCCGTAAAAGGCCCGAAACATGTACCCTACGGTCCAATAATCAATGGAAACCTCGTCAAATGTCTTCTACTAGGAGTCTGCGCACATCCGGGATGTTGCAAAAAAATTGACCCGAGTGCTGAAAATCGTGTGCTATAGCCCACGAAAATGGCCCGAAACATACGTTTTCGCGAAAACGGTCCTGCAAACCCTTCTGGCCCGGAGACCTACCCCGCGTGGTGTTATGCATTAAACTATGGTCGGTACGTGGAGTACGGACCATCAGATTGACGAAATGCATCATTCTGGCTTCCGTTTGGGTAATTAATTCTCGGTAGAAAGGCAACTAAACGGCCCGGAAAAGGTCTGAAACGTCTACCCTACGGTCCAAAAATCAATGAAAACCTCATCAAATATCCTCTAGTAGGATTTTATGCACATCCGGGATGTTGCAAAAAAACTGGCCTGAGTGCTGAAAATCATGTGTTGTAGCTCACGAAAATGGCCTGAAACGAACGTTTCACGATAATGCACCTTCAAACCCTTCTGGCCCGGAGACCTACCCCTGGTGGTGTTATGCATTAAACTATGGTTGGTACGTGGAGGAGGGACGTCAGAGTGACGGAATGCATCATTCCGGCTTCCGTTTGGGCAAGTAATTCTCGGTTGGAAAGACAACTAAATGGCCCGTAAAAGGCCCGAAACGTGTACCCTACGGTCCAAAAATCAATGGAAACCTCGTCAAATGTCTTCTACTAGGTGTCTACGCACATCCGGGATGTTGCATAAAATTGACCCGAGTGCTGAAAATCGTGTGTTGTAGCTCACGAAAATGGCCTGAAACGAACGTTTTCGCGATAACGCACCTTCAAACCCTTCTGGCCCGGAGACCTACCCCTGGTGGTGTTATGCATTAAACTATGGTTGGTACGTGGAGGAGGGACCGTCAGAGTGACGGAATGCATCATTCCGGCTTCCGTTTGGGCAAGTAATTCTCGGTTAGAAAGGCAACTAAACGGCCCGTAAAAGGCCCGAAATGTGTACCCTACGGTCCAATAATCAATAGAAACCTCATCAAATGTCTTCTACTAGGAGTCTGTGCACATCCTGGATGTTCCAAAAAAATTGACCCGAGTGCTGAAAATCGTGTGCTATAGCCCACGAAAATGGCCCGAAACAGACATTTTCGCGAAAACGGTCCTGCAAACCCTTCTGGCCCGGAGACCTACCCCTGGTGGTGTTATGCATTAAACTATGGTCGGTATGTGGAGGAGGGACCGTCAGAGTGACGAAATGCATCATTCCGGCTTCCGTTTGGGCAAGTAATTCTCGGTTGGAAAGACAACTAAAGGGCCCGTAAAAGGCCCGAAACGTGTACCCTACGGTCCAAAAATCAATGGAAACCTCGTCAAATGTCTTCTACTAGGTGTCTACGCACATCCGGGATGTTGCATAAAATTGACCCGAGTGCTGAAAATCGTGTGTTGTAGCTCACGAAAATGGCCTGAAACGAACGTTTTCGCGATAACGCACCTACAAACCCTTCTGGCCCGGAGACCTACCCCTGGTGGTGTTATGCATTAAACTATGGTTGGTACGTGGAGGAGGGACGTCAGAGTGACGGAATGCATCATTCCGGCTTCCGTTTGGGCAAGTAATTCTCGGTTAGAAAGGCAACTAAACGGCCCGTAAAAGGCCCGAAACGTGTACCCTACGGTCCAATAATCAATGGAAACCTCGTCAAATGTCTTCTACTAGGAGTCTGTGCACATCCTGGATGTTCCAAAAAAAATGACCCGAGTGCTGAAAATCGTGTGCTATAGCCCACGAAAATGGCCCGAAACAGACGTTTTCGCGAAAACGGTCCTGCAAACCCTTCTGGCCCGGAGACCTACCCCTGGTGGTGTTATGCATTAAACTATGGTCGGTACGTGGAGGAGGGACCGTCAGAGTGACGAAATGCATCATTCCGGCTTCCGTTTGGGCAAGTAATTCTCGGTTGGAAAGACAACTAAATGGCCCGTAAAAGGCCCGAAACGTGTACCCTACGGTCCAAAAATCAATGGAAACCTCGTCAAATGTCTTCTACTAGGTGTCTACGCACACCCGGGATGTTGCATAAAATTGACCCGAGTGCTGAAAATCGTGTGTTGTAGCTCACGAAAATGGCCTGAAACGAACGTTTTGGTGATAACGCACCTTCAAACCCTTCTGGCCCGGAGACCTACCCCTGGTGGTGTTATGCATTAAACTATGGTTGGTACGTGGAGGAGGGACCGTTAGAGTGATGGAATGCATCATTCCGGCTTCCGTTTGGGCAAGTAATTCTCGGTTAGAAAGGCAATTAAACGACCCGTAAAAGGCCCGAAACGTGTACCCTACGGTCCAATAATCAATGGAAACCTCGTCAAATGTCTTCTACTAGGAGTCTGCGCACATCCAGGATGTTGCAAAAAAATTGACCCGAGTGCTGAAAATCGTGTGCTAGAGCCCACGAAAATGGCCCGAAACAGACGTTTTCGCGAAAACGGTCCTGCAAACGCTTCTAGCCCGGAGACCTACCCCTGGTGGTGTTATGCATTAAACTATGGTCGGTACGTGGAGGAGGGACCGTCAGAGTGACGAAATGCATCATTCTGGTTTCCGTTTGGGCAAGTAATTCTCGGTTAGAAAGGCAACAAAACGGCTCGTAAAAGACCCGAAATGTGTACCTTGCGGTCCAAAAATCAATGGAAACCTCGTCAAATGTCCTCTACTAGGAGTCTATGCACATCCGGGATGTTGCATAAAAACTGGCCCGAGTGCTGAAAATCGTGTGTTGTAGCCCACGAAAATGGCCTGAAACGAACGTTTTCGCGATAACGCACCTTCAAACCCTTCTGGCCCGGAGACCTACCCCTGGTGGTGTTATGCATTAAACTATGGTCAGTACGTGGAGGAGGGACCGTCAGAGTGACGAAATGCATCATTCTGACTTCCGTTTGGGTAAGTAATTCTCGGTTAGAAAGGCAACTAAACGGCCCGTAAAAGGCCCGAAACGTGTACCCTACGGTCCAATAATCAATGGAAACCTCGTCAAATGTCTTCTACTAGGAGTCTGCGCACATCCGGGATGTTGCAAAAAAAATTGACCCAAGTGCTGAAAATCGTGTACCTAAGTGAACATTTAGCAGAGTGGTATGATTTGTGTTGTTATTGCTAATATTCACTAGTTGCTGTTCAGAAATTCTGAGTTATGATTTTTATTTAGACTAACAATCATTATTGGGCTTGATTCTAGATTTTGAACATGCCTAGCTTCATGGATTTATCTTGTTTTTATTTGGAAGAAGTCTATTTTTATCATTGAATTGTCGCCCAAAGTCTGACTTGATAAATAGATATCTTTGACAATTAAACTATAAACAGATGGTTTTACCTCCATGGTATGCATTTTCTAAAAATAATAAAAATTTTGTTTAATCTTTAAAAAATCCATAACTAATTCATTTTAACAGCAGAATATAAAACCAGTATCTTCTTTTTTTTAAAAGAAAAGTGTATCTATTGGTGTTCAATTTTGGGAGTTTTAGATCTTATGTGTTCCTGTTGGCTGTTGCTAGTGTTTTATTGCTCGTAGATCCATCAGTATTCCTGATGGTGTGGGTTGCAGGTTGCAGCGATAATAAGGTTGTATGTGCTTTTTTAGCTTCCCTATGAGGTGCATATCATATGCGTAATTGTTAGGTGAGATGATGATTCAAACTTGTTTCCTGTTCGTGTGGGTGCTGCTGGATGGAGCATATGCTGTTTTTGTGCTAGTCTCCTGCAGCAACACCTGATCCTCTGGATAAACACTCGCCTAAAGTTAGCCTTAAAATTCGATAACAAGTTTACAATTAGTTCATGGCAAATTTCAGACTTGCCGCCTCTAGGAATGGATCAACTTTATGAGCTAGGAATTGACATGAATAAATGTAATTACAGCATAGACTAGCAAAGTACAGAAATAGTCTACATCTCCAAATATTCTAACCTCCAAAACGATTTGTCACCTTGAACATAAGGTGGGACTCTTATGGGAAAACAAGGTGCCTCCCTTGACCTTATGGACAATTACAGCAATTCTGGTTTATGAACTTAACAACAGAATTTCCAGTACCAAGGGCTTAATATGTACAGGGTTTGACTAGAAGTGCATTTTGCACAATTACATGTATTCTTGGGGGCAAAAAAAACAATGATACATCATTTATCAAACACAATGAAGCAGCTAATGCTATCTAGTGACAAAACTAGATTAACAACAGGTGAAAACTGAACTCATGGTACAAGAACATTTTGGTACCCATTGAACAAAGCAAAAGGCTGGCATGCATATCAACCAGAGCTTCCACAAGAACTACCAAAGTGTGCTGTAATATCGCTAACCAACAGCCTGATGACATGGCTGCCCGAATTCCGTGAGATCTCCATGCACTCTTCCAAGTCTGCATTGCATGCCAGCTTCACCCATTCATGGTCATCATCGAGATACTTGATATCAAACGTGCCAACATCCATCCTTAGCCTCTTTGCTACTTCATCTTTCAATACAGTTACGCTGCCTGAGCATGGGAACCGGAATCTTACAATGTCTTCCTTAAAACTTGCCTTAATTGTTACAGTCCCTGAATGCTTCATTGACACCAAATTACTGGGAGGGGCCAAAAATGGTTGGTCTGCTGCTGGAGTGAAGAGATTCTTCAAATCTTTCGAGCTACCACAATCCTCAATCAGCATCCTGGAAAGTGGTAACTGTGGTTCTTGAAAAGGCTCTTTGTGAAACTCTTCAGGAGTAAGTTGAGGTTCTGCGAATGTTGAAGCAATTGGCTTGCAAACAAATGTCCGGTTTGCTGGACTACCCTGGCATGACCCCTCTGAAGTACGTGAATTTATGCTGCCTTCTCCAGATGAACATCTCGAGTGAGAAACTTTGTCTGCTTCAAGCTGAGCATCATTGTTATTGTCTATAAATCCTTGTTGGGCCATGAGTATACCAAAATGGCCATCATTTTCAAGTGATTTTTGCAATGAAGAATCTCTGTCGCCATTAACGGCGACATTCGAAGGTTCTGCAACTTTACTCTGAGTTACTTTCTCTACATTGTGAGAATCCGATGAAGGACCAACCGGAATAGGAAGAGGACCTGTGATAGATGTAAGATTAAATGCAGCATCTGAGCCTTGAACAGACTCGATTACCTGCTTTAGTTTCGAGAGAGACCGGTTGACCTTATTGATTTTTCGAGATGGCCAACGAGAAATCCCATGCTGCCGGCAGATGCGCTTCATGGTTGTAGGACACACTGCCAGATACAAAAAAGGAAGTTAGCACCAATAGTTTACACTGTTATCATCATTGAAAAAAACGTTTACATTTGCTTCAGGTTCTAAATGGCAACCAATGGAAAAGGAAGTAGATAGTAAGGAGAGTTTATAACAGAAGCCCACAATAGATACACAATACAAAATGAAGCTTCACTGCAAAACAAACAACCATATGCATAATGCCTCAGTTCAGACTCTATCTGAAGCTTCACTGCAAAACAAACAACCATATGCATAATGCCTAGACGTGGTATTGGATTGGATATAATCCATATCCAATTGGATTTTTTTAGTTGGATTCTAATGGACTTGGATCTAATTGGATCCTGGACATCCAAATACTTTTCATCCAATAGTGTTGGATTTTATTGGACTCAAAACATGGGATAATCCAAATCGTGTTGGATGTTTAGACATCTGCTCCTTGCCTCCTTCCCCGTCTGTTCCTCCATCGGCAGCGCGCTTCCCCTGCATCCGCTTCCTCCCGCGCGTCCATCCGCCGCAGCCCGCAGCCGCCTCCGTTGCCCACCTCCCTGCCAGCCTGGTCGAGCACGGGCCGACCTTTGCGTGCCGCTCGCCCCCATCGCGCCCTTCCGCTTCCCGGCGAGCAAGGCTGCGGCCGTCGCGGAGTGCGTCCAGCGCGCCATGTTCTCGCTGCTCACGCATGTGTGCTTCGGCCGGAGGCTTCACGGCTGCCGCGTCGGGAGGTCGAGGCCGTGCGGAACTGCGGAGGGAGCTCTTCGCGTCGTACATCAGCTTACAGGTCTTCGTCTTCTGCTCGGTGGTCACCAAGCGGGTGTTCTGGCCACCGCGACGATTTGACGGGAGGCGCGGCAGCACCTCGGAGAAGAGGTCGTCTCGGTCAGAGGTAGTTAGCATGTGGATATTGGATTGTGTTGGATGGATTTGGATTTGCAGGGAGTTGGATTGGACTGAATTTGGATGTCAGGTTAATTAATTGGATTGGACTGGGCCGCAGTGTAATTTTAATTGGATTTTATTGGATTTCGTTGAATTGGATTTGGACGTCCATCCATTACCAGGTATAATAATGCCTCAGTTCAGACTCTATCTGCTACGATTCTAAATCTCAATAAAACTAACGATCTCCATGGCTTCCCAACCGGTCTCTCTCTATGGCTTCCCAACAAGCTAACACCATGAACTTAAATCAAATCAAGATCCCCGAACCTGTCAACTCTAACAAAACTCGCTTATTTGGGAAGAAAAAGAAATAATACAGAAGATGAATATAATGTAAAAGCCAATAATAGCACAAATCATTTGAAAAAAATTAACAGAACTGAAAATGAGCTGGGATATTAAAAGTTAGCAATAGATCAGGAGGGTAGGACACTAAAAAGAGAGTGCAGTGAATTTAAATATTAGAGGCATACCACCAAGGCTTTTGGCTGCGTTTTTCAAGCTTCCAGAAAAATATTGCTGAAGGACCTCTAAACTGATAGTTTTTTCAGCTTTCCCACGTCTCCTTTCAGTCGGTTTGTTGGTTTTGTGAAGCACTGATGAATCGGAAGCACCACTACCATTTGGTCTGCCAGCAGAAGTGCCATTGTCTTGAGAGTAGTCATCAGCCAACAGATGTCCCTCTGCCATATCTGAAACTTTCTTGTTCTCATTATCAAATTTGTGGCCTCCTCCATGTGCATCACCTTCAGGCGATCCATTAAGTGAACCATCAGAGTTATCAAATGGTGCATCTGTCTTGAGTTCCTCATTCTCGATTTTTAGCACATTACTAAGTTGAAGGGAAACCCAACTTGAGTCTCTGTCATCAACTACCTTTAGACTACGAAGACACTGCTTCATCAGAGTAAATATAGACTCCAACAAGGCATTTTGCTCATCTTCATCAATACAATCAGGTGGCAGGAAAAACTCTAATATGTAGTCATCGTGTCCAGTATAGGAACTTTGCAAGCATATTGCAAGGCAGCCAGCTAACCCAAACATGCGAGCATAGTGTACCAGGGGATACTTTATCTTGCAGAACTTCCTGATATCTTTTGAAAAGCAAGGTTTGCGTGTGATAAACGCATTTCCAGAAACTCCTTGCCCCCTCTGTAGGTGATGCTCTACACAGGCATCTCTAAATCCCCACATATGAGCATCAATAACATGAAATGCCACATCACTAGTTGACATGCAGACCTCCCCCATGCAACTTCCATCAAAACTTAAGCAACTCTTTTTCAAACCACCACCATGAGCCAATACGCTTCGATACTTGCAAGGAACCCATGTTTGTGCTAAAGGAAGCTTGTGCTCTTCACAAACTACAGTTAAGATCTCGAGTATTTCCACCAGAGCAGTTTGTCGGCCTTCATTGCATATCTGAGTAAGGGAGGAGATGAACGAAAAACATAAACCACCATATAGTATGAACAGGAGAACTTCTCATCCATATTGTACTGATTGAAGGCTTACCTGGACATTTGGATGGTCCAATATTTCCGTGCTTTTAAGATTTACCGCCTGCAGCAATATCGTCAAAATGTAAGGTGATAATTCAACAAAATCCAGGCTACAGATGGTTGCTATAGTTGATGCGTAAGCAATTTTAGTTATCACTGGAATGTGTGTGTGATACTAGAATAACATTTGGCGAGAAATGAGAAAAAGGACCAACCTCAAGTGCTTTGCAGACTTTATCGACCTCACAGGCATAGTTTATCTTCTTTGATGTCATTATAAGTTCCACAACAGCAATACATGACTGAGCAGAAGGATCGAAAACAGGCAGGGCAACTGTACCATGAACATTGTAACTGATCGCATGGTTTAGCCGTGGATACTCGGTACTGCTGTAATACTGCACGTTTGGTGTCCACTCAGGCACTTTTAGCTTGTAGACACGGCCAGGTAGCCCCAGCTCTCCGACGTTTTCCCCATCTACTGAAAACATGTACATCATGGATACAGCCCTGTACTGAAGTAGGCCGATGCTCTGGTGGTCAAGCACGAAAGGCTGTCCTGAAGTAGTAAGAACATAGCGGTCTCCGTTCTTAACTGGTGCCCAGACTTGAACCAACAGATGTTGATCGGTGGATTCCTTGAAGTACCTGAGAGCTTGCGTAAGCTTCTCCTTGAACAAGCTAGAGTTATCTGTGCCATCTCCATCCAGAGACAGGTGAAACTGCCATTTGTGATTGATTTGTTCAACCCTCTTACTTGTAGTGTCAGAATTCCCTGAACAACAGAAGCAGAATTGTAAGTGGAGAAAGGCTAAGATCGCAGGCTATGAGAATTAATAAGGGGATGCCACTGTGATCAAATGAAGCACAAGTTCTGCTTATGCTTGGCTGTTTGGTCCGAGACCTGCTAGTGCTCATGTGAACAGTTAAATCCCTGTTTCTATATATGGGCAGACCAAATTTTCTACAGACACTGATTGGAAATGGCGTGGCTGTTCTAAACTTTCGATAAAGAGAAGCAAATCAATGCTTGAACGCACAATAGAGTGCAGAGCCAACGAAATGCAGTGGCAATGAAGGTGGCCTAGTTTATTCGGCACATAAGTAAAGTTGACCCCATTGTCACAACTTAACTATACAATATAATGAGACAAGGAAGGCATCATCCAACTGCTTCCACTTTGAATACAATCTAGCATTCAGTCCCTGACGTCATAACCCACCGATAAATCTAGTAAATACAGCACGAGATACCTTTAGAGACAGCACACAAGCACTAGGAGACAGAGCAAAGTTGCCCATGCATTATAGTGTAAAGTAGTAAATGACTCAGGCAACAATAGGAAGGGTCTCTCCCACTTTTGTTTTGTATGGGCAGTAAATATAATCAAGTACACCTTGCAGCTCCTAGTGGAATCCAATTTGCCATCAATAAATCTTGGCAATGATTAGCGTTAAGAACGAAGCATGGCCCCACCAGGTGGGAAAGGAAGGCACGTTTTATTATTTTAGCGTTAGCTGCAGTAAGTAACAACTTTAGGACATTTATCCATATTCTTGCAAACAGGAAGCACAAAGATTCTGTTTTTTTGATCCACAACTGATGAGGCAAATCCTATGAATATGAGGCGAGGCCAATAAGCACGGTACGGATGAAGGTTAGAGTTGCCTGTAACAATAAAAAAAAAGGGGCAGCAGCAGGAGGAGGATGAGGAGGAGGCCAAACGCCAAAAGTCAAACAATAAAGCTGGGAACTTGATAAGGCTAGTGGTGTATTGGTGACAAGAACAAGAGCAAGATTCCAGCTTTCCGCGAATCCAATCTGCGCAGGCCCAAGCTAAGCAAAGCAAAGATGGTGGAGCGGAGCACAAAATCTGGCATGCGCATGGGACGGAGGGGGGGGGGGGGGGGGGGATCGCCGGCCTCTTTTTTTTTTTTTTTGTCTGGCACAAGCACAAAGATAATAATAGTTGGTGCGAAGGAAATCGTAGGATCCAAGAAGCAGGAAGAAACTCACCGGAGCGGGCCCTTTGGACCTCCTCGACGACGGCTGCCGCGACGGCGGCCTCGGGCGCTTGCGGGGGTTCGAGCGGGAGCAGGTGTCGGTCCTCGAAGAGCCAGAGCGGGGAGGGCGGGGTGAGCCAGGAGGAGGAGTTGGTGGGCAGGGAAGGCAGCGGCGGGGAGGCGGAGACGGAGGAGAAGAGGAGGGAGGTGGTGAGGGAGTCGAAGGGCCAGGCGGCGTCGGCGGGGACGGCGCAGGCGTCGGAGGTGGGGGGGTCGAGGTCCATGGTGGTGCTCTGCTGCTGGTGGTGAGTGGTGGCGGCGAGCGAGCACCGAGCAGTCGCAGGGAGGAGGAGGAGGTAGGTAAGCTAGCGGCGACGGCGACGGCGGAAGAGGAGGAGGCGACGACGAGCCGGAGACGGGGCCGGGAGGAGTGGATGGAGAAGGCACGGTGCCATGTGGGGGAGGGAGGGGGATCAAATGTGGCTGCCTGCCTCTGCCCTGCCTGTGGAGGGAGGGAGAGAGAGATGTGGTGTGCGTGTGCGCTGCCGCGCCTCGGAGTGGTGGACCGGAATATCATAATCGAATTTCTTCACCAAGTGGGCTGCCAAAATGCTAAAACCATCGCCAACAGATCTTGTGATCCGCCACTGCCCCGTAACATAACCGTATTGCTATTGTATACTATGTAACTTATTGAATTATTGGTGGGTGATGGCGTGGTAAATAGTAAATGGTTCTAAAAGAAAGAGCATAAGACCATTTCCAGCCGTCACCGCAGCGGAGTTTGCATCTGCAAAATGAGCAACGAAATGGTATTGTAGCGGCTCCAGCAGCTGTTGCAACCGGTTCTGCGAAATGCGATTACAGCCTCCCCCAATCTCTCTTCCTTCTCCATCCCCATATGTCGGCGACCTCCGCTCCCACCCCTGCGCCAGTGGTCTCTCTCCACGACGGAGCTCGCCGCCATCTCCTCCACTCGCGGCGCTGGCACCTCGAGCGGAGGAGCAGCCCAGGCACGGCGGCCTCGAGGACGCACCTCGAGGGCCTCGATCTGCGACGTGGCGGCGGCAGGGGGCGTCTTCCTTGCACCCGCTGGCTCCTCCACGCGCTCCTCCTCCCCACGCCCGAGGAGCAGCGTGATGGGTGTGGGAGCATGATGGCGGCGCGTTGACCTTCGGGAGGCGGCCTCACCGGCGGCGGACGGCGGCCTGCGCCTCCTCTTCCTTCCCCGGCCATCGGCGGCGCAGATCTGGCGCCTCCTCTGCTTCTGGAGGCGGACGCGAGCTCAACGAAGTCTTGCCTCCGCAGCGGAGGCGAGCTGCGAGCCGCAGCCACCTCCTCCCCACCTCAGCGACCTCGCTGTCTCCTTCTCCCTCTGGGAGCGGCGGCCTCGAGGGCGGGACACAGACGGCACGAAGCAGGAGCGCGGCGGGACCCGGATGGTGTGACAGTGGCTCCCCGGCCGGCGACGGCCCTCTCGACGCGCGCGGGAGATAACTGCCGGAGGAAGATGCACAAAGTGATGTGCTTCACCGCTAGAGGGCTCGTTTGCAGATGCAGATCGCCCAAACTGCTGAAGACGGACTAAGTATAGTAGAAAGTGCATGTTATATATGGTTAATAAGCATGTTCGTCTGGCTTATCAACCACCAGGCAGCAGTACTTTTCTCTCAGCACAAATTAGCAACGGCGGCCAACCACCAACCAAACGCAAGCTATCAATCTACCCAAAGTAAACCGGCTACGAGATGAGAGCTCCTTTGATTCACAGCACAACACCACCTAGCTGATAATATATTAAGCAACATACGTAGTTGGTTTGTCACGTATCGGTCAGAGCACATGATGAATAATCCAAGTGGCTTAATTGTTAAGAGTCCACACTAACCCAGCAGCAGCAATCATCGGATACTTTTGCTCCACGGAGGTAAAATAATGGTGGGGCATGTCCGGGTGCACTCCAACACACGTCCGTAGCAATAATCGGCGAGGCCAGGGATCGGACACAAGGCACCACGTGTTGGTCATGTGGAGCAAGCCAGCAGGGAGATGGATGGACGGATGGCTAGCTAGCTGCTGACGACGCGCCGCACCTCGCCGCGTCGTCGTCCCGGCCCGCTCCGGCGGCCGCGTCGCAGCGCAGCAGCAACCAACCCCCTCCAATCCCGGACGGGCAGGGCAGCCAGACGAACAAGTCGATACGTATATTTCTATTCTATCGCCGACCAGGTGCTGCTGCCTTCACCTTTCACCTTGTGGTGGTGGACTGGTGGTCGTCGATGGCGACGGGGGTGTCCACTTGATGCCCGCGCGCCGTATAGTGGGGATCTGATCGGCCAATGGCCGCAGTGCGCATCGGCATCTTGTTCAATTCTTCTTCCCATCGCCGCCGCCCGGCCGATTGATTGGCAGCTGCATCTCCCTTCCTCCTCCGCCAGATTCCGATTCATCACAAGAAGGCACGGAATAGGATTTGGAACAGGATGCCATGAATCGATGATCCATTCATCTCAAATGTTTCATTCATTTCGTTCCGATCCAATCACCGTACCCGACTGCGAAGTCAAGCTGCAGATCCGATCGATAAACTGGTGCATGCATGTACTAGTGACGAGATGGGGAGAGGCGCAATCGCATATAAAACCAAATTAAGAAGCTAATTAATTGAATAGTTGGTCGAGGAGGCTCGCTAGATGAATGTACGGAACGGACGGCTCTTGGGAGTATCCATCGGATGGACGTACGTACGATGGAATCTAATAATCTGATGAGTGATGCATGCATGACCCTGTCGTTTCGTTCGTATACATCTACACACGCCCGTATTACTACTGTTTATATGAGATCGTCGTCATCCATATACTCCTTCCAATCGTCTATGCAAAGTGTAAAAAAATCTCAAAATTTCATTTTTTGCAAGGCCTATTCTCATTTTTTTTCACGGGAGTGATACTCGGGAATCGGTATGGTAATAATTCTTCGCATGCACGTCTTGGGAGTGAAACACATGGAAAGAGTAATCAAATCTCTAATAAAAACCGATTGTTTTTTCCCTAGAAATGACGGGAGTGCTTTCCTTGATCTTTTAGTCAAGAAAAAATGGACCTTGCATAGTTGAATCGAGGGAGTATAATACAATATAATCTTTGAGTCAAAGAAAAGTGAGGAGGGCAGGAAACAGATTTAGTAGGGGTGGGTGGTTTCAACTGGTACAAAATTGTATTTTTGGCATTTAGTACCGGCTAAAGCAACTCATGTACTAAATTATTTTTTCTGTTTGTGGTGAGTCATATGCAGCCATTTAGTACTGACTGAAGCCATCTACCGGTACTAATTGTGATCTGGTGGTACTGTTCCTTTCGACTGGTAATTGTACGTGTTAGTGCCAAACGTTTTGGACAAATGCTCGGTTTTTCAGCGGTGTTCCTTCGTGTATGTACGCGTTGCTGGATGTCATGGACGATGGACAAACAAAATCCTTGGCGACAGCTACCTCATATACGCTGACATTGACACTACCCATCAAGGCGCAACAAGCAGCTTCCTAAAATCATCAATCCATCCTTTAATTCAGAGGTCCGCATCCATGGACAATTAATCCACCTCAGAGCTCATCAGACAGCTCCATCAGCTCCCTATGAATGAATTAATGAACGAACGAATGAGTAGTGGTACTCCGTATCTAGTATATGAATGAGCAATTAGTAAATGATGTAACTAGCTAGCGAGCCCAAAATGGCAAAATTTATATCGGCCCTCCATTCTTTCTAGGAGAAAACTAATTACTCCCTCTGGTTTGGTAAAAGAAGTCGTTTAGGACGGCGACACGGTCTCCAAATCACAACTTTGACTTCTCCTTTGTATAAAAATATTTATTAAAAAGTTATATATATATATACTTTTATGAAAAGGATTTTCAAAACAAATCTATTGATATGATTTTCACATTTCTAAACTCAATGACTTAAAAGTTATTCACCATTTATATTCTGAATGTTTGACTTAAACCTTGTCCAAAACAACTTCTTTTACCAAATCGGAGGGAGTAAAATTGCTCCTTGCATTCATTGATTGAATTGTTCGTCTAACTTTAAAAACTTTTCTCACAAAGACAGCTTCTTTAGCTTTCGGACCATCATTCAACAAAAGCTCTCAGGGTAGTCCCAATAGAGGAAACTAACACGGTTTTCATAGCACAAGAAATCATTTATAGAAATTATTCTTCATAGTGGTAGTGTCTTCGAGTAATAATTGTTTTCTCTTTCTCTCTCTCAATTTCACCGATAGAGACCGTTGCATTGACTCCATAAAAACTAGTGGTTTCTTCCCAATGACAAATTCATGGTTTCTTGTGCATTGGGTCAAGAGTAGACATGATTTCTCCATGAGGCCAGTCTCAGTGGGAGGGTCACGGACAATTAATAGGCTGCCACATCAGCTGATTTGGTGACATGGCACCAAATTAATGAAGGGAGAGAAGGGAAGCGGGTCATCCTGGTGACCCCGGGTCGACCCAGTTCTCGATGCCACGACCCTCGCGTTGAGAGACCCTTCGTCCACCTCCGGGATCTCCGCTGCGCCGAGTCTCTCTCCTTCGCTCCTCCCGCTTGTCCACCTCCGGCGCGGGAGCGGCAAAATTCTCTTCCGCGCTCGTCGAATCTCCCGCGCGCGCGGAAACTCCCCCAGCGTGTGTCGATCTCCTGCCACCCCCTCCCCAATTTCTAGCGCTCATATATGGAAGCCCCTGAAAATCTTGATTTTTTCCCCTTCCAATCACTACTCCTTCCCCCTTCCAATCTCAGCTCCATCCCCATTCCAATTTGCGCCAGCGTCACCTAGTGCTCCGATGGCGAGTAAAGGCAGCAGGGGCGGCGCAAGGAAGCAGCAGGGTACACCAAGAGATCCAACTCCGACGGTCAACGCTTCCCCATCGCCACCGGCGCCATCTTCTGCACCACCACCTCGTCCTCCCCAAGCTGTTGCTGCTCCCCATTCCTTGGCCGCCGCAACCTGCTGCTGCCCATCCATGGCCACCGCAAGCTGTTGTGCCCCCAACATGGACACCCCCAACATGTGGCGCAGGGATTGATGGTGGTCAATCCACTTCAGCAAATCCATGGTAAGTTTTCCTACTGTTTGTGCTATTTGATTTCGTCCTAATATCTCCTGCTAATATCCCTCTGGTCACCTTGCTCAACTGGCATCCGCCGTGGCTGCCGAACAGCAAGGAACTCGATTTGCAGAGGAAGAAGATGCTACTGTTGGACTAAAACCATTCATTGTTTATTTGGAGCATGCGTTCATTTCTGCAGCCCATCTGTGCATCCCGCCTAGGCCATAGCTGTAAATTGATAAATTGAAGCCTGTAGTTGAAGCCTGTAATATTTATGAAATGCAACCTTATTTTATTTATCAAAAGGCTCCATAGTTCCATGCCACATTTGATCACAACACATATAAGATTTAAATGTTGTACACTATCTATGAAACTGTGTTCATGACCCTGTGCATTGAGAGTGACAGGGTCATCATGCTGAAAAGTTGATGTGGCAGACTTGATAACTGTGCCCATGACACTACCACTGGGACTGGCCTGAGGAAACCATTTCTATGATTTGTGATCTCTTTCCTCATTAATTTGGTTGACATATCACCATTTTGCTTAGTTGGCAAGCTATTTAATAGAGATAGAAACTACCATTAATACTTCATTGAGAGTGCCCTCGTAGAAGCAAGGCTAGTAGTGACGCCCGCTGCGGGCTGTAAACAATGCCAGCTCATTCAACTAAGATGCTGTGTGAAAGCAGCTTCTACGAACATTTAATGATGTCTGTGCCCAAGCTGCAAGGCAGAACCAATGAGAAGCCAAGAAGCGAGGGTGGCAGCGTATACGCCCGCAGCCAGCACGGGGCAAGTTGCCTGCTTCCCTCTCTTTCCTTCTTTCTCTTTCTTTCACGTTGGATCCTGCTGATGTGTCCTTACATTTAGCCCGATGACATAACCTTAGGGTGCGTTTGGTAGCGCTTCCAGTAGCTCCGCTCCACGCGAGAAGCGAGGAGCGCTACCAAACACCCTTCCAAAACGGCTCCCGCGCAGGAGCGAGCGGAAATCCCGCTCTCTGGAGCGCTTCCGTGGAGACGGAGCGGAAAAAACCCGCTCCCCCCCGCTCCGTCTGACGCACGTGGCCTCGAGTCCCTGATTTGCCCCGAAGGCGAGCGTAGACCCGCGGGGAGGATGGCGTCGAGGCGCTGGCCATCACCTGCCCGTGGAAGAGGCACGGGGAGCTCGTCGGCACAGAAGGCGCGGGGAGGTCGTGCCCCCGCGCATGCCCGACGAGCCGCCGAGAGGGGGGGGAAGAGATATGGGAGGTGAAGGAGGACGCTGGCGAGGGGAGCTAAGCCGGCAGGCCAGGGCGCCGGCGGAGATGCTGGAGGCGAGCGCCTTTTGGCAGCCCTGTGTCTGCCTCTACCGCGGTGGAGGAGGCCAGGCGGCCGGAGCGCGGCAGGTGCTGGGGTGCATGGCCGCGAGGAGATGGAGCCTGACATGCGCCGGGGGAGCCCGTCGGCGGGGAGCTGGCGGCCGGAGGCCGGCGCTGGGAGGTGGGGGTTGGTGGAAGAGGCATGGTGGATTGGATAAGGTGATAAGACCATCCACACCGGTGCTCCTCTATTTCCCCTTCAAAACAGAAATGTTGTCCTGGTCATCTAGATTCTATCCTTTATATTTCCTTCTCCCGCATTCGTCATCCTTCATATTTCTTCTTCATCCCAACAACCCACTTGTGGGCCCACATATCAGCCGTCGTCCCCCTCATTTTACTCCCGGCGCCCTCGCTCCCTTGTTTCCTCCGCCCACCCCACCCCTACCGGCACCGGAGTCTCTCTCTGCCTCCTCTCTCCCTCCGCCCCTTCCCCATCGGCGACGGCGCACCGGCGGCCTCCCTTCCTCCCGAGCTCCACTTCTCCAGTCCTCCTCGAGCTCCCCTGCTCCGTCCCCTGTTCGGTCAGCGGCAGCCGGCTCCGTGGGAGGGCCGGGCGGTGGCCGCATCCCGCTCAGATCCGGCGGCGGCGACTCGACCTTGACGTTGGGAGCACGGCGCCGGATCTACCGCCGTCGTCGCCGACTACTCGAGCTCCGCCCCCGCGCTCACCTCGACACAGCTAGTGGGTGCGCGGAGCAGAGTCACAGCCTCGAGCGGCGGGAAGAGCTCCGGCGCTCGAGTGGGGGCACGATGCGAGGCGAGGTGATCCTCGGGCGCGCCGCCCTCTCCCCAGGCCGGCGGTCATCGGATCCGGCCGCCCAGGGGATCTCCGGCGATGGCTCTCCCTCCTCTGCTTCTCCCGTTCTCCATCCGAATCCGGCGAGCGGCGAGGGGAAGTGGAGCTCAGCGACGCGGGGGCCGCCCAATCCATGCCTCAATCGACGCGAGGAGACGGCGAGCGGCGACCGACCTCGGCCTCGTGCAGTGGCGCAGCCGACGGGGTCCACAGCGGCGCGCCTCGAGGACTCCGCCGGCGATGGGAGCAAGGCGGGGCGTCGGCGATGCTAGAGGTGCAAGGACGACACGTCGCCGCATCCCTCCTCCCTTGCCACGCCCCTCCACCCTCCCCTGCTCTTCCTCCGCGATGGGCGCCGCCGCTGGATCCAGGGCTCTGGTGGCGGCGCGAGGTCGACGAGGCTCCTCGCGGTCCCGGCGGGCCCGACCGCGGCGGAGCTCCTCATCCGGGCGTCGCCGGCTGGGATCTTGGGCGGTCGGCGGCGCAGGACGGCGACGAACTCCCGGTGACAGCTCCTCACCTCCTCCTCTCTCTCTCCGTCGCGGCATCCATCTCTCTCCCCCTCTTCCTGCTGCCGGCGCGGACCACCAACCGCCGCGCGGGCCCCACCGATGAAGGAGCTCCTCCACTCCTTCAAATACAAAGGAATCTGGAGGCGACTTCATTTTGAAGTGGGTGATGAAGGAGCCCACTGCAGGGGCATTCTCCTTCATATCCTCCTCCAGTCACTTTTGAAGGCCCCCGGTGTGGATGGTCTAAGGTGGAGGATGTGTGGTGAAAGGATAAAAAGGAAAGAAGGAAAATATAAGAAGGAAAAAAGAAAAAAGGAAATAAAAATAAGAAAATAGAGAAAAACGAAGAGGGGCATTATGGGTATCATACAAAACTTAATAAGAGCACCCCACTAGCCAATTCTCTCTACTCACAGCTATCCACGTCATGTGGTGACGTCACCCCCCACCCAACCCACCGCGACCCCACCCCCACGTCGTCCCCCTCGCCTGCCCACTGACTCACGATTACAACAACCCAAGAATTGAATGTAAATAACAGCTGAAGTGACTCCCTTAACTTAGCAGGTCAAGACGCAAAGCAGATCAAGAGGCGGTAGATCAAGAGGCAAAAGTCTTAGTTAAACTCACCGCCAGCACTCGCCTCCATGGCTGACAAGGCCATCTCCTCTCCTCTCGATCTCTGCAGGGAGGACAAGCAGGCGACGCCCTCCACTGCGGGAGCCCGGCAGAGGCGCTGGGCCAGGCCCGCCTCCTGCCGGCGTGTGGGGCAAGCCGTCCTCCTAGCTCGGTGGGCACGCTTCCCTCCAATGGGCGGTGGAGGTGCGGCAGCGGCGGCGATGACGACGACGACGTGGAGGTGCGGTGACGACACGCTCCCCTGTGAGCGCGCGTGAGCCCGGAGGCGGAGCGGCCTCCCCTGCAGGCGTGCGCCCCGGCGACGGCACGGAGGTGCGGCGGGCAGCGGAGGAGCGGCCTCCCCTGCGACGACGCGAAGATACGGCGGGTCCCGGCGGTGGCGCCCTCTACTACGATGAAGCGGTGGGTCCCGGCGACGTTGTGCAACACTGTCGATAGCCGGCGGGATGAGCAACCCCCATGGCCAGTGGTTGGGCAGAGGCCATCTACCGGTGCGGGGCAGGGCGAGCTCCGGGCACAGGAGATGCCTCCATGGCTGACGCCCACCCGGCCGACCGCTCGACCTCGCTACCCACCCTCCCCAGTCCCCGCGGTGGCCATCCGGATTGGTACGAGCAGGGGCAGCTCGGATGTGTGGGCGGCAGCCTTCCGTCTTCGGGAACAAGATAAACTGCCAAAAAAAGAAGGGTTAATTAGATCTGTGCCATTATAACTTCATTATTTTTGAAGAACACCATTACTATTCAAGAAACTATACCACTGCCATTACAATTTCTCACTTCTTTGAAGCATGCCATTATATACCCCCGACACCGTCTGAGGCCCACCTGCAGGTGTATTCACGTGAACAAGGGAGGAGAAATGTCTTCTTTACCCTCATCTTCAACCTCCGTCCATCCATAGCCTGCGTGGAGCTCATAGCCTAGGTGGTCGTTTGGCTGCCGCCGCCACTTGGCCCCTCGGGGGCGGAGCTCCGCCGGGATGCGGCCACAGCCAAGCACAGGCTTCCCATCGCAGGGGAGCAGAAGGGGCGGCGGCGTGGCGCAGGGCGAGCAGGAGACGGGGCGGCGCAGGGTGAGCAAGGGACGGGGCGGCACAGGGAGAGCAAGGGACGGGCCGGAACAGGGTACGGCGGCTCCACCGGGATGCGGCCACAGCCAAGCACGGGCACGCGGGGAAGCTTCCCATCGCAGGGGAGCAGAAGGGGTGGCGCGAGGCGAGCAGGGGACGGGCAGCACTGGGAGAGCAGGGACGGGCTGGAGCAGGGGACGGCGGCGGCAATGGTGGCAGCTGGACGCGGTAATTGACGGCGCAGGTAGTGGAGGGACGAGGAGGACGACAGCCGTCCGCCGACGGGGACCCTGCTTCGGCGTCGGCCGTGCTCCGCCCAGCCTAGGCTGTCTGTCCTGGGCGCCGTCGTGCCCGACGCGTGCGAGCAGGGAAGGAGTGGGAGGGGCGGTGGGGCTTGAGAGCGGGAGGCCGGCCACGGCGGCACATGTTGGCCGTCGGACCTCTGGCGTCGTGGCCTGCGGCCTCCCAAGCGGGGGCTCGCAGCCTCCCGGTGCGGTGGCTCGCGGCCTCCCGACGCGGGAACACGCGGCCGGCGGCGCGGTGGCCAGGCCCAAGATCTGCCGGCGCAGGGGAGCAGGAGAGGGGCGGCGCGGGGTGAGCAGGGGACGGAGAGGGATGGTGGGAGGTTGAAGAAGCCACTGACGTGTGGGTCCCACACATCAGTGAGATGAGAGAGAGAGAAAGAAAACGGAGCAAGGGTAATCTTGTCCATACGAATATGCGTACTCTTATATACCTGACAGTGGGTCCAAAATCGTCTCCAAACGTACATAATGGCATATCTCAAACAACAGCCGAATTATAATGGCACTGACGTAGTAAGTCGAATAGTAATGACGTTCTTCAAAAACAGCAAAGTTATAATGGCATGGTTCCAATTAACCCAAAAAAGAACGGTACAGGAGGTAGGTGAGCCCTTCAATGACAAATGGGATCCACAAAATACTGTAGTTAACGTTAACAATATCAACCATAAGAGCAACATATTCCGCGCAATTTATTGGCTTAAAAAAACAAAGCTAGCGGTTCTGGTATGAAGCGTCCCCTCATCAGAGGTGACCAAATGTGATACAAATACCAGTCCCAGGAGGCTGGTAACACATTTATTACATCAGATGGTTCATGGCCGTACAACACGTCGAGGCTGTGGGCATGGGAGCGTCACTGCCACGAGAAGCAACATAATAACTACAGACCAAACTACGATAGCAACAGCATCTAAGATATCTTCAGAGTCTTGCGCCATGGAAGCTTCCTGTGGAGACCCTGAATCCACAGGCACGGGTTGGGTGCAGGACAGCAACCTACTCGACGTCTTCGGGGACGAAGTCGGGATCCTCCTCTGAAAAACAGTTAATCAAGCAAGGGTGAGTACATATGTACTCAACAGGTTCAACCCCGCCCACGGAGGGGCTAATAAGCAATCATGCACAGGATATATCAAGGATCAGGATAAGGTTTATTTTGCAAACGCATTCGCTCATGCAAGGGTTTGTTTTCGAAAAGGTTTTTCGCAAACAGTTTTTATAACTTAAGTAACTCAGTTGTTTTGTGAAAACCAAATGAGGACTACCGGACTCCTCGTCCGTAGTAGCCCAGGCACACAGCCACACACTTTTCCAGAAATCAACTCACACCATGGAAATCATCCCAAAACCCAAACACTGGCTTTGTGACCCCACCGTGACTCGTCCAATACCGTGGACACGGCTATTCGAATAGGTTTTACACTCTGCAGAGGTTGTACATCTTTACCCACAAGTAGGGTACCGCCACACGAACACCTTAGTGTCGGTGCGGATCCTATCAAAGCCATTACCCACCTTAGCTAACCTTACGAGCCACCACGGGAGCAATCAAGGGGTTATCTCACATAACCAGGGCGTACCTCACACAGATCGTACCCCTACTCCTTGATCTCCCGCTGCTCACCCGCACTCCTGATGACAAGTAGATTAACTAGTGGGATTTATGCTAAGCCGTTGCCATATACAACGGTCGAGTGGTAGTACGATAATTGGGTCAGGTGAGATGTCACGCAACCCGGTCCTTAACGACAAGATGGACATCTCCAACACACTCAACCACAAAGGTACGAGCTCACCCATACTCCTGACACACGCGTCCATCCCGTCTACCCAGTTCTTTACTCATTTTCCAAAATATCCCATTCCCGTTTTTAAAGCACTCACTCATTTTAAAGAAATCATTTAGGGCAATCAAAAATCAATCATAGCAATCAAGGGTGGCTATCCTACCGGGTTTTAACAGTAAAACAATATGCAATTTATAAAACGGGTCATAGGGTTGTATTTATAAAACTGGGATCAAAGCATGCATCAAAGGATGAGATTGAACTTGCCGTCTTCAAAGTCTTCCGGGAGTTCCTGGTTCGGGACCTCGGGCTCCTGCTCGCAGAACTCGGCTCCGGGCTCCGGCTCGCAGTACTCCTCCTCGTTCACTCCGTCGGCTGTGGCACACATCAAGCATACAACACACAAAAGGAAAACACATTTAACCGGCTGAGCTCGAGGGGAGAATAAATGGAAAAGGGGGGAAATAATTATTATTTATAGGAAATAAATGAATGACTCGGCGGAAATATATCCGGGAAGGGTGTGGTGAAAGTTGGGATTAATTTGGAGAGATTAAGCGCATGAAATGATGGTTTACAGGGGTGTTTTAGGGGTGTTTATAGGGGGTAGGGACCTCTTTGTAAAGGGTTTAAGAGTTCCGGGGTCCCAGAGCAAGAGAGAGAGAGGGGCCGCGGGTGAAAAAAAGAAAAGAGGGGGGGCTCAAGGAAAAAGGACCATCCCCTTCCTTCCCCTCGGTTCGAAACAGAGGAAGGGAGAGGCGGCTCTGGTCGGCGGCGGTGGCGGCGCCCTGGGGCATGGCGGCGGCCGGGGAGAGGGGGAGAAGGGAGAAGAGACTAAGGGAAACCTATTCCCCACCTTACCTTGGGTAGTGGGGGCGCGTGGTGGCGGCTCCGCGGTGGTCGGCGGACCGGGGCGGCGGCGGCTTGCGGCGGCGGCGCTGTGAGGCGAGGGAGAGGGAAAGGGGAGCTATGGCAGCTTGGTGGCGTGGTGAGGGTGGTGCCAGCTATTTATAGCCGCGGAATGGCGGTTCGGGGGAAAAATCCTGGCGGCGACGGCGAGGTGGTTCGGCCGGCGGGCCGAGGTTGGCCGGTGTAGGGGAGTAATGGCGCGGGGCCGGGGTGACGGGCGGCACGACAGCTTGCCGGCCTGCCTGAGCAGTCTTGTCGCGGGGAAAGGGGGTAATGGCGTGCGGGGTTAGGCGGCGATGGCAGCGGGATTCTCGGGCGGGGCCCTTGCTGCCGGCGCACACAGCGCAGCGCGGCGCACGCACGTTCGGGGCGCGGCGCACGGCTCGTGCGGCAGCACGGGTGCAAGGGCGCGAGCTGGCGCAGGCGCGTCGAGGGAGGCCGGCGCGGCATGCGGCGCACCAGGGGGGCCAGACAGGGGACCTGCGGGTCCAAGGTAGAAGAAGGAGGGGAAAAGAAGAGAGAGGAAGGGAGGAAAAAGGAAAGGAGAAAAGAAAAGAAAAGAAAAGAAAAGAAAAGAAAAGGAAGGAAAAAGAAAGAAATTTTTTTTAGGAAAATAGGAAAAATAGCTTAGGAAAATTCCAGGAAGATTAGGAAGACTTAGAAAAGGGTTAGGAAAATAAGAAAGGATTTTTGGATAAATGGGAAAAGATTTTAGGAAAAAAATTAGAATATTTAGGAAAAGGTTTTCGGCGGGTTTCCCCGGATTTCGAGCGCTCGCGACGCCGAGTGATTCCCGGTGTCGGCGGTGATTGCGAGGCCGGCGAATCCGAGGCGCTCACTGGGATGCGGGTCGGAGTGATGGTGTCGGGTGACTGTCGAGTGACCCGGGTAAAAAGGGAAAAGATGATAATGATGTCCAGGAAAGATCGAGCTCGGCGGTGGAGATTTTGAAAACTCGCATTGATTTATAAGGTGATTTACAGAAGGTTGAAAACTCGGGTGTTACATGGTAGCTAATCGAGTGGTTGCAGTAGATTTTTTCTCCTTTTGCAGGTCCCTGGTAGCTGTATGCCTGTATGTCTTCCTCCGCATGGAACTAACATGGAGAAAGTTGTTCCAAAACTAGCCCAACCAGGTTCGAGCCACTACCACATCTTATATTACTGGTCGGCTTTCTTTGTAGTATGATGTTAAATTTTGAAGAACTACATAAAAATCTACTGAAAATCTCTCTCAATCCGCAGCAACACACGGAGAATCACCTAGTTTCACCCTCTTATCCATGTGACACAGCCAGGAGAAGTTGTTTTGCCAAACGTTTTTCAAAACGGTTTCAGCTTCCCCAGAAAATCCGCTCCACCAGCACAAC
This sequence comes from Cenchrus fungigraminus, assembly GCA_036936925.1. Taxonomy (NCBI): domain Eukaryota; kingdom Viridiplantae; phylum Streptophyta; class Magnoliopsida; order Poales; family Poaceae; genus Cenchrus; species Cenchrus fungigraminus. The sequence goes on along the minus strand of CM072778.1, from coordinate 110,062,591 downwards.
CACAGCCGGAGCTTTCACAGCCACAGTCACGGCTCTACCAAACACACCCTTATTATACTTTCCAATACCTCTGACCGAGTAGTTAACGAATCGATGATTTGCTCCCAACATTAATGTCCAAACCTGATTCGCTAAAGAACAAAACCAGTAGGTCCGGCAATTACTGCAAGCGTGTATGCACAATTAATTATGACTAAGAAGAATTATTGAAGGTATTTTGGACTTTTTTTTTTGAGCATAAGGTATTTTGGACTTTTAGCTTGCTACTATGGCCATGTTTGAATCCTCTTGCATTGCTAAAGTTTAGTTGCTAAAAGTAAGCCACTTGTGAATCCTAACGAGTCCATCTAAAATGTTGTTAAACTTTATTTGAAGCTCAAAAAGTGCTTTAGTCATTAGCAAGTCAAGAGTTGCTAAAACTTGGTAAAATGAGAGAAAGTCCAAATTATCCAGTGGGGTTCAATAAACCCCTCCTATTTCCTAAAAAAATAAAGTCTATCTTGTCTAAAATTTCCTAAACGATGAGAATGAGTCCAACAAGTTCATTAACTATATATGCTTTATACTCCTATAAATGGTGGATGATGAACATAATCGACCACGCGGATCGAGAGGTAACACTATAATTCAAATCAAAGGGATCGGATCGAAACCAATAATTAATTAATACTCCCTCTGGTTCAATATTAAAAGTCGTTTTGGACGAGGTTTGAGTCAAACATTGGGAATATAAATCATGAATAACTTTTAAGTCGTTAAGTTTGAAAATGTGAAAATCATATAAATATATTCGTCTTGAAAATTACTTTCATAAGAATATACATATATAACTTTCCAATAAATATTTTTATAGAAAAGAGAAGTCAAAGTTGTGCTTTGGTGACCGTGTCGTTGTCCTAAACTACTTCTAATAGTGAATCGGAGGGAGTACTGTCTTATATATATATGCTTGTTAATTTGGTTTTTACACATACATGTGTGGGATCCAGTGGGCATCTTATATCGCTGTCAAGAGAGAGAGAGAGCAGTAGCCAACTTGCCAAGCACCAAATAATGCAAATGGTATCCCCATTTGGTACAGTAGCGTATAGTGGATGCATACATGAGAAACGTATATGCAAAAGAGAACGAACGTGACGGAATTAATGGGCGGCCACAACATATTCCGTGCAAAATCGCATCGCCCGCGTCCACACACGTACGTAGAAAAATACAATGCAACCAACATCACACAACAACGTACCATATATATATGCGCACGAAATATATGTTAGTATTATGTACTGTAAAAGACTTTTACAGTACAGAATACTAACATATACTACCATACGAAAAGTACTAGTATAAAAATATATGACGATCAAGATTAATTATTCCTATATAATATTGAGATCTTCATGTGTAGTATTGGTGGTATACATGAGTAGTATATGTAATATAAGAGTATATATAATGGTAAAAGAACACAAATGATGTTACTGTGATTTTTATTTTGACACTATCATAAAGTTTAAAAGACCATTTCATTTAAAATATGTCACTTTTTAGGATGTAATAATTACTAAATTATCCATAATAATGAACCATTAAATCTTATATATACTATATGCTACTAATAAGCAGTAGTATTGTGTATCATAGAAGAGCTCTATTTTTCATTATTTATTTATTTATTTTATTAGATGTTGACACTGGTCTCTTTAAGTTTGATCAATAGTGAAATTATTTTTTGACTTAATCAGTCTCAGTGTACAGTTTCATTGCACATTTTTCTAACTACGAACAAGATAACTATGCAGATGAATGGTATGGAGCTGAAACTCTCCTCTCGTCTTATGAAACTCTCCATTATTGAGACTGACCTTATGATAATCAAAGTATCTTGTATATGAGGATAAAGTAGAGAGTGAGAGTATGACGTGGTTACAAGCTAATTAGTGACACATAGTCATCGTCGTATAATTAATTTGTGTATGATAGCTGCGATCAGCTAGTAGGTATCATTTATATTATACATTATTAGCAAAACCGCTGGGGAGAGGTTAGTAATTTGCTTCCACGGAGAGGGACGTACAGTAGCTGCTAGTAGAGTCTCGGTCTACGAATTAATTATTCACACTCACACGGTCGTCGATCATCCTCTGTTTAACAAAACATATCTTCTGCTCCTGTTCGTTTGGCTTATCAGCCACCAGCCAGCAGTACTTTTCTCTCAGAACAAACCAGTCACCAGCAACCAGCCAGCAGTACTTTTCTCTCAGAACAAATCAGCACCCGCCACCAGCCACCAGCCAAACGAACAGGCTGTTGTTGTGCATGTGTTGATTGGTATAACAGGTTTGTTGTGAGAGAAAAATGTTGCAGAAGAAGTCAAAATAATAAGACAAACTGAACGGAGATAGTTGATGTGGTGAACATCTTTACAAAGCATGCAGCTTAGAAGATCATGTTGTGAGAGAAAATTGTATGGAAAAGTGAGCGAGAGAGACTAGCTATTCACTCCACACTAATCTTTCAAGTAGGTAGTAAAAGTTTGATTGAACTAGCTCCAAGTTACTCCCTCTGTCTCAAATTATTTGTTGTTATGATTTTTCTAGATACATTACTTTTATTATGTATGTAAACATAAGTATATATCTAGGTGTATAACAAAAGAAATGTATCAAAAAACCAGACAACAAGTAAATAGGTTATTGGAGAAACGTACAGCTCTAATTCCTCCCTGCTTGCAGGTGATCATCAATCTATATATTGGCTCATCTGGACATGGAATTGCAGGCTGCGTATGTATGATGTGTTGGTTGACTTGGGTTTCCTGCTGCTAGCCCCAGTTAAATTTCTTCCCAGCGGCCTCTTATTAGTTTTCTAACAGTTGACCGATCGAATTGCTTGGTGCTTAATATACATTGCCGATGTAATTAATTTAATTTGTCTCCAACTTGGTGCTTAATTTTTTCACACAAGCTTAATTAAGTATGGGAGATGAGCAGATTTTAAACCGTACACCTTGCCTTGTGTGCAAACCTAAAAACTATACACACTACTTGATTGGTCAACTATAGCTGCTACTATGTGAGTATACAAGGGCGAGGAGTTAGTTCCCTATGGCCTAGGCAACAGATTAAAGCAACTTGATAAGATCAATACAATTTTTGTTCTCTCTCCTCCAACTTCTTTTTAGGGGGGAAAAAGTCTCCTCGATCGATCTTGTAGAATACTCCACATATGTATGATGGCAGGAAACTAGCCAGATGGAGCTGGAATCTTCTTCACTTCTCCACATGATATCTGCATCGGTTGGTTATATATAGTTGGAACATATATACATTTTATTATATACCTGACGATTTTTTTTAGAATTATATACCTGACGAATTGATCAAGCAGCTAGGGGCCGGACTGGTACAACACGGAATGCAGATTATAATATACTAGTATAAACGAAATCATGAATTTGGATCCAAACGCTAGCTAGCCGAGGGAGTCAAAGCTTAATTAGGCTGGTAGCACTCGTCGTACCCTAAATCATCCCTTAAAAGAGAATATTCTGCCACGTCATTCAGAATTTACAGTTCAGTATCTGTTTTCCCGCACCCGTCATCCCCTAAATCTCCTACTCCATACCAACAACCCATCAGTGGACCCCACACGTCATCCTCTCCTCCACTTTTTTTACTCTCCAACACCCGTCCCTCCCGAGCTCTCTCTCCCTTCCAGTCCCTCTCCTCCCTCGCCTCCTCCACCTACCTCTCTGTTCCGGGAGCACAGACCGCGGACCGAGAGAGCCAAAGAGAAGCAGGGCGGCGGGCCTCTCCTCCGCCGTGGCTGCGCCTCTCCCTCTCCTCTCCTCTCCTCCCCTGCCCCATCCGTCGGCGGACGACGTGCGCGCGGAGATCTAGGAGCAGGTTAGGCGGGCGGGCGGAGGCGGAGTGGTCGGGGAGCCGCGGGCCGGTGCTGCCCCTCCCTTGCTCTTGACGCTGCCGCCGGCCGCCTCGGACGCGCCTCCATCGTGCGCCGCCGGGCCATGCCCCAACGCAGGATCCACCTCACTATCCTGCTCTGCTCTGCCGTGCCGGATCCATGGCGAGCAGGGGCCCCACGTCCGGCAGGAGCAAGGCGGCGCGGCGTGGCGACGGCAACAGCAGCTCGACGGGATTCGCCTCGTCCTCCGGCGCATCCGCTCTCCCGGCCTCTGATTGGCCGCCGCCCTGTCCGCCTGCCGGCAGAGCTCCCTCTCCAGGCGCCGGCACCCCTCCCTGCTCCCTCCCCTCGGCGATGGCCTCGTCGCCCTTTCCTCCTCCCGGCCCGCCACCGGTGGTAGCCTGCTCCCCTCTCGCGGCGGCGGGAGCCGGTGCCTCTTCCCTTCCTCCCTCTCCCTCTCCGACGGCGCAGAGCACCAACGACCGGACGCCGATGGGGCCAGCACAACCCATAGCGCACGCCCGGGAGCACGCTCTATTTGGCGTCTGCAGGCTTGGAATGGGACATAACGTCGCCCCTCCAGTAACCCGGTGCGGGGATGAAAAACGGTAAGAGGCCCTTTACCGCTCCCCAGTGCGGGCAGCCTTTTAGGTTGCTAACTTGTCTGTCTGTCCTTGAAAACGTACTACTGGCTGTGGTGACCACGACACAAAGCCATAAATAAATTATATATTCCGGGAGATTCTTTTTTGTTATATTTCAGCCGCAGCAGCAAACTGCAGGATGATTCCAAGGGACCGACCTCCCAATGCAAAATAAAACCAAAAGGTGCACATCAATCCATTTGCTCCACACACACGCACAAAAAAAAACTGCTGATTGATTGGATGGATTAATGCTTCTTGCTGACAAATCCTTTGCATCTTGATGCATGTCGACGATTGTTTGTGGTGCATGCTTATGCAGCAGCTTTCGTAAAATCTAGGCCCAAAAGAAGCCGGTCTAGGTAGGCCCAAGAGCAGCAGGCCCGAAAGAAGCCGTTCTAGGTAGGCCCAAGAGCAGCAGGCCCGAAACAAGCCCGTAGAGCTTAACATCAACAACTCCATTTTGGGGTTGGCCGACGTGGAGCTCCTGTACAGAAGGTGTCGGCCAGCATCTCTTCCTCCTCGATGGGAGGTGAGTTTGTTGGGCTTTTGTTTGATGGATGGAGTGGCAGCTTGCGGTCTTGCGGATGGCAGGAGAGGGGTGCAGATCCAATCATACGGCAGCAAGATTTATTCATCTTGCGACAGTGTCTGCTGTAGCCGGAGGATCTGTGTCCAGGGTCGCCGGACCTCGGGGTGCGTCCCCGGCCGATGGTCTTTTAGCGATGGCTTTAGCTCGCCTATGGAGACGAGCGTCTACTGCGGCTCTTCTGAAAGCTTTGAAGCAATGGAGCTCCGGTCGATCTGCGGTTGGTGGCAGCGATTCCGGATGATTGCCGGCGGCGGAAGACGGCGGCAGCATCCGGTGTGCAAGGGTTCCATGGTCTTGAATGTAATTTTTTTTTTCCAAGGACCTTTGTGCAAATAGTCTGGTGGAACAGTTGTCCTCTGGATCCATCCAGAATGTACCTGTATGTGGTCTGGTCTTTGTATGGTATTTCTGAAGTAATACAGGTATGTTTGATAAAAAAAAACACAAGAGAACATGTCTAATGACAATCACACGCAAAAAGGGAAAGATGCACTCCTTTAATGGGTAGGTTTGCACTGAAAAGCTAACATGGCTCCACTCACTAGGCATAACACAACAACTAACAGTTGGACACTGCTCATATTAATCTTTCCAAGCCTCCCTCACCCAATCATCACAATGTGAGGTAAATACCCGTAATTAGCCTACGTTTATTACCTCAAATAGACCCTGAAAGAAGCCTCCAAAATTTTAGTGGCCTGAACGCGCCCTTAGTAAAGAGCCCGACAGTGTACGATGATTAGATTGTTGCTCCCATCCCCTCAATTCTGAAATTGAAACGGGTGAACATTGTATTCAGTTCCTGATGGCTAATACTTGTGCAATGCAACCATCAGCGCCTGAACAGCATTCACCATATGCTTGATGAGTACATGAAAATTAAACGCAAAACAAAAAGGAAAGGGCACGATCACAACCTTTTGCCAAAGCAACACATCACATGGTTGAAATATTCAGTTAACAGCAAATTCTTTGTTTTCCACATCCTAAACGTCAATACTCATCCAAGTAACTGTACAATGACTCGTCGTTCCTCCACCGGCGCCTTGTGAGCAACGACTTGAGGAAGCCCCTGCCTTTGCTTGCGCTTTTCTCCTGCTCCTTGTGGTGATCCCAGTCGGAGTGTAACTGCATTGAAGTTTGTCTCTGCGCAGAATGCCACATTACAAAAAATAAATGCTTTCTGTGATCAAACACAACGAAAATCGAATGATATTATTCTAGTCATCTACCAGTAGTACACAACCGAACCGACATAGATTAAGTCAGATCTGTGCTCAGGACATACCAGATGCTTTGAGTTTGCAGGTGGTCTTCTTGCGACCGTAGAGGACCGTACCAGAGGATTAGAATTTGGTACTGGCGAGCCTGCCCTTGTTTCTGCGTAGCAAAGTAAATGTGATGATTGCCCAATTAGCCTCCTTATGCAAGTTCCACATTTAAAGATACGCTGAGTTAGGACAGGATACCTTTTGTATTTGTGTTCATGATTCGAGGAGATGGAGATTTAGCCCGTGCTTTTCGAGAAGGTGACAAGGACCGGGATCGGTGGTATGCGTCGTTAGGTGTAGGAGATGGTGAACGAGCACGCCTGCAGCAGAACATGCATTGTAGAAAAAAGGGCTGTGGTGTATATTTATGGATACTGAACAGTTAACACTAACTTTGACCCAAAAAATTAAACACGCAACAGATTGATCTGAGAGTTCCTATTTGTTTACCTCATTGTAGTCTGACGACAACCTGGAGTGGAAATGGCTGAAACAAGCAGTCGAAAGTCAACAACACAGTAACAATTTCAAAGATTAACAGATCAGAAGTTCAATGAACTCACAAGATTGAGACTTGTGCATTTTGCGACTTGTATATTGTCTGTTATATCGTGGAGGTTCCGAAACTGGATGAATAGAAGACTCCAGTAGATCCACACCTATAAAACATAGCTACAATAATCTATACATCCAAACAAGGTTGTTGTTTTTTATTGCAGTAGTAATAGAATGGAGCGTAAAATTGCCTGGTAATATGTAACGCCTGTGGTACTTTGGCGTCTTGATGAGAAGAGCTTGTTGAGATCTTCCTTCCTGGTCAATTGTCTGTTGGCAAATTCGTACCCTCTGCAATCAAGAGAAACAGAAATGGTCTGAAGGCTACAGATAGGCAGATGTAACAGTCTGATATAGCAACAAACTTGCAAAACATAGTAAACAAAAAAAATAGTAGCAATTTTCTGCAGTAGGCATCATACCTGTTCAACTGAAGATACTAGAAATTCTGTTTCGTTAACCTCATCAGCCTTTTCGCTGACAAGATTATCCACCTTGTATGAGACAAAACCCAGATGGTCCACTGTGCTAACAAGGGCCTCAACTGTGTAATCTTTCAAACTCGTCATCACCCTACAGAAGAAGATTAGTGCGAACAGTATGAGATGAGATGTGTTACTTGTTTATTGAGGCAATGGGAGACCAGACAAACAAGGAAACAAAGATCCAGAAAAAGATCATACGTAGATTTGTGCGAGTTGTTTCGGTAAAATACTTCAAAATATTCTGCCGCGGAGTATAGTTGCGACCGCAGATTCCTCAGATCCTACAAATAAAGCATAATCTATTTAACTGAAGCAGAGAAAGCTTAGCAGGTAGTAATAAGAAATGCCAACTCAGCACATATGGAGGACACATTAATGATTAACTAAGGCATAGCCATGTGGGGTTTCGTTGTGGACAAGGATCCTAATTTCTTTAACCCCACCCAAGCAGAGACAAATTTGACAATAGGTGGCAGCAACACGATGAGCATTGACACTAGCGGAGCAATAAAACTCAATTCAACGACAGGCTTAAACTTTAGACATCCCTTGCAGCATATATGGGCAAAGCAAACAGCTTTCTTAGCAAGAGCCTCTGTGCTGGGTCAGCGCCGCAGTGCCGTTATGCAGACAAGCGCGTTTTGAAAATCCAAATGGGATGGTGCTTTTGCTTAATGAGGGGAAAAAGTAGGGGGAGAAAAGGTGTGGCCATTATAGAGCTGCAAATGCAGTGACGACCATACATGGTTCCCTGACTTTTTGTTGGAAGGAAGTGAGTATGTTCGAAGGTTAGAGATGAGTAAATGCATGGTTGATTGAGGTAAAAATGTCTGAGTAAATCTCCAGTAAGTATTCAAGATCACTATTACTTTAACAGGTACTAGACATCCTACTCCCACAGTGCGTAGGTAAGGTAACTAGGGACAAAATCTTGTGATTGACAATATTGAAATGGAAAGGAAAGCGCACAGCAAAATCCCTTTAGTTAGCGGGAACACAGGCAGAAATCAAGGAATGAGGCCCTTGGGCAAGAGCATTCATTGCCTGGATAGATCCATAGTAGGAACAACAACAAGAAGAAGAAATAGAGTAGCGCATACCTTGAGAGTGTCTGAGAAGAGGAGGCCTTCCTGCAAAGAGGACATGTCGTCGGTGATGTGGGAGGAGACGGATGACGGCGACATTACGACCGCCTCCATGGGGTGGGAAGTGGCGACAGACGCCTCCCCTGTTGCCAAGATTCCCCCACCTCCCTTCTTCCCCCAGGGAGCTGGGAGCAGCAGCAAAACCCGGCTCCCCCTTGTTGAGCAACCAAAACCCTCCAAGAAAGCAGCAGGGAGCTTTCCAATCCAATCGAATCCGCTCCTGCAGTGGACGGCGGCGGCGGTGGTGGTGGGGTGGCTCACCGCTCACCTATAATACGGGGGGAGCCGGGGAGGGAGGTGGGGTTGAGCAACCAAACCAAGGCCTCTAGTATGCTTGCGGTGTTGGTGTCGCCAAGATCTGGTTTGGGTCCCCCCGGTGGCTTGGAAGTTTGTTTGCTAGGACCGGGGACTGAATGCGACGGGGGAGGAAGAGGATGAGAGACAGAGAACTGACAGGATTAAAAGAGCTAATCTGTTGTCGTCTGCTAAGCCATTTCTCCTTCTCCCCTCCACCCCTCTCGCAGTCGCAGGCGCCGCGACCACCCCACCAGGCCACCTCACCCGGAGAGAAGCGAAGGCGAAGCTAGGAGTAGGAGTAGCCGCCAGCCGGGCGGCCGGCGGAGATCTCTTTCCCCGGGCTTTACGCTTCCGGCTCCGGATTAGACCCGTCGCTCTGAAGATCTGGCGCCAGTCGCCAAATCACGACGCAGCCGTTCCTCTCGGTTCTCCCGCACGGACAGTCCACTGCAGGTGCAGGCTGCAGCTACTCCCTTGTAGCGCTAGCGCCTACTACCGCCTAGGGCTACCGCTAGCTGACCGGCTCGTACCAGCCGTGCTCTGTGCTGCAGCCGCGACCCTCCCCGGGAACAAAAGACGCAGCCGGGAGCCCGGGAGGGGAGGGGAGGGGAGGAAGGAGAAGACGGAGAGGCCTGAGGCTCTTGGAGCACACCGTTTGGACTTGCAACTGCAATGAATGGGTCACGTGAGACGCATGCGCTCTTCTGTTGGTCTTATGTTCAAGTTCAAGATAAATTCCTCCAACACATATTTTCAGGCCATCTAATATGTTTGAGAAAAAGTAAACATGACTCCTTCCGACCACATTTATATGACATTTCATCATTTTTACTTGTATATAGTGTTTTTTTAGAATGTATATAGTGTTAGATGATGTGCAAAACTCATGAGAGGTGGGAGGGATGATTTGCAAATGCAATTTTGCAAATCACCCCTCCCACCTCTCATGAGCCCTCTTTTGGATCAACATCGTGTGACTCAGATTGGAGTTTCCATAGTTTGCACGAAGGGATTGGTTTGCACCTGATACGTTCCATATATATATATATATATATATATATATATGGGAACAGGAACGGAGGTAGTATCTACCGATATAATATTTGGGAGGAAAAAGTATCGATCAAAGTCAAATTAGTTGGCATGAAGAACGAAGCTTTTCTTTGACAACGGTCGGTGGTTTCTAATTTAATTGTCCACAACAACAACACACACCATCTGCATGCTCAGCCAGCTGGGCCGTCGTCCCACCGGCCTGGTGGTTTGGTTGGTTCGGAACGGGCCCAGACAGAGCCGACACGACCAACCCTAACAGAAAGCCCAATCCTGCCTGCTTCTTCTAGTCCTCCTTCCTCTGCCTCTTCTGGTCATCAATCACGCCTTCAGCACCATGCCTGTGGCCGGCCTCCTTCTCTGTTCCTGATGCTCATCTTTAAACTCCCATTCAACTGCTTAAATCTAATTTATGTTGAACAAGGACTAGTGCAGATTGTTCACCATAGACAGGGACTCCATTTTGCATATCTTGGCCCAAGTCTTGCATATAAATCCTTCCAAAAAAAACTCAAGCCAAAGATGGCCGTTTCTCACTGTTCTTGAAACTGATTTAGCAAATGTTCATTCAGTTAACTGTCAGCACTATACTCAAGCTTTGACTTCTAGAAAATTCGAATTTATTTCCTTTCCTTGTCAATCCACTGGACCGAGATAATTCTTGCAAAGTATGCATAAAAGTTCCTCACATGATTAAACTGAAACTTGGGAGCTTTCACTGCTTCAGACTTGAAATTTTTGGATTGAAAGATAGCAGTCCAAAACAGCAGCTCTGGCAGTTCTTGAATTAAAGTTTAAATGTGCAAACTTACTTATCCTGACTCAACAACTACTGCCAAATTATTGACCAAAGATTATGTGATCTATTTTGCATATCCAAAGTCCAAATATACATTGCTTTGGAAATACATTCCACAGCAGCTACCTTGTCACAGTTCAGACTTAACTGAATCTGAGCTTTTCAGATAGTATACAGTAACCCCAATTCACCAACTTTGAATATTTAACTGAAAGGCTTAAAGCCCAATGCAGCCTTCCAACTTGATGCCTCTAAACTTCAAATGCTTCAAACTCCACATTTCATATTTTGGTTGGATTTTTCTGAATTTGAACCTCAATTGTTGGCTTTGGTCAAACTTTCTCCAAATTTGACTTTTGCCCATAATGACTCGTTATTCTTCAAATTTCTTGCTCATCGACTTAATGACCATTCTTGGATCTTAAACACCATGGGTGTTACACTTGCCCTCCTCCCTCAGTTATACCATACCAACAGGTAATGGCGCAAACGGTTGCTATATAATATAATACTACTATACTATCACAACTGACAGGCTCGTTAACATAATGCAGATGCAATTCTCACCACAAAAATTCACAACACTGCAATACCTACTAATCAATCTCACATCATAATATCACCCTCCCATATATGATATACCTACTAATATTTACAAAACTTACATTCCAATAGGTTTGGCATGTCTTAATTGTACATCCATCTTCATAATTATTCCTTAACCCCACTAGGGCTTTCACTAATAAGCCTTTCTAGGCAGACTACTAGACACGCATTAATTCACTTGTCATCTTCTTTCAACCAAACTAAAGACACAATATAAAACCCCCGTTTTCCCCCTTCACATATTTCTGCAAACCTATGTTACATCAATTCTTCCTCAAAATGCTTGACCAGAAAGAACTGACGCCAGCAACCAATCTGTTGCGTCAAGCTAGCCATCACGTTTCAATGTTTCAGCTACAACCATCTTAGTTTCACCATTAACGGTGAAAGGCTCCATATAAAAGCCCACCTTCCATCCCTGCCCTCCCTTCTAAAAATCGGTCTTCACATCCTGCTCTGGGAAAGGATCCATATTGCTCTCATCTTCAACGGGATGGATCGCAATCTTCGTCACCGTCTGGCAAAACTTACTGCACAAGTTATATAATGTGTATGTCAGCCACAACCCATTAATCTCCTGTCTAATGTGTATATAATGGTAGCTTACAGCCAGGGAACGTCGCCGACTTCCATCATGTCACCCTCATCATTCGTGAAAGCCACCTTCCATTTCTCTTTGGAGCTCAGGTCTTTTATCTCAAACATCTCATCAAGCTCGCTGACCAACTGGAGATACCCATCCAGGTTCACTAAATCTATAGCCCTTCCCGCACCATTTCCTTGCATTTGAACCTAACACAGGTCAAATATGAACTTCAGTTTACAGTATACAGCTTAAAAAGCAATACGAGGAGAAATAAAAGAGAACAAAAAAAACGTGTACCTTGATTCGAGTTCTTCCAGTGCAATTCTGGTGGCTTTGGATTTCTCGGGGGCTTTCGTTCACATTCTGTGTATGATCTTTAGTGACTTTAGAGAGTGCTGATAACTGACCAGAGTCTTCCAAAGAACCAGCAGCCCGGGTCGATATCTCCCCAACTCCTACAGTCATCTTTTCACTAGTAGCAGCGCTCCTGGTATGGTTAATCAAATTGACACCAAACAGACGGAACATGCCGGGTTCCTTCTTTTCTTCGACAGCATTGGAAAATTTTGGAGCAACCTCCTCGGTCTGGTAGCTGCACAGAGCAGTGTTGCAAGATAACTTGGAAGATGGTTCCTCAGCTTGATAAGCAGAAAGCCCAGGCCAAGGAGGAACCCTTGCATCATTACTGGTAACCTGAAACAGCTTCTGAGAAATCTCTGACAAGGATGGGGAGGCTCCCTTGCTTGAGGAGTTGAAGTCCTTGAACCAATTCCCTAGAACTACAGAATTCTGACAAACTGAACTACTCATGGCACTGTATCCTGCGAGTTCACTTGTCCAAATGACTTGGTGTCCAGAGATACAATTGGGTTCACTGGGGCCAATACCTGCCTTTTCATGTTGTTCGGGCATCCCAGAGAGCCAAAATTCTTGAGTAGGTTCTGCAAAATTATGAATATCAGGCCCAAATTTCCAGCAACTTCTTTTAAGGCAAGGTAATGATGGCTTTTCAATGTCATACCCATTGCCTGAATATCCAGGCTTTCAGCTGTCTCCCTGGGCCTTTTGGTTTTTGTTGATGGTTGGACAGGTACGTTTATGGTAGGCGCAGAGGCATCGAATGGCTCGATTTCCCATGATGAAACCCTCTCAGGGCCATTGAAATTTGTGGCTTCATCCCATCGGACCTAATAAACCAAGAAAATTTAGAAGTTTTCATCACCTTCTCTAAGAAAAATAAGGCAGATCTATTTTCTCGGTAAATCGGAAGGCAGATGATAAGAACAAAAGGTATATATCAAACTGATCTTACCTTCAATGTCTTCCATTCAGAACCCTGCCATTGTGGAGAAAGATCCCTTTTGTCAACAACAGTTCCACAAAACCTGCAGGGTTAAAAGAGATGGATTGATCACGTCAGCTTGAGATGATAACAAGTCAGCAACACATGGGGAACAAATTAAACTGAAACAGAAGCATATGAGATGACAGGATGAATCATTACTTCTTCACAGGGACGTCTTCCCCTTCAAAACTCATCTTAAACCTCGTGCCCACATTAAACCGGATTTTACTAGCTTCAAGGTACTTGTTCAGACTGACGATGTATTGGCTCTGGCTTAACCTAAGAAAAATAAACAAGAATGGCTATTAGCGGAGAATAAGAACTACTGCATGTGATACACTACTGATGGTAGAAAAGGTCCAACCTCGGCCTATAATACACTAGGAAAATGGAATTAGTCTTAATGGCATGTGACGCGCTTGCAAGCACCCCAAGATGCATGCTTTGGCTAGATATAACAGATGCTGGCATTGTGCTCTGCTTCTGCACAAGGCGTCTCACTCCGACGCGCTGCTCTCCTGTCTCACTCCTAAAAAAAGAAAGAAAGGCATGGTCTCTGAAAAGTTGTACATATTCTTTTATATGAACATGTGCACAAGCTGTTCGTTCAGTTTGAGATCTTCTAACCTGAGGTAGACGAACGCATCACCCGCAATCAGCTTCTTTGATGTGACAAACGTACTCCATCCAGTAGTCAGAAGGTGCCGACGGGGTTGGCCTGGAGAAGCAAGAATTGCAGAATTGAGCAGCAGAAGTTGCAGTACAAATTTTACCATGATCTGTGGCCCTATTAAGCACCAGAAGGTAATTTGGCCAAATTATTTAAAAGACAATTCAGTGGAGACTGTGCATACCCCTGTAGATGTGCTTGAACCTCCATTCAGATCCATGCAGATCCTTGGTGATGAGCTCTTGGGTCGGGGTCGGCATGGACATATCCTGTTTAACAAGAAGCAATTAAGAATTTTTCAGGTGCCGTGCCGTGCCGTGCGCTGTAGTACCGAGGACATGCGAATTGCGCCTGCGTACCAGTGGCGGGAGGCATTCGTTTGCGTGGCGTCGGAGAACAGAGAAACCGCCATGGGTGCTGGTGTCGGATGGTGTGAGAATCTTGCAGAAGGAGTGCACCACTGGCCTCGGCGTCTCCGGCAGGGGAGGGTCAGGTAATGTGGGGAGATTCACCTGTTGCAAAAGGCAGAATTTTTATTTCAGACAAATCCATAAATATGGTTGAGTGTCCCAAAATGAGTGCGTCGAATTGCTTTGCCTACAAAATCATGAAGCTGCTATGCATGTATATATAGTACTCGGAAGACTAGAAGAGGAACTCAAAATTCAGGGAATTGAAAGGAGGAGGATGTGCAGGGAATTGACTCACATCCGGGTCAGGCTGCAGAGTGATCTGGGCGAACATCTCGTCCGTGTCCGTCTCGGCCTGCAGAGCAGAGGAGAGCAGAGCAGAAGAGAGAATTGTTATAGTAGCAGCAAAACTAAGGCAGAATTACTGAAGAGATGGCAGTGAAATACTAGAATTAAATTAGCACCTTGAGCTCGACGTTGACGACCTTGCAGAGGATCTTGTTGGGCACCTGGAACATCTTGATCTGCTCGGCCAGCAGCGCCGGGTCGGTGGGCTCCTGCAGCTGCTCGAGGTGGCCCTGCAGGAAGTAGAAGACCCGCTCGTCCGTCTGGGGCAGCTCCACCAGCGGCCCCGCGCAGGCGCGCCACAGCTCCGCGAAGAGCTCCGGCTCCCGCCCTTGCGCCGCCGCCATGGCGTCTCCCGGGAGGAGAGGGAGAGTTGCCGGAGAGAGGGAGAGGGAGGGGACAGGCAAAGCAAAGCAAAGCGAGGAAGAGAAGAAGAAGAAGCGGCCAGGCAGTGTGGTCACCGCACCGCACCGGTGGTGGCTGTGCGTGTTTGTTAGGCTCGCCGCCCCATTAAAGAAAGGCGCGGTGGGACTTCTCCCATCCCCTTGTTGAGGCACAAGGAGGCGGCCTTGCGGCCTTGCGGGAGAGGAGAGAGAGAGAGATTGGGGGGGAGGCGGAGGAGGGGCCGAGGAGGAAGTGGCCGCGGCGGAAGCTCAACGGCGGCGTTACACAACACCCAGTGATGAAGTGCGCCGCTTTATGGCTTTATTTTATTAACGCCTTTCTCTCCAGGGCCTTTTTGCATCGAGACGCCTGTACTATCCCCAAATTCTGTCAGGGTCTTCGTACACAACTACGGACTAGTCCTTTTCTTTTTTTTTTGCATGTTTGCATTTTTTATTTTGAAAATACTAAAGTTTATCTTGTTTATGGCATAAACAAATTACAGAAAGACGATGATATATATCTCATATTGTACTGATTTTTACAAATAAAAAACACAGATTACGTTCTTTTTATCAAAAAAAACTAATGAAAAATAAATGTTGTGCCGGCACTAGCTGCTTTTAATTTGGCTTTGTTTGCTCGGTCGACCGGGACATGTTTTTAATGATGTAGTGCATGTTCATGCAGGTAGCTATGTATATATTGTTGGTATTAAGCTTGCAGCAGTACTGTGGACTGTGATGTTTGGAGTACCTAGCTGGGGCCGGCTGATCGATCGATCGACTGACAATTAATATATATGCCCCACACAAATTGCATAATGAGATCGAGGAATGAATGGCCCATGCATTGCATACATATATACATGTATATATCTATATATGTATAGATAGATCGGATCCACGCGCGCACGTACTGTAGTAGGTAGGTAGTGATCGAGTGTAGACCAGTCAAGTGCATGCAGCTAGCATATGCGTACGTACGTCTACGAGACGCATGCTGATCGATCAGGAGCATGCCGGAACATCTGTAGTGTACGTCCACCTCATCGTACGTATCGATCGGTCCATGGCGGGCCAGCATCAACACGTGCATCATATATATATATATATATATATATATATATATATAACATTCCAGAAGGTCACAAGCAGACACGAGGACAGCACAAAACAGTAATACTACTGTAGCCAGGACAATTATTGCAGCACGCAGCACCGTCCACCTGTCAAGGCAACAGTACAGAAGAATAATTGAAGGACACGGAGGCAGTCTCGAAGGCTCTACTCTTGCTATAAAAGGAGAAGCCAGTCGCCTGCATTCGACACCAGGAAAACACATACCAGCAACACACACCGGCAACTCACACATCGAGATCGCCATCACCACCTCCACTCCACTCCACTAGTAGTAGTCCACTATATTGTAAATTAAGGAATAAAGGAAGGTGTTGAACTTCCTGAGCTTGTAAGGTAATCACCGAGGTCAGTGTAAGTGCTTGGGGTTTCCCGAAAGGGAAAACCGTATGTAAGCTTGTTTGCTTTAATGGAGTAGTTTTAGCTTTGATTATCCCTGCTTCCCCGTAGCACCATCTTTATAGACTGAGTCTCTGTGCTAGGGACCCTATAGGAGAAACCTCTGCGTGTGATGTTCTCGTGTTAGCCCTGGTAGCGGCGTGTGTAGAGAACCTTGTGTCCGCGGAGAAGTGTTCCCTTCGGGTGGAACTGCCTGGGGAGACGGCAGAGCCTCGTCTCGCACTACGTATCGCACGAGAGTGTCTTGGGGTTAGCGTTAGAGGGATAGGATTAGCTGCTGCTTGAGAGGCGAACCTGTGACAAGTACGGTGAGTACCGAGTAGGATCAACACAACCATCTGCACGCACGACCGGCGGATTTGTTGGTCTCGCCAGCCTGCTAAAGATCCTGAGATATATATACACGCACGCATAACCCGCATACTCTGCATATTCACGCACATATTCGCTAATCACCGCTCTATTAATCACTCTGCATCCATCCACCATAAAAGCAAAAGAAGGTGCTTTGCATAGTGCCCAATAGTAGGGTGAAAGCGACGTATATTTTGGGTGCCTGAGTCACTCGTGGTGAGTGCTCGCGCACTGTTCATATTCCTGAATTTGAATAGTGCCGAATATTTTGAATAGTGCCACGAATTTGAATAGTGACTGCTGAATTTGAACAGTGTCATGAATAGTAACTTGAATTTTGAATTCTGAATATTTCGAATTTTCGGAGTTCGAAGTCACCCCCTGCCCTACCTGGTATCAGAGCAAATACGCAAGAAGATGGACCTTCAAAATTACTCACATATAAAGATGTTGTGAAGAATGTTTCAGAAGCATCAAACGATGAAAATATTGAGAAAAGAATCAAAGAAAAGCTTGAATTGCTAATTCCCCAACTGAAGAAAGAAATAAAAGAAGAGGTGCTGGAAGAGTTAAGACATGAAATAAATGGAAATATTGAATCTATAAAGAAAGATTATGAAGAAAATATCAAAAAATACTATGACTTAAAAATGAATATACCAGGATCAGATGATGATATGATGGATATTGGTGGTCATGGATAAAAGTCAGAATATTAGCATGTAAAAAAAAAGATATAATTGAAATATAAGATCAAAGCAAAATATATTCTCCTATGTGTTGATAAAGTATTATCAACAATTCGGCTGTGGGATATATAATAAGACATAGAATATTTCATTTCAATTGATGTTTTGCAACATCAATTATTGGGGCGGGAAAGACCCTACCAAATAACATTCCAGAATGTCACGAGCAGACACGAGGACAGCACAAAACAGTAATACTACTGTAGCCAGGACAATTATTGCAGCACGCAGCACCGTCCACCTGTCAAGGCAACAGTACAGAAGAATAATTGAAAGACACGGAGGCAGTCTCGAAGGCTCTACTCTTGCTATAAAAGGAGAAGTCAGTCGCCTGCATTCGACACCAGCAAAACACATACCAGCAACACACACCGGCAACTCACACATCGAGATCGCCATCACCACCTCCACTCCACTCCACTAGTAGTAGTCCACTATATTGTAAATTAAGGAATAAAGGAAGGTGTTGAACTTCCTGAGCTTGTAAGGTAATCACCGAGGTGAGTGTAAGTGCTTGGGGTTTCCCGAAAGGGAAAACCGTATGTAAGCTTGTTTGCTTTAATGGAGCAGTTTTAGCTTTGATTATCCCTGCTTTCCCGTAGCACCATCTTTATAGACTGAGTCTCTGTGCTAGGGACCCTATAGGAGAGACATCTGCGTGTGATGTTCTCGTGTTAGCCCTGGTAGCGGCGTGTGTAGAGAACCTTGTGTCCGCGGAGAAGTGTTCCCTTCGGGTGGAACTGCCTGGGGAGACGGCAGAGCCTCGTCTCGCACTACGTATCGCACGAGAGTGTCTTGGGGTTAGCGTTAGAGGGATAGGATTAGCTGCTGCTTGAGAGGCGAACCTGTGACAAGTACGGTGAGTACCGAGTAGGATCAACACAACCATCTGCACACACGACCGGCGGATTTGTTGCTCTCGCCAGCCTGCTAAAGATCCTGAGATATATATACACGCACGCATAAGCCGCATACTCTGCATATTCACGCACATATTCGCTAATCACCGCTTCATTAATCACTCTGCATCCATCCACCATAAAAGCAAAAGAAGGTGCTTTGCATAGTGCCCAATAGTAGGGTGAAAGCGACGTATATTTTGGGTGCCTGAGTCACTCGTGGTGAGTGCTCGCGCACTGTTCATATTCCTGAATTTGAATAGTGCCGAATATTTTGAATAGTGCCACGAATTTGAATAGTGACTGCTGAATTTGAACAGTGCCATGAATAGTAACTTGAATTTTGAATTCTGGATATTTCGAATTTCCGGAGTTCGAATTTCGAATAATTCAAATTCATCAGTCACTATTCAAATTCGTGGCACTATTCAAAATATTCGGCACTATTCAAATTCAGGAATATGAACAGTGCGCGGGCACTCACCACGAGTGACTCAGAAACCCAAAATATACGTCGCTTTCACCCTACTATTGGGCACTATGCAAAACACCTTCTTTTGCTTTTATGGTGGATGGATGCAGAGTGATTAATGGAGCGGTGATTAGCGAATATATGCGTGAATATGCAGAGTATGCAGATTATACGTGCGTGTATATATATCTCAGGATCTTTAGCAGGCTGGCGAGACCAACAAATCCGCCGGTCGTGCGTGCAGATGGTTGTGTTGATCCTACTCGGTACTCACCGTACTTGTCACAGGTTCGCCTCTCAAGCAGCAGCTAATCCTATCCATCTAACGCTAACCCCAAGACACTCTCGTGCGATACGTAGTGCGAGACGAGGCTCTGCCGTCTCCCCAGGCAGTTCCACCCGAAGGGAACACTTCTCCGCGGACACAAGGTTCTCTACACACGCCGCTACCAGGGCTAACACGAGAACATCACACGCAGAGGTTTCTCCTATAGGGTCCCTAGCACAGAGACTCAGTCTATAAAGATGGTGCTACGGGGAAGCAGGGATAATCAAAGCTAAAACTACTCCATTAAAGCAAACAAGCTTACATACGGTTTTCCCTTTCGGGAAACCCCAAGCACTTACACTGACCTCGGTGATTACCTTACAAGCTCAGGAAGTTCAACACCTTCCTTTATTCCTTAATTTACAATATAGTGGACTACTACTAGTGGAGTGGAGTGGAGGTGGTGATGGCGATCTCGATGTGTGAGTTGCCGGTGTGTGTTGCTGGTATGTGTTTTCCTGGTGTCGAATGCAGGCGACTGGCTTCTCCTTTTATAGCAAGAGTAGAGCCTTCGAGACTGCCTCCGTGTCCTTCAATTATTCTTCTGTACTGTTGCCTTGACAGGTGGACGGTGCTGCGTGCTGCAATAATTGTCCTGGCTACAGTAGTATTACTGTTTTGTGCTGTCCTCGTGTCTGCTCGTGATCTTCTGGAATGTTATTTGGTAGGGTCTTTCCCGCCCCAATAATTGATGTTGCAAAACATCAATTGAAATGAAATATTCTATGTCTTATTATATATCCCACAGCCGAATTGTTGATAATACTTTATCAACACATAGGAGAATATATTTTTAGTATTATGTCTCATTCATCATTATCTTCATTGTCTGCTTCTTCAGGTTGCCATAATTCATACCAAGACAATAATTCACGATATTCTTTCCTGACCTGACATTCCTCACCATAATTTGGCTTAATTAATCTTCCTACTTCTCTTTGTGTGATACTATTTTTGCCATAATATTCTTGTAAAAATATTTTTGTCATCTTATTTTGATACATCATATGATATTCAGGATCAAACTTTGTATTTCCTTCTATTTCTTTTGCTTCACTGAATATTCTCCAGTTATCATGATTTGTATCTTTGGCAAATAATTCCTCATAATTTCTCCATGCATCTGCTGACCATACAGCAGGAAATTTATATATTCCTTTTGTAATATAAATATCATGACTTGCTGGTCTTATTGGCAGTGTAAATTTTGGTGGATTGGAATAGAATTTAATTTTATATCTTCCTTGAACACAAGCTAATCTCTTACATGCTTCTTTAATAGCACTTCCAAGATTCGACTGTATTATTTCTTCCAATGTACCATATATGTCATGAATTAACCCATGATCAATGATGGTTTGTAAAGAGATAGTATCTCCAATATTTCTTTGAATATTTCTAAAATATTTTAAATTTATATCAGCCTTAAATATGACAAATTTTTTATAAGGCTTGACAATTAGCTGGTCATCAAGATGTAGTAGAGGGAAAATATTTGCATTAACAATTATTCGTAGATTCTTTTCCTTTCCTTGGTATAATTTCATTAAATAATTTTGTATATCTTGAAAGGTTTTATATTGACGATCAGCATATTTTTTCCAAATTATATCTATAATATCTTGTGTGAAATATGATAAGACTTGCTCAGTCTTAAAACTTATTCTAGGAACAAGGAACTCTTGCGGATTATTGGTTAAATATTTATTTTCCTTTTTTATTTCTTCTAATTTAGCTTCCTCTACTGGCTCTTTCTTATTTATTTCATATTTAACTTTTGAGCTATCATTATTTTTATATTGTTGTTCTAGACAAAAAATACATGCTTGTTTTAAACATAGACTACACATTGATCCTTGTTTTGGATAATATATGCAATATACACATCTTATATTGAAATCACTTCTTTTATGGTTCCAATCTAATTGTTCCATCATTTCTATCTTTAATCCAGCTAATTCATCAATTAGATTTAATTCTTCATCACTGGACTCTTTGTCTTCATCATATTCTATTTCATCTGTCTCTATTATTGAATATATTGACTCATCATCCATAATATCATCATCACATACTAGGATATTTTCATTCACACTATCTATTATTAACACTTTCTCTTGTTCTTCTTATTTATTAGAATACCTTTTCTTATCTTTGTTAGGGCAGGTTTTACTTAAATGATCTGGTGAATTACAAATAAAACATCTGCATGTACTATCATAGTTCTTTCTAGGGTTATATCTTCTTACATTTCTTTTATGAAGGAAAGGAGCTCTATTATCCGATCTCCTTAGAAAGTATCTTTTCTTTGTTCTCACATTACCCCTTTTATAATTTTTAGGATATTTCTTACTTCTAGTTCTCTCTTCTCCATATGTCATTGGTATTTGAACTATTCTATTGCAAAAATTATAATCAGATTGCTTCATTGATCTTTGTGCTTGTATGTTCGTACATACCTTTCTTAGTTGCTTAAAGACAAATGTTATAGCCTGAGAAATATTATATTCTTTACCATTAGATTTTTTTTATATTCCTCAAATATCATAGAACCTAAAGGATCTGGTAATTTGTTAAAATATCTCTCAACTATTCCTTTATTATAACCTTGTTTAGCAGTTGTAGCATTGTACAAATAATGTTGAGAGAATTCTTTTATTCCTTTCCAACTTGTTAATGTTAATTTTTCTATTTCTTTTAGTCTTTCATTTTGTAATGTGGTATAACCTAATTCTGGATCTTCATCTAAAATAATATTTGATATAACATTTGCAAAATTATATGGATTACTACCAGCTCTTTTTAATTCTGCATAATACTGAGGATAAGTTTCTACCCATTGTTCCCATAGAACTTTGGCAGATTCTCCTAAAAAGGTTTCTAAGTAGGTAATCATATCTTCTACTCTTTCTCCAATATTATGCTGATTTTGCATATATTTTTGAACTATGAGGCCTTTCCATATGCTAATAATATTTGGCCAATCTATAGGGTCATGTGCTGCTAGATTTAATATAGCTCCATCACTTTTGGAGTTTTGAAATTGTACAGTTTTTTCAAATTCTCTTCTTTTAGAACCCATATGCTTATATTGACCAGGTATATAGGTATATGCAGGTTCTTCTTTTTCTGGTGGCCAAGTTCCTGATTTTCTAGATGATCTTTCTTTTTCTCCTTCAATCTTTATACCTACATTTCCTTCATTTTCTCGTCTTCTTTTTGAAGGACTTGGATCTAAATCCATTGCTTCTATAGCATCTTCAATTTTGGAAGGGTATTCATTATGTTCTAAGCTACAAACCATATTTACATCTTCATCCTTTTCTTCATAGCTTTCTAACAAAATTTTATTATTAATTTCTCATTGTTCATCTTCACTTATTGTATTGTTTTCTACTTCTATTATTTTAACTAAATCTTTTTGAGATCTACTTTCTTTATTGTCTATTTTTGAAGCAATTTTATTCTTTCCTACTGATATACTAGGTTTTTCACTATTTATATCTTTCTCTTTCTTAATCCTATTAAGTCTATATATTTCTCGCCTGAAGTAGAGTTCTTTTTCTCTTATAGCAGGCCATTCACAGAGCATTGAAGTATTATATTCGTCATGAATTTTACTCAACTTATATTCATAATGTTTTATTTCATTTTCTACACTTAATTTTTCCATGAATTCACATACACTATATCTTCTATTTTCTTCAATATTTGGTTCTGAACTGGATGCTTCTAAATCATCTAGACTTCTTTCTTTATAATCTACAAATCTAATACTAGTTAACCCTTTACTATTTTCATAGCTAATATAATCTTTTGGTTGCTTTAAAATCTTAGGTTCTATTAAAGCACCAATATTCCATTCTTCTCCTGCTCTTTCATCAGAACTTATTTTCAGAGGACTCATGAATTTTATTCCTTTAGATTGCATACTTTCTATTACATTATTGACATTTACCTTATATTTGGTTCCACTTCTATTGGTTAACCTGCCTATAAATTCAATACTTACTAATAAATTTGTTCCTTTGAAGTCTTCATAGCCTTTAGTTTGAAAACCAAATGCCATTTTATCTATAAATTCTTTTACTGGCATTATTAAGTCTGGAGCTATGTATGTTATTAACATATTTTCATTCATATCTCCTTCTAGAAAACCCAAAGCTGCCTTATTTATTGAATCCCATCTTTTATCTAATAGTGTGATTAAAACTTTTGTTCCTAGTTTCTTCCTTGTCATTCCTTTAATTCCTATAATATACATTCCTTGATGTATATATTTGTATCCTGAATATTTTAGACTATTCTCAAACTGTTTACTGACAATTCTTAGTTGAACTGGTTCTGTTAGAACACTTAATTCTACTTCTCTGGATATTCTATATAAACCACTTTTATTTTCAAACCATCCCATTTGATATATTTGTTGTGGTTTTATCTTTCGTAGAGTATTCTTCTGATATCTTTCCAGATCTCTTTCTACATCTATCATTTCTTCCAGGTTCTCTATATCATCACATCCTCCTTTTAATTTATCCATGATACTCAATGGTTTTGTGTCTTTATTTATTAACTGGAGTGACTTGTCTCTTCTAGACAAGCTCTCAGATACTTCCATTTTTCTGAATTCAAAGATCTATTTAATTCAATTATTCCTGATGATGATAGCACAATATCTTTATTATGCTCAGAAGTATTAATATTATCAAGCTTTTTATATAAACTTGATATATCGTTTTTGATATAATCACTATTTTGGCTAATTCTTCCTAATGAATTTTTACTTTCTTCAATTAATTGTAGGGCTAACTCTAATTTATTATGTGTTATTAAATATTGTTCTACTAGATGCTTATGTTCTTTTTGTAATTTTTCAAATTTTAATTCTAGGTCGTCTTGCCTTTTACCCCAAGCTATATAAAAATTATGTATGAGATCAACTAATAGATTTATCTGACCGTGCGAAGTATGCCAAATATGTTCTTCAGAACTATTTACTCTGCACCTGATATTTATATTCTCTTTAGTATTAACAGTCTTTCCAGTATTTACTTCTAAGTTTAGGTAATGTAACTTCTCTATTTTCAAAAGATATAGCAAGAAAATTCAAATTTAAATCAACCCTGCCTCTGATACCACACAGGGCAGGGGGTGACTTCGAACTCCGGAAATTCGAAATATTCAGAATTCAAAATTCAAGTTACTATTCACGACATTATTCAAATTTAGCAGTCACTATTCAAATTCGTGGCACTATTCAAAATATTCGGCACTATTCAAATTCAGGAATATGAACAGTACGCGAGCACTCACCACGAGTGACTCAGGCACCCAAAATATACGTCGCTTTCACCCTACTATTGGGCACTATGCAAAGCACCTTCTTTTGCTTTTATGGTGGATGGATGCAGAGTGATTAATGGAGCGGTGATTAGCGAATATGTGCGTGAATATGCAGAGTATGCGGATTATGCGTGCGTGTATATATATCTCAGGATCTTTAGCAGGCTGGCGAGACCAACAAATCCGCCGGTCGTGCGTGCAGATGGTTGTGTTGATCCTACTCGGTACTCACCGTACTTGTCACAGGTTCGCCTCTCAAGCAGCAGCTAATCCTATCCCTCTAACGCTAACACCAAGACACTCTCGTGCGATACGTAGTGCGAGACGAGGCTCTGCCGTCTCCCCAGGCAGTTCCACCCGAAGGGAACACTTCTCCGCGGACACAAGATTCTCTACACACGCCGCTACCAGGGCTAACACGAGAACATCACACGCAGAGGTTTCTCCTATAGGGTCTCTAGCACAGAGACTCAGTCTATAAAGATGGTGCTACGGGGAAGCAGGGATAATCAAAGCTAAAACTGCTCCATTAAAGCAAACAAGCTTACATACGGTTTTCCCTTTCGGGAAACCCCAAGCACTTACACTGACCTCGGTGATTACCTTACAAGCTCAGGAAGGTGTTGAACTTCCTGAGCTTGTAAGGTAATCACCGAGGTCAGTGTAAGTGCTTGGGATTTCCCGAAAGGGAAAACCGTATGTAAGCTTGTTTGCTTTAATGGAGCAGTTTTAGCTTTGATTATCCCTGCTTCCCCGTAGCACCATCTTTATAGACTGAGTCTCTGTGCTAGGGACCCTATAGGAGAAACCTCTGCGTGTGATGTTCTCGTGTTAGCCCTGGTAGCGGCGTGTGTAGAGAACCTTGTGTCCGCGGAGAAGTGTTCCCTTCGGGTGGAACTGCCTGGGGAGACGGCAGAGCCTCGTCTCGCACTACGTATCACACGAGAGTGTCTTGGGGTTAGCGTTAGAGGGATAGGATTAGCTGCTGCTTGAGAGGCGAACCTGTGACAAGTACGGTGAGTACCGAGTAGGATCAACACAACCATCTGCACGCACGACCGGCGGATTTGTTGGTCTCGCCAGCCTGCTAAAGATCCTGAGATATATATACACGCACGCATAAGCCGCATACTCTGCATATTCACGCACATATTCGCTAATCACCGCTCCATTAATCACTCTGCATCCATCCACCATAAAAGCAAAAGAAGGTGCTTTGCATAGTGCCCAATAGTAGGGTGAAAGCGACGTATATTTTGGGTGCCTGAGTCACTCGTGGTGAGTGCTCGTGCACTGTTCATATTCCTGAATTTGAATAGTGCCGAATATTTTGAATAGTGCCACGAATTTGAATAGTGACTGCTGAATTTGAATAGTGCTGTGAATAGTAACTTGAATTTTGAATTCTGTTTGCTGATCAGACCGATCGATCGATCGGTCATGGCTGGTGATCTTGCTAGCTAGATCATCGGGAGCTCATAATATGCATGCATGGCCCTCGCGCGCGACGACGCCCGTGCGCGTGGTCGGGTTGGTTGTTGAGGACGCACCAGCTATCTATCTATCCACGCCCGGCAGTACGTGGTCAAAGCCTCAAAGAACGCAGCAGCAGCAACCAACCCGATATGATCGATAATATACACCTACTTGTCCCTTAAAAAGCCAAAACTGCGAGGGTGAATTTGCAACAACGACGAAAGAACGCCCGCTTTTGGTCTAGGAAACGCACTTACCGTTTTTTACCTTTTTCATTGAGAGCGTGAAAATAAAGCATACTAACCATTATTTCGATCAGTTACTACTAAACAGTACTTGATCGCATTCAGTTCATATACAGTAGTAGGTCAGTTGAATGACGTACGGCCGGCTACAAAGTACAATACGTCTTGGAAATCAGCTCCCCTTTTTGCTGGAAAAGCGAGTTATCATTTTCTTCTTTTTCTTGAAAACGGATCGTCATATCGGAGGGGCAATGCATGTATGTACAAATTAACAAACAAACACCTACGCTAGCTACGCACGCCATTTTGGTGCTTGCACAGGATCCAGCAACGCGTGCCTACACACTCCACCACCATGCGTGCATGCAACTCTTGTGATGCCACCATTATAGCTACATTATTAATTATACACACTCCATTCATCAATTGCGTCTATACATTACTCCCTCTGTCCCATAATTAAAGACTGTTTCTTTAGAAAATTTCAGACATGCTAGTCATTGTGACAAGTGACCATATACTACCTTTAATTACTCTGCTTGGTTTTCAGAAATCTGAATAATGCAGTGCATTGGAACCAGAGAAAAAATACCAATTGATCATTTCATTGGCTTTATGAACTTCTCAATAATGTACTTTTTATATTGGGATGAGTGTTGCTTTAATTTAATTAGATTAGTTTCACTACAAACTAAATGAATAATCTTTGTAGAACAAAATTTGAAAGCTAAACGAACACTCTTTGTGGAACAGAGGAGTGTACATTATGTGCTTTGCTTCCATGTTTAATTTCCTTCATCAGATGATTGTGCAACGACTGTTATATATTAACTAGTATTGCTACGTATTAATTTTGCTTGCTACGTACCATGCAAGCAACTACTATACGTACGTACTACTACTCTAATATAAGATGGGAATTTAGCTTTCTGAGAAAGCGTGTTAGCACTAAATCAATAATATAATAAACAATGCGATCTTGTGATCGTCCATCGGCATATTGAAATTAAAGCTAGTTTTTTTTTCTTTCTTCAGCAAAGATTCCCAGCAAACCCAACTGCTGGAATCTGGAATCTCTGTTCGGCAGGCACACCTTAATTTGCTACTCTCACCGTCTGAAATGAACACGGCAAAATGAGTCCTCATCACTACCACTTGCACTTGCCACATACATGCTGCCTCTATTTATATTTATAAGCAAGGCAAGATACGAAGTTAGCACGATATTCCAAATTACATTTTGACAATTCATTTATCTTATATCATATTACTAATTATATGATTATAAACTTATCATCATTGTATATTTAATTACGAATCGAGCTAGCCAGCCGCATAAAATTTATATTATAAAATAAAATATTAATTGTTAAATTGTTGGTCAAAGATTATAATGTTTGAAGCATATATGATATGCGTGTGCACCGTACAAATAAAAATGGAAGGAGTAGTATTAGTTATTTTCTGAGGGATTATGATTTTGTAATAAGGTAAATTCATTTTTGGGTTTAATTAATTGTGCAGAGCTTGGCAGTTTGCTATCTACATTTTGTCCCACCAATAATATGCGAATAGACCCAACACACAATACCAATGATAAACGACAGAGAGTTTGTGAATAGTCAAAAGTGAAGTAGAAGTATATGTCCTAACGATCTCGGCCATACATTTGTAAGTGGTACACATTGAGTGTATCTTTTCTTTGAGTAGTAACTATATTCTCCATATATTGCATTTAAAATGAAAAATAGACTTTAATATATTGCAAATTAAGATCCGCACTAGAGCGCACAGGATCAAAATCCGATCGACATCGATCCCCATCGTGACCACACGTACTTACTATTGCAATGACCATTGTCATCTATAGCAACAATAAGAACACAATCATCGTCCATATAACCTCCTCGTACTTTAGCGAATTAATTAGGTTGCGACATGCCATATCTTGCTTTTAATTTTTTTTTTATGTTGTAAATAGATCACTCGTCGATCGGGTGCAGTGGGGAATATTCGGAGCATGCAAGAGATCGAGAGTCCTTGCATTGCATCCATCCATGGTTTTGCAAGCCTGTAAAAGTGCCCCTAGCTGCCTACGACGAAGTAGAAGGAGTTTAATTACTTGTTTAATAATGTTTTGGAATCAATCATATTAGCTAGCTAGTTAGCCTTTTGATTTGCATATGGGTTAGTGTTAGAGCTGTATGCTGTATTAGTGCTAGGATTGTGGGCTATAAGTATATGTAAATGGATGCATGATTTGTTTGTTGGCTGCAAATAAAGTGCAAAGTTTAAAATATGTTGCCGGGCGCACGCCTCCATGTGGGAGCCAAAAACAACCTACTAGCCGATGCTGACTGGATAGCTTCAACACGATCACGATTCATTGCCCATTACGTAGTATTCTACAACTTATTTGAGTACTCCTCTCTGTTAATTAATTATGCTCCCTCTCCCAATTTATGATTCAAATTGAAATGCGAGTGTTTTTGGCAGAGAGGACGATCGTTCGCAGAAGATCCCACCCAATGCGCGCGTATGGGTGATGGTGGGACCCACAAAACTTTCCTAGGAAGAGCCTATCCATGTCTCCATGCGTCACGAGTGACAACACACACACACAACGATCCTTCATGGTTACAGTATCCTGCTGCTGCAGCTCCTAAAATCTTCACCAGAGATCTACAGCACGCAGCGGAGCTTATTAGGGCACTGTCAACGCAAGGAATATGGAGATCAGCACTTAATTGTGTTTGAAAAAAAATAATATACTCCATGGTGAGTTGGAAACCAAACAAAAAACGGCAGCTTCAATTCGGGCCAAGTAATTAACGGTATATATCCAACAACTAACCCTACTTGCTTTGGCTTCAAGGGAAGGCAACTCAAACTTCAACTTACATATATAATCACTCTCAGTACTATCTTATTACTCTCTTGCACCTTCCCAACTTGCTATATAAATGTGTAGTCTCAGATATATATTAGAGCTGGTATTTTGTGATCTCTCCTCCCTTTCAGAAATTTCTCCGACATTTTGGCTGAAAATTCCATCGCAAGACGGATTATTTGTTTTTTTGTCAAAAAAAAAAGAAAACAATACGTATATTTTTACAAGGAATCTTCCCCTGTTCCAATCAAAGAAAAAAGACCAGGTTTTGAGCTGGCAGAGACGACGAATGCCGGATTTATTTCAGCTCTACACTACAAAAAATAAGATGATGATGATGATGGTGCTTGCCAATTAAACAAGAGAGGGAGCAAATGAAATTTCCTAGGAGGCCGGTGTCTGTACGTCGGATCCGAGATGCCCAAAGGGAGGGAGGATCTTTGTCCCTCACATCACATGGAGAGTATCACGAGGAAGGAATATACTAAAAACTGAAGACATTTGCGTGGAATTTGCATCAGCATGAGGTGTGGTTGCCTACCGTACCCCAACCCAATCATGCATGAGGACGGTAGGCAAACCACGAGACAGAGAGCAGCCAATTCAAGGTCTACAGGCAGCAGCGCATTAGGGGCTCCTGCTTGGCCGCTATTGGCTCTCAAATCTGAATGGATGTTTTAAATATGCTAGCTGTTAATTAATCCGGGCATTAAGATTTAAGAAACATATATGCCCACTTGAGCATTAACATGACAATAATTATGGGTGTCATGCTGTTGGATTTGTCGTTTGCAGGGGGATTATGTGCAGGCTTTCCTTCCCTTTCCCTGCCTGCCTTGTATTTGGCAATGTCTTGGTCCCCCTGTGCTTTGTTTAATCTTCAGGATGTCTTTTGTTTATCTATAGCCACCATAATAGTTGTTCAGGTCAATGTACTATGCTCTCATTATATTGACCCATTTGCATTACTAATCCTTCTTGTTAGCCCAGATGGACGGATTGGTTTCATTTCATCACATCATGCAGTTTCCTGAAACATCAATGTATCAGCATCTGGGGAACAAAATTGACCTACTAACTGTGTTCCATAACATGACAAAACCCAGAAGAAATCATTTGTAAGAAACAAGGATCGTTAGCCTCTGAGCACATTGTTTACAGAGTGGCATAGGACTACCCAAAGTGGGGCAAATTAGTCTAGAATATAAACGATTTCACTGTCTGCCTGCCTGCCTGAATATATAGATGCTGAAAAGCAAGTAACATTCAGCAAGTTATGTGTCCAAGGATGCCTATTCGGATGAAATACTAGTTTAGTCAGTTATTTGGCATCTATACATGAGTTGGATTGACTGAAGCCTTGGCATTTGGCAGGGAAGATGTCAGTGTTATCTACTTTTCTAAGCTTTGGGGCAAAGCGTAATCTGTGCAGGCAGCCTACTGGCTTTCTAATTACCAGTGAATAGACAGGCAACAAAATTAACTATGGAGCCTATGCTATGTGTGAGGAAGAGAAAGCTTTTGTAGGATAGGCAGGCAACGAATATGCCATGCAACTTGTTCTTCTACCTATTAATTTTGACCGGATTTCTTTGCTCCATCCACTCTGCACCGCGATTAAAGACATCCCCATCGATCCGCCGGTGAATTTTCCATGATGCTTCTCCTCTCCTAATCTGTTCCTATATCTTAGGCTGCTGCATATCTCATATAGTTATGATAGCAAAGATCACATTCTTGATTCAAAGCAGCAAGCACTTACTCCCAACTGTCAATAAACTAGTTAGTAATCCTGCTCGACAGAATAACATGGCGAGTGTTCATACTAATCGATCGACCGATTCTCACATCCAATGAGCTCTGATGTGTGATCGATTCTTCCTTCTTAGGTGATGTGTTGTACTCCTACATGTGAGCATTAAGCAAAGTGTTGTGCATGGTACAAGAGAGATAATTATATATATGAGCTAGAGGCTAGTGGAGGGGACTTGAAAATGCTTATGTAAAGAGGGCCGGGAAAGCAAAGCATGAGGGAGCAAGCTTGGGTTAGGCTCTAATCTATGGAGATGGAGGGCAGCAGGCATTTGCATCTCTGACCACTAAAGGATGGCTTCAGGCCTTTGATGTGGATCCACTTGTCGACGCACGGTGGGATCGTTCATCATATATATATATATATATATATTTCATTGCAGAATGGCATTTTTGCGCGCCAGAATAAAGTGAAAGACGCCTTTTCCCTGCGCCTTCAGCTCTGTTTCTGCTAATATATTTTATGTATCATTGATTCCTCCTAATGCTAGCTTGTGGGTTTCATTTTTTCAGCTCAAGTATATCGTCAGTAGACCCCTCAGGCCTGAGCAGTGGATGCTGATAAGCATGGACAATGGAGAAGGAAGAGCCCATTGGCTGCAACTGCGACGCAAATTAAAAAACGATTCTAAATGGCCATCTTTTATGTTAAACTGCCAAGAACCTTCTGAATGTTGGAACCAGCAGTGTCTGCACATAGACACAATGTACTTGGTCCCCAACTCCTAACCTATCTGCAGCCTAGGGGCTTATGAAATGCTTCAATCAACTGGGGATCGTCGTTACAGGCAAGGCAATGCAACTGACTTCTGTCGACAGCTTCCCCACTGTCATCCCAATGGTGACCGTAACAGCATCTTGCTGAATTCAATTCAGTCATTTGAATTCTATATGAAATTCAGTAGTATGCTCACCCCTGGATGGCTGGATCCAAACTTTAGTTACAGTGGCTCGCTTGGCCGGTCTTATCGTCGGCAAAATGGCACTGTTGCAGCATGTGGGTGAACACGATCGAGTGCAGATAGCAAGTAAAGCTTGTATGATCGAGGATAGGATCTGGATCGAAGCCTGGGATTGAAATGGGCCAGCAGCATGTGCATTCAATCTAGCGTAGCGTTAGGTGAGACAACTGACCTGATCTTGACAAAACCAATTCTTTTAAATTTCACTGAATTTGACTTGATTTGATCGATGCGGCCGCTCACTCTCCTCGCCAAGAGGGCTTGCACGACATCTTTTTCGCACTTGTGCCGTGTCAAGCCTGTTTTGGACGTCTGAAATGACCCTCAAATTGACATATATCCATGCACGCAAATAAAATGCAGACGCAAATAAAAAGGTTGAACAGATAAGGATATATACCGTCAGGTGCCTCATGGGTCGGTTTGCTCTCCGAGACTCCAATTTCCATGTTACAAGATGGAAGTCGCAACTCAGGAGAACAAGATGGCGCTCTGTCAGAGCTGCATCACAGAAGGCACAAAATGGCACTGAGAAAGAGGAAGTGTGAGTACAGCCAGACAGTTCTTTATTCTGAAAGAAACCTTCAGAGTTTCAGCATATGTACACGGCCTTCATTACACAGTTCTTGAAAATAAGCATCCCAGAAGGCCAGAAAGACATGCCGCATGAAAGCAATCAAACGTGACACTTTGACTAAAAAGACAGTCGTTCATTTCAGTTTATTTGCCTGGGGGTTGATGCTCTGGCTTTTCTTCTGCAGCTGTTTCCTTCAGAAATCAGAGCAGCCATGCGGTTGTAATTGTTGCAAGCTGCTGCAGTACATTGTTTTTGTGATGTCGTATTTGTTTTCTCATGATTACATTGATGTTGCTGCTGCTTCTGTATAGACAAACTTCGCAATTGTTGTCAATTTCACATTTTCTCTAAGCTCTCCACTGCTTGATGTGGTTTGGTGTTAACAGAAGGGCAATGTGGAGCAGTTTGCTGTTATTAACGGCACTTGTCTTTAAAGTTTAAATGGTTTCTGCTCAGAAAATGTGTACTTCTATGGTACTGTTATAGTACATGTCATTAGTAACATCAGCCAGTAATTGTAGAATAGAACTGTGCGATGGTAGAGTAGAACTGACTGAACAATGCTAAGGGTCATGGGGCGTGTGATCTCTGATTCTAATTTTTTTTCCTTAATATACAGTTGATCTCTACTCATCTTTTTACATATCTTCTATATTGAGTTCTTGTCATTCACTTTGCTGAACAATGAACAATCATTCATTTTGTTAAATTGTGTTCCTGTCATTCAGTGCAGGAATGAAGCGCCACCATCTTCATGACATTGGAGATTTGGAGTGTAACAAGTTCTTGCATCCCATCCAGACATAAAAAAGTGAATTCACTATTATCTGATAGAGTGTGTTTGTATGGTAATCAATTGCTCAAGAACTTATATTTGTATGTGTTGAATATGCAATGTAGCACCTTCAGTTTTCATAAAACTTAAGTTTGTATGTGCCGGATGGGTATGAATTGGTGTTTTAGATCTTGCACACCTAGCACTTGTACGTGATGAGTCTGAATTTGCACTGCATCTGTACGACTGTACGTATGCATCTAGGTGTTCTTGCTCTTTTGCTGGCTTGAATCCATGCCTGAACAACCGAACACAATTTTGGATCCACTGCTTCCTGGCCCTGAATCGGTCCCTGCGGCCGCTCACACTCCTCGCCAAGAGGGCTTGCACGACATCTTTTTCGCACTGCGCCGTGTCAAGCCTGTTTTGGAAGGACGTCTGAAATGACCCTGAAATTGACATATATCCAAATAAAATGCAGATGCAGATAAGGTTTGATCTCCGAGACTAACTTCCATGTTACAAGATGGAACTCGCAACTCTGGAGAACTGATGCAGACTTTCAGTTCGATGGCGCTCTGTCAGTACTGCATCACAGAAGGCACAAAATGGAAGAGAGAAAGTATGAGCCGAGAGAGAAAGTACGAGTGCAGAGAGAAAGTAGAGTGCAAAAAGAAACCTACAGAGTTTCAGCATGTGTACATGGCCCTCGTTACACAGTTCTTGAAAATAAGCATCCCAGGAGACATGCCACATGAAAGCAATTAAACGTGACCATAACACAAATGTTATGACAGTAAAAGATTCACATATACCAGAGTCTGCCCTGGTCAAAATGCGGGAAAATAGGACCAATGGGGGCAAAAATCTTAACATTTGCTTCGTATATAAAATTGAACCAAAAAATTGCACTACAGGTTTACATATCACCTTAACCAAACCGACAAATTCAAACTTATCAAGTCTACAGGACTGTTGGCCTTCACTTTTAAACAGGATTCATACAATAAAGACGCAACAACACGCGGGGGCCCAAGTGCCTTTCCATGCAAATATTGGCAGCTTGCAACCACGCTATGGTCTCACCCACTTTTCTGTCGAAGAAACAACTGCACTCCAGATTTCTTGCTTAAAATTAGAGCTGCAGCCTACAGCAAGGAGAAAAGGAACAAGATCAGAAAATTCAGTATAGTAGTTTTAAATTTCAGCTTTACGTAGTGTCCTCTCTAGAAGAATTTAGATGTCCTATTCTGAACTGTTCAAGACCCTTCATAATGATATTGTCAAATGAGGAATTGATTATCTCCGCAAAAGTCAAGAATTGTGGCAAAGGTGGTTTAATATAGTTTAATCGCAGGAGTGGTAACTCTGATGTATTTCCAATTTCGCTAAATGGAAGACTCAATGACATGGAACTAAAGACCATAATGCTGTAACAGAAGGGAATACATCAATAAAAACAAGAAGCTATGCAGCGGAGACGTCAAAATTTGGAATCGATGAAAGACTACACACAAATGTGGAAATTGGAGGTAAACGATCTAAGACCAAAAAAAAGAAGGATCAATACAATTACAACAAGTAGATATTTATGATGTTCATTACATAGCAGTTTATATAAGAGAAATAGCATCTCACAGTTTTCATTTATGTCATTTAGTTGGTTGATAGCCTCAAATTTCGCATCTCATTCTTTACTTTTAGTGAACATGCATATATAGACATAATGCAGCCATGCCATCAACCAGATCCAGGGGAGATAGGCTCAACTCGCAATGCCACCATACAAGTTGGCAAAACTGGAAACTCTAATCAGAGTAGTGAAGCCAGTAAACCCGGCTCGCAAAAAAAAAAGAAGCCAGTAAACCCAACAAATGAGCTACAGCTTTGCCTTTTCTTTTAAGTATCATACCTCCCAACTCTAAATTGAAAAGAAAAGGTCTTTGATTGACCATATCATACATGTGATGCATCATGGGCCAGGAAAAAAGTACATATTTAGCAGGTCAAAAGGCATCACTTCATGTGTGTGACTTTCCCAGAAACTGTTTTTATGAGTAAACTGCAATCTTTTTAATTGACTCGTAATATCCAAAAATGAATCTATGAGTGATAATACTCTTGTGTTTAATATGTATGTAATCTCGACAAACTACAAAGCAGAGAAAAAAAAGGCTGCTCGTTTGGAGCCCCTGGATACATTCAGTTTCAGTTTCGCTAGAACTGAAAAAAGAAACTTTGTGTGTTGCAAATTTGAATGCTCCAAAAAACATCCATGTTAATACCAGACATGCCAACCAAAAAGATTGCAAAGAAAAAAATGGATTCATGAATAATGATGATAAAAAATTGCATTGAAGATTAATGCAGTCCAGAACAGATCACGTATGAGTGCTTCTTCAATCTTCACTGGGACTGATCTAAACAGGCATGCCATCATCTGGGGAATATTTTTTTGTTCCTAGGATTATCCAGTCGAGTTTAGGATAACTAAAAGAACTACAGCATTGCTTTTGGATTTTTTTTCCAAATTACGTTGTACTGTGGTGACCCATTTTGTTGACACAGAAATCAGTCCCCCAAAACTTATATCCATATCACCATGTGTGTGTACAGGGGACCAATTTAATTACAAAAAATGAGACAACAGAACAAAATCTTAGTTCTCAATCTTGCCAGTATTTTCATCCCCTGAGAAAACTGCCAATCTACATTCTATTATTCCAGTCGCATCCTCAATGAACCAAAATTGCGCAACATGGCTTATTTTGACCTCACCAGTCAACTCCTCTGCTGAATTAAGATTGGCACTAAACTCCACGCTTCCCTTCTGATGGAGTTATGGCTGCCCTGAACTTGTCACTATGCAGGTTGAGTCCTGAACTTGTGTTTCTAGATTGTGTTGTCACTATGCAGGTTGAGTTATAATAGATACTGGGTAAAAAATATGGCTTGAGTTATTTGTGTGACAATCCCCATTGTTTGGGGCAGGAATCATCAGCCTCACACCTACAATCCTACTGCAGTATTACCATTCAAATGTTGATTGAACCTGCAACTAATGCGCTTGAACCGTATCACATTCAGCTGCTGTTCGTCATGTCCAGCGACTTCAAGGATAAAGCTATTTGCCATCCAGAGAAGAAACCTTGGTCAAGGGCCGAAATGTTCTACACACAAGTTGCAGTGAAAGAGGAAAAGCCAACTCCTGCTCAAGACATGATCATTTGTGCTGGAGGTGGGGACACAGCTAGCAGAATAGACAACCCTGCCTCCCTGGATCCTCATGCCATGATGGCCTGGGCATGATTCAAGCAGAGCCATATTTGCCAAGATCGGATACCAATTGTAGGATCATATAGGTTGCATAATGTGGATCCTAATTCGTTCAAAGAATTGGTAAAAAAGAAAGTTGCTCCTATGTAGTACCACCCTCCCTAGTTTGATGAAAGAGCTGTCACTATGTACTACTGAAGAGAACGCATGGATCCCGAGTCTCCGACACTAGAGCGCGAGTAACTGAATGGCAGACCAAGGATCACAAGAGACGCTAAAATGAAGGTAAAGGTTGTATTTTTGTTTTATTTTTTCTGTGGTCTGGACCCTCGAATCATGAAATCACGGTGCTAGAAGAAAGTTTGCACGGGGAGAGCAACCGAAGGAGATGCGATGCGGTGGATTTGATTGATTACCTTGGAAATTGTATTTACCGGCCAATGCAGCTGAATCCCCTGCAGACCGCG
The DNA here is from genome assembly GCA_036936925.1 of Cenchrus fungigraminus. Taxonomy (NCBI): domain Eukaryota; kingdom Viridiplantae; phylum Streptophyta; class Magnoliopsida; order Poales; family Poaceae; genus Cenchrus; species Cenchrus fungigraminus. The sequence continues at coordinate 110,025,320 of CM072778.1, read as the reverse complement.
AGCCATGCGGCGAAGAGGACGGCGAGGAGGACGAGATCCACGAGTATGACGATCCAGAGCTGGCGCCTCCAGGCCCAGGCGGCGGCGCCTCCCCGGTGGTCCCTCTTGGGCGTCCTCCGCGCGGCGAGGTCAGCGTCCCTCCTGGCCGCCTCCTCGGCCTCGGCCTCTGCGGCGGCGACGTCGTGCTCCTCGCGCGCGAGCGCGGCCTCGTCGTCGGGCGGGAGCGGGAGTCGCATCGCGAGGCGCGGCATCTCCTCCCGCATCCTGTCCTCGGGGAGGCATCGGAGGCGTCGGAGGAAGAGCAGGAGCTGCGCGGCCGGGAGGTCCGGCGCCCTGGAGACTGCGGCGAGCGCGAGCGGCGGCGCGAGGAGCAGAGCGTGCGCGCGGCCGGCGGCGGAGTGGGTGAGGTGGCGGTGGTGCGGCGGCGCGGCGGCGACGAGGGCTGCGGCGAGCGTGGGGAGGTCGTCGTGGGCGTCGGTGGGGAGGTCGGCGACGAGGTGGGTGTCGCGGAAGACGCAGGCGTAGAGCAGCGGGTGCGAGGCCGGGAGCATCCGAGGCGAGCCCCAAGGCGGGGCGGGGGCGGGGGATCCGAGTTGGGTGGTGGCGATGCCGACGTGGTGGGGGCGGGCGGCGCTGCGATGCCGATGCGCTGGACTGCTGCTGCTGCTGCTGCTGGAGGAAGGGGAGGAATTGGTTGTGATTGCCTGCTCTGCTCGCTCGGCCTCACCTGGGTCTTCTTCCTTCCCCAATTGCCCTGGGTCTGGATGAAGGCAGACAGACTGGACTTGTTTCATGAATTCCAGATTTCAGTTTCTTTCTCTCTCAGAACACACAAAAAAAACTTTTTTTTATTTTTTCTATTATTTTCATTCATTTATGTAATCCATTCATTCATTCATGATTTTTTTTGGATTGGCTGTCCACTGTAAAAGAAGTGGTGATCTTGGCACTGTAATAGCTGACAGAGCAGGTGTCTGCAAGGTCGTGTGAGGTCTGTTTAATTTTTAAGGGCCGATATTTGGAGAAGAATAAGAGAAAGGGCCAATTTTGATGTCGAAATTTGGTTGAGAATGAGATGCTGTTTAAGTTTGAAGCGATGGGAATAATGCCGTTAAGTAAGTTGATGTTTGGATTTGGAGGAGGCTAGCTCCTGAAGTGGTCCATGCAATGCATGTGTGTGATGTCAAAATGAATCCAATCCAACCCAGTGGTTTTCAAAAATGAATCCATCCATGTGAAGTGCAGCAGATGATGACTGCTCCTTGCCAATTTGTCATTACCCTCGAAAAAAGGATTGACTTGTCCTTCATTTTTCCAAATGAATCCTTCCCGGCAAATAAAACACCATCTCTTCTCGGCAGACTAATGGAATTTAAAAAGTCGTATAATTAGCATGGCGAGAGATGTGAGATGCCCCTACATTAGTTACATACCTGGCTGGAGTGATACCTGAGCCGCGTCAGCACACTATTGTATTGTATTGTTAATTTTGTTTTCAGTTATCAACCGGCCAACCACATGCATGTGTTGTGCACATGCATGGCCTTTAATATATATACGTACTCCTGTGCACTTCATATGTAATGTAATATGGAAGGCCAACAAATTTGCTTCATTTTCCTTTCTACCCTAAATCATACTCTTCTTATATACGTATATTGCCAGGGATTGGGTTTAGGTTTATCCAAAGGTCTATCTTGTCCCACACGTGAAACGGACCGGATTTCCGAAAACGCGAACATTTTCGGTGTTTTAGACCGGCAAATCTACCAAGGGGGTAGGGTACCCGAGGTAGTAGATTGTGCGGCGAGGATCGTGATCGTGAGACCTGAAACTCGAAGGTAAAGGCAGGGACACGGGACACAAGATTTATACAGGTTCGGGCCGCCAGAGTAGCGAGCCCTACGTCCTGTTTGGGGTATCAAGTATGGCGCCCTGCGCTTGATGTTGGGTTGGTTGTTCAGATGTCCTCCTAGGTACCCGGCCCTCCTTTATATAGTCCAGGGGGCGGGTTCCTAGTCGGTTACAAGATAGGAGTCCTAGTAGGATTACACGGAACGAGTCCTAGTAGGATTACAGGGGAATTCTAATAGGAGTCCGTCTCCATCCTTCCTTGCATGAGTACCCGGGGTGTATGCCCGACAAACACCTCAGTGATAGTCCAAGAAGGCTGGATTGGGCCGAAAGGTAATCCGACGCGAAAGGAAAAGTGTTTAGGTGGTTCACGGGGCAGGAGTTGAGGGGGCTCGGTAGATTTAGGTTAGAGAAGGTTAGAGATAGCAGGCCCAAGTTAGATGTTAGGGTTTTTCAAATAGGTTTTGAATTTAGTTTATTTTACTATTTGAATTTGAATTACTTTCAAATTCAAACCACACACAATTAAATTCAAATAAAATCCAAGAAAACCAACTCACATAATTATATCATAATTTGAATTTATGTTTTTGTATTTGGTTTTATTTATAGGGAATTTAGGAGAGAGGCTAGCAATTAGGTTTAAATTTGGCAGCACACATATTCGAACAAAAAAAATTAAATTTTTCCAAAAACCACACCTTTACAAAACCTGGGTTGTTACAAAGCATCAAAAAGGTATCGCTACAATTTTCCTTGTAAGAGAGAAAATTTTTTTTGAAAGAAAGTTGAAAGAGAGAATGAGAAACAAGTACTGAAAGATCACCATTCATTCAGGGTCGTTCCGTTCGGCAAATTACGCATATAGATAGTGTTGGAGTACAGGAACATTGTCACATTAGACCGTGTGATTGTGAGAAAAAATGTGAGTCGATGTAAAGGGTGATGAGTAGAGAATAGTTGAGTGAATTTGTTCAACTAAACAATAATTCGACAAGCAAATATTCCCCAAGTTCCATCACTACATGGGCCAAACCTCACGGGCAGGCCGTGCCGCATGGGCCTCGGATCATCTAATAGCCTATATACATACGTGGCCGGCCTCTTCTTGGGGGGGACTCTGGCACACTCTTCTGCCTGTGCGCCGCCGCCTCTTCTTCCCCTCTTCGTCATCCAGGAGCGCCGCCGGCCGCCGGCGAGAGGATCTGCTACGAGGGTACTGATTTCTTTGTATTTTCAACTTCCCTGTTACTGCGCAAAAAAAGATCTTGGATTGTCCGCATCGATTGATCTTGGAGTCCGCGTCGGGAACCGGTCGATCTTTCCCCCGAGAAGGGAGCTATATATCCTAGGCCGAGGGGTCCTGAATTTAGCTGAGCCGCCAATCCATTGAATCGATTTTGCAGGGTGGTGCGAGCGAGGGAAAATTCATAGAGATCGAAGCAGGAGATCAGCAGGAATAATGGCAAGCTCTTCGAGGAAGTGTTCGGATGAGGAGCTGCAGAAAGCTATGGCTGACCTAGGTGAGGTGATGGCCCGAAATCCCGTCCCGGACGAATTCAAGTTCATCTGCCCCGAAGAAGAAGAGTATTGCAAGAAGGAGAAGGAGAAAGAGAATAAAACGAAGAAGAAAACGAAGAAGGTCGTCTACAATCTGTCGTCGAAGGAGGTGCAGATGGCCCTCAGCTTCAAGTGCCATGACGACGTGCCGCCCAACAGATACGCCGAGATAGAGGGCAAGGAGAAGGATGAAGATCTGGAGACTCTGTTTAGAGTCAGTAATGTCTTTATGAGGCATTTAAATGACAACATACGTGCTGGCAAGGAGAAGCTTATGCACGAGCTACTGACCAAAGGCTACATCAGTGGCGGACCCAGAAAAAAAATCTATGTAGGGCAGACAACCAACACAAGCTTCAACTAGCGAATCCATATACTGCATAGATCCACACATACAATTTTAAACAAATTGAATATACAATACGTACGCATGTCATCAAAGTTGGTGAACATGAATCACACGATAAAATGACATGATAATGAAACATACGACCACTAAAACCACTAAGAGCATGGCTAATGATTTAGCCCACAGCTGGCTAAATAGAACTGTCATGTCATTTAGAGCGCACAATCTAGCTTGAACATATAATGGGTTGGCTGGCTGAGAGCCTGAGAGGATGTGGCTATACTAAAGATGCAAATACTTAAGTGTTGCATGACTTGCATATTCATTCCATCTTATGTGCTCTATACATCTTTGTGACCATTTATCAAACTGATCAATCATACATACATATGTATATACTGATCCGACTATTTGCACATACATAAACACATCAACTTACCTAGATAACAGGTTACAAAAGATCATAAGAAGATTCGCTCAAAAAATGATGTAGGAAACGGCGAGAAAACAAGATTGGTCAGCAGCATGTATATAGATTCAGCTACTAAAATTCACAAAATTGGGCAAAACAATTTGACAAGAAATAATTGTCTCCAGCTGCAGTCCATGTATATCGATTCAGCTCCTAAAATCCACAAAATTGGGCAAAAGAATTTGACAAGAAATAATTTTCTCCGGCTGCAGTCCCTATATATATATATACCAACGATGGGATTACAATTCGGCCGGAGAAAAGATGCGAGGCTTGCTAAATGGAACAGACGCAGAGGATTAATAAACTCGAATTGAATTGCATGGATGACTCACGGCAGAACAAGATAATTAAAGCGGAGATGTGCTACAGACCAAATTGGGGATCGATTTAAACAGTGAGGAGGCATGGGCTTTCACATTGGGCCGTCGATTCATCCAAATAGCGCTGACTGCTGCCTGGCCCATCTAAGAATTCCAAGCGTCATCGCATATTCGCATCACGGCGTCAGACGGCGTCGTCTTCCTCCAGACTCCAGAACGCCATTGTTGCGGCAAAACAGAGAGCAACTCGCGCGAGATCTTCGATTCTTGGAGGAAAAATGGTGGTACTAGGGGTTCCCTGCCACGGTTAGGTAGGGCGGTCGCCCTACCTCGCCCTATTGGTAGGTCCGCCACTGGGCTACATTACGTGTGAAGTCACGGACGATGAGGATGAAAAAGATGCTGCGGTGCAACTGCCAAGCAGCACCTCAAGTGGCTCAAGGACGGAGGAGGCACCGCCCTGGGGTCACCAAGAGTGCTGGAGGGGTAGTCAAGAAGCTAAACTGAGCTACTTGTAACAAGTGTTCAAAACAGCTGCGGACCAGGTGACAGTTTTTTGAAAATTTTTAAATTAAACCAAATTGTTGAGGAGGTTATGTGCCACAGCCATGCAAAATGAATTGCCTTTCGTTTTAATATAATTGAGCTGGAGCTTTAAGCTAGATACGGAGAAAGAAAAGTTTCAAATAATGCAACATTAATTGGTTTAAAATGAATTGCCTTTCGTTTCAATATAAGTGAGCTAGAGCTTTAAGTGTCAAAATTTGTTCTAATAATGGAATAGTGGAACCAGTCCAAAAGCCAAATACTGACAAAACCCAAGTTTCAGAGATGAAGTTTAAGAAGGGGCTTCGACAATGCTGTTAATCCAGAAGGAACATGAAAGATAGATGACGGGTCCGTTTAGTTCAGCAAATTACGCATATAAATAGTGCTAAAATTGGAAAAAGTTGCCGCATTGAACCGCGTGTTGTGTGAGAAGATGTGACTCGATGTGACGGGTGAATAGAGAAAAGTTAGGTGAATTTAAGTAAAATCATAATCCATGAAGTGAATTGATACATCATACTCACTCTTTAGATATTATTATTCCCTCTTTGAACTAGCACTGTACAAACACACAAAGGTACCACACTCGGATCTCATCACTTATTACTTTACATCGTATTATTAACAATATATATACACTATATATATATGCTAGGAGCTAGCCACGTAGTATACATATAGTAGTACAAATATCTTGTATAGTATGTAGTATGAATAAACAAACAAAGCAAGCGAGCATTAATTAATTTGATGTCTAGCAAATTAAATCCGAAGAACCAAAATAATTAATTAGCTAGGGGCGGATTATCAGTGGCAGATGGGGCACATCATGAGGCCGTTCTCGTTGCACTTGGCGCACCTCTCCACCTCGCCGCCCTCCTCCGCCACCACCTTGCAACTGCCGCCGCACTCCCAGCACGGCACGAAGCGCGCGCCGCCGCAGCCCTCGCAGCCGCGCCCGTCCTTGGCCGCGCAGGCCTCGCCGCGCGCCTTCACCCACCGCATCATCTCCCTCAGCTTCCCGGACTCGGCCAGCCTCACGCACTCCTCCGCGCCGCCCACGTACCGCCCCATCACGAACAGCCGCGGCGGCACGACCACCGCGCCGGCGGCGGCGGCACCCGAGTCGTCGTCGCCGCCGCCGCCGCCGCCGCCGGCCAGCAGCTCACGCAGCTCGCGGAGGTAGTCGGGGTGCAGCGACACGTCGCGCTCGTCCACGGCCCCCACGCCCGCCGCCTCGGCGCAGGCCTCCACCAGCTCCCGCGCGCGCTCGCAGTCCTCGAAGGTGCGCCGCACGCCGCGGAGCGTCGTCGTGTACAGCACCACCCCGCCGCCCGCGGCGCCCGGCGGCCGCCGCTCGGGGCAGCCCTCGAACGGGTCGCGCCGCTTCCACTTGGGCGCGGTGCCGTCGCTGACGCCCTTGGTCTCGCGGTCGCGCATCAAGAAGGGGTTGTCCTTGACGACGCGCCGCCCCGCAAGCTCCGGCGGCGGCGCCTTTGTATCGGCGACCTCGTCCGCCGCGGCACCAGCAGTCTTCGGCTGTTGCTCCTGCTTCTTGTTCTTCTTCTTCTTGGCCTTCTTCTTCTTCTTCTTCTTTTTGGGAGAAGCAGCAGCAGCTGGCGGCGCCATGGTGTTGGAGTCGAGGACGGGCTTCATGTCCTCCAGGGCCTTGCTCACCTCGGACCACGACGCCGGGGCCAGCTCGTACCCCTCCAGCTTCTCCAGCAGCGGCAGCGGCACCACCGTCGTCTTCACGGCGGCGGGCTTCTCCTCTTCCTCTTCGTCGTCGTCGGTTTCCTCTTCGTCGTCTTCGTCGCTGCTGTCTTCGTCATCGTCATCGCCGGCTGCTTTTTTCTTGGCGATGCGCCAGGGCTCCTCGACGGCGCTGATGTCGAAGAGGGAGACGCTGGTAGGCGGCGGCCGGTAGACGACGTCCGCCACCGCCACGTCCGTGCCGGACTTGGAGCCCGCGCACCCCATGGTGGTGGCAGCTCCTCTTGCTAGGTAGGTGTATGTGTGTGTGGCTGTGGAGGAGACTGAATAGCTAGCGATGAAGAAGAGTTTCGAGTGAGAGGTTGTGGAGGGAAGAGCTCCAGAGTTTTTTTATATATATAACCGAAAAAAAACGAAAGCTGCAGAGTTTTTGAGTGGCTGCCATGCCTGCCTTGCTCTCTGACGAAGATGACGACGCTGCGTTGGCTGGCTGGCTGCCTGGGTCAACCGTCAACGTCCCATACCACCCACAGAGTGTGAGAGAGTTCCGAGTACTAGTAGTAGTAGCCCATCCGATTTGTGCAAAATTCATAGCCTTTTGTTCTAAAACAAAGAAACCTAGCTTGAGATCCCAGGAGAAATTTAGATACATAAAATAAATCTACTGTATTCATAGAATCAAACATGCATAATTTACGACCCTAGCGATCTAAAGCAAGCACTCCTTGGCACCCAAGAAATATTTCGAGGCACAAGAGAAGCCAGCAGCATTCCAGATGGCGATCGACGTTTAACAAAAATCCAAAACGACCCACACCAGATGGCATGGCATGGCATGTGACGGAGCGCACGCTACGCTACCGTGCTTGGGCCATACACGCTCCGTCACTGATGCTGACTGTAACCAAGTGATTTGCCCCTCCTTTTGTCCTACATGATCCATTTCCCAGCAATAACGTTGGCATTTCTGTCACCACAATAATTAGAATCTGAAGAACATACAGGTACCAAGCGTCTCATAAAACCTTAGTCGCAACCAATTGGGCAATACAGGTACCAAAGGAGATGGAGAATTGGAGATGCAGATAACGTTAACACCCCACAACATCAGTAACGAAGGTACAAAAGTGTTAAGAGGGTAATTTCAGGTCCAACCATACTGCTTGCATAAGCAACAATACATCTCTGGACTCTGGTGCTATATACCCCACAGAATGTGTCCCACTCATATCTCTAAAGGGGTGAGTTTGCAACTCTATCTACTCTAAGCCCTGTTCGTTTTGCTTATCAGCCACCAGCCAACAGTACTTTTCTCTCAGAATAAATCAGTCATCAACTACCAGCCAGCAGTACTTTTCTCTCAGAACAAATCAGCGTCAGCCACCAGCCAGCCGAACAGGACCTCAGCCTAAATTAACCTCTTGGAGCATATGCCACTGGGCAAACAGGGACGGCAGATGCATATTCACAGCACGAACCCACATCTTATCACTAGCTTCGATGCCTACACAATTAGCATCACCATAAATCCCACCATCTGCTACACATCTTGTGTTGCTTAGAAGGAACGAACAAAACATTACCAGAAGATGTGTCACCTTTGGAGGATCAAAGTATCATGGGGCAAACGATTCACTTGTAACAAATGCTTGGACAAGACTCCGGGCTGCATGCATCTGGTCTGGTGTGCCAGATATTAAAACAGCAGTGTCCATCGCATCAGCTATAGGTTCGGCGATCGACCAGCCCACAATACATTTCTCTACTTAGAAACCGTGAAATCTCTGAAATTGTGAGCCCTTTTGGTCCTGCAAATGGGTGGTCATGTTAAATTCATAAATCTGAGACTGGAACAAGAACTCTCGATGCTCAATCTTTTACAGAGTGAATGACAACCTAAATGCTTGCATCTGTAGGAGAATTGTTTTACCAGCGATCATTCAAGATGTTTTCAAACTGTGGATCCACCCTGTTTTGGTTGGCTTTGGTTGGTCGGTGGCTGGTGCTGATTTGGTGTGAGAGCAAAATACTGTTGGCTTGTGGCTGAAAAGACAAACGAATAAGACGCGTCTTATTTCAATTGTGACCACACAAGAATAAATAATATTAAAATTAATTTAAAACAAATCTAGTACACTCCAACCATCATATCTACTCACCAACTCTAATTGAAAGCCATTCAAAGGCCGCACCTACCGATTCGCTTTTTGGTGGGGTGGATCTGCTACTCGGTGTGTGTTCTCACCTCTCCCCCTTTCCTTGGTGGTTGTTCCGGCATTTCTGCCATCTTGTGGCAAGATTGATGTTGTTGAACGCACTGAGCAATCCCACCGCCCCTGGTTCTGCATCTCGATGGTTGTTCTGATGGCCTCGCCTATGGTGAGCCTATTGTTGTCGAACGCATCTTGGTGTTGCTGGCTCCGCCTCCGCCTACGCCCATCTCCTAAAGCAGCTTTGCAAGCAGTTCAACCTCAACATGACGCAACATCTCCTAGTGGGGACCTGACGAACTCGCCTCCCCCTGGGTTTCGACTCCGACCTAGTACCGTCAGCGACGAGTTTTCTACATATTCTTCGATCGTTCGGTGTGGTCTCCATCGACGGTTCTGTCGACCCTACTTCAACCAGCGCACGACGCGATCCTCCCATCTAGCTATACTCACCTCCGGCGAAACATCAGCTTTCCGCCGGCGAGCTTGTCTCCGTCACCGCCGCTTTTCTGTTGCTATCTGGTCAATGGACCAAAATGTAATACATCTGTTGTAAAAAAAAGCCATTCAACCAAACACACCCTAACTTCTCCTTTCCATCCTCTCCCTAGTACTAGTAGTAGCCCACCAAACTAATCTCAAATCTAACCCTCCCTCCCTCCTTCCCCTGTGATGCCGCCGGCTCCCTCAGCTCTGGCAGCCATGACATCAAGGTTGAGTTTTTTTTCCTTCGCCTCCGTATTAACATTCCCTTTATCGTGTTTCACCATCTCGCCGGCGCAATGGTTGCTCGTCCGTGTGGTCCTCCTCCATCACCACTGTCGCCGCAGTTACAAGATTCCCACTGCCTGTAAAAAGGGAAAAACCATGAATTAACTTGTTGTTCAGTAGGGGAAAAAGTTGCATTGAATGTAATTTAATTATCTTAATAGTTGTTTCCTAGCTTCTTAGTCAGGCAAAAATGTACACATAGCAGTACAAACTTATGTGTTGCTTTGATAATGTGCAAACATATGCTACATGGAAAAGATGACAATAGCAATATGTGTTACATCGAACCTGTTGGGACTTGGGAGCAAAACGAGCATATATAAATATAGATAAGTGGTAAAAAAAAAGTTGCAAAGACATTGTAAATAAGAAACGGAAAATCTGATTATAACTCAAAAATGGAAGTACCACTGCCATTTCCTTCAACGTCTTCATGTTGACTTCCTTGAATATTAGCACCGCCATGGGTGGCGGTGGCTGGCTGGTAAAACTCACAAAGGAATTTGCTGAATAGATTTGATAAGGCGGTGTTGAATTCTTGCACAGCCCTTTTTGCTTTGACCCGATCCTGTTGTTGAACACATGTTACGGGCATACACAGTTTATAACAACAACGTTGATGCTATGCTACAAAGACTTGAGAAAAATATATACCTGCCCAAAGCTCTCAGGGACGTGGTCGGCAATGAATGTAATGAATGTATCAGGATGAAGTGGCTGCCCAGCACACTCTGGCTTCAGCTGGAAGCCGGAATATAGTAGAAATAAGTTTATAAATTACTCCCTCAGTGTCTTAAATAAATATGTGACGTTCTTTAAATAAATACTAGGTGAATACCCCGCGCATTACGGCGGGATATGTTGCTTAATTTTTTTTATGATCATATTGATGCACTTGAAAAAAAGATTTTTTGAGATTTTTTAATAATTATTTGATGCACTTCGAAAGAGTAAAGATTTAAACTTTTTTAGATGAAGTAAATTATATTTCACCTGATAGATAACTAAGTAGCTGATACAATGCTTAATGAGGTTGCAGTTCAGTCATTTTGTCGAACACATTGAAAGCGAGGTGGGCAGCAACCGTGTTGCGGTAGAAAGGTAGCTTGGATGGATGGCTCACCGATAGGCTTGCGGGGCTTCAAAGCAATGCAGGAGGTCGTCGCCGTTCCGCCCTCAGCTCGACATCTGCGGCGGCGTCCTCGTCCTCCGGCTCCATCTCTTCTCTACTCTCAGCCTTGATGTCAACCATGGAAGGAAGAAATCCATGCATAGTCTCTCTCCCCTTGCTCTCACCAACCCAATCTGCACAAACAAATATCGCATAGTGGCAGGCAACACAGGCCGTAAAACAACACATGCATACCACTCTCTCTGTCGGTGGATGTAAAAAATCTCCACCTCGCTCATCTCTTTATCTCTTTGCCGGCAGGGAAGCCAGCAATCCCTTTCCCTTCGTGCCACCACTCTCAACTCCTTTTCCTCACACCTCATCTCTCTCCTGTGTGCCTCCCCACATCAGCTGGAACACGCCTGGAGCTCGGGGATGCCGTCGTCGATGTAGAGCTCGAGGACACCACCGTAGACTGGGAGCTCGGCCACACCGCCGTTGACCTGGAGCTCGGGGATGAAGAGGCTGCTCGATCTCGCGCACGCAGAGGGAGGGAGCGGCGGCCGGGCTCCGGATCTCGCGCAGCCGTCGGTGTGGAGGAGCAGGCCGTGGGGCTCTCCACCTCCTCGTCTGAGTCGCCTGGGCTGAGAGAGGATGCCGAGCCGCCGCGCCGGAGGAAGAAGGTTGAGCATCCGCGTTGGAGAGAGGGGGCGGAGCCGCCGCGCCGAAGGGAGGGGACCGCGCCAGCGTCATCGAGGAAGCCACGCCGGCAGAGCTGCTCAGTGATGGGTGGGGCGGAGCTTCAACGGTAGCTCTGCGGTGGGTCAGGGACGCGCTGCCCCAATGGCGGAGCCGCTGCTCGGCGATGGGTGGGGGCAGAGCTCCCACGCTGGGTCAGGGGGCGGATTTATTGAGAGGCGGCTGCAGTGGGGAGGCGGCGGGATCTGCGGCGCGCTGGTGGGGAGGGGGCGGGCGAGGGGCTAGCGACGGGCTCGAGGTGGGATGGGGGAGCCACGAGGATTTACTGCAGCGGGAGGCGAGAGGTGGGGACGCGAGGGGCCGGCGGCGGAATTGAAGATGCGGCGGGTGGAGAAGAAGGAGCGTCGCGACCCCGCGAGTGGAGAAGGAAGGGTCACCGGGCGTCGGGTGGGTGGGGATTGGGGTGGGTGATGACGTGGATGGCTGAGAGGCCAGAGAATGGAGACGGAGACAAGATCGGCGCCAATCCAATCATCATCATCAGTGGGAGACAAGGAGGACTCGCAACAAGAGAGGGGAGAGAGAGAGTGTACCGTTTTTTCTTCCTGCGACCAGAGGCCATCAGGAGGAGGAGTCCGTGGATCCATGGAGGGAGGCGGCGCCACAATGACGCGCACAGAGAGGCAATCGAATCAACTCGCTTGTAGCCAGGCGAGGAGAAATATATAAGGAGTCGAGAGAGCTAGGTTTTAGGCTTCGTTTGGCAGGGCTTCTCCGGCGGCTCCGGGAGCCGTTTTGGCCAAAGGGCGGACAAAAACGGATTCTGCGGCGAATCCTCTGAGAATTGCGGTCGCTGGAGCGTTTTTTGGCGACACAGAGCCGGAAATCGTAGCTCCCCCCCGGCTCCGTCCGCGACCTACCTCGTACGCACCGGCGGAGGGGCGGTGGAGGACGGGGGCGCGGCTCGGCGTCGGAGGAGGCCGACCGCGGAGGTGGTGGGTCGCACGGCTCACCGGCGGAAGAAGCTGGCTCGCCGATGGACGGACCCTCCTCCATGGCTATCGCGCTTGCCGTAGGTGAGCTCCACGGCCCCGCGGGCGAGATCCCCAGGCAATGTGCCGCCGCGGACGAGATCCGCATCCCCGTGAGCTCGAGCTCCCTGACTGCCGCACACGGAGCTGGAGGGCAGCACGGAGCTGGAGTCCGGCGGCCGGTGTTGCGCCGGGGAGGACGGCAGCGAGGGGCTCACGTAGGGGAGCTGGGAGAGGAGGCCGCGTGGTACTGGATGGGCGGAGTAGCCGGCGTCGGCGCGGCGCGCTGGAGGCGGACGGAGGAGGGCGCAGCGGCGCGGCTCGGTGGAGCGCGGCGCGTCACAGGGCAGAGCGGAGGTACACAGTCAGGAGAAGCTGTTTTGTGGAAATATGGAAATAAAAGAAATATGGAAATAAAAAGAAAATGAAAGGGCATTGTGGACATTTCACATTCTTATACAACTTACACAGTCAGGAGAAGCTGTTTTGCCAAACGTTTTCCTAAAACGGATTCAGCTCCCCCACAGAATCCGCTCCACCAGCACAACCACAGCCGGAGCCCTGCCAAACGCACCCTTAAGGGCGTCTTTGGGAGGGCTCCAGCTCCGGCTCCACGAGCAGCTCCAGGCGGAGCCCACCCCCGGCTCCGAAGCCGGAGCCTCGTGAAATGCGCTCTCTGGAGCACTTTCACCCGGACGGAGCCACAAAAGAGTGGCTCCGCCCGGCTCCACACCAAGTTTGCCGGCCCTGCCCTCGGGTGGGCACGGGCGGGAGGGCGATGGGGCGGAGAGGGCGGGAGGCGCTGGGGAGGAGCGCGACGGAGGCGCTGGGGCAGATGCGCCGGCGAGGCGGCGAGCGACGGAGCGGAGGCGTTGGGGCAGAGCGGGGCGAGGCGGAGGCACTGGGGTGGAGGCGCCGGCGGGGCGGCGCGCGACGGGGCGGAGGAGCTGGGGCGGAGGCGTCGGCGGGGCGGCGCGCGACGGGTCGGAGGCGGAGGGGAAGACCGTGGTGGCCCGCCGCCTCTATGTTGGGCCCTGGTAGGCCGCCGCCGCCGATCGAATGGAGAGGGGGCGGATGGCCATCTATATCGGCGGAATCGAGGCAGTGCGGTGGAGATGTGGGAGTTCTGGGCGGATGCGGGGTGGTTGACGAGGGGGAGAGGTCTACGGAGAGCTCGAGAAGATCCAGAGAAGAAGAGAAAAAAATAAAGAAGCAAATTGAAGGGAAAAAAAAGAAGGGCATTATGGACATTTCACCTTTTGTCATCCTTACACAGTCAGAAGAAGCCGTTTTGTCAAACGTTTTTTTAAAACGGCTCCAGCTCCACCAGAAGAGCCGCTTCACTAAAGGAGCTGGAGCCGTTTTAGGTGGCGCCGGAGCCCGCCCAAACAGGCCCTAAGCCTTGTGTTTTTGCATATGGGCTGTTGGGCTCTATTCGTCTTGGGCCGAGCGTATAAAGCTAAAGCTACCCAACTTAACATCCCAACAGTCCTTCTCACACCTAAATGCACCCAACAAACTGTACACAGCAAATCAACTCACTTGGATCTAACGGTCCCAACTGATGCTACCATCTCCTCTCACTCATACAACGACGATCACGACGCTCGCCGCGCGCGCACGAGGTCACAGGTCAGTATTTGCTCTGCGTCTCAACATGGACGGGCTCAGCTGTTCAGGTCTAGAAGATGCCAATCAAGGCATAATAGGCAGAAAAGCAACGTGTAATCAAGGGAATTAGCAAATATTCATGCCTAGATGCATTCAATAAGAGTTGTAATTGAACTCGCCGTCATACGATTGCTAATGTTGAGGTACCTGATTTACCATGAGATAAACCCGCTTTGCATTGCTACGTATTGATTCAGTATAATTGGTTGATAAAACATGATACCAAATTTATTGATTCACCTCTAGCTTATATATGTTTGGGTCTTTGTAATCAGCAGGGTTTGATTCATCATGGTAGGAACCAGAGCAGCGCAAGGAGGAAGTGATCACCTCCTAAAGGCCAAGGTGTCACTGGTTTATTTTTCAATTTCAATAAATTTATGCCTAGCATATGTGGGTAGGGCAAAGTTTCTTGCCTGTGGGGTTTATCATTTCTAGATTGTTCAGTTCATGATGAAGAATTATGGGCTTCTGTCCAGTTTACTAAAAAAAGTTATCATTTCGTAGGAAATCTTGAATCTATATTACCATTTTAGTGGAACCATACGATCCTAATGATATCTTACAAAATGACATTACAATTTTTGCTATAAAAAAAGATGTTTATATAAATGTGCTGCACTTTGAGGTTTTCAGCATTTCTTGGCGTAACTATAACTGCACAATGAAATCTGTTCCTTGGCTTATTTGCGCGGGATTTGTGTGATCCTCTGAAATATTTCACCTACAGGGAGTTAATGTTCCTACACACAATGACTGATACAGTCAACTGTGATTGCGGCGGATCGGAGGAAGAGCAGGAGCTGCGCGGCGGGGAGTTGGTCCGGCGCCCTGGAGACGGCGGCGAGCGCGAGCGGCGGAGCGAGGAGCAGCGCCTGCGCGCGGCCGGTGGCGGAGTGGGGCGCGGCGGCGAGCGCGGGGAGGTGGTCGTGCTTCTTGGAGGAGCAGCAGCAGCCGGCGGCGCCATGGTGTAGGCTTGCTGTTTATTGGAGTCGAGGACGGGGTTCATGTCCTTCAGGGCCTTTTGCTCACATCGGACCACGACGCCGGCGCCAGCTCGTACCCCTCCAGCTTCTCCAGGAGCGGCAGCGGCACCACCGTCGTCTTCACGGCGGCGGGCTTCTCCTCTTCCTCGTCGTCGTCGGTTTCCTCTTCATCGTCCTCGTCGCTGCTGTCTTCGTCATCGCCGGCTGCTGATGTCCAAGAGCGAGACGCTGGTGGGTGGCGGCCGGTAGACGACGTCTGCCACCGCCACGTCCGTGCAGTCTTGCTAGCTGTGCGGCTGGTGTGCTGTGGAGGAGACTATGAACAGCTGGTGGAGAAGAAGAGTTTGGAGTCAGATGTCGTGGAGGGAAGAGCTCCTCCAGAGTTTGTTTTTCTTTAAAAAAAAACGAAAGCTGCCGAGTTTTTGAGTGGCTGCCCCGCTCTCTGATAAGATGACGACGATGCGCGGGCTGCCTGCCTATTTTGTGCTAGTAGCTCATCCTATTTTGTGCAAAATTCATAGCTTTTTTTAATCTATAAAACAAGGAAAAATGTTGATGCATGGGGGGATTTAATCAGATGCAGTACATATATCTACTGTAGCCATAGAACCAAACAAGCATATTTTACACAATTCCAAAGATTTTTTTTTAACGAACAGGCACCAAAGTGTGCCTATTTCAGTAATTCCAAAGATTTCGAGACACAAAACTCTTCCAATTATTTTGAGACACAAGAGAACCCAACAGCATTCCAGATGGTGATCAACGTCTAGCACAAGAGACACCAGATAGCATGTACGGAGCGCACGCTACGCTACCGTGCTTGTGGCCATACGACGCTCCGTCACTGATGCTGACTGTGACCAAGTCACTTGCCCTCCTTTTGTCCTACAGGATCCATTTCCCAGCAATAACGCTGGCATTTCTATCACCACAATAATTATTAGTCTCAAGAACATACAGGTACCAAACGCCTCATAAAACCTTAGTCGCAAACAATTGGGCGATACAGGTACCAAAGGGAGATGGAGAATTGGAGATGCAGATAACGTTAACATCCCAGAACATCAGTAACGGGGGTACAAAAGTGTTAAGAGGGTAATTTCGGGTCCAACCATGCTGCTTGCACAAGCAACAATACATCTCTGGACTCTGGTGCTACCCACAGAATGTGTCCCACTCACATCTCTAAGGGGTGAGTTTGCAACTCTATCTACTCAGCCTAAATTAACCTCTTGGAGCATACGCCACTTGGCAAACAGGGACGACGCATATTCACAGCACGAACCCACATCTTATCACTAGCTTCGATGCCTGCACAATTAGCATCACCATAAATCCCACCAGATGCTACACATCTTGTGTTGCTTAAAAGGAACGAGCAAAACATTACAAGCAGATGCGTCACCTTTGGAGGATCATGGGGCAAACGATTCACTTATAACAAATGCTTGGACAAGACTCCGGGCTGCATGCATCTGGTCTGGTGTGCCAGATATTAAAACCGCAGTGTCCATCGCATCAGCTATAGGTTCAGCGACTGTTATCTTAGCTTCCGAAAACTGCACGCAAGTTAAACAGGTCAGGCACGCCTATGACACTAGCAATCGGACATGCTGTAAAAATACGGGTTGAATACAGACCTCACGAATCTTATCCAAACAACCTCCATCCTCACCACAGAGAGCAGGAATAACTAATCTTGGAACAAAGACCTCTGCAGTCAAGTTTGGCATCATGGATGACTGACCAGGACTGCAATGACAATTTTCGCAGGTTTCAAAACTTAAGTTCTTGATCAACAGTGGATATTATATAAAAAAAACAAGTTTCTGGGAGAAGAAACAAACCCGGAAAATCCACCGAGTTCTCTATGCTCCGCTCCCGGGACATCAGGTATTGGCATTGGATCACCAACATCATGCATGCCCTACAAAATTTGGGCCAGAATTGCATCAGTATAAGAAACATGGAAGTCTATAGAAAGATAGATGCATAATGCTATATCTGTTGATTTTGCTGCTCAAGCAGTAATTATCAGTTGGTTTGGTACCTTTGTTGTCCAAGGGGCAGAGATCCCATCCAATGGCCGTCCCATAAAATCTTTATGAAACAGGGATGAAGATTCATGGTTTCCCACATACGGACCAAACTGAGAATCTAACAAACCAAAAGGTGGATGCATATTAGGCCCCAATGCAGGCATTCTGTCTCGGAAAAGATGGTTACGAAGCCTAGCAGTTATCTGCATTAGTGCTTCTTGGACAGCTTCACACCCCCCGCTTATCTAAAAATAGCAATTTTGCAGATAATTAATAAAAAAAACAAAGGTAAAATATGATCTAGAATTTCATCAGGACAAATAAAGATCGCAATACATTCTTTCAACAATTAAATCATTCAGTACAGTAGTGCAACAAAAGCAGACCTGAATAACTTCATCATCTTCTGGGACACCCATCGGGATCTTGTCTTTGCTCAGCACTACTATAAATGCTCCTGAAAGCTTCCTCATTTCAGTTACGATACTACCTCCTTTGCCCAGAAGGCAACCAACTTGGTTGGGTGAAACAATCAGCCTACACATTGCAGGACCCTCCTTATCAGAGGTCGGCATAAGTTTGCGCTGCACATGCAGAATGGCATTCTGTGCAGGGGAGATTCCATCACCCGGATGCTACAGAACAAAAGAAAACATAAATGGATGCATCAGTAATCAGTGACTAGTCTCTCCTTTTAAAACTTCAAATAACAGTGGTAGTGAAATACTAAGAGATAAGTCCAAGGAAGTCCTACAATTCCTTTATGCCATTAGAGTTGCAAAAGGAAAAAGGCAAACAGTCACCAGATAAATTAATAACTCAATTAGAGAACAAGAGCAATTTAGCTAAGCAATAAATAACTACAATAAAATAAGAGCTATGCATAGAAAATTTGTTCATCCAGCCTTCTACTCACTCCCTGGTAAGTAGCTTAATTTGATTAAACTTTTATCCCATACAGTGGTACCAAGAAGGAAATCTGTATATGGAGCATGCAAAAAATACATTAACATTGCACTAACACTAATTGGGTCCAGAAAATTTGCGACTCAAGAAACATGGGATGGAGTTTGACAATAAAGCATATAGCTCAGCTGAATGCCATTTGCCCAGAAAGCAGGTCAGGAAATACATTAAATGGGAACAAATGTAAATGTAATACAGATATTTTTGCAACAAGAGATAATGAAGGTGCTTACCGCAGGTCCAGATATACTTATGATACGATCATCTGTTTTTGGAACAGTCTCGAGAACTTTTATTTCACAGCCAGTATCACTTTGGATAGTTTTAACAGTGTTTCCACCTTTGCCTATTACACTGCCAACCTTGCCTTTGGAACACAGTAACCTAAAGGAGAGGGGTTCTATAGGAACTGAGGCATGGCTGTGCATCGGAGCTTCAGGTCCGATAGGAAAAGGTCCATTGGCTTGGGGTGGCCCTTGCAAGGGGATATGGAAGTTAGATTGCATTCCTGAAGGAAAACCATCTGACTGGCTAAACAATGAGCGCGATGACGATCCAGACGAATGAATACCAGCAACTACATCAGATTCCTTGGGTGGATGAGCTAAGAGCAATTCAGCTACTGCATTCAGACCTTCCCTTACTGAGTCAACCTCTCCATTGATCTGTTTGAATGATATATGAACAAAGACCAAGAGCAAGAAATAAGTATATTATGTAATTGAATGATCTTACAACACGATCAAAGAAAATATATAGGAGACAGTAGATGAAACAAGATGATGAAATCCAATCCTGAAGATTATACCTGGCAAAGTCTGTCATTGGATAGTGCACATGATGGAAGGTTGTCCTTTGAAACACGGATTTCACAGCCATTATCAACTGACATTTGCTTAATCACACTACCACCCTTCCCCACAAGCCAACCAGCTTGGCTGTATAGCACCAATAATCGCAAAGAAACAGAAGTGTTCGCACTCGATGCATCCCTAGTTTCATTATCATCTTCAGCTGCAAAAATCCTATCGAAGACAAATAGAATGGCCTTCAGTGCTGACGGTACTGCTCTCTCCGGTTCGGACTTCATATCTTTTGCAACAGAAGGATCATCCTTTTCTTCCTTACTGTGATCTTTCTCTGAAGCATCCTTTTCTTCCTTACTGTGGTCTTTCTCTGAATCATCATCCTTTTCTTCCTTATTACTGTGGTCTTTCTCTGAATCATCCTTATCTTCCTTACTATTTTCTTGCTCTGAATCACCCTTCTGCTCCTTGATGTTGTCTTTCTCCGAATCATCCTTTTCCTCATTACAGTAGTCTCCCTCTGAACCATTTTCATCCCCCTTACTGCGGTTATTCTCTGGAGCATCTTTTTTCTCCTTACTGTTGACTTTATCCTTCTCATGGTCACCATGGACAGAAACAGCAACACCTCCATCATCCTTTCCTCTACTAGCTTCTACATCCTTCTCAGTTGTAGATATGAAAATGACTCTCTCGTCACAACCAAAGGCTGCTTTATCAACCCTAATTCTCACTCCAGTCTCTTGCCGTATCTTTGCAATAATGCTGCCTTCTTTACCAATTACATTCCCAGATTTTGAAGCAGGGCAAAGAATGCGAAAGCTGGGAACACCAGACTCTATTTTGAACGGAGATTTATGTGAGGAAGAATGCTTTGTCTTCTGCCACTTGCCCCGGCCATTGTGGTCTGAAGAATTTTTCTGAAACGGCCTCTTAGAAGGTGTCGCGCGTGAAGCCATGTCTTCTGGTCGATAAACAAGCAGATGGCAACAACAATAATGTCAAATGAGGTAGCACAGCAGAGAGCTCAAGAAACAAAAATATCTGCTTGTGCACCAAAAAAAAATGTGGGATCATCAATTGTTACAGTCAAGAAGAAAAGGTGGGACTGAACAAAATCCATCCCATTTCGCATATACTCCCTCCGGTTTGGTAAAAGAAGTCGTTTTGGACAAGGTTTGAGTCAAATATTGGGAATATAAATCATGAATAACTTTTAAGTCGTTGAGTTTAGAAATGTGAAAACTACATGAGTAGATTTGTCTTGTAAAATACTTTCATAAAAGTATACATATGTTAGTTTTCAATAATTATTTTTATAAAAATAGGAAGTCAAAGTTGTACTTTGGAGACCGTGTCGCTGTCCTAAACGACTTCCTTTACCAAACCGGAGGGAGTAAGTATACTGCTAGTCAGTGGCGGAGCTGGTGGCTTTTGACGCCTAGGGCCGCTTAGATAGCACTTAAACTACTCATGGTCTGTATAAATAAAAATCTATCTAACTAGTGCATGTAATTCCTTTGAATAAGCAATCCTTCCAGCTCTATGAAATATGATGATTGCAAACGAAGGGCGCCACTTCTTGAGTTCTTTTTCTCAATTTCCAACACAGAAGCAATGATTGTTGTAAAAAAAAACACAGAAGCAATGATAATGTTGTTGTGAATTAATGGTATCTATTACTGGTTCCAGTTGAAAACTACAATGACAACAGTGATGATTGGAGGTATCAACCAAACCCTATCTAAGAAAAATGAATTAGCACTCCATTACACAGAATTCTACAAGTGATGTATTCTTGCATTCCAGAAAACCATACTAATCAGTATGAGCATAAATTACAGGCGTAGGAGCAGGAGAGAAAAAGATCTCAATATCCTAGTCCTCTTATTCATTGAGTAATAACATTCTACAGTCTACAAAATGAGGCATAATTTTGAAGGGTTTCAAGCAGAGCATATGGCTCATGAGGAATTGGGGATTGCCATACTTGGGATTCAAACTGACCTGCTTGAGCTTGGCAGCTCGGGGAAGACGGACTGGGGCACCCGCCGGCCGCCGGCCACTCACCTCACGCGGTCACACCCTCGCTAGGCTGCTGGCACCTTGGGGCTTGGGGCTTGGGGACTTGTTGATCTGGTACAGAAGTGGGAGATGGCCACGCAGCGGCACCGCGCCTGGTCTCCGACTCGCCGGTGCCGACCGTCGGCCGCCGCTAGGGTTGCGCGAGATGCCGCGACACGAGCGACGCAGCGCGAGCAGTTGAGCAGGCCGGCCAATTTGCTACAAGCAGGCCAACCAATTTGTTGGGCCGTCGATGGTCTTGGCCTCTTGTGCTGGCAGATGAGGTCCACACTGTACAAGGATGTTTGATGAACTATGGAGAACTACAGGGGGTATGTGAGTGGTTTTTTGCGTCACGCCTAAGGCCATAGCCTTAGTGGCCTTAGACCAATCTCCGCCCTGCTGCTAGTAATCGGTAGGTTGCACACATTTAGTAGCCTCAACACTAGTTATACTAGCAGAATCAGGGGTGGACGCAGGATAGGACATAGGGTTTGCACATGTACGCCCGATAAATTTTGCAAAACATCAACTTTACTGCATATGGCAAACCCTCGTAAGAATGCCTTCGCGTTTTGTATATATGTTTCCCCACAACGAAATTGTTGTCACGGTCAGATCCGAATACAAACAGGATTTGGGGTGTTCGATTTTCGCACAGCGGGAAGGGAAGGGAATGGGCGGGTGTACCTGGCTGACGCTCGTCGCCGGCGAAGCTCCCTGCGAAGATTGGCCAAGGGCGGCGGTGCACGCGCTGTCCTCTTATGCCGCTAGAGAGAAGAGAAGGGGGGGTCGAAGGCGTGGCGCGGAGAAGGACAAAGGAGGATGAACACAACGCACGCGTTGGGAATTTGGGATCGATCTCCACAGGCTAGCAAAGGTGGGGCGGAGTGGCTGCTGTATCTGATGGATGGATGGTGCGAGGTGGGGGAAGTGGGCTCGCCGGGGGGCGGAGTGCGTCGATCTGCCGACTGGTGTGAAAGGACCTTGATGTCGCCTAGAGGGGGGGTGAATAGGCGTGACGACCAAATTAAACTCTTCTTCCCCGAACACTTGAGCTGACAGTGTTCCACCGGTCAGACCGGTGGTGATGACCGGTCAGACCGGTCAAGCACTGGACTTCACAGGAGGCACCGGTCAGACCGGTGAGCCTCACCGGTCAGACCGGTGTAGCACAGAGCACCTGCAAAAACAACTTCAAGCACCTCTTGACTTCTAGCACGAACCAAACTTGGTGAGTGGCCTTTGTAGATGATCACAAGCAAGGTAATGAGCCCTGCACACACAAGTAGCACACCCAAGTAGATCGAAGCGGAAGCAAATCAAATATGCTAGAAAAACAACTTAGAGAGTCAAACCACACGAAGAAACAAAGGATTTGTTTCCCGAAGTTCACCACCCACTAAGGAATGGCTACGTCTCCGTTGAGGAGCTTGTAAGGGACAATTCCCACAACAAGCCGGGTCTCTTTCAACCACTTTCCTCCTTTCCACTAAGGGGATCTTTTTCACGAAGAGGCAAGATCGCAGCCGTTACAAACTTCGCGCTGCTCACCACAACCTTGGGAGCTAGCCGGCGACGCCTAGCCGTCTAGGAGGCAAACCTCCAAGAGTAACAAACGCTTCAAAGCTTGTAGACGCGAAACCAAAGTGCTCAAGCTATGAAAATGCTCTTGTTAGCTCACAAGGTCGCTCTTGAGCTCACTCTCTCAACCCAACACCAAGGATATGGCTTGAATCCACAAATCTCACAAAGAGAGGGTTGGGGAGAACCACTAAGGCTTAGAGCTTGTTAGGAATGGCTTGGGACCTCAGCAATGTCACTAGAAACAGCAACCTTCAACTGAAGAAGGCTTGGGGTATTTATACCCCTCAAAGGAGGAAATTAGCCGTTAGTCCACGGGCGGCACCGGTCAGACCGGTGCCCCACACCGGTCAGACCGGTGTTCAAAAAACTAGCCGTTGGGGCTAGCGGCACTGGTCAGACCGGTGCCACTGACCGGTCAGACCGGTCAGGCCCGAGACACCCCAAAACCCTTTCTAAGATTCTAATACTTCACCAAAGAGATGAAGTGACTTAGGTTAGATTAGGAGGGTTTGTTAGCACACTCTAAAGCTCTTAAGGCTAGATCTCACTTAGGTCAACTAATGAGCACTTTGATTTGGTCAACTCGCTAAGTTGCATCCCTCTTGATAGTACGGCATACCTACACTCAAGAATAAATAAAAACACTTTGTTGATCTCTTGAGCTTGGATATCTTCAATCTTACCATACTTGATCAATATTCACTTGAGGGCTTTCAACATAGCCTTTGACTTGAGCACGTCCATACTTGAGCTAATGACTTAGGATCTTTCCATCTAGCATAGGAATGCACACTTGAATCCATAAGTCACTCCATATTGCCAATCTTAACATGGTGATGACTTGCATTGCTTCCCTCAGTTAAGGTTTGGATATGATACTTGGAGACCCCACGGATGCTAGAACTTCACCTTAGCAAAGCACGAAATGGCGGCTTAGCTACGACCCCAAAGATTGCTTAGTCCCTCACCCTAGACATCTCGGTTGATCTCTTCATCACTTATCCAATCCACTTTTGAGTTCCACTTGTTTCATACACAATTAACCTTCATTTGAAAACCCGCTTCAAATGCTTGATCTTGATTGACAACGAATGTGCAAGCTTCCAAATTAGAACCATAATGTGTACACTCATCCTTATGTCATCTTTCAACAAACACATGAAGCCTTGCATTTGACTTAGAGAATTACTATCTTCTCTTTTATGATCCTTGTAATTTTAATCAAGCTACGTCTTCATATGGGAGACCATGAATTGACCTTCTCAAATTATCCCAATATTTGTCTTCATTTATTACTTGATATTTGTCACTTATGCATTAGGATCATCCATATATTTGTCTTTTCCAATGTGAGCCAAATAATATTCATCCATAAATAAGTACTTTAATAATTGCTCATGAATATGTAAACAAAACCTGCTCACAATCTTAGACAAATATATTAGTCCTTTAATCGCCTTGTCATTCAATTCACCAAAATCCACTTAGGGGCCTAGATGCTCTTTCAATCTCCCCCTTTTTGGTGATTGATGACAACTCGATTAAAGCTTACAAATAAAACATTAAAGTGCATTTTAGATTCTTAGATATAGCCAGAGCTCCCCCTTAATTTGTGCTTAGAGTTGAATTTCAAAAATTTGGCCTCAAATGCCAATAGCACAAATTTGGGAGAAAGCGCGAGTGAGCTCCCCCTATATCTTAGAATCAGTGGAGTGCAACAAGTGTAAGCGACAAATGAAAATCCGTGATGCGTATGACAGGTTATGCACAAAGCAAAGAACACGAGTGCTGACTAGGCAGCACCGGTCAGACCGGTGCACCTGACCGGTCAGACCGGTCAGGTCCAGCCAGCACGCCTGACTAGGCGCCACCGGTCAGACTGGTGCCCCTGACCGGTCAGACCGGTCAGGTCCAGTCAGGGCACAAAGTAAAAGGTGTGCGTGCTATTTGGTCCAAAGTGATCAGGCCGGGGTTGCAAGCCGGCTTAGATCACTTTGCTCCATTTAGCCAACACAAACAATACATCATTCAATACAAGCATCACAATCTAGCAATAAAGTCGCTTAATTATTACAATAAAGGTTCAAACACACAGTAGCACTCACACAAATGTTCTCAAGACCACTAAGATAAGGTTCTAGCTTATTACACAGCTGCTCTCAACAGCCAGCCAGCACCGGTCAGACCGGTTCCCTGCACCGGTCAGACCGGTGCAACACAGACAGCAACTCTGAGTTTACGTCTTTAATCCAAATCTTCTCCCCCTTTGTCATCAAGCATCCAAGAAGGGCCTGGAGAAGAAGTAGCCGTCGATCACTGTCCCTGAGATCCGTCTCCTGGTTGAGAGCTCCCTCCTATTTGAGAAGTGTCAAGAATCCAATGCATAGGAGAGTTTAGGTAAATGGAATCAGAGATAGTGATTTCAGAGGGATGAGCTATGGGAGCACTGTCTTTACCATAGTAATATGGATTATATCCAAAGATCTCGGTGGAGAAGCGAGCGCCCCAATCTTGTCCTTGCTCGGACGGTGGAGGAGGTGGAGGAGCTTGTTCTTGTTCCATGGAGTGAGAAGAACCAGGTACATCCGGGTGAGGGGGTACAAACGGTGGAGGTGGAGGAGGAGCCGATGATGAAGACCCTTGTTCTTGCCCGGACTCAAAAAACATAGGCCCATATTGATTAAGCATGTCGGAGTTGACCCATCCTCTCATCCTATCCTCGAAGGAGGGTATCTCAACCTGTGGAGACTCAGGAGAGGGAGGAGAGCGAGGCGGTTCAAACCCTTGAGCGTTGTGCATCAACTTCATCGTGTCCCTCATTTGCTTGTTTGCCCTCCTAGACCTTTGTTGCTCCACTTGGATGTCATGCTGACTCCTACACATGCCAAATATAAAATTGAGGAGCTTCCTCAATGGAGAAGTGGACCTGCGGGGCCTGTGCTGCTCCCAGCCTCCCCACCGGTCAGACCGGTGCTCAGCACCGGTCAGACCGATGACGGCCTGAGGGCCTGACTGTGGCTGATCTGACTGAGTAGTGCCTTCTTCTGTGATTCCTTCCTCATGGCCAGGTGCTTGCTCTGCTCTAGGGGATGGAACCCTTGGATTCTTGCTAGGATTGAGCTTCAATGGCTTGTGTGTCACATTTTTGGGAAACTCCGTCTTTGCAACCTTTTCAATCATATACATGATATAGGGACTGTAGCTGCAAATCTTTTTGGGGTCCTCTGATAGATGCTTGATTTCTTGCCAAATGAAATCCCCAACACTAAATTCCGGAGCTCCCGGCCTTAAAGCAACCATCAAGTTTTTCTGAAATTTTGTGATCTCAGAGGGATTCCCATCTCTCGGTGTAATAGACACCCTAAGGAGTCTATTAAGTGCAGCATAGTAGGTATAGAGATTCTTCACCTTCCCATAATAAGCATGGTCACCTCTCGGGTACATAAGGTGCAAGGCGCTCTTGTCGAGCTCCCCTTCATCATGGAGCTGCCTTAAGTCCTTGTCTCCTGCCATGATCCCAAAGCACCTCAAGAACCTGGGGAAAGTGATGGAATACCTCTGGGCATTGGTCATCCAAATCATAGCCCTCTCAGTACCAATGTGTCCAAAGTGCACGGTGGCATAAAACTGGGCTATTATCTCCTTGTTCCAATCTTGTCGGAAACCCATAAGCTCCTTGACCCTTTGCCTCTCACAGTTGCTTATGACTTCATTAAAAATGGGGTCATTCTTCCTAGCCATATGCCCCCAATCCACATATTGTGCCTTATGAGTGATTTTGGGCTTTTTGATGATTACCGTAGCATAATAATCCTGCTGAAACTTAGCCCAAAACCTTGGATCGGATGCGGTCCTTGCCTCCTCATAAGGGTTCTTATCCCTCAACTTCTTTAGGGCTTTAGTCATGCCCGAACCATGGTACTTTACTGGCCTGTCAGGATAGATATAGGTGGGTGGCATGATCTTCAATCTACCCTGGTCATCATCATCCTCATCCATGGCATCCACATCCTCTTCTTCTTCCTCATCCTCCTCATCCTCATCCATTGCCTCGTCGGAGTCATCATCATCAGACCCAGCCTCCTGGTGCCTCTTCAGCTCAAATTGTCCCTGAAAGGTCTCATCCTCAACATTGTCATCACTGCTAGTACCGGTGTCACCTCCAAGGTCAGGTGCCTCTGCACTCTCTCGAGCTGAACGACGTCTCAACCTTTTGCCGCTGACATTTATGGTGCTGCCCCCTTCCCCAAAGTCACCGGGGGCAGTCCCTCTGCGAGCATGCACCTCTTCTCTTCTCTTCTTAGCACCCTCCTTTTCCCTGACCATGGCTGCTGTCCTGAGTCACAAAAAGGATGACAAGAGTGTATTAGACTCTAGGAACCAGATTGAATCGATATAGAAGAATATTCTTGAAAGTACAGAACAATTGGGTCTGCTCTGGGCCACACCGGTCAGACCGGTGTTGGGCACCGGTCAGACCGGTGCCACCCAGAACAGAGCCAATTGCCCCAACATCCAATCTGAGCAGCTATGACTCTAAGATTTGGTCTAGATAGACATGAGACAACCTAATACAGATATGTGTTGAAAAGCATGAAGAAAACAAAATTTGGGACTGGACACGCGCCACCGGTCAGACCGGTGACGGCCACCGGTCAGACCGGTGAAGGCCGTCCGACCCCAAATCTTGGGTTCTCACAATGTGTCCAACGAAACTTTATGGATCTATAGGCATGTCTTCTAGGGGTTCTCAGGAGATGATATACCAAAGGAAATTCAAATCTTTGCACGGAGTAAAGAGATCGGGCAAAACGAAGATTTGAATACCTTTGGAGAGAAGAACTTGAATGGAATTCAAAGAACTCGAAGGGGGAACTGAAGAGGGGCCTTGGGAGATCCTTTTGCTTCCAATCTTGTGGTCTTTCCTTGGTTGAATCTTCAAATCTCCATGGGAGAAAGGAGAGGTGAGAGGAGGGAAGGAGAAGACCTTCACGGTTTTGGATGAGGTGAATGCTGGTGAATAATGGAGGAGAGAGAGAAGGAAGGGGGTAAAGGATAGATTCTTTTTACTGTGGGCTCACGGGTTGCAGTCGGGCGTCACCGGTCAGACCGGTGCGAGCCACCGGTCAGACCGGTGGCTACACTTGGTCGAGCCAGTGAGCCTTTAGCGGTAGTTCCGACCCGTTCTCGGTAATACCGAAGATTTTGATAATTTCAACAGAGAAACCATATCGGTAGAACCGACGTAGCCTCGGAAGTTCCGATCCTTCTCTTCCATTTTGCGAAAATTCCTCTGAAAACTTCTTCTGGTATTTTAAAAGACACTTTGCATCCACTTAGGTCTCAGAAGAAGGAAGATGTGACTTCAGGGGTACCACCGGTCAGACCGGTGGTGGGCACCGGTCAGACCGGTGCTCCCCTGAGAAAAAGGCTTCGAGCCAAAAAGAGAGATTTTGATCCTAGTTCTTTCAGAAGTTTTGGATAAGAGATAAAGAGTTGATATTGATCCAAAATTCATCAAGTCTTGAAAGAATGGAGGATAATCCAATTTATTTGATAATTCTTGATTCTTCCAAGAGAGAGATAGATAAAAAGGATTTATGGACTTGAGAAAATCTTCTTAATTGTGACTAGCCATCAATCAAACAAAGGGAACTATAGTCACAATCAAGTTGATTGGGTCACAAAGACCAAGAATCAAATATTTTTCAAAATGAGCACACTTCCTACACATACTAGTTGATTTTTCGAAAAGTCTATCCTATGTCACAAAGTGCATGCATCCACTTCAAATGAATGGCTTTTCAAGAATATTTGACTCATACCTTCAACCTCGAGACACAAAGACGAGGGAAAGCAAAGGTATCAACCAAATATCTAGGGAGGCACACAAAAATTCACTTGAAGCAATTACATGCTAAGGATGGCACACTAGCATGGTATTATGGCCTAGATGCATTACGGTTTTCAATGAGGTTCATGGAAACATACCTTTGCCTTGAGACCATTTCATTTGTGCATATATTTGAATTTTGAATGGTGCTAGCTCTTACTTATCTTTAGGGAGTTATACTTATCAAGAGCTTGCTTAGGGATGCACAAAAGAGTGAGACTACAAGATCACTAGAAGAAATTGTTAGCCCCACAAGTGACTCAAGTGTTGCAATGAGCTCCCCCTTAAATAGTGCTAGAGATATTTTGAATTTCTCGAACGAAGCACTTTATTCAATTAAGAACTTGGTGAGGCTCATTCCAAACTTGGTCACGACACATAAATGATTTATTAATTGAAATGTGTCGAGTCTCTCATTACCTTTGACGCCAAATCACCCTTTTTCTTGAAAGTTGGGTCATTCCCGGGTCACCCGGCCATAGGGGTCGGGTCACCCTGCAGCACACAGAGGCGTACCGGGTTACCCGGGCACAGGTGCCGGGTCACCCGTCCAACAGCCTCACTGGGCCGGCACCGGTCAGACCGGTGCTTATCACCGGTCAGATCGGTGACCCCCAGTGATCACTCCTTTGGTGATTTTCAATTTCTTGTCCCTTGATTGAGTCAACACATCACTAATTTGAAACCGAGATGTCATTGAACTCAAGATTTATATGAATTTGCCCTTCACATAGCCAATTGATCAAACGTGATTTCCATGCCTTCTAACCATGTGTTCAATGCATCTCTTTCAACCTGCAAGCTCAGCAAACACTTCTTGGTACCCAATACTTGTTGGGTCCTATTGGGTTAGCCACAAGGTGCTTAGGAACCCAAATGGCTCTCATGCTACATTGAGGTGAACTAATCTCCCTCATAGCACAAGTTCCATTCTTATCGCTCCTAAGCTTATGGAAATCATAATGGACTAGATTTGATTTAGGAATGTTACCATTTGGACAATCTTTGCCCATGTGACCCTTTTGACGGCATTCATAGCAAATGCGGCTTTTGTTCTTGTTGGTCACACCATTCCTTGTAATTTCTCGTCCATGCTTGCTACTGAGCCTTGTTCTTGTTGAAGAGGTCTTCTTTGCTTGAGGTGGGGCTGCCCTGGCCGGCACCGGTCTGACCGGTGGCATGCACCGGTCTGACCGGTCACGGTCAGTGCCACTGCCCATCTTCACGCTTGGGCACGAGTCGGCAAAGTGACCCTTCTCTCTGCACTTGTAGCACACTCTCCACTTGTTTGAGCTTCTAGGCTTCTTGGAGAGCGATTCTTGTGCCTTGTGCTTGGTTGGGCGACATTGGGACTTGACTTGCCCAACCTTGCTCTTTTCTTGAATCTTGTGCTTGTGGGTCCTTGTATGTAGTTGAGGGGTTGAGCTAGTGACGGTTGATCCCTTCTCAAGCTTTTTCACCATGTCTTCACGGTTATCTTGAGAAGGTTGCACTTTGCTCTTCTCCTTCAACACATACAAGTCTTTTTGAAGCTTTTCAACCTCTTGCTTGAGTTCATCATTTTCTTTAGCAATGAGGTCATCACAAGATTCTACAAGTACATGCTCAATGCTAGATTGGCTTGCTTGAGACAAACAATCATTAACGCAAGATAAATCAATTTGAACTTGTGAGCATGTGCATGTGTGAGATAGAGGTTGCATAAATTTTACCGATGAAAGCACAACCTCATGGGCTATCTCTAGTGTTGCATAAGAATCGACAAGCTTCTCATAGGAACACTCAAGTCCCTTGTGATCGGCTTGTAGAGCCATATGCTCACTAGTGAGCTTTCCTAGCTTTTCTTCAAGCCTTTCATTTTCTTGATCCACTGCAGCTACACACGCAAAGGATTTGATAACCTTATCATATTGTCTAGCGAGTGAATCATACTTACAAACCAAGGAGGCATTCTCGGATTTGAGAGCCTCAAGTTCCTTGGCCAAGGAGCTTGAAGCTTCATTCTTCTCAATCTTTCCTCCCTTGGTCCTTTTCTTCTTTTCCTTCTTGGCCATCAAGCAAATAGTTGTGCCTCTGCCAGCACCGGTCTGACCGGTGAGTGCCACCGGTCTGACCGGTCCCTGCAGAGGGACAGGGTCTTCGCTTCTTTGGCCTTCTCCTTGCTTGGGAAGTGACACTTGAGGCTCAGTGATGTTGAATGACGACATATAGCTCTCCTCAAGTGCCGTCATCATGGTTTGCTCTTGATCAATCCATTTGGGCCTTTCATATTCTTCACGAAGAATCTCCCAAATGGCGTGTGCATCAATCTCAAGTTTCTCATAGATGAAGTCCTGCACATCATCACTCAAAGCACTACAAATATAGTTAAATACTCGAGAGTTGCATTGCCAACACTCTAAGTCCTCTAGGGATGATTTTGACAAGTCGATTTTGGTTTTCCTAAGGTGAGGAGGTAGAATGCTAGCAACAACAATCTTCTCGGCAAGTGGACCCATGGTCCTAATGCGATTGAGTACATGAATTGACCAAGATGCATAGTTTGAGCCATCTAGAGCTAGAGGCTCAAACGGTACCTCACGAGTTGTCGACATCGAAGAACTCCAAGCGGTTAAGCTCGAATCGGAGCACCAAGCTCTGATACCAATTGAAAGGACCTTGATGTCGCCTAGAGGAGGGGTGAATAGGTGTGACGACCAAATTAAACTCTTCTTCCCTGAACACTTGAGCTGACAGTGTTCCACCGGTCAGACCGGTGGTGATGACCGGTCAGACCGGTCAAGCACTGGACTTCACAGGAGGCACCGGTCAGACCGGTGAGCCTCACCGGTCAAACCGGTGTAGCACAGAGCACCTGCAAAAACAACTTCAAGCACCTCTTGACTTCCAGCACGAACCAAACTTGGTGAGTGGTCTTTGTAGATGATCACAAGCAAGGTAATGAGCCCTGCACACACAAGTAGCACACCCAAGTAGATCGAAGCGGAAGCAAATCAAATATGCTAGAAAAACAACTTAGAGAGTCAAACCACACGAAGAAACAAAGGATTTGTTTCCCGAAGTTCACCACCCACTAAGGAATGGCTACGTCTCCGTTGAGGAGCTTGTAAGGGACAATTCCCACAACAAGTCGGGTCTCTTTCAACCACTTTCCTCCTTTCCACTAAGGGGATCTTTTTCACGAAGAGGCAAGATCGCAGCCCTTACAAACTTCGTGCTGCTCACCACAACCTTGGGAGCTAGCCGGCGATGCCTAGCCGTCTAGGAGGCAAACCTCCAAGAGTAACAAACGCTTCAAAGCTTGTAGACGCGAAACCAAAGTGCTCAAGCTATGGAAATGCTCTTGTTAGCTCACAAGGTCGCTCTTGAGCTCACTCTCTCAACCCAACACCAAGGATATGGCTTGAATCCACAAATCTCACAAAGAGAGGGTTGGGGAGAGCCACTAAGGCTTAGAGCTTGTTAGGAATGGCTTGGGACCTCAGCAATGTCACTAGAAACAGCAACCTTCAACTGAAGAAGGCTTGGGGTATTTATACCCCTCAAAGGAGGAAACTAACCGTTAGTCCACGGGCGGCACCGGTCAGACCGGTGCCCCACACCGGTCAGACCGGTGTTCGAAAAACTAGCCGTTGGGGCTAGCGGCACCGGTCAGACCGGTGCCCCTGACCGGTCAGACCGGTCAGGCCCGAGACACCCCCAAAACCCTTTCTAAGATTCTAATACTTCACCAAAGAGATGAAGTGACTTAGGTTAGGTTAGGAGGGTTTGTTAGCACACTCTAAAGCTCTTAAGGCTAGATCTCACTTAGGTCAACTAATGAGCACTTTGATTTGGTCAACTCGCTAAGTTGCATCCCTCTTGATAGTACGGCATACCTATACTCAAGAATACATAAAAACACTTTGTTGATCTCTTGAGCTTGGATATCTTCAATCTTGCCATACTTGATCAATATTCACTTGAGGGCTTTCAACATAGCCTTTGACTTGAGCACGTCCATACTTGAGCTAATGACTTAGGATCTTTCCATCTAGCATAGGAATGCACACTTGAATTCATAAGTCACTCCATATTGCCAATCTTAACATGGTGATGACTTGCATTGCTTCCCTCAGTTAAGGTTTGGATATGATACTTGGAGACCCCACGGATGCTAGAACTTCACCTTAGCAAAGCACGAAATGGCGGCTTAGCTACGGCCCCAAAGATTGCTTAGTCCCTCACCCTAGACATCTCGGTTGATCTCTTCATCACTTATCCAATCCACTTTTGAGTTCCACTTGCTTCATACACAATTAACCTTCATTTGAAAACCCGCTTCAAATGCTTGATCTTGATTGACAACGAATGTGCAAGCTTCCAAATTAGAACCATAATGTGTACACTCATCCTTATGTCCTCTTTCAACAAACACATGAAGCCTTGCATTTGACTTAGAGAATTACTATCTTCTCTTTTATGATCATTGTAATTTTAATCAAGCTACGTCTTCATATGGGAGATCATGAATTGACCTTCTCAAATTATCCCAATATTTGTCTTCATTTATTACTTGATATTTGTCACTTATGCATTAGGATCATCCATATATTTGTCTTTTCCAATGTGAGCCAAATAATATTCATCCATAAATAAGTACTTTAATAATTGCTCATGAATATGTAAACAAAACCTGCTCACAATCTTAGACAAATATATTAGTCCTTTAATCGCCTTGTCATTCAATTCACCAAAATCCACTTAGGGGCCTAGATGCTCTTTCATGGTGGCGCCGCCGCCTCGCCGTCCTAGGTTGAGCAAGGGCTTACGTGCAAGGAGAAGGGGGTATTTTAGTCATTTTTTCGGTATTGCTCCGTGAAGTATTGTTTTTCTTCATTGTTATTGCCTCGCTTCCTTTTTCCCAACCGGTGAACATTGACATGCTAGGGGTATTTTTATCTCAGTGAACACCTTTTGTGCAATCTAACAGAGTGCTAATTGTGATACACATTTCCATCTTTCAATGATACTTTATGGGCTACATTCTTTTAGTGATATTTTCCGACCAATTTTCCCTTTGAGCAATAGAATGAAGAGGATACTAGCAGCAACAATACAAGAGAGTTGCAAACTTATAATCAATTTTACATGGAATCAAAACCAAGAATTATTTGACACAATTTAATATATAAAATCAGGGTACTAGTTTAGTCTTCCTGCAAAAGTCATAGCGAGCTCTTAGAAAATGGACGGGTATTGTTCGTCATGGATGTTAGAGGCAATAGAGATATCGGTACAAGGAGGGATATCAATGGCCACGGACGATAGTAGAAGGGTTCTACTAAGGCTAGAGTTGAGCATGAGGTGGTGGCAACGAGGGTACCGCCCCGGATCCAAGAAAGAAAGCAATGTGAACAAGATGACTAAGTGCAGATGAGAGGAGCAATGGTGTGCATGGACAAATAACGCATCGACATGATATGTTTGGTGAAATAGTGGTCTTTTCATATTAGGTCACGCCCAAGTAGATAAAACAAGAGTTGAAGAGGCTCTTGACTAAAACATATTAGAATAAACCTTTCCCTCTATTCACCACCTCGAATTCAAAAGTTTTTGCACGGAGAATCAACTTGATGTCACAACAATGTTTTTTGCACTATGAATGGATGGGTGATAGTCCATAGGAATGAGAATGAGAATGAGAAAGACCAGACAATGTCGCATGTGACTATTACGGTGGCAAAGGGGAAATGTGTTTAAAAATAAGTTAACATTATCAAATCATCTTTTTGATTTTGATTTTGATTTTTATAAGGGATGAAAATTGCTCACTGCCATAGATAAATATATGTTGTTCTTTTTTGCAATCAGTTGTCTAGACAAGCAAAAGAAAAATCACTTTAAACATGATATTGCATGAGATAACATCGAATAAAATGGTTTTATTAGGTAAACTTTCCTTACACGAATGTTCATAATACTCGTGATATGTTTGCAACTTTATAGCGAAAATACGTCATTGCGTGCGTCATTCCATAGTATAAAAGGGGCAGAGTGGGTTTGTGCTCGCGTTTTTTTAGAGAAGCCACGCAAAGAGTGGTATAGTTGTCTCAACCTTTGTCTACCTCTTGATGATCATATTTGGTATCGTGAGGGATTCGGAAGCTCTCTAGAATTTGATGTTATCCCCTCTTCAATAGACAATTGATCGCCAAACATCATGTCAAATCCGCTAGCATCCAACTCTCTTCATTTTTTGGCTTTATATACACTCTCTCGGATTGGTGGTTGGTTATTGACTCAATCCGACCATTTTCTTATGACGAAGATGCAGGAAACTCAACTATTATTCGATTTCTTTGAAAGATTCAGATTGAGGGTGATGTGTGTGTGGGTAAGTTATATATGATTTGTAACTATAGTTTTTTCTTCGATCGAGTTCTCCATACCATTGCTTCAACAATCTTTTGCGACTAATCTTAGCAACCAGATAGACATATATATTCATTTTTCTTCATATACACTTGTGGATATGTACCAACAATATTGATAATAAGGGTCATCTTTATCCAGGTTCATCTCAGTTACGTGCCCCGTGATAAAAGATTTGCAAGCAAGGGAGCACCACCGCGCGCCGTATCTCATGTATTCAGCCAAATGGAAAAAAGATAAGTTGGTCTGATTTGTTTTATTTATATTATTTTTGGTGGAGTGACATTTAATTCCTTAGCATGGCAAATAACTAAATCTTACTAGCTTGACTATCATGATCGCCCATTTTCAATTTACTGTTTTTTTTAATCTAGTAGACAACTTAACCCATCTCTCTTTTTTATACGGATTAGTGATCTTTCGATATATTGCACCCACACAATGCAAGTAAATTTTTGCACAAGGTATGGCAGCCAACTTACACGAGTTAATTACTCACAGCAATGAATCATCAAAAAAAAAAAAACTCTTGTCCTGCCAACATTTTCTGGCTAGACTTTTGTTCCACGCACAGCACTAGTAGCAGGATCTGATGGGATGTGAAAAGACAACTTTGGTGAGCAGAAGAGTGTAACAAAAATCAAAGGATCTAACAACTCGACCATCTAGCTAGGCCATCATGCATAGCTATAAGAGCACGTAGGAACAAATTAAAAGGGCGCATGAAAATGCAAGGTGTGGCTAAGCCATACGAAGTGAATTTTTTATGTATATCATTACAAGTAACCGATGACTTGTTAAGAAAAGTCCATTTTTATTCCACAAAAAAGCAGCAAGCAATTCAACCTTATTTCCATCCTAAAAGTGTACTAGCTATGATGGACCTTTTGACGTGACATGCATACGACAATATAGGGGTGTGTTAGATCTTGCTGAAAGATGGAGCATAGCATCATCAAGATGATGAGCATATAGTAAACTAATAACCACGAGACCGACAACCCGTTTGTCACACGTAGGAAGCGGGAAATATCACACATGGAAGCGCCAAGCAAAGGATTAGTGGCTCCCGTTTTTTTTTAACAACCTCCCGTCCGTGTTAAAACGAGGGAGAGGATAGAGGAGGAGCACGCACGGCCATCACGTGGGGGGTGGGCCCCGCGCACGCCTTTTCGTGCGCTTAACCCCTCCCTTGATCACCGTTAACAAGGCACGTCGCTAATCCCCCGGGCTAATTAATCATCGTCCACCGAAAGGCTCACCCACCGCCCACGTCAAAAAGGTGGGCACCCACCTGCAGCAGCGGCGCGGGCCCACCGCGTCAGTCACCTGTTTCTAATGCGGCAAGGGACTTGATGATGATAAATAAAAGGCCTAAAACGTGTCAAGGGGCCTCACGTTTTCCTTAAATCCCTTCACGTTTCCCACCACCACCACCTGTCTATCTATCTCGTCGCGCACCCGACCCCGCGACGTGCGTGTGGCTGAGCAGTGGGGCCACGGGAGCGGTGGTCCCACCCGTCAGTGGCGCGCGCGCGTACTGTATCCAATCCCGCACCGCAGCGGGTGGGTCACGTGGCGTCACGAGCCCCTCCTGAATGAGAGGCCTGCACGTGCTCACGCGGAGCCAGTCTGCTTTCTTCTGCTGGCTCACGGCTCTCCGTACGCTGGAGCCCGAGCCGACGAGCTGAAGCGGGTTCACGTGAAGTGAAGGGCCCAGCCAGGCCCGCTGCTGCTGGATCCTCTGTGCGTGCTTATCCGGCCGCGCCAGGCAGGACCCCACCCAGCAGGGCCCAACCGCGTCAAGCGAAGCCAGCTGAAAAAAATTGATTCGCACACTGCTTTTCAAAGGACAATCATCCTTTACACATGTAACTAGTTACGGATTACCACCGTCACATGACTACATTGTGACATACTCTAGATCGGTAAATAAAGTCGTTCGGGATGGCAACACGGTCTCCAAACTAAAACTTTGACTTTTATTAGCCTAGTCTCACTTTCCTTCGTCTCTCTTTATTAATTTGCTGATGTGACATGCTATTTAATGCTCACGACTCTCCTATAACACTCACCACTTAGACTGGTCTTACGAAAGTATTTTGCAAGACAAATTTATTCATTTAGTTTTCACATTTCCAAACTCAATGATTTAAAAGGTTATTCAAGATCTATATTCCCAATGTTTAACTTAAACTTCTCCAAAAACGACTTCATTTACCAAGAGAATATTTTGTATCAAAACAATTATGATTTTTCGATTTTATACACCACACTAGTTGTTATACGTAACAAATCTGGGTAATTCGCCGAGATCTAACTTGTTCCATAATATGACTAACTTTTTTTTGAAATTAATAATTAATACTTACTAACTTGAGGTAAAAGGTTGAGAAGGCTCTTGTCCATCAGAAAGCGCAGGAGCCGGAGCCGGAGCCGAAGGGTGGTGGCTTGGCTCGGATCCCCGGCCCGGCTTGCAGAAAAGAGGAGGGGGGCGGAGGCTGGCTCCTCCTGTTCTTCCTCCTCCGTCCCATTCCCATCTTCCTCTGGCTCTGTGTGTAGGAGGAGTCGCAGCAGGCAGGACCCCGAAATCCCCTCGCGCACCAGACAATTCCTCCAGCCACCCGCTACACTCCCGCCGCGCCCTCCACCACCGCCACCCGGCCGGAGGGGGAGGAGCTGCTGCTTCCTCCGCACGCACGCACGACGGAGGAGGAGATCCGGGCGGGCCCCGTGCCTCGGATTCGCCCGCGCTGGATTCCTCCGCCTCCGCCTCGATTCGGCCGCAGGGCCACCACCAATCTGGTGAGAGACCCACTCCATGCTCTGCTGCTCTCCCTCCCGTTTCCCCCCTGTCTCTTAATTCCACTCTAATTTCATTTAATTTAATTCCCGCAACCTGACTCTCACTGCCCCGCCCCCTCCTTGTATGGAAATGGAATGCGATTGTGATTACTGCTCCACTCGTAAGCTTCGGTCTGATTGTGGGTGGATTCGCGTGCCACGGAGGGTTACAGACCTCATTCGTTATTAGCCTGCCTTGCTCTCCGATGGAGGAGGATATCGGGTGTGATCGAAAATCACTATGCCCTTCGTCCTTTCCTCGTGTGCTTGCCATCCAACCACACTGTTCACGGTATACATGTTGGGTCAGATTTGGATTACAATTCCTTCGCTCCCTCATGCACCACCCTTCGACGCACGCATCCTGCCAAGATCAAGTGCTGGGTAGTAAAAGGATATACATCTGACAGACCTTTTTTTTGGCTCTTTGACTGAGTTATTACATTTTTTTTAACCATTTCATCATCATATCCTTGGTATTGTGCCCTATATTTTACATGCTCTGCAGGTTTTCATTTTATGTATACTCTTATAGGTAGATAGTGTCACCCTTGGCATAACAAGCTAATAATCACATGTATGTATGTATGATGTATCCACTGTCCTTGATTAGCAATATCTATGGAATTTGCACTGGGCACCGATTGGATTTCTAAAAGTAGCATCAGTTTGGAAGTGTGTCGACTACCAAGTGTGCTTCGCTTACCACTTTGGATGCAGTTCAGCGTGCCTTTGCAACTAGATGGCGACTGCATTTCGTTGTTTTACCCTTTTTCCCATAAATAAGATGTGGTATTCTTTCTATATCTGCCTGAAACTCCCTTTTATGTACATATAAGTATTTGGCTTACCCTATTGCTGTGGAAGTTGTTTTCCCCAACTGCACTGCTTTGTCCTGATGTTGTCCGTTTTGAGTAGGCATTATGGTCATGAAGATGGAGATCGAGGATGACGGCGCTGCCGGAGGAACTGGTGGGACATGGACAGAGGAGGACCGAGCTCTCGGCGCTGCTGTCCTCGGAGCAGACGCCTTTGCGTATTTAACAAAAGGTGGTGGTGCCATATCTGAGGGTCTTGTTGCGACATCTTTGCCAGATGACTTGCAAAACAAACTCCAGGAGCTTGTTGAGTCAGAGGGCCCTGGCACTGGTTGGAATTATGCCATTTTCTGGCAGCTCTCACGCACAAAATCTGGTGATCTCGTCCTTGGATGGGGGGATGGCTCCTGCCGTGAGCCTCGGGATGGAGAGGTGCGACCTGCTGCTCCTGCAGGCGGTGATGATACCAAGCAGCGGATGCGCAAGCGTGTGCTGCAGAGGTTGCATATAGCATTTGGGGTTGCAGATGAGGAGGATTATGCACCCGGTATTGATCAGGTGACAGATACTGAGATGTTCTTCCTAGCGTCTATGTACTTTGCGTTCCCGCGTCGCGCTGGTGGCCCCGGCCAAGCATTTGCAGCAGGCATCCCCCTCTGGATTCCCAATACCGAGCGCAAGGTATTCCCAGCCAACTACTGTTACCGGGGGTTCCTTGCAAACGCGGCGGGATTCAGGACTATTGTGTTGGTGCCGTTTGAGAGTGGTGTTCTCGAACTGGGCTCAATGCAGCACGTAGCTGAGAGTTCTGATACTATCCAGAACATACGGTCTGTGTTTGCTGCAGGGGCAGGCAGTAATAAGGCTGGAGTTCAGAGGCATGACGGAAATGGCCCTACTCCTCCTGAAAGGTCGCCTGGTTTGGCTAAGATTTTTGGGAAGGATCTGAACCTTGGCCGGCCTTCGGCAGTGCCAGCGGTTGGTGGCGTATCTAAGGTAGATGAAAGGTCATGGGAACAGAGGAGTGCTGCTGCTGGGACCTCATTGCTTCCCAATGTCCAGAAAGGATTGCAGAATTTCACTTGGAGTCAGGCTCGGGGTCTGAATTCTCATCAGCAGAAGTTTGGCAATGGTGTGCTGATTGTGAGCAATGAAGCCGCACACCGCAACAATGGAGCGTCCGACAGCCCTAATCCAAGTCAGTTTCAGCTTCAAAAGGCGCCTCAGCTTCAGAAACTGCAGCTCCAGAAATTGCCGCATATCCAAAAGACACCGCAGCTTGTGAACCAGCAGCCGGTGCAGCCACAGGTTCCTAGGCAAATTGATTTTAGTGCTGGGAGCAGTTCCAAGTCAGGTGTGTTGGTCACAAGAGCAGCTGTCCTGGATGGGGAGAGTGCAGAGGTGGACGGCTTGTGTAAAGAAGAAGGGCCGCCTCCTGTTATAGAGGATCGGCGGCCAAGGAAGAGGGGAAGAAAGCCTGCAAACGGGAGGGAAGAACCACTTAACCATGTCGAGGCTGAGCGGCAGCGGAGGGAGAAGCTCAACCAGCGGTTCTACGCGCTCAGAGCAGTTGTGCCAAACATATCAAAAATGGACAAGGCGTCCCTGCTGGGCGACGCGATAACGTACATCACTGACCTCCAGAAGAAGCTGAAAGAGATGGAGACGGAGAGAGAGAGGCTCCTGGAGTCCGGTATGGTGGATCCGAGGGAGCGAGCGCCTAGGCCGGAGGTGGACATCCAGGTGGTGCAGGATGAGGTTCTTGTTCGAGTGATGTCTCCTATGGAGTGCCATCCAGTCAAGAAAGTCTTCCAAGCGTTCGAGGAGGCAGAAGTCCGTGTAGGTGAGTCAAAGGTGACGGGTAACAACAACGGTACAGTGGTGCATTCCTTCATCATCAAGTGCCCTGGCACCGAGAAGCAGACGAGGGAGAAAGTAATCGCGGCAATGTCTCGTGTGATGAACAATTGAGCAGGGAGTAGGATCAGGTCGGCGCGGTAGGAGGTGGCGGTTTTACTGTGTTGGTTGCGAACAAGCAGCAGCAGCAGCCCTTGACATGTCCCATTGTCGATAGGAGAGTTGTACGTGGAGAAAGGGAAGCTCAGATTCTGACTAGGGGTGCAGGAAGAGGAAAAAAGGTTTCTTGTGAGAGGCCCTTGTAGTTTTTTTATGTTCTTTTTTTTTGGTGGGGGGTGGGAATGGAATGGAGTGGATGGATACCGTGTTCCTAGTGTACGGTTGATGATGCAGCAGAACAATAAACAGCAGTAAATGTTTTCCTCCTTCTTCTTCTTGTTCTTGGGTTGAGTATGGGTTGAAAATTTTACTTGCATTTTTGTAAGTCATGTCATCAGTTTATAGTTTAGGTTGAGGCATGCGCCTAATGCACTTTAGGTTGTTCTGTCAGCGAGATTATGACTTCGTCTGGTGCAGTTTGAGATGGATGCCGAGATTCTCCTCGATTCATAATATACATAAGTAACCTTGGTGTGTCAATAATAATTCTTGTTGATTTGGTTTGGTGCATGCTTAGGGTTTTATGATTTTTGTTGATGAATGAAACAATATGCACAATTTTATTTTATGGCTTTCTTAGACTAGTTTGATTGCGATACGAAATCAGATGGGAATGAATCATGTAGCCGTCAATGGCATTTGAATACGTTTCATAGTCTAGTATATTTTCTCTTAAATTTGATGACGGGGATTATCTCAAAACAAGATGGTGAAAAGAGAACCGAGCCTAGCTCGGGTGGCAAGCGCTGCGGGTGTGCAGGCTGCCGACGCGAGTTCGAGTCTCTGTGCCGACGCGAGTTCGAGTCTCTGTGCCGACGCGAGTTCGAGTCTCTGTACCGACACTCGCGTCTCTCACCGGGGTTTTCCCCATATAAATTCTCCTGCCTCTCACGCGTGGAACCACAAAGGGACTGCGACGCGCCCGTCGCCTACGGAATCGTGATGACTCCGGTGATCTC
This sequence comes from Cenchrus fungigraminus, assembly GCA_036936925.1. Lineage (NCBI taxonomy): Eukaryota > Viridiplantae > Streptophyta > Magnoliopsida > Poales > Poaceae > Cenchrus > Cenchrus fungigraminus. The sequence goes on along the minus strand of CM072778.1, from coordinate 109,983,612 downwards.
AAGAAGGACGCGGTCTTCATATCTGTGTGTAATTGTAGGTCTGCTTGTACAAGTAGGGTGTGCGTGTGTAGTGTGGGGTGTGCGTGCTTGTATGAACAGATACTACAGCTGTACCCAGATGAGAGGCTTCAAAAAAAACAAGATGGTGAAAAAAAAGTCTCCTAGTTGATCGTGCCATCCACGAGGGGCCACATCACCCCCCTCGTGCGGGTGGGCGGGCCCCACACCACCGCAAACGCAACGTTCCTCTCCGCACCGCCGGCGAATCATCCGGCCGCCGCGCCGCAAAAGGGATCGCGTCGCCTCACCTCCTCGTCTCATCTCGCCCTCGCATCAAACCCTTCCTCCGCTCCGCCGCCGCTGCCATCTCCGCCTCCGGCGCCTCCCAACCCGAGCAAGGTAACCCAACCATCACTCCGCCTCTTTAGCTGCGCTTGTTGCCTGATTGTCCTCGATCGGCGGGGGGAAGGAATTGTAAGCCATACACATACGATTCGGCTCTCCACCCTCCATTGATGCCCACCGATGTGCGATGGGATTGTGGTTTTTTCCCCCTTTTCCCTCAACTTGATATATATCATATAGCCAACTAATGACTGTTCTTGCTCGTCTCTCGCATAGACTATCTATTTATTCCTTTACATATACACCCCACAGGTTATACATAAACAAAAGGAACCATGGATGCCCACAGTTTGGACTACGGTGATCATCTGCAAGAGAACATCCTGTCACGTGGAGGCCAACAGGTTGCACGGGCAAGTGCTGGGGAGATTCTGGATACTGTGGACCTCGAGATCGCCTTCGGCCTCGAGAAGCTCCTAAACCTGGAGATGCTGGTCATGGAGATCGCTCGCCGAGCCGCTGACATTGAGCCTCTCATGCATGACCCTCAGTCCATTTCTGCCGAGTCGATCGACAAGGCCTTCGAATTCGATGTCCTCTATGGTATTGTAGACTCTGAAACCAATGAGTTGGAGAAGCTAGTTGGTTCCACCCGAACGGATGTTGCCAATGCTCAAAGCAAGGTTTCGGAGGAAGGACCAGGGAGCAGGGTGGAGGATAAGCTGCATGCCGCGACTGATTCCTTGAGGCAGATGCAGGAGCTCATCTCTACTATTAGAAGGGAGTCTGCGGCGATTGAGAAAACCATACAACCTTCACAGGATAAGCAGGGTATGCCGAGACCATACGTTTTAGATCATACTAATTCTACCAGCAAGTTTTGTTGAATGCATTTCCTAACTGCTGCAGTTTTACAGGAAACAGCGAGGATGTGGGATATGAAAACGGTCACATGTCACCTCACACTGCTATGCAGTCCGAGGATCACAGACATGCTCTGCAGATGTTACAACAGTCTATAGCAAGTGAGTTAGATCTTCAAAATAAGATATTCGATTCGCAGTCTGCTGTGGAAGATCTCAAAATGAAGCTGCATTATGCAGAACAAGAATCTTATTTCTTGGAGGAATCCATCGAAACTCTTTACGAAAGAATGTTCGCAGCAGAAATTGCTTTCCAATTGTTTCTTGGAACTTCAAAGGAACTCATTGGTACAATTACTACCATCCAGTTCTCTTTACGTGCTTCAGTTGGCAGGGAAGGTGATCTAAAGTCAAAGTTGGAGGAAAGCTTGATGAAATCAAATGCCAACCAAAGCACTAGACAGGTATTGCCTGGAGACAGTGACAACAATACCAGTCAGGAGGCTGTGCCTGTGGAGATACAGGCGTTATCACCTCCTGAATTCTTGACTTTGAGGAATAAGGTTCAGCAGCTGGAGGAATGGTTGAGGGACTCTGGCTCTCATCCGCAGTGGTCACTGCTATCAAGAGGAGCAACTGAAGAAGAGCAGAATAAGGCACAGTCTGAGATAAGCGCATTTGGGAATATTATCAGTGATCTTAAACTTGCCATTTCCAATGCAGAAAGTAGAACGCAAAAGGCTGAAGCAAGGTGTACACAGCTCAATCAAACTAATGTTCAGCTTAATGGGGAGCTGAACTCTCTTAAAAGTCAGGGGTCAGATAGGGCTGGCTTATTGGAGACAAAACTTAAGGAATCGGACACTCAATTGGAGCATGCAAGAGCATCAGTTGATGCTATTGTTGAACAACAGGGAATGCTAAGATCTTCGATGTCTGATATGGAACAGATGATTGAAGATCTGAAGGAAAAGTATTTGAAAGCTGAAACCAGGGCGGAGAATGCTGAATCAAAATGTTCATTGTTGACAGATACTAATTTAGAGCTTAGTGAAGAGCTGTCGTTCCTGAGAGGTCGAGTAGAAAGTCTAGAAAACTCATTGCATCAAGCCTACCAACTGAAGATGTCCACTGCAAAAGACATTGGTAGTAAAACTAAAGCTATCACTGACTTGGTTGCAAAACTTGCCTTGGAAAGAGAACGGCTTCATGTACAGGTACTTGCGTTCTTATTCAGGATAGTTTATTATATTTTCTGCTGTGTATTGGTATGTAGATGTTATAGAAATGATCTTGACAGATATTTTGGGTTGGTGCTTTGAATCTTTGGCTAGGCTTTGTGTACTAACTACTGAATGAGTTACACTACACACTACTAGCCCCTCCAGGCTGCTGGTGTGAAAACACAAACATAGAAAGGATAGAAGTTGAATGATGCTATAATGTTCCTAATGCGTTTAGTATGAAATCATTATAGGTCAGACTGAACGAAACGGTTGGCATATAACAATTTTTACTGTATTTCATCTAATGCAGAAGAAAAATGATTAGTTACCATCTTATGAATTGAATTATGGTTGATATGTAGCTGTGCAATCATATCCATTCTCCGGCATCTGTTTCACTGTGAAGCCCATTTCCTTCTCTTTTACTCTGAATCTTTTCCTGCTGCTTTCCTAACCTTTTAGCATAAGATATTGCAATGGACATTTAATTTTTATTGGGTATTGAATTGCATCCTCTATAGTTCATGATATGGCAATATGTAGCATGACAATTAGTCTAAATATCTTCAGCAGTTTTTTAACCCTTCCCTGATTTCTGCACGGTACACATTGTTACACTGACAAAAAAGAACAGGATGTTGGCTAAAAAATGCAAAGAAAATGTTGACGAAGCTTTGTTGAGCAAAGAAGCTACTGATGTTGCCAAAGGTGAAGTGAGGCCCAGTAAAGCTACGGTGGAAGTGGCTCTAACTTCTTCACCAACACAAACCAAGGTTGGTTCCAGTTATTTTTGTTACGGAACATGTTGAAGCTGCGAATGTCTTGTGTTTTCGCACTGCTATTTGGGAAATAAAAAGTTATTTGGTGCATCTGAAATTGGAAAATAATAATAATAATTTAGGAGCTCCTTGTTGGTGTATCACCTACCCTAACTGCCTTGTTTGTCTATGTGTTGACTTAATTAAAGGTGATGCCAGCCGGTAACTCTCCCAAAGAAAAGGTCGAAATCGATGAGGTGGCTCCACAGGATGGTGAATCTCGTGGCGAGAGCACACTCGAGACAGTGCGCTGTATTGAGCCGAAGCTGCTAAATTGGAAGTACATTTTGGCTGCAGCGGTGGCCTTGGTTGCTGCCGTCCTCGTGCACCAGCTGTACCAATCTGACGATGGAGTTCAACAATTGCTAGGGCGATTTGTAGGGTAGGAGTATACATTACTAGTTAAATAGAATAAAACATGAGGTTGAGATATCTTGTAATAATAATTAATACCTGATCGTTCCTCGATTGTTGGTTGGAGAGGCAATTTTGGTAGTGCTATAACTGTTGCAACTTGCAAAGTGTTGAAGCTCTCCTTTAATAGATGACTAGAACAATACCCGTGGTAAAATAATAATTTTATAGTAACGATGTTTATGCGTTGCAACCGAAAAAATATTGCTCACTTGATTGTCATTCGCTTCGGCCGTGCCGTCACCCACCATCCCCGCAGCTCCCTCACCTTGTCGTTGTTGCTATTGCACTCACACTACCCTAACTTTATTCAGTGCCTCATGAATCTCATCATTGTCTATCCTTCCTACATCATATATTCCCTAACTACACGGTCATTCCCATCACGCACGCGTCACCCTGATCTCTCCTGCAATCAGCTGCGCCTCCTCAACCTCGCCGTCATCCGCTCCGGCCGCGCCATCGTCCTGTAGCCTAGCCTCATAGCTACAAACTTACACACGCGCTACCTCGACCTCGCCTACCTTCGTCCGTCCCACGCACATGGTCACCCTTTGCCTGACCTTTCCACGTCTTCCCGGCCACTCACCCTCTCGCCCACAGCACCCACCCGGACTTGACGCTTCGTGTGGTGCTGCCCGTGAGCTTCGTGCAGAGAACGACGTTCTCTTAGGTCTTGGCCAACGTGGTTATTCCCCTTGCATTGTCCATTCTAACTTGTCCCCCTGATCTTCGTGGTTCTGCAGTGCAGAGATTTTTTTCTTCTTCTCATCAATGAAACTCTTTTATTCTTTGATCTGCTACTAGTACTAGTTGAACACTTGTGGCTTCTTTACCTTATTAGTGCCGTGCTCGGCGTTCAGGTCGAGGACAGAGACTATGGTGCTTATATCGAGCAATTCAATGGCGGTTTTATGGCCGCGAGGATGAAGCGATGTACGTGAGATCGGACAGGGTGGCGCGTTCGAGTATAGCTCGGTACATTAGTCCACGGAGGGACGGGCGAAAAACGAGTCCAGCCCGGTTAGACTCCAGTTTTCATCAACTCGCCCATGAACGGACGAAAACCGTAAGCTGGATTAGGCAGAACTCGCCCGATTCTATTTATACTCCGCTGGAATCGAATCAGAGTTCAGGGCTTGATCGAATCAGAGTTCAGGGCTTGCTCGCTGATATATTCAACTTGAGGATTTATCGGAAAGATGCGGCCGGTTAACAGGGGCGACGACGACGACGATCTCACAAGAAGCTCCAACAAGATGCCCCAAAAGACCTGCTTTGATGATCAGGAAGAGACGACGACTGGTTCATCGACTTCAGGTCTGTCGGAAATCCCTTTTCTTTGGCATATATAATGCAACCTTTTTATGTAGTAGTACTACCAGCCGCAGTTGTTGTGACTCATTTTTCTTTAACTAGGTTGCTTTGCAGACTATCTTGACGCCCCTCGTCGTTATGACCAGCATATCCGTGATTTGCTGAGTGACCAAGTTCCCTTGAATATATCCAAAAGTGTTGTCTCGCTTCTCTTGTTTGACGGTGATTATTCTGTTTACTGCTTTTGAGTTTTCCAGTAAACATCTGAACATTCACGGCTAACTATTGGAATCTTGTATTCATGTAGGATGCAGCTGCGTGCTTCAATGCTCAGGCATTCCTATAGAAAGCAAGAAATCTTCTGTTACAAGAATACTGACTTCAGAAAAGTTTGGTGCAACTTACATAACTAGAAGAGACGCTGGTCATTACATGAAGGTTGGTGCTGCATCCTTTACTTGTTTTCTATTCGTTCGTTCGCTCGCTCGCATAATTCTTGCTTTTGCTTTATTGTCATCTTAGATTCAAGTGCGCGATGCATCCAATACTGTTGCCACAGGGTTCTTGGAACAAGATTATTTAAGTCGTGGAATCACTCTTGTCAATGTCAAACAATCCCTTGATGTTCATGTGATTCAGCTTCATAATGAGGTGGAAATTCTACCTGGCAATAACCTAATAGCCATAGAGCTTTTGGAATCTGGCAAACAATTGGCCACAAGAGGAATCATGACTAAAGATTCATTCACTTCTGAAGATGGCATAGAGCTTTCCAACTCCACTTGTCTTCTGTCTAAGGTATGCTGTTGGTTTCTGTGCTGTAAATAAATTAGCTGCATTATGATACAAGTGGTTCCTTTTGTGCTAGGCTGGTGATGGCGGACCACTTTTTGATGGTGATGGGAATTTTGTTGGAATGAACCTTGTTTTGGGTAATATAGGAGGCCCGTTCATGCCAAGGAGAGTTGTTAATGAAAAATTGGAGCAGTTTGAGAATACTATTCAATTGCTTGCAAGCAGGATATCTCGGTATGTCTTGTGTATTTCCAGAATATATCAGTTGCGGCTTCTTCCATGTGTTCACTGTTTCTGTGTGGGGCTATCTGTTAGCCACCATGAGAGGAGGATGCCCAATTTATTGTTTTTTATGTTTACATTTGTTATTTCTTTGAAAGTTATGAATGCATGTCCCTCATTAATTACTTGATTTTTCTTTCGGTTCACTGTTGAAGTTGAAAGAAACTAAAATTTCATTCAGGCTAAAATATAGAAAATGCCAACTCATATCTGTAACATCTCACATAACATGCATATATGATATGGTCATATTTCCTATCTTCTGTGCAATTATTTTCATAATAGTGTTTAAGAGATTCATGTCTTGGCCATGTTGTTTGTATTGTTTTGTGGATTATAATGATTTCACTATGCTCTGCTGCAGGGTTAGAAGAATTAGTGCACCTAGGTTTAAACTTCTTCATGGTGAGCACATAACTTTTCTATTATCATTGTACTCTTTGAGACCACCAAGTATATAACCTTTCAAAGGAATAATATTTGTAGTCTGTCACAAGTAGTGCAAGTTCATTCTTACATTGTATTCTCATGACAAGGATACTACCACAGGGTCAAGTTCTAATCTGTTAACCTTGATACATTGTTTCATGATGAGTGGAATTTATGACTATTATAATGGTGATTGCATATGACCTGTGCTAATCATTTGTGCTTGTCTCACCAGGGAATCAACATTCTAAACAGGAAGAGGACCTAGACTCCTTGGGCTACCCAAAGCGATCAATAGCTGCGGGTGATTGTAAGTCAAACATTTCAATTTTATTGACTTCCTTGATGTAACATTTTTGTTAAAGGTCAGACACTAACAACTTTTGAACATTTATCTTTAACCAGGTGCCATGGTTTTAGTTAATTGTTTTGAAGAGACTTTTGGTGACACATATGATCCTAGTAAAGGTGTCTGGGGTGCACTCAGTGAAACAATCTCGAAAGATCTATCTCAAAGTGTAGTCTCCCTTGCTTCATACAATGGTGAGTTAATTAACAGTAGCATTCTCTTTGCTATTCCGTATTTGTATGCAGCCATGACTTAGTAATAATCAAAATTTATGCAGGACAAACAAGGTTTGTTACTTGTTCAGGCATAATTACAAAATGGAATGGATGCACCACTATTCTGACTTCAGCGAGTTTGGTTAGAAATCGTCGTGATATCCAGGAAAACCTCAAGGTCGGTGCTCTTATTCGTGTGTAGTTGCCCCTTTAAGATATTGCTTAACTCTCACTGTCCTTTGCAGATTGATGTGTTCCTTCCAGACCAACAATGCACTAAAGGGACATTGCAGAATTGCCACTTGCACTATAATGTTGCTATTGTCAGTTTTGAGGCAAACATTTCTGTAGCAGCAGATATTTATAGTCCAAGGTCATATGGGAATTCCGACGAAGTGGTAGCGGTCGGGCGTGTCTCTGAATCAGGCGTGTTAATGGCGACAAGAGGAACACTGATTAGGCGGCCTTCGGAGAGAAGATTTGATTGCATTGATTTGGTTTACTCCAGTTGTGAGGTCACTAAGGTACACTGCTCAATTTCTTGTGTATTTGTAAGTAGTGTGTATTTGTCGCGCCTTCTACATGCTGCAAGCAATAATAGTTGTTATTATTTTTGTTGTTGGTGTTGTTAGGCTGGGATTGGAGGACCTGTTGTTGATTTTGATGGGAAATTTGTTGGTATGAACTTCTATGATGCGAAAGAAGGAACTCCGTACCTACCACAATCTAGTATTCTTGAAGTTCTGGATTATTTCGAGAAGAAAAGGTATTTGGTTCTTTTCCTGGTTTTGTAATTGCTTGCCATGTGATGTGAAATGTTTACATGCTCTGATAAGAAGTTTTGTCTACTAATCTGTTGTTTCTTTTGGTGTTGGATAGAATTGTTGCTGAAGCTGATGACGATGGTTTTATAAACAGGTACATTTTTGGTTTCAGTCATCATGTTCAATTTCATCTCTAGTTGTCAACCTAGATTTGAACTGAAGACCTTGATTGTTGTCGTTGACAGGTGGCCTGTGCCCAAGCCAGTTTGGCGCCGTCTCGATGAACATCATCAGAATGAGAACAAACAATGGCACCGTTGATGTACCCGGGAAGTCATTTGGCCAAGCTGATCAATCACCAATAGATATCTCATTCAGCCGTCTCCATTCTTTAGCAAGTGTTTTTTTTTTGTTCCCAGAACAGTAGTGACTCCATCGACCGTAAGAAGATTCGGTTACTTGAAAACAGAATAACATTTTACAGGCGTTGGTGTTTCAGATTCTGAACAGCAAAACTGGTAAACGGGACAAGCACAATGTATCAACAAAGCCAAGGCAGACAAAGTTCACACGTTCTTTAGCTTCTTCATCTTGGACGGCGGCCATCTCCCCTTCTTCCTAAGCTTCCTCTTGCGGACAAGCCGCTTGCGCCGCTGCCTCAGCTTCTTGGCGAGCTTCATCCGCGCCCTCTGCTCCATGATCATCTTCTGCTTCGACTCGAGTGGCATCTCCTCGATCTTGGTCACTGGTTTCGGCTCTTCTGGCTGCTCCGCACCAGCCTCGCCACCGTCTGCGGCGGCATGGACAAGAACCAGCCTCTTCTTCAGAGGGCTCTGTAGGAAGGGGAGGCCCTTACATCGCAGCCTTGGAACTGCAACAACAAAAGGCAAACCACTTACTAGGATGCAGTGCACACTAGTTTCTATTTCACATATATCATCAATTCCGAGCTCACAGTCACAGGTGCTTCCTATATATGCAATGCAATGCAGTAGTCAGCGGCGAATTCAGTGTGCTTCCTATATCACTAGATTTGGTTTGTTGCTTCTAAAGAAATCTCTCTCAACTGAGACCCAAATTCCTCAAGCTTAGTGTGCATTTGCGCTCTGTTGTGTTGCTTCTTAAATGTTAATTGGGATGGTCTTTCAAAAGAAAAAAATGCTTAATTGGTGTTAAATAAAGCAGGAACGGAGCAAAATTTGCACTTCCAGCGACCATTTAAATCAATTGCTGCTCTGGCACATTGGGAGCGTAGCACACTAGAAGAAATTTGCTGCCTCACAATTGTTCGAAGAAATTCCCTAACGAGCCAGCAGCATCACAGAGATGCAGGAACGCTAGGGGCACTACGCTTAAACCGGCAGCATATATAGACGCTTAAATCTCGCCGCCGAGGTTCGCTGCAGCTGGTAAAGCACGCATAACAACCCATTCCAAGAACTGACCCCAACCAGCAGTCCAGCATATAGGGGGTCGAACAAGATGCCGGGGATCGAGGATGAGCGTAAGCGGAGCTTACCGGGGCAGGATGCATTGGCAGCGGAGGAGGAGAGACCTCGGGAGCAGCGGGGAGCGGGGGAGAGGAAGGAGACGGTCGGGGAGAGGAGGAGCGCCATGGCCATGGGTGGTGTTGCCTTCTTGGCCCCTGGATGGAGCTGAGCTGTTGGGAGGGATAATAACCAACCGGATAAGCCTCTTAGTTGAGTGGGCTGCTGAGTTGTTGGGCATGGAACAGGGCCCAAAAACCGTAGAAATAACTCCGGCCCAAGGAGAAATGTGTGTTGAGGTACACCGCTTTTACAATTTTGCTGTACCAGAGTAAAATTGCTTTGGTTCAGAAACTAAAACTGCTGCAACAGTTTCGTTCATACAATTTCCTCTTTCATGCACACTGCACAGGCATAACTACTAATTTGACAGACTAGTCAAAAGATATAAATCTAGAGAATACATCATGACTGGAACGATCACTGGAAACATTATGCTAATCACACACTCATATGCAACATCACCATTCTTCTTTTTTTGGAAAAGATATGCAACATCATTCTGAGATGAGCTTGTGACAGTGTATAAAGTGCATCCGCTACATTTCACATTCACCGTTACAATTTCAAAGTACACATATATACAAAGTTGTGCACAGCTTACACAGTATTGATGCGCACTGCACTTGGTTTTCGACTTTTCGTCCACAGCACGCCGACACTGTATAAACATTCTCAGTAGGTCTCCACACCAGTAGACTTGCAGTCGACATCAAACCACACCTCGTTGACACGGCCGATGAAGCGGAATGGGCTACTGTACTGTGCAATCGAGTAGGCGTTCTTGCTAGGGTAGTTTGTGGAGTTTGCCCAGGGCGACCGACTCAAGCTCAAGGCAAGCTTCTCGGCTTCCTCAACCACGTTCCTGTCCCGTGCATAACCCGAGAAGCTCCTCACGGCAATGCAGTGGCTTGGCCATCTGTCTGGGTGGAGGTTCAGTTCAGGGAGAGGAACGGGAGGGGAAGCCTGGAACTTTGCTGGTAGGTAGAGCCGGATCATGTAGGCTGAAGAGTCCAGGGGCCCTAAACCTGGAACCACACTTGTAAGGACAGGGGCGGTCATTCTGATCCTGGAAGAGTTGAGGTTTGCGCCCATCAGGTATTGGAACAATCTGTCAGCCAGCAACAACATAAAAAAAAGGTTTAGAGCTTGTTGGATCTATCCATCTAATGAAGCAGATTAAGCGCAGGCAACTTAAGAAAATCTGCAAATGTAAATGGCAAAGGGCATTAATAACAGACTAATGGATGCAATTGGTTGTTACATATATGATGCAATAGGATGGATGTACAAAAGATGACCCAGCAAGGCATCAATGTCCTTGTGTACTGTAATATCATAACTGTAATACTGTTATGGCATCAATTGATATCGATTCAGAAGTCAGGAATTAGCAGAGTTGGAACTTTGCAAATCTAGTAAAGACAATACTCAAGTAAACACAATTGATTTGGCACTAGGAAGCCATAGGATCTTAATTCTTTCACAAAAATCAAAGGTTGCCAACTTCGTTAGTGAGCAATTTGCCTAATGTATCTAAGATGAAGGTATCGAAACGTTTAATTTCAGATCAGCACCCCAGCAGGTTACAAAATGGATTATGCTTTAGTTCCTTTCATATATGTATGATTTTGTAATTGGCCGTGGATATCAATGGAGGGGTTCTCAAATAAGCATATGTATATCTTTACTCAAAGAGGATAATTAGAAGAATCTAGAAAAGCTAACCAGGAAGAGGTTTCACCCAAAAAAATCTACCAGCAGCTCAGATACCAAGTTTTAACTGAAATTACTCTAATAAAGATGACATACTTGCAAGTCTCATCTGATTGAACTACTACCAAACAAGAGCACACCAACCCCCTAAGTCTGCCTTCCTCAAGTTCAACTAAAATACATCCATTTCCTGCATCTTAATCCATTCCTGCACAATAGCCGGCAGGCGCACTGACAGGCTCAATCGATCGATCCGGCTGGCCGATCTGCTAACGACCGGATCAAGATCCTGGGTGGGGCGGGAAGCGAGAGACGGTTACCGGTGGAAGCCGAGCTTGGTGGCGACGTGGAAGGAGGGGATGTCGGGGGTAGGGGCGGACATCCAGACGGTGTCGCGGTAGAGCCGCACCTCGAAGTCCGACTCCGCGTGCACCTTCGTGTACTGCGGCGTCTCCACGCCGCCGGCAGCCGGCAGGAGTAGCGCGGCGAGGAGGAGGGGCAGCGAGAGCGCCATCAGATTCTGCTTCGCCGTGGTGGTTGTCGTCGTCGCCGACGGCTCAACTGCTTTGCTTCCTTGGGCAGACCGGCAAGCCAGGGGTAGAGTGGTAAAATACATACGCAGAGAAGGAAATATGCATAGGTCAGCAAAAACAGATAGGAGAGCTCCTAGTCAGCAAAACTTGCAATTGCAAGGGGAAAATGATTTTATAACTTTAGAAACTCAATTTTGAATTAATCCGCACTTCTGAACATTTGTAAGACAAAAACATATAATATGATGAACTCATGAAAATGTTCTGAGATCCTCTATTTTAAAATCTAGGTATAATCTTTCTAGCAGCAGAGGCCATAGTTTAGTATAACTTAACAGTTACTAAAGAGTTTGCACACTAAAGTCTGTTGTTTTAGCAGCGTCATGTTTTTTATTTTCCTTATGATTTAATGCCTGCCTAAGTAGTTATGCTTCGTTTAGTGAGATATATCGACCGAGGAAATAATGTGGACAATAAACTCAATTTGAGTTAGTATTTTTTTCTTCTAAAATCTAAAATCAATTCAAACTCAACGTGTCTTGTTTAGTTGATGATTCACTCACATGATCACATCTCCACTCAATGGTACAAAATCAACAAGTATTTAGGATCACATTATATTTAACTTTTTGCCACCTTTTACAGAGTGAATGACAGCCCAAATGCATGCATCTGTAGGAGAATTGTTTGACCAGCGATCATTCAAGATTTTTTAGATACGTCTTATTTCAATTGTGACCACACAAGAAAAATATTATTGAAGTTCAAAACAAAATCAAGTAGATACCCGAATGTGAATTCGAACTATTCGTTTTGCATTCGCATTCGATTATATTTGAATCCGAATTCGTATCCGACAAAAAATGTGTATATCCAACTAAAAGTATTCGAATGGTATCCGTATCTACGCCATTTCATCCCTAGCCATGGCGGGTGGACGGACGAGAAGACGGAGAGGGCGACGGGAGATGCTGACGCGAGGCAACCCGGTTGGAGCTGCTCCGTCCGCTGGATTTTGAGGAACCAACCCAACCCACATCTTGAGGGAATATTCCTCTCTGGAGCCAACCCAACCCTCTCAACTTCTATCCAAACAATCGCGAGAGTGGGTTTGCTCCGACCCGGCTCGCTCCACTCTCCAACCAAACACACGGTAGTACATTCCAACTCATCGTATCTACTCACCAACCTCTAATTCCAGCATCATTCAACCAAACAGACCCTAATTTTCCCCCTTTCATCCTCTTCCTAGTAGTAGCCCACCAAACTAATCTCAAATCCTCCCATGTTTGTTCATTTTTTTAGGGATGAGTTCGTTGCAACATCTGTTTGGATAGGAATTGGAAATCTGGGATGAATGGCAAAATAACACCGTTAGTGCGGGTCCCATCTGTCACTAATGGACCCCACCTGTCAAACTCTCATGCTTCCCTTTTGTTTCCCCTTTTCCTTTTTTTCGATATTATCCTCAGCCTGGGCCTGGGCGAGCTCCGCCGCCGCCAACCTGGGCGAGCACGGCATGGGCGCTCGGCCTGGGCGAGCTCCGTCGCTGGCGCCATCTCCGGCTGGGCGAGCAGCAACAGGAGCAGAGGGGCGCAATGGCGGGCAGCCCTCCTTCTTCCTCCACGGCGGCACCATGGCGGGCGCACTGTAACACCCCAGTTTTTTGAGCAATAGTAACCATCTTAATTAGTGGAGCTAAGCATGTTCTCTAAGATGGTTGCTTGGTCATATACCCACCCTTGGGTCAAACCCCTCCAAAAACCCAAGTGTTACCCTAGAACCTTGGACCTCCCTGCGGTAATCTAGCGCGTTCTCAAAATTTTGTATAAGCACTTCAAAATCGGCCAATAAGAAAGTTGTTCGTTATCCCCGGGAACACTTTTTCTCTAATTAGCGGCATTTGAAATTCGGAGTGCAAAAGGTCCAAAAACCCAGTCAAAGTCCACAGTACCATGTTGACCGGGCCGAGAAAATCCTGATCTTTGAGTTGATATTCCGGCTAAACCGTGAAGAATTCCATAGGTCACCCTTTGGGAAAGTTGTAGAAGGGTATGTGGTCTACAACTTTCATATTTGGAGATTTTCGAGTTTCATTCAAAATTTTTGAGCTTGTTTTGGTCAAACAGGCCTATATCGAAATGAAATCGAGCAAGCCTGGGCAAGCACGCCGCCAGAGCGCGCTCTCGCGCTCCAGCCCGCGCGCCGAGCCGCCACTGGCACCGCGCCCCGACGTTCGCGCCCGCCGTCAGCGCCGTCTCCCGCTGGGTCCCACCGAAGCAGTCCATCCTCGCCACGTGGGCGACAGAAGCCACTTTGCCTTATCCGCGCCTCGCCCTTATCTCCTCCCCGCGCTCGCCGTCGACACGCGTCGACCACCGCCGCCCGTGCTGTGTCCGCGACCGCCACATGCCCTGGACGTCGCCTGCGTCCCCTATCTCTCTTGCTGCCCAAGCCAGCGCTGACTTAGCCTTGAAGGCAAGCTCCTCGACTGCCTATCAGCTAGTGCTCGCAGCTCCACGAGCGGACGCCCAGACCGCCGCCAGGCTGCCGCCATGCCATGGCCGCCGCCCATGACGAGCTCCCCAGTCCGGTCGCCTCCCTCACCATTTGAGCTGCCCTCCGCCTCCCCAGGACCTCCCTGGAGCTCCCCGAGCCGTCAACCGATTCCCACTGAGCTGCTGCTCGCCGGTGCAGAGCAAGCCGCGACCACCGCCGCCTGGAGCCGCTACAGCCGCTCACTGGCGCCGTCCCGCGCCCCACCGCGACCACCAATCGACTCCTAGGTACGCCCTCGTCCTATTCCGCCCCTTCCCCGACCCTCCCGCGCCGCCGGCTCGCCGGAATCCGGCAGCCCCACCGCCAGCAGTGCCGCCCCTGCCCCTTTGGACCGCATTGCAGAACATTAGAAACTTGCAGGGGCTTGAACGCAAAAGACGAGGACCTATATGTAAAGGAAACAATCTTCAGATCTAGATTCAAATTACAGGAACTTGTAAATTGCACCAAAAATCACAGAAAAATTGTAAAAATGCAAACTCAATTTTGTTGTGATCCTTGTGACGAGGAGCAATTTTTCTACAAAGGAAGTTTTCAAATTTCTGTGTAGTTTTTGAAATATTTTGAAATCATCAATTTGCTTAGATTTGAAATAATTCAAATTCTATAAATGATCTGCAAGTGAATTTTGGATATGTTGCTAGTATTGCCATGTATGATCCTGTGTGAATAAAATGGAACATAGATGTCATGTATATTTTTAGTTATGATTTAATTTTGATATATGTAATGCTCTTGTTTTTGATTTTTATAAATTAATCTGTTGATCAAGTGATGCCCATCTTTTTGCTACATCCCTGTGTAATGGTTATGCACCCTGGATAAATAGTATATCAATTTTTGGACATGTGTAGCTTAGTCATATAATTTACCATGCTATATTAAGGTTAATTTCATGTGCATAGTTTAAATTAATTTCTTTGCTGAGTAAGTGCATATCTCTGCTAGAAATGCCTCTGTATAGCTCCATAGGAAGTTTCATCTCTTTTGGTGGTATATATAATTTTTGTTTGTTTTAACCTTGAATGGTTAGGCATAGCTTTGTGTGATTGTTCATGCTAGCCATATTTGATGAGATGAGTAAACTTTGGTGTAGTAGTATAATTGTTGTGCCTTGTGCATGTTTGGACCCTCTCATGGTCAGTTTATGTGTATGTCTTTTGGAATGGAAATTCTTGAAATAAAACAAGGTCAATTAAGTGGATAAAAGGAAAATCAATATCATTTGTGTGCAACTCAAATTTTAAATGCATGAACCTCACCAAGACACACCCTAAACAGCACCATTACCTTGGTGAGATAAAATAAATTACTTATCTTAAATATGTACACAGTCACCATCAAAGGGGAAATAAAAGTCACCCGCACACACCTTTCTCTAATAGAGGAAGAGTATGCTGAATATCTTATCTAGGTGAATGTGGTCACCCTTAAACCCCACATTTATTTCTAAGTTTCAAAAGTGAAATCTCATTTGAATTGGACAAATAAATCTTATGCATATGCATCTCGTGTAGATTTTTCTGTCAGTAGCTTCGAGATCGTCCCGGAACAAGACGAAGGACCGTTCGAGGGACAAGTGGACCTCGTGGAGTACCACAAGACCCAAACCAAAGTTTGGAAGGGCCCAAGGCCTAGTTAGAACTAACATCTGCTTGAAAGGCAAGCACCGGAGCATAATCCTATGATTTTAACTTCCTGCAACTATATATGTTATGTTTGTGCATTTAAGTTTCAGGAGTTGATTTGAAACCATAGATGCATGATCCTAGGTTCCTATGTTCTTATACTAGCATGATAAGACGTTAGTTGCCATGCTTTAAGGACCCGGTAAAAGTCGAGTGAAATCCTTCACTCGCGAGCTATAGGTTCTTATGTTGGAATCATAAGATTTAAAATGATATGCTCATGTGGTAAGAGTTTGGGATCGGCTCCGGTCAATAGGTGTCACTGGTTAAGCTTTTGAACGTACTAAACATTTGTCAGGAATGGGACTGGTAAGCCTAGTACCTTCTGGATCCGGCTAGGGAACTTGGAACACTAATCTTGGGAAGAGTCCCCCTGCTGTAGTAAAGGTGATGCATGAGTGAGAGTGGGCGGCGAGGCCGTAACCACCTCACCTTGTACCAAAGACTATTGACTCTGGTCCTAAACCGAGGATGGCTGGGAACGGTCTGGTGGGTGCACACCTGGGGTGTGCACTTTTCCGTGTGTTTAGGTCCACCTTGCAAGGTTATTAATCGATCAATCGTCGGCCTCTCACCGTTACCCGAGACTGCTTAACTATACAGTCTATTTCCCTTTATGATGGAATTGAGAACTAATATGGATGTTTGATTAATTGTTTGCACAACTTATGTTTGTTATAGATGCTTACTTAGTAATGGTTAATCAACTAGAATTTGAGCTAAAATTTTGAAAATAAGGACATACTCTTTGTTGCTTTTCAGCAAAATAATCCTCTAGCCAAAAGGTTTGCATGTCTAGAGAGTTGGTGATTTTGCATCACCCATCGGTTAAGTCTTGCGGAGTATTAGAATACTCAGACTTGCTTTTGTTGTTGTTTTCAGGTGAAGTTTGGGATGGGAAGAAGACGATGTTTATTGGCATTATGGATGGCCTCCTATAATGCTACCTTTTCTCGTTTAGTTTTATTTTCCGCTGTATTTATAAACTCTGAATCATTTACTTTTATGCAAAGGACTCGGTTTGTAATTAAATAACCCTTTATGGGAATTGATGTAATAAATTGTGACTTGTTTATCTCTGGACTCGCCTTCGTGTGAGTTTTGAGGTACGGTTGTCGATCCTTTGTTACAAGTGATTTACCGGGTTTGACCCGGCAGAGACGACAAGTTAACTCGGTGTTATCGCATAATGACCAAAAGGAGTGGTTTATGCGATAATATGGAGTTAATTTGGGCGGTTCTGTCACAGCTGGCATCAGAGCTCAACTGTACACCAGAGATCTTAATACACCCTTAATAACATGTTTTTGGAATAAAACTTGCAAGATTAAGGTGTGTGTGCAAAAATGCGTTAGGAACGCTAAGGATTAACTAGTCCGAGAGGCCCTAGAGGTATTTTCGGGTACTTTCAGGTGGCTAGTAATTTATGGTTTATTAGTCTGACTTCCAGCATATTTTATTATCTGTCAAAACTTACTTTCTCGCACAACCATACTAGTACACCACGTTTTGCTATACGTGTGTGGTGCCACATGGAAGTCATGTGAGGGATGGATGGGACCTATTCCAAAGGGAACCTACCGTCGCGTTTGTGTCTCGCCACGTTTTGCCACACGTGGACGTTCCGTATTACAAAAATGCGAGGCAAGGATGCACTCCATTCAAACGGAGAGTGTCTGAGGTTGGACGCTGTCCATGCAGCGGTTTTATGCATGGATGCTGTTTCTATAGTGAACGGTAATGTATGTGGACGCTTTCGTGAGTGCTAGCACGAAAGGTTCAGGATGTTCTGTGATTTTCTGCAGGTACACTAACCGCGATCCGTTAGAACTAAGATCAATTAGAAAATCGACTAGTTATTATAAGGAGAGACGTATGTATGCCATGCCACCGGCGCTAACTCCGATTTTTGACAAGGAATTGTCTGTGAGGACGAATAGGTTGTGCATGCATCATGTTAAAACTCTCTAAACCGAACAACAAAAATAAGAAGGGAAATCTGAAATCATTTCCTCTCCAAACTTTTGTCTAAATCACTTCATGCCTTCTAGTAGTTTCCTGAATGAGCTGCTGATCTGAAATTTTTCAAGTTAGAGAAATTAAGTTGTGTGCAGAAACCATATATACAAAAGTTGTCCCAAATGTTACCATGAAGTTGCTGTAAAAATTTCATAAAGTTTGGATCAACCAAACTCAAGTTATGATCTTTTCCTAAGGAGTCATCTAGCTGTCAATTCTGAGTACCCCTCTGTTCGGTGATCGTTTCGACCCCCAAAATAATTTTTTCCTGGGAAAATGGTAGATATGAAAGTCACTCCAAATATTATTGTGCACCGGCTGTGTAAATTTCAGAACTTTTGGTCGAAGGAATTTTGAGTTATGACCAAAATAGTGCAGCTATGTTGCTGTTTTCCTGGGAGGCAGCCACTAATGTTTTGGTTCAGTCGGCTATCTTCTTCTAGTTTTTAGCTCAACTTTTGAATACCAATTTTGTACTCCATAACCTTATTGAGTACCTGGTAAAAATTCAGCATTTTTGGCTTAGTAAAACTTCAGCTATGCTAAAAATGGTGACTGTCTGCTTGCTGATTTTTCTGGGCAATAGCAAATTGGATGTTGGGTTGATCACCTGTCTTCCCATTAGTTTTTGCCCAACCTGCAAATACCAAAGTTGTTTGGAATTTCACACTCTGAATAGTCACAGAATTTCAGCACCAATGGACATCCCCAACTAGAACTATGGACGAAACAGTGACCCCCAGCCTGCTGAGAAACAGCCAGAACAGCAAGTTCAAAAGTTGATGTTTTCATAATCTTTGGATCAGTTTTAATCCAATCTTTGAATACCAGACTTGTGCTTCATAACCTCACCGAGCTTCTAGTAAAATATGAGGATTTTTGGAGCACCCATCTTGGATTTTCAGAGCTTTAGTCGACGTTGTTCAGAAAGTGGGCACAATCTATGCAAGATCGAATCATTCCCGCTGCAGTTATCTTGGTTAACCAATAAGAGAGAAACAATCTCCTCTGCCAAGACAAACAAAGCGTCTATATGCTTCTTGGTTGTCTCTACACATTTTCTTCAGTTAGAGGCAATTCACCAACTTTTTATGGCTATAAAATGTTGGTCATTCAACCTTTCCTTGCATTGATATCCCCACACCTATCATCTTAAATTCTCAGTCCCTGAATCTAGAATTCTTGTCCCTGCTCACAAATCAATAAATAAATAAGAACATATATATATATATATATGCATTTTGAGCATCATCGCAACATGCATATGCTGCAGCTCTAGCAAAATAATTCATGAGCATGGAAATGCATTACATGACATGCGCATCTGGAAACCTGGTTTCAACTGACCTGCATACGCACTGAAGGTCTCAACCTTTCTACTCTATCCTCCTTGGTGGTGATGTTGTTGTTTCATAACCAAAGGTGCCGCGACGGAACCTGGTGCATCGTATGTGCTGCAGCCATGTGATTACCACTAGGAGCGCGCTAGGTATCTTGGTTGTGAGAAGGCAACTCATCGCATATCCTATTTCTCAAACTCTCAGTTGTTCTCCATGTCACTAACTGAATTCATGAGTAACGCGAGTCATGATGACATTGCATCATAAACATGTGCATCATCCGGATGGCATCATTAATACATCATGTCATGAGCATTGTCACATTGTGCACAAGTCAACCCCATATGCATAAGCATCATCATCCCATGACTCATCAGTGCATCAAATCACCAGTTTAAATGCATTGCATCCTGAGGTAATAAAGTGGAAATATATATATACATAAATATACTCCATTGATAAACATCTTGAGCAAGGGTTAATTCCTAACTCTCATCTTTTTCCTAAATTCTGTCAATTGACATTTGAAAGTTGATACTTCCAAAGACAATTCCTGAGTAGACATCTTGTTGCTATCCTAATGTAATTTCAGGAATTCTAGTAACAAACTTAACAAATTTTTGTTTACTAGCCTTCCCTTTCTTCATGGAAATCTCTACGGAACCATTCAACTTGGTCTCTTTCTGCCTCAATCTCAAAGTTACCAATTACCACTTTGAATCAACCAGACTAATTTGAAGGAGTACGAGCAATCAAGGTTCTCGAAAAGTCAAGATATGAGGAGTTCTCTATCGATCAGTGAATTGTGATCCTTTTATAAATCTCTTTCAAATCGATGGAATTGGGAGTTAAGTAAGCAAATGACGGGCATATCCTCTGACAAGTTTTTCCTGATTCAATCTCAATTTTGAATTATGGATACCCCAAGATCTTCTCGTTTCCCCCCCAAGATCACGGTCATTTCTCCCGAGCCGTTTGACCCCATCCTTTTCAGTGCCATGTCGACATTAGGCAGCATTGCAGCTCTGCCACCTTTCTACCAGAGCTGCTGATCGCCGCCTACGCACACGCCACTGCGGCCGCTGTCATGTCGCCGGGGCATCTCGATGCCGGCCACTACTGCGCCACGCGCAGCCATCACCGCATCGATCTGCCGTCCTCTACCTCAAGTAGTCACGAGCACCACAGCTACCACCATCCTCTGGCCATCATTAAAAGGAGCACCTCCTCCCCTCAGCTCTCGCCACCCAGAGCGTGCCTCCACTTGAGCCCTGCATCGCCACCACTTTCACTCCCCACCGGTTGCCCCTTGAGCACGCACGCCATCCATCTTCTCCGCCTCCAGCATTCATCGGTGACGCTAGAAGAAGCTCCAGAAGAAGTCCAAGAGAAGGATCCACCATGAACCACTCCATGGCTCATTGGCTGGAGATGCTTGATTCAGTTCGTTGGTCTCTAGTTGCATTGTACATCTGCTTTACGTTGCAGCTTCTGATGGTTTTAGCTTTTCATGTGTACATTCACCGTCCGCTTCCTCATGAGCGACGTTGAAGTGTGTGAGGAAAACCATGTATCCACTATCATCTTTGAGCTTTAGATCTTGAAGTGTTTAGCCGTGCTTTGTAGTATCCTCTATGTAATCTTTATCTTTCCCTGAAGAATTCCATCTAATCTTGTTGTTGAATCTCGGGACGAGATTCCTTTTAAGGCGGGTAGGCTGTAACACCCCGGTTTTTTGAGCAATAGTAACCATCTTAATTAGTGGAGCTAAGCATGTTCTCTAACATGGTTGCTTGGTCATATACCCACCCTTGGGTCAAACCCCTCCAAAAACCCAAGTGTTACCCTAGAACTTTGGACCTCCCTGCGGTAATCTAGCGCGTTCTCAAAATTTTGTATAAGCACTTCAAAATCGGCCAATAAGAAAGTTGTTCGTTATCCCCGGGAACACTTTTTCTCTAATTAGCGGCATTTGAAATTCGGAGTGCAAAAGGTCCAAAAACCAGTCAAAGTCCACAGTACCATGTTGACCGGGCCGAGAAAATCCTGATCTTTGAGTTGATATTCCGGCTAAACCGTGAAGAATTCCATAGGTCACCCTTTGGGAAAGTTGTAGAAGGGTATGTGGTCTACAACTTTCATATTTGGAGATTTTCGAGTTTCATTCAAAATTTTTGAGCTTGTTTTGGTCAAACAGGCCTATACCGAAATGAAATCGAGCAAGCCTGGGCGAGCACGCCGCCAGAGCGCGCTCTCGCGCTCCAGCCCGCGCGCCGAGCCGCCACTGGCGCCGCGCCCCGACGTTCACGCCCGCCGTCAGCGCCGTCTCCCACTGGGTCCCACCGAAGCATTCCATCCTCGCCACGTGGGCGACAGAAGCCACTTTGCCTTATCCGCGCCTCGCCCTTATCTCCTCCCCGCGCTCGCCGTCGACACGCGTCGACCACCGCCGCCCGTGCTGTGTCCGCGACCGCCACATGCCCTGGACGTCGCCTGCGTCTCCTATCTCTCTTGCTGCCCAAGCCAGCGCTGACTTAGCCTTGAAGGCAAGCTCCTCGACTGCCTATCAGCTAGTGCTCGCAGCTCCACGAGCGGACGCCCAGACCGCCGCCAAGCTGCCGCCATGCCATGGCCGCCGCCCATGACGAGCTCCCCAGTCCGGTCGCCTCCCTCACCATTTGAGCTGCCCTCCGCCTCCCCAGGACCTCCCTGGAGCTCCCCGAGCCGTCAACCGATTCCCACTGAGCTGCTAGCCATATTTTTGTTTGTTTTAACCTTGAATGGTTAGGCATAGCTTTGTGTGATTGTTCATGCTAGCCATATTTGATGAGATGAGTAAACTTTGGTGCAGTAGTATAATTGTTGTGCCTTGTGCATGTTTGGGCTCTCACATGGTCAGTTTATGTGTATGTCTTTTGGAATGGAAATTCTTGAAATAAAACAAGGTCAATTAAGTGGATAAAAGGAAAACCAATATCATTTGTGTGCAACTCAAATTTTAAATGCATGAACCTCACCAAGACACACCCTAAACAGCACCATTACCTTGGTGAGATAAAATAAATTACTTATCTTAAATATGTACACAGTCACCATCAAAGGGGAAATAAAAGTCACCCGCACACACCTTTCTCTAATAGAGGAAGAGTATGCTGAATATCTTATCTAGGTGAATGTGGTCACCCTTAAACCCCACATTTATTTCTAAGTTTCAAAAGTGAAATCTCATTTGAATTGGACAAATAAATCTTATGCATATGCATCTCGTGTAGATTTTTCTGTCAGTAGCTTCGAGATCGTCCCGGAACAAGACGAAGGACCGTTCGAGGGACAAGTGGACCTCGTGGAGTACCACAAGACCCAAACCAAAGTTTGGAAGGGCCCAAGGCCTAGTTAGAACTAACATCTGCTTGAAAGGCAAGCACCGGAGCATAATTCTATGATTTTAACTTCCTGCAACTATATATGTTATGTTTGTGCATTTAAGTTTCAGGAGTTGATTTGAAACCATAGATGCATGATCCTAGGTTCCTATGTTCTTATACTAGCATGATAAGACGTTAGTTGCCATGCTTTAAGGACCCGGTAAAAGTCGAGTGAAATCCTTCACTCGCGAGCTATAGGTTCTTATGTTGGAATCATAAGATTTAAAATGATATGCTCATGTGGTAAGAGTTTGGGATCGGCTCCGGTCAATAGGTGTCACTGGTTAAGCTTTTGAACGTACTAAACATTTGTCAGGAATGGGACTGGTAAGCCTAGTACCTTCTGGATCCGGCTAGGGAACTTGGAACACTAATCTTGGGAAGAGTCCCCCTGCTGTAGTAAAGGTGATGCATGAGTGAGAGTGGGCGGCGAGGCCGTAACCACCTCACCTTGTACCAAAGACTGTGGACTCTGGTCCTGAACCGAGGATGGCTGGGAACGGTCTGGTGGGTGCACACCTGGGGTGTGCACTTTTCCGTGTGTTTAGGTCCACCTTGCAAGGTTATTAATCGATCGATCGTCGGTCTCTCACCGTTACCCGAGACTGCTTAACTATACAGTCTATTTCCCTTTATGATGGAATTGAGAACTAATATGGATGTTTGATTAATTGTTTGCACAACTTATGTTTGCTGTAGATGCTTTCTTAGTAATGGTTAATCAACTAGAATTTGAGCTAAAATTTTGAAAATAAGGACATACTCTTTGTTGCTTTTCAGCAAAATAATCCTCTAGCCAAAAGCTTTACATGTCTAGAGAGTTGGTGATTTTGCATCACCCGTCGGTTAAGTCTTGCGTAGTATTGGAATACTCAGCCTTGCTTTTGTTGTTGTTTTCAGGTGAAGTTTGGGATGGGAAGAAGACGATGTTTATTGGCATTATGGATGGCCTCCTATAATGCTACCTTTTCTCGTTTAGTTTTATTTTCCGCTGTATTTATAAACTCTGAATCATTTACTTTTATGCAAAGGACTCGGTTTGTAATTAAATAACCATTTATGGGAATTGATGTAATAAATTGTGACTTGTTTATCTCTGGACTCGCCTTCGTGTGAGTTTTGAGGTACGGTTGTCGATCCTTTGTTACAAGTGATTTACCGGGCTTGACCCGGCAGAGACGAAAAGTTAACTCGGTGTTATCGCATAATGACCAAAAGGAGTGGTTTATGCGATAATATGGAGTTAATTTGGGCGGTTCTGTCACACGCACCACCACCACTGCAAGCTCCGTTGCAGGCGCGAGCTCTACCGCCCGCGAGATCCGCCACCGCGGGGCTCCGCGGCTGGCACCGTCGTGAGACCCTCCGGCTGGGCGAGCTCCGTAGCCAGCGAGCAGCAGCAGGAGCAAAGGGGCGCCATCGTTAGGGATGGAAAGTGGTATGTGGTTATCTGAAATATCTGATTTCCGTATCCGCTAAAATGTAAATGTGGTTATCAGAATCCGCGTCCGATTGCTAATATGGGTACTGAAATTGATGTATCCGAATTCGTTTTCACTATTTTTCTCTATTCGAATCCATATCTATATTCAAAATAATTGTGCCTATCCGACAATTATTCGTATCCGCGAAGAACAAAGTAAAATTACCTCTATAATTAATGCCTAATAATATTAATTTTAATATTAGAAATGATATAAAAATTAAGTTTAATACTTTTTAATATAATATAGTTTTAAAGTAAATATATTATTTCGTTTTAGTCAAAAAAATGATGTATTTTTTGAAATAAATTGTTTTAAATATTTTATTTTATTTAATAATTGATGTAAATTATTTTATGTATTTAAGTATTATTTATTTATTCTAAATAATATTAGATTTATCTGTAATATTATCTATTTATAATTAAATTTATTATTTATATATTTTTTTATTAAAAGAACTATAGATAAATATGTTCTTTTTGACAAGCTATCTTTTGTTTACTACTTTAATTTCTACCTTTTAATGATTTTGTTCTTCTAAAATTGTACTAAACAAATGAAAACTTGCTATCTGCAAATCGAGTAGATATCTGAATGCGAATTCAAACTATTCGTTTTGCATTCTCATTCAATTATATTCGAATCCGAATTCGTTTCCGGCAAAAAATGTGTATATCTGACTAAAAGTATCTGAATGATATCAGTATCTGCGCCATTTCCATCCCTAGCCATCGCGGGGCCATGGCGGGCGGACGGACGAGAAGACGGAGAGGGCGACAGGAGTATACCTAAGCATATTTAGCCCGGCCCGGCCCGACCCGCTGGCACGAGAAAAAACATGGCCCAAGCCCGACCCGAAATGGTGTTTTTAGCTATTTTACACTATAAAATGCGTAGGTGGCCCGCCAAGTCGGCCCCTGCCCGAGCCCGACCCGAAAATTGAGGCACATCACGCTCAGTGGGACGGTCATGGGTAAGATTTTCTCAGCCCAAAATAACCGGTTTTTTCCGACCCGACCCAAACCCGGTCCGAAAAATGCTCAGGTCTAGACAGGAGATGCTGACGCGAGCCAACCCGGTTGGAGCCCGTCCGCTAGATTTTGAGGAACCAACTTGCATCTTGAGGGAATATTCCTCTCTGAAGCCAACGCAAACCTCTCAACTTCCATCAAACAGCTGCGGGAGCGGGTTTACTCCGGCTCGCCTCACTCTCCAACCAAACACACAGTAGTACATTTCAACTCATCGTATGTACTCACCAACCTCTAATTCCAACATCATTCAACCAAACACACCCTAATTTTCCCCTTTCATCCTCTTCCTAGCAGTAGCCCACCAAACTAATCTCAAATCTAGCCCCTCCCTCCCCTGCGACGCCGCCGGCTCCCTCAGCTCCCGCAGCCATGGCATCAAGGTGAGTTTTTTCGCCCTCCGCCTACGCTGCCCCCATTAACATTCCCTTCGCCGTTGTCTAAAAAAAAAATTCCCTTCGCCGTGTTTCACCATCTCGCCGGATTCCTTTCCCTCCTCAAACTAGGTGCTGTTAAATTTGATCGCCGTTTCGCCCCTAAACGCCGTGCAGATTGGTTGTCACCTAGTCCTCCTTCCTGTGGCGGCTCTACTCGCGGAGGCGCGGCATGGCGTCGCCGCCGCTGCCGTCGCAGATTGCGGAGTTCAACTGCAAGGTGTGCTCCGGCTGCTATCCCGCTCTTACGGTTTGATTTTTGGTTACTGCTGCTGGCCTGCTGCTACTGTTGAAATGGTGGTTTTGGTTGATGTGTGTCGCAGGTGATGGAGAAGAAGCTCGAGAGTCTGGGCTCCGAGGTCAACGCCCATGAAGAGAACCTAAGGTTCCTCAATTCCGAAATCAATGCCATCGAAGAGGCGTGCGTCGACCTGGCAAGTAAGTTTGTTGATGTGTTCGACCCCTCAGTTGTGGTAGCTTTGTCCCTTTTTGGTTATGCAAATCCTTGTCTGCTGAATGCTGCTCATATTGTAGACTTACAACAGGATCATTTTAACCAATGAACTTGCACCATTGATTTTGTGCCACTCTATAATAGTTTGAAGTAGTGGTAACTGTGCCCTGTGATGCATGGAATTTGACAGCATGGCACATCTAAACTGAGTCTGGTAATCTTCAGCAATCAGTGTGTCACTGTCATCCTTTTTAATGGATGATGTACCAAAAATATCTTAATGAGAAGGCAGCAGCATTTGCTGTGTTTTACCCCATTACTATAGAAAATTGTAAGCTTTGAACCACATTATGGAAACATCATATTGGAAGTAGCCTTTCTGTCCACTTTTCCTTTTGTGTAACACTAATTTTGGATGGCTGTAGCACATTAGAATAAACCTGCAAGTAACATGTTAAATTGTTAATATGTTATATCTGCATAAGTCATGAAAGAAGTCAACATTATGCAGTGCCTCTAAAAGTGTTCTAAACCTGCAACTTCTCTCAGTTAAACTCGGGA
Source organism: Cenchrus fungigraminus (assembly GCA_036936925.1). NCBI lineage: Eukaryota > Viridiplantae > Streptophyta > Magnoliopsida > Poales > Poaceae > Cenchrus > Cenchrus fungigraminus. The sequence continues at coordinate 109,957,001 of CM072778.1, read as the reverse complement.
ATTATCATTCATCCGCCGCTGCTGTTGCGAATAATGATACTTCTGCTCAAGAGGCTGAAGAGCGTACTGTCCGGAGTATACTCGATCAGGACAAGGCAGCTGCTGCCATTATATGCCAGCTGAAGCTCCGTTCTGAGATAGCATCGAAGATGCCACTGATGAAAGATATCCTTGGTTTTGTGGCTACGCTGGGAAAAGTAAACGACGATAACCTCAGCAGGTACAATTTTCTTCCTTAGTTTGGTATGAGAGTTTTATTGCCTTAATTGATGCCAAGTTAATGGAGATGACATGCTTGTTTTCTTAATTTTGCCGTTGTTTATTTCGTTGTAATTTTGTTGTAGGCTTCTCGCAGAGTACTTGGGAATGGATAATATGCTTGCTCTGGTCTGCAAGACTTATGATGGTGTTAAGGGTCTTGAGAAATACAACAAGGATGGCATCATTGATAAGGGCAGTGGCATACATGGACTGGGTCGCTCTGTAGGAAAATTGGTGAATGGAAGGTTCACTGTCTTTTGTCTTGAAACTTTGAGGTACATTTGCAACCTTATTTTTGACCATAGTATATACAACCGTTATTCTCTTTTAGGGTCAATTGGATGAGAACTTTTGACATTATGCATTATTAAATGTTGCAGGCCATTTTCTGGTGATGTTAACATTGATGATCCGCAGAGAAAGCTTATTTTGCATAGACCAAGGTTGCCTGGTGGGGAGTCTCCTTCTGGTTTTCTGGATTTTGCAGTAAATATGATTCATCTGGACCGAGCACACTCGAGTTGCCTCACAGCCAGTGGCCATGGCCTTAGGGAAACTTTGTTTTACAGTCTGTTTTCTCATTTACAAGTTTATAAGACCAGATCTGACATGCAACGTGCTCTTCCTCTGATAAATGATGGTGCTGTTTCTCTAGATGGTGGTATACTGAAACCCAATGGCTCATTTTGCCTTGGCGATAGGTATGCAATTTAGTCTTTTGTGTCTCTTGATACTGCCAATGAATCATATATTCTTTGAGTTTTGCTGACTGCCTGTTACTGTGTAAGCGTGTATTTTTGTTGCTGTAGGCTATTCACAGTTTAGTTACATCATGAGACTTTTGACAAGCTCGTGCTATCAGACACTCGTTAGACTGAATCACGAAATATGCAATGATTCGTGCAGCTTAATTTCATTTGCAGTAAACGGTAAAATCACGCTGTAATGAAAAACCTAGGAAGTGACGCTTTTTTTTTGTCTTGATCAACTATCTGTATGAGGTCCTAACTGTTGTATTTTCTGCAGTTATCTTACTCTGTTTTGTTTACTAAATGCAGCTTGCCTGCTCTTGTTTGGACCGTTGTTGTTGCTATCCTTGTACATCGTGTTTCCTGTATAGCTTATCCCTCGACCCTCCATTCCAAATTACTTATCGTTTTGGCTTTTCTAGATACATTCTTTTTGTTATGCACCTAGATATATATTTATGGGGCTGCTTGGTTGGTGCTTTGGCTCGCCACGCCACGCCGTGGCTCGCCACAGGTGTGTGGCGGCTCTTTTGCCCGCCTCACATGTTACTGTAGTGTGACAAAACACTGTAGCGGTGGCATTTAATGGCCGGCAACCAAGCAGCCCCTATGTTTAGATACATAACAAAAGGAATGCATCTAGAAAAGCCAAAACGACAAGTAATTTGGGACGGAGGGAGTATTCACCAATGCTAGTCAAACTAAATTTCATTGCTTTACTCAATGACTTTTTGTAGGAAAAATCTTGAAGTAAAATTTCCTGTCGGCCTTGAGGTTTCAAGTTCACCTCAAAATATCCTTGAAATGGAGGGGCAAGTTAAACTTAAGAATTGGGAGAAGGAAAGGCTTCTTGAGGATATAAAAAGAGAAGAAGATTTGCTGAAGCAAGTTAAGGAATTATACAGCAAGCAGAAGCAAGAGCTCATGGATTATCTCACTCAACCAGAGTTGGCACTGGTATACTGGCAGTATCCCTGTAAATATGTCTATTATTATCTATATCTTCCTAGAAGGATGGACAAGACTGAAACTCACTTGCTGTCTTTTCTCTTCCCGCAGGCACCACATGATTCGCCAACAATTCCTTCACCAGCAACTCCAGGAAGTAATCCATTTGGATTCAAACCATCCCTCAAGCGCCGGTACTAGAAACATTAGTGCCATCCTTGTTTTGTTTGGACTTCTGCATGCTCACATGCCTGCAGCTTCAAGCAACTATTGTTGACGAATAGTTTACTGCATGCTCTCAGTGTTAGTTTGTAGAGGATATTAGGAAGTACACTGTTAGCTGGGAGGCCTGTTTATTTGCTTTTGTAGTGGATGTCATACCCTTTTATCCTTTCGCTAGTTCTTTGTATATTCTCATAAGTTGAAGGAAGATGATAGAAAATGTTCTACCTAACAAAATTGAAGAAAACAGTCGAAGGAACATGCAGATGGCATGTAGATGCTAATCTGATATTGGTTGCCTCCTTGTTTAGCATGTTTCTACAGCTGTATTGTCATCACTTGCGTGATTGAAATACTGACGACTGTTTGCAAAGTACATGTTGACCAAAAACGTTGTTTCTGAATACTTGGAACTAAACTTCCCCAGATTGCATCTTGGGTTCTACTTTGAAACATTTTTCAAAGCTAATGCAGACAGCAAAAAATTAGTCAGCTTGGACTGCATACTTCCTGCCACTGTCAAGGCTGCAGTTCCTTGGCTTGGATTGCCTTTTTGTCACTGCAAATTCATAAACAGTTACCAAGTACTCTGTATTTCAGGCACAAAGTTTGCCACTCTGTGAGTTAGCGATATATTTGGAGTAATAGTCTCTACATATTAGCAAGACAATGAGGAAATAATTGTGAAATGACAAATCTGCAAGTACAAATGAAACTTATCGTATGAAGCATGTACTTTTGCAGTAGGTTACCTCTTCTTTTTGACTGGAGATACTCTCTCTTCATCTGCCGGATGCGACGTCGCCCCTGCTTTCGAAATTGAAGCATCTTTTCAGACAAAATATGTTGGCACAGAAAAGGCATTAAACTAGCATAAAAACATCACAGAAAACCTATTGCTTTTAAACTACATAGCATGAGTAAGGATATACTACAAAAGAGGCATCAGTGAAAAAGAAAAGATAAAAAAAGAGGTTTGAAAAAAGGGCAGAGGAATGGTGGGTTTGCAAAAATAAATATGAATGGCAAAAAAAGAAAAGAGGTTCCACCGAGACTTGAACTCGGGTTACTGGATTCAGAGTCCAATGTCCTAACCGCTAGACCATGGAACCAGTTGACGGCAAAACGGAAACAATGAATTATATATAATATCTAGTTCATTTTATACTGTGGATAGATGCATGAAGGTGGGGTCATCCTTGTAGCTCAGATGATGCTTCTTTTGACCGAGAATCGGTGGCCGCCACAGAAAGAACTGCATGCTTGTTGTATGCTGGAAGACATTCAGAGAAGGAAAGGTTGCCAATGGCATTGCTCGTGTTGGTGTTCCCATGTAGAGTGGTCAGGTACACAAACTCCGCGTTCAGCAGGTCTGGAGAATACGGCAGGTAGGTTTGTTGTGAGAGGAAAATACGAAATAAGCGAGCCGAACGCATCTGCTCCTCGCGTTCCACGCCTGACCAGCTGAAATTTGATGACCGTTGCCATCTACTCTGAATTTGCTACTAAAAAAAAGCCGGCGAATTCAAACGGCACAAAGCAGGGAGAGAGAGAGAAAGGGAGCACGAGACCTCGACTCGATCTCGATCCCAACGGCCAACCCATCCACCGCACCGGAGGAGCAAGCAAACGGCTCCACCGCAAGGCACTCGGCCTCCTCTGGTGGCTGGTGGCTGGGCCGGATCCGCCCCGTCTGGTGGTGAGTGGCTTCTTCCTCCCTCTCCCTCTCCCTCTTCTCCAATCCCACGTTTCCTCCCGCGGCGGTTGCTTCCGCCTTCAGCCTTCAGCCGGTGGAGAAGTTTCCGCCGGTTTCCTCAGTGCCGCGGGGCGCGGCGCAGATTAGGAAATTCGTTTGGTTCGTTTTGGGTCGATTTTTTTTTGTTCTAGAAAAGGAAGGTAGTTTATCTGCGGCTGGTGGTCGCTTGCGGGATTTCTTATTTTTGGTAACTAACACTACTTCGATTCGGGTTTCCATAGACAAATCCCACTTAGTACTACGCATCTCCCCGGGCCATTCTGAGAAGGGTCGGATCAATCTGGAGTTTTGAAATACAGTTCCCATTGCGGGGATTGCGAGATTTGAAATTACTAGCAAATTTCTCGTGTACTACCACGTTGCATGAACAATTGCTTGGTACATGACATGAACAATCCACCCTTCATGATGAGATTTGTTTCATTCCTACTTGTAGATCGTGTTTAGGACCAATGATGAAATTTGCTTGTTACATTCGTATGACTGTATAAATAAAATTACCCTTGACCATTGTTGCGTTTCGGCAGATCCAGTGTCTAAGAATTTTGTGACAAGGCCTCCAGTTCCTTTTTCAATTCCAGGGTTTAGATTATACAGCAAGACTATAACAAATGGGTGCATCAAGACCACCAAGCACCCCTGCATCAAAGGGTGAGCGCACACCAACGTCGACCCCTGGTGGCAGCTCAAGGGCCAAGGAGGAGGAGAAGATCTTTGTTACAGTGAGGGTGCGACCCTTGAGCAAGAAGGAGCTGGCTGTGAAGGATAAAGTAGCGTGGGAATGCGCTGATAGCCAGACAATCTTGTACAAGGGCCCCACACAGGACCGGGCTGCACCAACCTCTTACACTTTTGGTAGTTTTTAATTATCAATTCATGAACAATGCAGCTCAAGAAATTCTGTTTGCAACTAATCGATGATCGATGTTTTTGTGTCTCCAGATAAGGTTTTTGGGCCAGCTTGCCAAACAGATGTAGTCTATGAAGAGGGAGCTAAGGATGTTGCAATGTCTGCATTGGCAGGCATTAATGGTAGGTCAAGGCCAGTTTCTATGTTGCTTGTTGTAGTGGAATGATCATCTGCAAGTGACCCCTTACCTCGTGTTTCTTTTGCAGCCACCATTTTTGCATATGGGCAAACCAGCAGTGGTAAAACATTCACGATGAGAGGTGTCACGGAGAGTGCTGTTAATGATATTTATAGGCACATAGATAATGTGAGTTTTGTAAATCGAGGATGCCATTGCTTTGTACTGTTATGGATGATTGCTTCCTAACATGCCCATATTAAGTATTGTAACACATTATTTTTCTTGTTTAGACTCCTGAGAGGGAATTTGTTATCAAAATATCTGCTATGGAAATATACAATGAGATTGTGAAGGATCTTCTACGACCTGACTCTGACCGCCTTCGGCTGTTAGATGATCCTGAGGTTTGTTTTCAACTGACTTGGTTTATACAATGCCCCGACAACATTTTGATGCTATAGTGATCCAAATGATAATATTTTCTGTTGGACAGAAAGGAACCATCGTGGAGAAGTTGCAAGAAGAAATTGCTAAGGACAGCCAGCACCTGAGGCATCTAATCAGCATCTGTGAAGGTAAATAATAAATACTGTTAAAAAGGAAATGAATCGAGCTAATCACTTTAACACTCTTCTAAATGATTGCAGAACAAAGACAGGTTGGGGAGACAGCACTAAATGACACTAGTTCACGTTCTCACCAAATCATTAGGCTGGTATGTATGCTGTTTACATGGATTCTTTCCAAGAAAAAACATGGTGAGGAAAATGTTAATCTTTTGTGGTGTATTTCTTTATCCAGACACTCGAGAGCAGGCTCCGCGAAGTGTCAGGATGTGTTAAATCTTTTGTTGCTAACCTGGTAAGCATACTTTCCTACTTTTAGTTTTGGATATTGGTATGTTGCATTCATAATTTGAATAATTCCTTGCTCTGTTTGCAGAATTTTGTTGACCTTGCTGGAAGTGAACGAGCTGCACAAACACATGCCATAGGTGCAAGGTTGAAAGAGGGTTGCCATATAAATCGCAGCTTGTTGACTTTGACTACTGTCATCAGAAAGCTAAGGTACGGTTGACTTTTCTCTGCATTCATCTAGAAAGTGTAATGTTGAAGATTTCTGCTGTTGAAATGCATCCGATGAACTCTGCATTAACTGTATTAGTTTTGTCATTAGTTTACTCTTAGTTCTGGTTATTATATGTTGGATGTGTTCAAGTTAATGGGTGTATCTTAGGTCACAGCAATTTCATAGATGAGTGCACATGGATGATGTACTAACAAAAAATGTATCTGATGAAATACATTCTGCTGATATACTGTCTAGCAAGCCAGTTAGCATGTCTGAAAAAACTTATGATTTGTTTGTGTCTCATGGTAGTGCAGTCTTTCTTTCAAGAATGCTATTTGTTGATCGGTTGCCTTAAATCATTGCCAAAACTTGAGGATCAATGTTTTCAAAATGCGTGGGAGGATACATTAAGCAGTTATGCTCAAGTTTTGGTATGACTTCTATGACTTTTGCATATTGCTGGTCCATGAATTCATCTCGCTGAGCAAAAACCCCTAGATGACGTCTTCAACTGATTTGCTGTTATCTAGGATGGGGTTTTTGCTCAGCGAGATGAATTCGTGGACCACCAATATGCAAAAGTCATCTTGAAGTCATACCAAAATTGGAGCATAACTGCTTAATGTACCCCTATTGTTTTTTGCATATTTGGTATAAGCGCAATGGATTGAAAACGATTTTTTCAGTCCTTCCTCAATTGCTCATGTTGAAAAAATAGTTATTAGTCAGGTATTCTTTGTGGTTTAAAGAACTCCCGGTATTGTTGAATGTTTCTGCTATTCTGCATTTCAAATCCGTACATCTAAATCCCAAGTAGCAGGAAAAGTTGGCTGAGTCTTCTTGAACATTTCTGCAATCGTAAGCAATCAGATTATATGAGCTAAAAAGACATGCATTGTTTCTTCTTTTGAATAGAAAATTCTAGCAACAAATGTAGTACATCTTTATCTGGGAATGAAACCTCATTGTAAATTTCAATTGCAGTTCGGAGAAGCGAAGTGGACACATACCCTACAGGGATTCAAAGCTGACACGTATTTTACAGCTTTCTTTGGGTGGAAACGCAAGAACAGCAATCATCTGTACTATGAGCCCAGCTCTGACACATGTAGAACAATCTAGAAATACTCTATTCTTTGCAACCTGTGCAAAAGAGGTCACAAATACTGCAAAAGTTAATATGGTAAGGGTTGTGAGTTGTGACTTTGAGTCAACATTTCTTTGTGCCTTATTGCTGAAAAAACATCAATGAACAACTCATCAATACATTTTTCATACAGGTTGTATCAGATAAGCAATTGGTGAAGCACCTTCAGACAGAAGTTGCTAGACTAGAAGCAGAGCTGAGAACCCCTGACCGTGCCTCCTCTTCTGATGTGCTCATGATGGAAAAGAGCAGGAAGATTAGACAGGTATTGTCTCTAACGATCTCATAGATTACTTCTAACTTTCAAGAGTTCTTTAAATACTTAAAAATGTTACCTTTTTTTAATGATCTAACCAGTGAATTCTGTAGATGGAAATTGAAATAGAGGAACTAAGGAAACAGCGAGATAATGCACTGTCAGAGCTCGAAGAACTGCGGAAGAAGAAGGGTGATCACCAGCCAGTAAGAATCTGCCTTTGTTTGTCCAGAACTTCTCTTTTTTACCATTAGCTAACCCTTTGAATTCCACTCTATTCTTGCAGGTGTGGAATCCATTTGACTCACCACAAAAAGCCCAAAAGTGCCTCACATTTTCGGGATCATTAGAGCCAAGTAACAAAATTAAGATGAGGAGCTCGATTAGGCAATCATCTACTGCTCCATTCGTGTTAAAACATGAAATCCGCAAGCTGGAGCAGCTGCAGCAACAGCTTGAGGTTGAAGCGAACCGCGCCATTGAAGTACTTCACAAAGAAGTTCAATGCCACAAGCATGGCAACCAGGATGCTGCAGAAACTATTGCTAAACTTCAGGCAGAAATCAGGGAGATGCAAGCTGTTAGGTCTGAGAACGGAGACGTGGAGATGATTACAGATGAAGCAAATCGATCTGATTTGAAAGATGAGATCTCTAGACTTCATACGCAAGACAATGATATTGCCAAACTCGAGGCGAAGTTAGAAAATGTGCAACAGTCTATTGACAGATTGGTGATGTCACTTCCAAATGTTGCCATGCCATGTAATGAGACTACTCCAAAGTCCAACAGATCAAAGAAGAAGAAGAGGATGCTTCTTCCACTGGGTGTGAGCAACAACATAATAAACAGAGCAAATCTTCTAAGAGCACCTTGCTCTCCCCACTCTCCTAGTAGGCCTTCAGAAGTTGAGAACAGGGCCCCAGGAGGTGACACTGTGTCTGTTGAAGGATCAGAAAAGGCTACTCCCACCAAGAGTGAAGATGGAAATGTATCATCACGTGATGAAACACCACGCTATAGGCGATCCAGCTCAGTGAATATGAAAAAGATGCAGCGGATGTTTCAAAATGCTGCAGAGGAAAACGTGAGGAGCATCAGAGCTTATGTGACTGAATTGAAGGAGCGAGTTGCAAAACTTCAGTACCAAAAACAGCTGCTAGTCTGCCAGGTTCTGACCTCACCTGATGTTGGACACATACAAATGCTGTTATCCCTGGCAAATAGTTCTGTTTTCATTCTGCTAAAATCTGTTTCTTTTATAATCTTTCACAGGTCTTGGAGTTGGAATCTAATGAAGGGAAGTCAAATGATGACTTGGAAGAGGATAATTTTGGACCTCTGCAGGACACTCCTGATTCATGGGACAGATTATTCAAGGAGCAGATGCAGCACATTATTCAATTGTGGGATCTCTGCCATGTATCTATCATTCATAGGACACAGTTCTACCTGTTATTCAGGGGAGATAGGGCTGATCAGATATACATCGAAGTTGAAGTAAGAAGACTGACATGGTTGCAACAACACTTTGCTGAGGTCGGTGATGCAAGCCCTGCAGCTGGTGATGACACTGCAGTTTCGCTTGTCTCCAGGTTAGCTGACTGCGGAGTAGTATCTAACATGCTGTTCCTTTTCTGAGTATCATGGCAATTGGTTCTAGCAGGAAGAAAAAACTAGTGTTGAAGTTTACATGACCTTTATCCATAGTGAATCATTTCTGTGTCCCTTAGTCATGGCTGAAAGTGCAATCATGACACAGATACTGGTTGTTTATTTTCTGCCTGGATCTAACTTGCCTTTGGTTTTGTTTTGCCTTTGCACAGTATCAAAGCATTGAGGAATGAGCGGGAATTTCTTGCAAGAAGGATGGGGTCAAGGCTAACAGACAAAGAGCGGGAGCGCCTCTTCATTAAATGGCAAGTCCCCCTCGACGCTAAGCAGAGAAAGCTGCAGCTTGTGAACAAGCTGTGGACTGACTGCAACGATCAGGTGCACATCGAGGAGAGCGCGGATGTGGTGGCCCGGCTTGTTGGATTCTGTGAGGGTGGCAACATCAGCAAAGAGATGTTTGAGCTCAACTTTGCAGTCCCCACAAGTAGGAAGCCGTGGCTGGTGGGCTGGCAACCCATTTCGAACATGATCAGGGAGAAAACTCAACTTTGGTAAGCAGATGGAAGCATCTAGCTAGTCTAGCCCCTTTAAATTAAGGAGCAAAAAGATTATACTACATTTCATGACGGTCAGTTGAACTCTGGACTTATTGATCAAAAAAGGGGGGAAGTGTCTGATCCTTGCAGAAGCCTTCCTGTAGACGGTGAATTCATGTAGTGGTGCCTCTTTCTTCTGAAAGTGTAGAGAGAATCTGAGTGTTGTCGCATTTTTTTTTGAGAGCGCATGTTGTCGCATTCTTTATTGTGTATACCGAAGGCACATGTTTCAAGAGAAGTTAACATGTTGATGATGATGAATAAGAGTTTGCTTGGGATGTCTGAAATCATTAGATGAGATTTTTATGAACAAAATATGAATCCCATAATGCACTGTGGATCTTGCTTTACGGACTGCTATTTCCATTCCTCCAATTTTTGGATTGAGCCTTTCTCGTATACTTTTTCTTCGTCGAAAGGAGGAAATTCATGAAATATACCTAAATTATTTCACTTTGCCACTCATAACTCATTTTTTGTTTCGTGGGAGAAGTCACGTTTTGTACATCAAAATCTCCCACAACTCATTTCGTTCGGTTTTCAGTTTCGATAAAGTCTTGCATGGATCCAATTATATAAGTTCTGCAAGCGTCGACATTACCAAATTTGACAACAATGAAGTTGGAAAATCAATCAATTCAGTCCCATCATATCCCTCCTACACTCGGTGGTTGCTGGTTGGATCAACAAATAGCATGATTGAACAATAGACTAATTCACAATTATTGATGACTTAACATAACAAGATTGCTCCAAAATTATGCAATAAACAATGAAGTTAGAATGCTGAAATGATTTGTGCTATCTTGTATGGATGTTCCGGCGCAGCATACCCACTTATGAGAGTGTCCACTAAAGTAATATAAACAGAGTAATAGAGTTGTAGCCCTGGATACATACGAATTAAAATCAAGTTGTTCTAAGAAATGGATGCTTTTGTCCGAAGAGCAGAGGAATGGTGGACTTGTAAAAATAAAAACAAAAACAAAAATAAATGCAAAAAGAGGTTCCACCGAGACTTGAACTCGGGTTACTGGATTCAGAGTCCAATGTCCTAACCGCTAGACCATGGAACCATTAGTGGCGGCATATTCTTTCAAAGTTATATATACATACAAGTATACCTTGAGGCGCGTCAACGGCGGTCATCTCCGAGCTCTGGACGCCACGTCGCGTCGTCCTCCTCATCCTCACGACCCTCTTCACCAACTGCTGCTCTACTGCTGCTGCTACCAGTGGAGAGGGAAGGAGGAAGCCATTGCCCATCCATTCACCACCGAATAGGCTATTATAGGCTGGTAGCTGCACGCCCCCCCGCAATCCGCGGCGCTCCCTCCCTCCCACCACAAAGCGCCGGAGCCCCCGCGCCGCCCACGCCTCCCCTTCCCTCCCCCTCCGTCCGCCCAGCTCGCGGCTGTCCCCGTGGCGGAGGCGGGCCGGCGGGCGGCCATGGACGTCGACTGCGTCTCGCTGCCCGACGCCCCCGCCCCCGCGGCCGCGGACGTCGACGATGCTGGCCACGGCCACGGCCTCGGCACGCTCCTCGCCGCCGCCCGGGCGTACCCAAAGGGCGGGCCCAACGCCGGCGGCGTGCACGAGCTGCTCGAGTGCCCCGTCTGCACCAACTCCATGTTCCCGCCGATCCACCAGGTCAGGTCCCCGCGCTTCCTCCTTCCTCCTCGTCGTCTTCATTTCCCTGCCCTCTGCCTTTGTTTCGATTGGATTTTGGCGCTGGAGCGATCCTCACTCACTTTGGAAAAAAAAAAAGGGGATCTGATTGATTCGCACATGTAACATGCAATTGATTTCTAGGGCCGTGGTGCGGCGCCACTGGAATCCTGCTTCTCTTCGTTTATGCCACAACGTGTGGGGATTTTCATCCGCATACACAAATTCATGATACTTCCGTCGGCAATTATTTTTTCTCGAATACGCGCGGAGCGTATCATTGAATTAAGCAGAAGAGGAATTTTACAGTATTCGGTTACAACCCAAATGAAACGGACTCCAGATGGACACAAGCTGCCAAACCAGCCGAACACAACCCGAACAGAAGCTCTAACATGAACTACTCACATCTCGTGCAACCACAACCTACCCGAGTGGCTCTAAGCTAGCCCTCAGTCAACAACGGAGAGATCTTGGTCTTGTTCCTCAACAACGGGAATAAGGCTTGCAGTGCTTCCATGCGGCGCGGCGGAGGCCCATCACAAAAGAAGTTGTCCACCGCTTCCTCTGCCGAAGCCACCGAAGTCGGAGGCACGCCGACCTCACCGAGCGCGCCAACCTCACCGAGCCGCCGCGCCAGAAGCACAGTCCCCCGCTTAGCCGGTTTGACGGCCGATAGGGGGTCCAGGGCTTGGCGACGGCTTCGCCTGAGGCCAGATGCCTCCGACGAAGGCAGCTGAGGAGGCGCGTCAACGAGGACAGGGTCAACACGACGACGGCGAGGCGGCTTGTCCAGAAGAGGCGTCGGAGGGACCTTCGAGACAATGGCGACGAAGGCTTCCAACTTATCATCGGTGGCGCCCGTGGTGGTAGTGGGACTCCGCAGCGGAGTCGACGGTCGAGGCGGAGTAAAGCCCGGGGGTGTGTCGTCGTCGGCCAGCAGAGGGGCGAGCAGCAGGCCGCCGTCCACTGCGTATGGTTCAGGTGGCGGGTGATCGTCCGTCGCGGTGACCAAGTCAACCGCCGGGATCACCGCGGCCTGAAGTGTGTGGGGCGGCGGCGCAGTGGCCTCGTCCGTCGGCCCAATGCCAGTGAGAGCCTCCCGCAGCGGCACCTCCACAGCCGGCACCTCAACCTGTCCAGTGGAGACCGGAGGCCACTCCTGAGAAACACTCGCTGTCGAAGCTCGATCTCGGAGCTCCCGGGACCGGAAGGAGGCCACGAACATCTCGAGGGAGACAGGCTTGAGGGTGAAGTCGTCGTCCTCGACGCGAAGCGCAGCCTTTATTGCTGACTTGGCCGCAGCCAAAGCAACCATGGCCAAGGTATCAGAGGTAGACAACGTGAGGTCGAGGTGGCCAGTAGTGGTCGTCGACAACGGTTGGTCATCCGGAGGGCGATCGCGAGGAACAACCCGAACGTCAAGCTGAGGCCGGCTCGGGCGGAGAGGCGGACGACGAGGCAGCAAGCAATCCCTGGCACGGTGTCGGAGGCCGTGGCAACGCAAGCACCGTGGCGGCATACGACACGCAGCAACCCGATGCTTGAAGGAGAGGCAGTTCAAGCATCGTCCATCGAGCTCCTTGGGGAAGCATCGTCGCGGTGGCGCTTCGAGCTGAGGAGGTCGCTCCCGGGGATGCGCACGCCGCCTCGCAACATGCTGCCAGCCATCAGGGTCGACGGGAGGAGGGCGACGTGCCACCTGGCCCCGAGCACAGCATGGGGCAGCCCGACCAGCCTTGTGGAGATGGTCTTGCCGCCGGAGGCCGATGACCAACTCCGGCCTCCCTCGCTGCCGGTTGCGCCGGGAACGCTTGTCCGTCCATGGTGGTGGAGGGGGTAGCCGACGGCCCCGCCGACGAGGACGCTTGCGATGCCCACCCTCACCACGTGGAGGCGGCACCACGACAACGGAGCGGAGGGTGGGCATCCGAGCCGGCACGCAGCCCTGCGCCGCCACCGGAGAAGCGGCAGTGGCGGCCACCCTCGGTTGCCGCAGCAGGATGTCGCGGTAGGATGGGGAGTCGTCGTCAGCGTCCGCCCAACGCAGCTCCTTGGGGCGGCCATGGACGGTCGACGTCGGGAAGAAGGGCGCGGCCATGGGAGAGAGGGAGCTGGGCGGAGACGCACAGCCCAAAGCGGTTGTGGGCGCCGACGTCCGGTTGGAGGTTGCTGGCGAAGAGGTGGCCGGCGCAGGGGTGGTGGCGACGGGAGTGACGGCCGACGCGAAGGAGGCGGCTGCAAGTGTCGGTGCGGAAAGTAGTCCCGACACTAACTAGTAAATTACGCTGTGATCAGCTTCTCGATGGTCGGTGCCAACGACAACACAGGGGACACAAGTTTATCCTGGTTCCGGCCGGGGCCGTACGTCCAGCAGTGGTGTGCTCGAGGCACTGTATTGCGTTGCACCGTGGTGCTTGCAGAGGGGAGCTACAAGCGGGGCGGGAGAGGAGGCCGGGCCTCCGGGTCCCTGAGGTTTTGATTGGGGCGAGTGCCAATATCGTGGTGAAGGCGGAAGGCGTGTAAGTCAGTGCTCTTTTTCGTTTTTCCCTCCGTCGTCCCCCTGCGGCCAGGGGACTGCCCCTCCTTTTATAGGCCAAGGAGGAGGCAGTTTACAGGCGTGCCGCACTGTTCTAGCTACGTGTGATGGCATGGCGGACAGTGCAACGGAGTGGACGGCCGTCCTGGCGAATCTTGCTTCTGTCGGAGCGTCGTGGCGTGCCTTGTATCCGTCCAGGAGCGGCTTCGAGGGTGGCGGCGTGGGAACTTTCCGTGCGGTCGTCGTCCGTACGCTGACTCGAGGGTGCGGCTGACGGGAGGTCGCAAGGGGCACAGCCACGGTCGTGGCGGTGTCTTGTCGCCCCGCATTCCCACAGCGTCAGGGATGGCGCAGCAGTGCCCGGGATGGCGTCGTGATGGCGGGGATGGCCGCGCAGGACCGACGGTGACGGAGGTGACGCGCCTCACTGGTCCGGCGTCATGGTGTGGCGCGGAGCAGGCGTCCGTCCCCGTTTCGAGGGTTCTGCCGTCCTCTTTCGAGGGTGCGGCGCGTTGGCCGTACGAGAGTGGGTGGCGCAGTGTCGCGGAGCTGACACTGGCCTTGCCGCACAGTGGTGGGGATGGCCTCATCGGGAGAGTTGGCAGAACAGCGCCGGGATATGATTCCCGGGCGTGTCAGAGGGACGGCATGGCGCGGATTCGTCTTTGACCCGGGCGCCTGCAAGTGTTAGAACACTAAACGCCCCTGTCGGGGGAGCAGGTGCGGGGGCGGCGAGCACGTGAGGGCCTCGAGCGAGGCGGAATCCCCTCCGAGGGGGCGACCGACCCTCGAGCGAGGCGGGGTCTCGTTAGCGTGGCGCTGCGCCCCTCGAGCGAAGCGGAGTTTCGCCCGGGGGTGGCTGGGCCGACTGCTCTGGTGGGCCGCTGGGCCACTAGGGCTGTGGGCCCGGCCGCTGGGCCGTGACTATCTTGAGCGTGTTTTAGGTTTGTGAATTCGTTTGTGTTTTAATTTTTGCGAAAGTGAATGGGTTTCCCCCGGTTTTTTTAGGGGACCCCTACGGCTGTCCCCGACAGCAAGAGGGACAGCCGGCGCAGAAAAGGCGGCCCGGGCGGGGGTGATGGCCGGCGCGGAGGCGGCGGCGATGGGGGTGGTGCTCGGCGCGGAGGAGGCCACGGAGCTCGAGGCGTCGAAGTCCCTGAGCGCCCCCGCAGAGGGGGAGGAGGGACAGGGCCCGACCAAGGCACCGGCAGCCGGACCACCGGCGGCCGAACCAGGCGGAGGTGGGTGGAGGATGGGGGTGGGCGCAGCGAAGGGGGCCTCCTCGCCGTCGAGGAGGTCGTCGTCGTCCATCGGAGGTCGGCGGGCGGTGGCCGGCGCAGGAGGAGGCGGGGCCGCCGGTCGGGGTCGGGGGCCGATCTCCTCGCCGTGGGGACGGGAGGAGGTGAAAGGGGGATGGATGGGCGCGGCGCGGCGAGGGGATTCCGGATTTGTGGTTGGGAGGGGGAGGGGTGGCCGGGGCCGTCCGGAAGGGGCGGCGGCGGCAGGTGGGTCGAGGGGGAGACCTACATCGCTTAGTCCCGAAGCCGACTTCCCGTCGGCAATTATCATCCTCCCAACGCAAATTTCGTTAAATTGACTTATCAATCAGCTGTAGTTGTATATCATGCTACGTCTAGGTCTGACAGATGGTGGCGAAGAGGGGAAAAAATTGATCTTTCAAATGGCCTTTCAGCAACACCGTTCCGCAGTTATTTGAGTAGCTTGCCAGAAACTGGAGCAAAGATAATTCAACAGGTCATGAATAATCAATTATCCTGGAGTTAAGCTTCCACAAAAGTCCTGATTCCAGACTGCCAGAACTTTTTCTGCCCTACAACCTCGTTTGATTTTTGATTGTCAGCTCGGTGAAAGTTGCAACCTTTCGTTATCGCTTATTTTGCCTTTCTAGGTCCAATTTCCTTCACTGGACCAATCTACTGGATTAAGTGGAGGGTGCCTAGTTGATGGGGGTCTAGTCAACTTCCCTTCTGAGGAAGCCATACTAAGCCATAGCAAAAGTAGTATATCAGCAATTCTGGTGCATCAAGGGTCCTAAAGTGAAGAATAGTGGTGCATATGATGATATTATGAAATATAAGTAAAACGTGGCTAATTATTGTTGACGAAGATTTCAATGCTAATACAAATATGTTGATCCTGTAACAAGACAAGTCTGAATATTGATAAGTTACCATTTTTCGGTTGCGTTGCTTACAATTGGATATTATCATGAGTACAACACCTCTTTGGAATCGGATCCATATGTTTTTTTTTGG
This sequence comes from Cenchrus fungigraminus, assembly GCA_036936925.1. Classification (NCBI taxonomy): domain Eukaryota; kingdom Viridiplantae; phylum Streptophyta; class Magnoliopsida; order Poales; family Poaceae; genus Cenchrus; species Cenchrus fungigraminus. The sequence continues at coordinate 109,940,867 of CM072778.1, read as the reverse complement.
CAAAATTGGAATCAGATACTTGGTTTCATATAAGAGTTGACTGCAGTATCTTGCAATTGAGAGTCTCAGGGATAATATATTTTATGTAAACTGTAAACAAGAAAAGAGAGATTATGTAGTGTTTATTCTTCATCTTAGTGTCCCTACTCCCTAGTGCTGTTTTCATATGTTGTTCTCATATATTTTGCATTTGCAGTGCCAAAATGGGCATACGTTGTGTTCCACTTGCAAGGCTAGAGTGCACAATCGTTGCCCTACATGCAGACAAGAGCTTGGTGATATCAGGTGTTTGGCACTGGAGAAAGTAGCCGAGTCGCTTGAGCTTCCCTGCAAGTACTACTCCTTGGGGTGCCAAGAAATCTTCCCATACTACAGCAAGATAAAACACGAAGCACAATGCAGCCTCAGACCATATAATTGCCCCTACGCTGGTTCTGAGTGTGCCGCGGCTGGCGACATACCTTATCTTGTTTCCCATTTGAGGGATGATCACAAAGTTGATATGCATAGCGGTTGCACATTCAACCACAGATACGTCAAATCGAACCCACGAGAAGTTGAGAACGCCACCTGGATGCTGACGGTAAGTACCTATGGCGTTGCATATCTTGGTAACTGTTCTCTCTCAATAACTATTCTCGTAAGATTCTTGTTCTTTGAACGAAATAATGCTAATAGCGAACTGACTAATTGATTTGGTGTCTTGGAGCAGGTGTTTCACTGCTTCGGGCAGTACTTCTGCCTGCACTTTGAGGCCTTCCAGCTTGGGATGGCACCAGTATACATGGCCTTCCTTCGCTTCATGGGAGACGAGAACGAGGCCAAGAACTACAGCTACAGCCTTGAGGTGGGCGCCAACGGCAGGAAGATGGTATGGGAGGGCACCCCCAGGAGCGTCCGCGACAGCCACCGGAAGGTGCGGGACAGCCATGACGGCCTCATCATCCAGAGGAACATGGCGCTGTTCTTCTCTGGTGGTGATAGGAAGGAGCTGAAGCTCAGGATCACTGGCCGGATCTGGAAAGAGCAGCAGAGCCCGGACGGCGCGTGTATACCCAACCTGTGTAGCTAAGCGGTGCAAATTCAAAAGAAATGGTGCTGATTTGGCTGATATTGTATAATCCAATTGCCATACCTTGCTGTTCCAATTGCCATACCTTGCTGATTTCGGGCGGCAATGTTTCGTGTTGTATCTTTTGCTAAAAAAGAAGAAGGGAATGTTAGGAGGGTAGGATGCTCCTGTAAATGAAATTGTGCATACGGCATCCTTTAACTCACAGTAAATGTGGTGTGGGGCCGTGGGCTGATCAAGCTCTCTGCTGCTCAACAGAGTTGCGTTTTCACTTTCATGTTTTACCGCAGCAGAGGGGTGGTTTTGTGCCAACATATGGAAGTTGAGCATCTTTGTTGTCATAGAAAAATGATGCCGAGAAGAAGAAATAACATTGGGAATCTGAAGGAGGTTACCTGTTGTTTCTGCCGTTTTCTTTCTTTATTTATTGACATGTGAATGTGATGGCTCCTTTAACTTAGAGAAGGTAGTTGTAACAATGTGCAGATCACGATGGCCCCCCCCCCCCCCCCCCCCGTAATTTGTGAATCGTAGAAAATGAAGGGTTAGTCAAGCAGCGAGGTGATTATGATTGGATGCTCGTTTTTGGCTGCTCTTTCATTGAAAGAGACCCATGATGGCTGGCTGAGTGTGTCATCAATCAGTTTTCCAGGTGGATAAGAGACGGGGAATGCATCTGACCTGACATTTGGTTTCTTTTTAATTCACTCCGTGTAAAAATCTTGTAATTCCAGTGGACGTTTGCCTGAAGAACAGGGAGATTAATTCACTGCAGCTGAGCATCAAGTACTGTACTGTCAAAACTTTTTAAAGCAAATCTGTTGAATCCAGGTGTGTTCCTGTTCTTCCACGCAGACCCACCCGAACCAGACTAGCCGAGCCGAGCCGAGCCGAGCGTGTGATGCACTCTGGCTGGCGCAAGCCGAACAGGAGCCTTCAAGCCGAAGCTTCCTCTGCAGTCTGGCCACCCCACAAGCCCAAGCCCAGCGGCAGTTTCTTCTTCTTCCTTCCTCGATCTCTTCCTCTTCCGGCGCTGCGCTGGTGGTCTCCTCCCTCCTCCTTCCAATCCATCCTCCCCTCACGCGGCGGAAGCCCAAAGCCGCCGCAGCCACATGGTAAGCGCGATCCCCCCACCCATCTCCCGCATCCAACCACCGGAGCCGCCTGTGTCGGCGCGGATCTCGCCCGCTCCTGCTAGATCTCGCTCTTCGTCGCGGCCGGTTCCGATTCCTTGAGCGATCCGGAGGGGGGGTGTTAGGGTTTCGATGTGGATCGCGCGTGTTCCGATCCCCTGATTTAGTGCCAGATCGTTTTGATGCCCCCTGCCTGCATGCTGCCCCCGCTCCCCTCCCCGAATAAGAGGGCCGCTACGTTGCGGTTGCATTGTCGTATCCGCACTCGCTTCTGTGCGGATGCCTAGGCAGAAAGCTCACTCATGACTGAACTAGGTGCTTTCCTCTCCAATCGTGACACATGCTTTGTTGTTATTGTTGGGGGGGCGCGCGTGCGTGTTTATGCAGATGTAGTATATGCTTTGCTTTATCCTGTATATGCTCACTTCACTTGTACACCATCGTTATGGTATCCTGCTGCGGTTGCTGCCTAGCATATCATCCATCACAATTTATCTGATGCACGGGATGTTACATGTACCATCTGAAACTTACAATGTTGATCATAGATTAAATAAGTTCAACTGGGGGAAAAATGCTTTACACTCAACACTACCATCACGATTAGCTCCTCCTGTTCCTGGGGTCTGTTCGACCACCATCATGTTGGCTTATGTGGTGGATTTCCCCGCATTACTGTTTGACGATTTACATCGCAGTGATCTATCATGCTTGAGCATTTTTGTCTCGTGTTTTCATGCAGGTGGTGCTTTTACGTTACCTATGCTAGTTTGCGTCTCGCTACATTTCCAAAATGGTGAAGCTGACTATGATAGCGCGTGTCACCGACGGCCTTCCGCTGTCGGAGGGACTAGACGATGGTCGGGATCTCAAGGATGCTGACTTCTACAAGCAGCAAGCAAAACAATTGTTCAAGAACTTGTCGAAAGGGCAGCACGAAGCTTCGAGGATGTCAATCGAGACTGGACCATACCTTTTCCAGTATCCTTTTACCATTTTTCTCATTCACAATATTTTTTTTGTTCCGTAGTGTTCCTTGTTTGGAAAGAGGTCCCATCCTTCAGAATCCTAAATTCAAGTATGCTCAAGAAAGAAAGAAGGGTTAATTGGAAAACTGCCATTACAATTTTGAAGGATAGGAGAACTACCATTACAAATCACCTAATTGGAAATCTGCCATTGCAACTTTACCACTCATCGAATCCTGCCATTATGTACCCTTGGGATGACGGTTGGCCCACCTGCAGGCGTCGTAGACGGAGCAGACGTGTCGTATGGTCGTATTTGCCCCTGGCTCACTTGACCCGTCGCGCTCTCTCGTCTCTCCCACCTCCGGCGTGGTGGCGCTAGTGGCGGCAGTGCCCGCGATTGCCTTCTCTACTGCCCGAAGTGGGAGGGGGAGTGGCGGCGCGTGCGGGGGGCACGGGCCGTGCCGCGTGCGAAGCCGCGACGGCCAAGCAGAGGGGCGGCGGCCAGGCAAGGAAGGCCCGCGGGGCGGCACCGTCGGCCGTCGGCGTCCGCGATTCTGACCCCAACGCCGGCTGCCGGTGTCCGCGACTCCATCGTCGGCACCGGGCGGCGGCGGGCGAGGCATAGCTTGCCCGCGGTAGCCTAGGCGCGAGACCGAGCTCGGCGTAGCTCGCCCGCTGCAGCTGCACGCGCGCAAGGCCTGGGCGCGAGAGCTTGCCTGCGGCAGCCTGGGCGCGAGGCCGAGCTCGACGGAGCGGAGCCGCGGCAGCTGCGCGCGCACCGGAGCTCGCCCACGACGCCGCATGCGGAGCGGAGTTCACCCGCTCCTGCTCCGGCGCGTGGGGCGGAGCGCACCCACAACGCAGATGTTGTGCGTGGGGCGTAGCTTGCCCACGACGTGGCTGCTGCGAATCGCTATCAACGGTGAGGAGGAGCCCGGGCGGCGTGGCGGCGCGCCACTCGTCGACGAGGAAGCCGAGGTCGGCCATGGCAGCGAACGTCGGGTCGGCATGGGGAGCGTCGAGCAGTACTGCAGTAGAGGTGGGTCACGGCCTCGTTCGGTGACCTGTCTCCACGCCGGCCATCAAGGCCGCGCTCATCACGGCCTACTACCTCGCCTCCGCCTCCGACCGCGCGGCGGCGTGCCTAGCTGAGTTCGGCGCAGTGCCGGCGCTCGTGGAGCTCCTCGTGGACGCATCTCGTCCCGCTTTTCGGTGATGTCGGTGGGGAGCGGGTGCATTTCGACGATCCCGGGGTGGCCCTGCCGGCGAGGGGTCGGCTGCTCGGTGAGCCTTCCTGCAGGTGGCGTGTGAGGGTCGCGGCCGTGTCGGGGCCCGAGCCGGCGCGGCGGAGACTCCAGTGGCTGACCGCTGACGCCAATGAGGACGTCGCTGTCGACGGGAGGGAGAGAGCGATCGGAGGGAGAGACCAGGGGCAAAAACGACCATACGAAAGCTTTAGTCTGTCTACAGCGCCTACATGTGGGCCAACCGTTGTCCCAGACCTACATAATGGTAGGATTTGGTGAGTGGGAGAGTTACAATGGCAGATTTCCGATTAGACGATTTATAATGGCAGATCTCAGATCCTTCCAAATTGTAATGGCATTTTTCTAATTAACCCAAGAAAGAAAGAAAACATGCGAGTCTAGGCAGGGCAACCACATTACCTTAAAACTTACATAATTCACATGTATATATTCGATTTAATATTTATTTACCAGTTCAAGTTCCTTTGATCAGCACTGTCTCCATTTAGACATTGATGTGTGGATTGCACCTAGTAGTAAACTATATCACTAACGATGTACATTACTGCTGTTATACCTTGATTCAACGAAACAGCTACATCATTGAAGGCCGTGTGTGCTATTTGACTCTGTGTGATCGTTCTTATCCCAAGAAACTTGCATTCCAGTATCTTGAAGATCTCAAAAATGAATTCGAGAAGGTTAATGGCAGCCAAATTGAAACTGCTGCAAGGCCATATGCATTTATTAAATTTGGTATGGTTCCCTTCTCATGTGTTGTCATTTTTACATATTTTCTTAATATTTCTACTAGTTGATAGCTTGTATGTCTCTGCTTAGATGCATTCATACAGAAGACCAAGAAACTGTACTTGGATACAAGAACACAAAGGAACCTTGCCAAGCTGAATGATGAGCTCTACGAGGTGCACCAGATTATGACTCGCAATGTTCAAGAAGTTCTTGGTGTTGGTGAAAAACTAGATCGTGAGTTTGCCATTGTCATCTTGTCTACATTATGTTCCTTCATTTGTATAATACAGTGCAATTTCTGGCCTGTTCAGTACTCTTTTATAATCTGGCTATATCAGGTTCAAAAATCTGTTTGGTTCCAGCAAATTATGTTCCCAGATGAATCCAATAGGGCTGTAGCTTTCTATTATGTGCCTTCCTTTCTGTTTAGATTTTTGGCACGCTAGAATAAATCATGTGCTTCGCAATGGGTCTACAACAGAAACAATTGGCAAATGTTGATTTTTTTTTTAATAGCAGAAGAGAGAGTTCATGCATTTATGGTGCAGCCTGTGCTCTAAAATAGATTGTTCTTGTAGTAGTTGGTTTATAGTGGAGGCTAAACTTTAAGAAACCTCCAGAAGTTTATGGTGAGGCTTGTACTCGAAATCAGTAAACCTAGGGAAACATGTGAGATGATGTACGGTCTCTTTGTGCTTCCTTTTGCATTCATCTTCATAATGACCAAGATTCATTACTATATTGGGAATACATTAGTCCTCCCTTATATGGAGGAATGTTTGAATGCCTTATGCCTGTTGTAATAGGGGTTGATGGTTGTAGTTTAGTTCAAATTTGTAGTCAGCCAAATATGCCCAATTGCCCATCCAAGCAGGTTATCAGGCACATCCTAATAATAATGTCTGTTTAAGCTGTGTTTACCTACTGAAGGATTTTTCCTGCAAGACCTGTCGCTGTTCCCTACAACAACACAGCCTTTTCCCAAGCAAGTTGGGTAGGCTAAGGGCGAAACCTAACAAGAATTAGATGAACCAGAAAGCAATTTTTTTAAAAATGCAGTAGCAGTAGTAATTTGCTAATGGCATCAGTAAAAGTAGATCAATGTCTGTTTCTGGCCCCCTCCCATTTATTATTGATTTATTTTACAACATAGCAGTTGTTTAATGTAAGGTTTCTCTTTGCAGAGGTGAGCGAAATGTCCAGTAGGTTGACCTCTGACACTAGAATCTATGCAGAGAAGGCGAAAGATCTCAATCGCCAGGTATGGACCTGCAGACTACATTTTCGTTTCCAGCATATGCATCTGAATATTTTTGGATATCTGGTTTCACACATGTTTGTCTTGATTGTTTTTCAGGCCTTAATTCGGAAGTATGCCCCGGTTGCCATTGTGATTGGGATAGTACTGATGCTCTTTTGGGTTAAGAACAAGATATGGTGACTTGGGTGTATCTCGGACCTCCCTGAGTTACGCGACGCTGGAACCTGGTGCCGAGTGTCAGATGCTTCGATGGCTTATCCCGCATCTGCCGATTCAAGCGAGTACTTTAGCTGCCAAAAGCAAACCCGTTGTAGTAGTATACACACCTAGATATGGACCTAGTGTTAACAATTCTCGGAACAGGCGCACATTCAGCAGTATATGCTTTTTTCTTGCGAGCGCATGTAAGAGTAAGAGTCAAGGTTTCTGGCTGCTGATAGACAGACACAAGAAGTGTATTTCAGTACTTACCATACTGTATGCGAAACTGAACATGTTCAACATGTTGCTGGAACCTGGAGGCAGGTCGTTTCCATTTACTACATACAGATTCCCAGTTTATTATATGTTTTATAAGCAAGTATGTAATGTAATGTGCTCTGGTTGGCACGCTGGAATTCGACTTCGGCTCATGTCGCTCGTATTGCTAGTTTGTTTGAGTTGAAAAGCATTTCAATTGTCAGTTCATCGCACAGCATAGCAGACACATCATCAGAGATCTAAAGGTAGCATGAATTCAGAGCAAAAACGAAGGCATCACTCCATACATTCATCTAAAATCCACTCGTATAAGCGAGCAAGCAAGCATGTACACATTCATGAGGACCCGACGATCGATCGATCGATCCTTGTTGCGGAATCGACGACCCGCCGGCCGGCTACTAGTAATAATCTGAGGGAAAGATGATCACGAAAACTATATGCTAGAGCAGCAGCAGCAAGCTAAGGTTGTCAGCAGCGGAAGCCGAGCACCCTGCCGTCGATGGGCGAGACCCCGACGCGGCAGACCTTGGCGGCCTGCACCCGGTGCGTGAGCAAGCGCAGCATCTTCACCCTCCCCTTGACGACCAGCAGCGAGTCAACCTCTATCACCACCGGCGCCTGCTGCTGCTGCTGCTGGTCGTCTGCAGCCGCGGTCGCGGCGACGCCCACCTGCTGTGTCGGCTGCGCGGCGACGGGGATGGCCGGGACGTCGAAGGTGGCGGACATGTCCTTGGTTCGGCCCCCGTCGATGAGTCCCGCGGGGATGTAGACGGAGCCGAGCTCCCCCCCGGCGTAGGCGACGCGGAGCTCGCTGTCGAAGTGGGCGAGCGGGGACCGGTTGGGGTTGCGCACCGACGCCGTCTGCTGGAAGGTGAAGGCGACGGTGCCGTTGGCGGCCGCGAAGGAGGGAAGGCGCACCGCGGCCACCGCGATGTCGGGCGGGCGCGGCCGGAACAGCAGGAACAGAGCCGCGCCGGCGCCGCCCGCCGCCAGCAGCAGGAAGGCCGTCGCGGCCAGGCACGACGCCAGCGCCGAGGAGGCCCGCCGCGGCGGCGGCATCATGGGGGGTGGCTCAGCTGCTGCCGGGTACGCGTGCGGGTGCGGCGGCGGAGGGCTGCTGGGCATGGGGCGACCCGGCGGCGTCATGCTGGGCATGGGACGCTCGGCGGAGCCCGGCGGCCTGGGCAGGGGGCGCTCCTCTGCTGCCGCAGCATATGCCGGCGACCTGGGCGGTGGGCGATCCGGCGGCGGTGCGCGCTGGGGCCCCGGAACGCGTGGGGCGGCGGGCGGCGGCCTGAAGAAGGGCTGGCCCTCGGCCGCGTAGTGGCCCGGCGGCACGGCGGCGGGGGCCTCGCCGCGGCGGGCGGGGCGGTGGTGCTGGTGCATGCGTGTCAGTGTGTGGAAGCGGGCGCCTCACCTCGGTGGTGGTGGTGGGTGCGGAATTGCGGATGGATGCTTTTATGTCGGCGACGAAGCCAGGTGGTTGGCATGTGCTGATGCGGATGGCAAAGCAAAGCAGAGTCGCACAGAGAGCAGAGGAGGAGGAAGGAGCCCCCCGCCTCGGCTGCGGCTGCGGCTGCGGCTGCGATGCGATCACCAGTGAGTGATCTCGCTGACTGTTACCGGCCGCCGGAAGCTTGGTCCAGACGGAACGGCCATGTTTATTACACTGCTGCTGCTGCTGCAGCAACTTTAAACTAGCACATCCTGTTGGGTTGTTTCTTTCGTCCCTCGCTTTTCTTTTCTTTTCATTTCTTAAAGCAAAGCAAAGCTCAGCTCGTGAGGATTAAGAGGAGGAGGCTTCTTCGTCTTTACGCAACATCTCGCCGAGATCTCTCCTCATCTTTTAGGTGTTTTTTTTTGTTAGTTATGCTTGCTTTTGTCCGGCTTTGGGCTGGATCAGGCCGTCTTCTTCCTTGTGTATATGGCTAGGAGAAAGCAAATGAGGCAGAGGCCATCTTATAGTATGACTATCTGTTGCCACTGCTACCCACCTGTGGTACTAGCTCCTACTACCAGCAGTCCAGCAGCCTCTCTTACTAACCGTCAGTAGAGACATGCATGTTCAATCCGATACATCAAAGAGCAAAAAATATCTCTCCTCAAAATTATAAACATAAATGCAGCTCAGACATGGGTTGAATTTGAGGAAACAAATGCTTGTGGTATCTAAGATTTCCATTAACATAAACTCACACTAAAAATAACTCCATATGACGGCAATTTCTTTACTCAAGCAAAAAAAAAAAAGCATCCAACAAATACCCTCATTCACTATAGATTTTTCCAGTCAGATCCAAGATATTGCTCCAAAAGAACTAGGTCTTCAAATCCATATATAGAACAATGGGTACATGTTAATTATGGAAGGATAAGATCTTGCAACTAACCCAATGCCAAATCCATCTTTCTGGGATTCGGTACAATCCATATGGGGGCTGGCCAGTTAGACCAAATCCGAGGAGAAACAATTTTCTCGCTGATTTTGTTACCCAAGTTACAAACTCCCATTTTACGACCTTTATTCTTACATCCAAAAGCCATGTACTCATCATCATGAGTAAAGTAGACACGATTCCCTTTTAACTGCGGATAATCTTTGGCACATAGACAAAGTGATTGGTTAAGCCCAACGAATAGTACATTGTCACCCAAGCAATTTATTTCCACAAGATTCCTTGCTCTCAAGTCCACTCTATATACTTTGAATGCAGTTTTATAGAGTACATGTTGCACAGTGTCTAACTCATCTTCTGAACCATCTTGTGATTCTGATTCTGATACTGAGAAATATTCATCATCATCTGATGGGTCTAAATCAGGTTCAGAAACATCTTCAACCTCCTGTTCATAAACCTCACGCACCTTCCGAATTTGCAGCAGCTCACCGCATGGAGCTTGAACGATGTACATTTTACGAGGGGGGCAGCCCTTGATCCTCTCAATGATAACTCGTGGTTTTACTGAAAGGTCATTTAGATCGTATGCATGTATTTCTCCATCAACTAACAATGCATACAATAGCTCACAATCTGTATAGCTAGTATGATACCGCAACAAAGTCCAGTGGTCATCCCCACCTCTGGCAAATGAAATCTGACGGTATGGGTGATGGATGAGCACTACAGTGTAGTTTCCTGTGCACGGATCAGAGGATAAAAATGCCTTGTAAAATATATAGTCCCGCAGCTTGTCGAGGCGAAGGACTGACGATGGGTCGAGGCAGCGGCCAGTCCCAGTGTACCTCGAGTAGAGATACATGTGAATAGCACCATTACTGTCATATATGGGCTTCACCTGCTCGATGGTGGTGACGGAAGGGAGGGCAATCTGGTCACCAGTGATGGGGTTGATAAGGTGAAGTTCAGACCTCTCGTCGGCAGTGGCAATCCAACCATAGGCGGAGCCAATCAGATACCTGCTACGGATTGGAGGCTCTGGGAGAGTAAATGTGTACGGCCTGTTCTCCAGGAGGCTGTAGAGACCTGCAGCACTTGGCACTTGCACCAGAAGACTTAGTGGTGTATATGAGGCTTGGTGTTTGTGGCTGAATACAAGCCCCAAGTTTCCGAAGACAGTTGTAGGCATGGAGCCAAGAGGAGCAAACTGAGCCTGCACGGACAAGGTCAGGAACCTCAAGAGTCGCAAATATCTTCATCAAAACGTCACCAGGCAGCCCCCCTGACATGACACCAAGAAAATGTTTTGGGTCTGATGTAGCTTCTTTTGCAACTGATGTAATGCTTGATGAAAACCGTGAGATGGCAGTTATTCAGTCGCAACCCTCCACGTACTGTGGAAATATCAAAATAACTTGCAGAGGATGCCAGTTATTCAGCAGGGGAGGATCCAACAACTGTTGCAAAAAGATGGAATTAGCAAAATCATGATCAGATCCGAATACAAATACCAGGTTTGGGTGTTCGATTTCGCGCAGCAGGATGGGATGGGAGGGGAGTAGGAAGGCATACCCACGTCGGATCTTCGTCGCCGGCGAAGCGCCCGTCGCTCGACCAAGGGTGTCGCCAGGCGTCAAGGCGCTAGAACAACCCTGCTCGCCGCTCTTCTACCTCCACTCGCCGCGCTCCTCCCTGCTCCACCAACCGCAGCCCCACGTCCTCCTCCGGCCCCAGCGCAGGGATCCCGGCACCACCGCCGCCGCGGTATCAACGGGCACAGAGAGAGGGGAAAAGGGGAGACTGCGACGGAGGCGAGTACGGCAGCGCGCAGGGGTGGCGAGGTGAGGGAGATGGGGCGGGCGACCGAGGGACTGCCTGGGCTGCCGAACGGCTGGGCTGATCAGCCCAGTCCAGACAAGCCAGCCCGTTCCGGATGCTATTATATATGGCTACATGAAAATGGATAAGGGTTAGAACTTCCAGCCCATCATTTATTATTTTCCAACCATCTTACCTTATAATTATTAATTACAAAATATTGTGATATTTTGGAAAAACATAACATCCCGAGCTGCACCGGCGCACGGCGGCCGGCCGCTCGACGCACCGGCGGGTAGGCCGCGGTGGGCAGCGAGCTTGCGCCTGGGCGCGGCCGCCGCGGCGCACAACAGCAGCAGGACAGCCAGCCACGGTGGAGCACGTGGAGAGGCTCGCCGGTGTCCATTCGCGGCGCGCACGGCTCCGATGTGGGCGGTGGCGCGGCTCCCACAGGGGCGGCGGCGTGGCACGAGGTTGAAAAAGGTGGCTAGGGTTTGTTGTTGTTAGGTTAGATGGATTGTTATTTAGACTTCTGGTGGGTTATAGTTGCATAAGAAAAAAAATCTTCCGGGAGGTATATAGGACCAAATAGGGCTTGCCGCACGCTGCCACAAGCTGAGGCTGGAGGAGATTTTTTTTTGAGAGAGAGGTGGCAGGAAGTGGATAGAGCAAGTGGTATGATGGGCTGGCTAGTGGGCTGGGACAGCAGAGTCCTTTTTCTTTGCTTCTTATTTTCTTTTTCATTTTATTTCCTTCACTTCCTTTGCTAAGACATCACCTCGTCTATGCATATGGAAAGGATCAGCTTGCCTCGCCATATCGCTTTTAATGAGGGCAGCACAATTCGTCATTTTAAAAAAGAAAAGAAAGTCGTGGGAAAGACTCGAGCTGCAACTGGGCAAGGGAGTGTGGAGGGTGGCGCACAAGCCGACGCGTGGAGAGCGACGCGTGGGGAGAAAGAAGGTGGGGTGTACAAAGAATCTTGTTGAATCGAATGTATCAAAAAAATCGTCTTGATACATATCAACCTATGTATCAATATTTATTTCTTAATTTTAATTCAAATATTGAATATATATTGAGCGCTTATTGGATATGGGATACAACACCTGCTCGACGTGTATAATGAGCATGTGAGGGATGAGAAAAGAACCGATCAATTATATTAATCTCAAAATATAAAATATTCAACCTAACAAATTTCATAATTTTTTAAAAAAATCATACTATCATTTAAAAATAACATAATCAACACCACTATTAGTAACACACTCAATATTTTCTTTTAACTACATATGAATATAACAAATTCAACTTTTTTTCAAAACATAGAGCAACATTTTTGAAATGTTAGTTTTTCCCCTTCTTCTCCTTCTCCAAAGTTATAGCTGAAGGGCATTGTGGTAAGCGCAAATAACATGTTGTGGTGATAGATGCATCGATGTGCGCTCGCAACGAGCATGAGCAGCCATGACGGGACGATGTGCACGAGGCACTGCAAACAAGCACGGGTGGTGCATGGCAGACTTAGCGCCAATGAATGGAAACAAGAGCAGGGTATGCAACAAGCACGAGTAGTTTGAATGTGATATGAATTATTGGTCTTATTTTTCTAAAGTATTACCTTAACGTAATATGTAGTTTTACCTCAAAAATATTTTTATCTTGTGAAGTATCCTTTTAAAGTACCATTGAAATCAAATAGATATATACATCTTTCAAAATAATATGAAACAATGTAAAGATTTTTCTTTTTAATGGTAGTTCTACATAAAAGATTTGTTAACAAAAATATCATCATTGCATGAAAAAAGTGAACATTTTTAATAAGATATATAAAAGCACTAGTTATGTTTCTTATTTGGCTAGTGCAACTACTTTGTGATCTACAAAACTTTGGACTAAAATAACCAACCAATAATTTTTTCTCATTAAAATTTGGGAGTTACCACGACAGGTCGACAGCACTTAAAAATAGATGGTGATGCATGGAACGTTTATCGTAGTCGAAAAGTTAAAATATATTTTTAAAAAATACAACTTAAAATGCAGATTGTGGTTAAGAGAAAGGGTTAGGGTTAGTAGTTGTTGTAGGGAAGGTCAGTCCAGCGATACATCAAAGAAAAGGAGGCACGTGTGCGTATCCAATATAGAAATGATTCTACCCAACTTCTGGCCTACTGGGTGAGGAAAATCAGCCCGACCCATGTTGAGTTCAAAGTTTTATCCGTATTTTTGCACACATATCAGGATGCATCCATTTTGTTTAACTGCATCCTATGCATATATTATATTATCTTCCTTTGTGTTTAATCGAACATAAGATTACACACGAACTGAACAGATACAACTGCAGATGAATAGAAAAAAGTGAACACAATATTATATTTTTTTATTTTTCTTAGTATTTATTTATTATAGTAGCCTAAACGAACCCAAATATTGATGTCATGATGTGCATCATATCCAAGAACCACTCATGATGTGCAAACCATCATACAAACATGTATCTTGATCATAGCAACCACGCCTCGCTCAGCCAAGCAACCAACAAGTAGTGGTTCCAACAGTGCCAAACCAATCTTTTACCGATGGCAGTACATCTCGTGCTTCCCATGTCTCCTTTGTTGATGGCCCTGACATGGCACCCTTTCTTTGAGCATTTTATACCGGCTTCACCATGGAACTGCTTGTCGTGTTTTGGAATCTAAAAACAACACAGATACAATTAGATGTTACCGGCTACACTAACCAAGGCGAACCATTTGAATGATTTGCAACTAAACATCTTAGCACTTGCAGATTAGTTTATTTCTTTTAGAAACTGGAAACAGGGAAAAAACTTACATCCTTGGCGTCCATAGGGTTAGCTGTATCGCCCTTCAGGTGACACATTAGGCATGGTGCTTCGTCAGCACGGCATCCATCCACTCATCATTTCCTTAAAGCTTAAATGGAGCAGTTCCTCCTCACCGTCATCCTAACAGAGAATTATTATTCGCTATCCAGTATCCACAGCTCATGTCTAATTCATTACATGTAGTGAAAGAAAATTAGCGGGATTTACCTCACTATTTCATACTATAGATCTAAAGAAATCTAGTGAATGAATACTAATTACGCTTTCATTACATCTAAGTACAGGTACTAAAAGAGTTGAAATCAGCAAAATACGTACAACGAAGCGAAGAACCAGCAGAGCTTCGCTGCTCCGCCCCCTCCACCTCACTCTCTTCTCCTTCACAACCCTCTCTTTATTTTTTTCAAATTATTGTGACAATTTCGGGCTAATTTTCGGCTCTTGAGGGCTGAGGCCCTGCCGCCGTGGCACACGGCGGTACATGCAGCCACAATACCCCACGGCGTTTTGCTAGTCAACCGCCGTGGGCCGCGGCGGTTGGGCTTGCCGCCCTTAGAGCAACTTCAAGAGACTAACTATCTTGGCTTGACTAGCTAAAAAAATAGAAAAATCAACAAAAACAGCAGACTGGTCAAACAACCCGCTAGCTAAACTTGTGCCTTCGCTAGCCAAAGATGTCTAGCGCCCTCAGCTAGCTATCCTTCGCGGCCCCACCACCTCCCGCGCGGTCCCCTCCTGCTCCCACCTCCCTCGCACGGCTGACACGTGGGCCTAGTTGTGGGATGGCTAGTCATCATTTTAGCTAGTCTGTTGGAAGAAGAGGAAATATAGAGGAAGAATACTAGCTAAATGACTAGTCAAATGTGAATTTAGTTAGTCTAACTTAGTGAGTCTCTTGGAGTTGCTATTAGCCCCCGGGGCGGCTGGCCAAACCGCCCTAGCGCACGGCAGGGCGACGGCGATGGTAGGTTAGTTTTGGTAAATTTTGAAACGATCGTATATGTTTCCAAAATGAAAAAAAGAAATTCTCAAAGAAGGCATCCGAAAGAGAAACGATTCGGCCCAACTTGGCGTGCGCGAGTTATGTACTTCTGGCCTGGGCCTGCCGATTTTAGACAACTGCGGCGGGCTTGAGGCCTTGAGGGTGGCTGGCGTCTGCCAAGGCCAGGCATGAAAAGTAATCGCATCACGAAAAGATCAGATCGTCTTTTGGGAACAAAAAGGAATAAGAATAGAAGGGACGAGATTGTTTTAAGAGAAAAGGTCGAATAGAGTAGTATATTATGTAGTAGACCACAGGCACACTGCACTCAGAAAACAGCTGCATTCAATTCCATCAAATGCAAAGGTACGTAGAAAACAAAATCAAGGATAGATTCTTCCTGGCTACTGCTGCGGCTGTGTTTCAAATTAATCTACAGAAGAGCTAGCAATCAATCTATATATGCAAAAAAAAAAAAAAACGAACAGCATGACCCCTTGAGGGCGACGGCGGCTGGTGCAAGCCGCCACCCACACAAAAGGAAGAAAAAAAAAGCAAGTAGACGTAGACGAAGTTAAAGAGGAAAAGACGGACCCGGGACCTCGATTGTCACCTCGATCGATTGTCAAGCGCCGCCGTCAAACGCGCGTGAGATGAGGTTGATGCTGTCCAAGCCGAGTGCGGCCCCGATTGCCACGGCGAGTATGGACAAGGAGATGGAGAGGAGGATGGCGTCCGTGGCCGGGAACTGCCGGCGCCCCAACCCTACCGCCATGATGAATACGCCTCCACAGAAAGCGAGATAGAGAAGCGCCGCCCTCCCGACGACGGGTGCCGGTAGGGCGGCGGCGGATTTCTGTAATTCTGGTGCAAGGGATTTCTGTAAACATGACCATGTAAGTAGCAATTTCTGTAATTCTGGTGCAAGGGATTCTAATAAACTCGCCACTATTTTATAGTAACTTGATTAAGCCATTGTGGTAAGTGACTTTGTAGTGAATTAGTGATGCCATTCTCGTAAAATTTGTCGAGCCATTAACCAAACCATTCCAGTAAATTGATGATGACATTGTGGTACATTCAAACTAGCATGGCTGACTTATTTCTTCAAACATTATTATAACTCAGGAAATTATTCATTCCTTTGGTCTGAAAACTTGGAAGAATCAATCCTTCATTCTTAAAATTGATTTGGCTAAAGCTTTTGATAGAATTGAATGGTCCTTCATCATACATGCTCTTCACCGTATGGGTTTCACCATTGCTTGCTAGCTGGTGCCTCAGTCGCCTCCACCGGAGTAATATATAGCTCGATTGGCCCACAGTCCACTACCCTCCAGTCCGCTCCGAACCGACGACTTTGCTTTTGCCCGGCTCACAGACCTCAGGGCCAAGCAAACCGATCGAGAGACAAGCGGTAGGTGGCGGGGCAGGGCGCAAACCATGAAATTGCGGCGCGGAGCGAGGTAGCATCAAATTTTGTACGCAGACAATATTATAATTTTTAACCTATAAACACCCCACATGCACCCCCACCAAAAAAAAAAGCAGGAATAACGCTTGTGTAGTAGTTTGCCTGATTACAGTAGCTAGCAAAAATGGGCTCCTGTATGTTTCGCTTCACGTTGCGTATTATTGTACATGAGAGAGAAGCTAGCTAATTTAAAACGTCTGTAACTCCAACGCTAATTCCTTGAAAAACAGATAAAATGATGTACATTGAAGAGCATTAAAATTCACCGAGGCATCAAGAGATATCTTATTATTAGTATAGTTTGATTCCTAATTAACTCTTTTACGTTCTCGTCCTCACTTCGTGCAAAATTTTGCAATCGGTCACAGTCGTCTCCCTCTCCGTCGGTACAACACTATCTCTACAGACACAGTAACGCGAAGCACAATTGCACGTACGAGGCATATCCAAAGGGCTAGGCTATATGTTGTACACTACTGTATATCCTGTAACAGCTCATCGTTTGATTAATAAGAGGCGGAACACTTCGAATTAATTCTGCTTGCATGCTTAATATAAGCAAGCAAGCTAGCTAGAGTGAAGACTGCTTCAAGCTAAAGCTAGTTTAGGACAAGAACTTCATTCCTTAATGGTCCCCGTCCTTACAAAATTTTGGCGTGGGATCCACACTGGCGTGGCAAATCTCGGCCGCGCCTTGGGGCCATCAAAGCCATGCGTGTTCTTTGCACAGAGGAAATATTAATCCTGGGCCCCCAACAAGTCACGTTAATCGCTGAGCAGCCGATTCGGGTAGCCACCGCGATCCCGACCCCGATCTAGAGCGCCTGCCGGCGTTCTTGATCCTCGCAACGCCGACGACCACTCGGTCCCGGTGTCCCGCCCCGCCCACTAACTCCCAGTCGGCGGCGGCCACCGCAGATCGGTGGTTAGCCGTTCCAGCGCCGCCGAACACAAATTTTCCCACTAGAGGTGTGCCGCTTAGGAACCCTAGGTTGGGATCGCTTTGGTGTGTCGGCCTACATCTAGTACGCGATACATCCTGCTCTCCCCACCTGTCTTTGCGCCATGGCGGCGTCGGAGGAAGGTGATGCGCCGGTTAATCCGGGTGACAAAGTCGCTGACATGTTCAAGGACCCGCACTTGACTCCGGATGAGGAGGCGGTGACGGCCTTTAGCGACAATGAGAATGCTGGCCCTAGTGGTGCAGTGGAGTGGGCTCTCCTCGGAAAGGTACTCTCGCCGACGACAGTGCATGCATCTGCGATCCAGGGTGCGATGAAACAGGCCTGGGGTAACCCTGCCGGGCTGAAGATCAGAACGATTGGACGGAAGGAGGATAATCTTTTCGTGGCGGAATTCGACTTCAAGCAGGACATGGAGAGAGCCTTGGGTGGTTCTCCATGCATGGCTTGTGGGGAAACACACGGTGATCTTGCGCGAGTACGATGAGGGTCTTAAACCATCGGAGATCAGGTTTGACCGTATGGATATCTGGGCTCGGATCTTGGATCTCCCGTTGGGATGGATGAATAAGCACAGAGGTGAACGTGCTATGGCTCTGATCGGCATCGTAAAGAAGATGGATGTGGATAAGGATGGAAAAGCGAGCGGCCCCTTCCTGCGAGCTCGTGTTGCTATTGAGATAGCGAAGCCAGTTCGCCGGGGTGTTTTGCTGAAAACAAAAAGGGACTCAATGCCAGAGTGGTTTGGTGTCCACTACGAAAAGCTACCGTACTACTGGGACATTCGCATTCGGAATGTGATAAACCTCTCATAGGCAATGAGGAAGGCAAACTGCCCTACGATGTGAAGCTCAGGGTATCTAATCCCAAGAGGAAGAAAATTCAGAGCTTCTAGGAAGTGGCGTCTGAGACTTTTGGCAGTGCTTCGTCTTCCTCAGCAAAGGTGTCGAGGGAGACAGCTGGGGACTTGTCAAAATCCCAGAGGACGGCAGAAGGAAAGGCCGTGGCGTCCCAGGAGAAGGAGGGTGAGGTGACCTCCCTGCTGAAGAAGAAGGGTGGTCTCAGTGGGAGGAAGGAGGTTGCGCCTAAAGGAGTCTGTTCCCGCTAACAGGCAGCTCTTTCAGGCGAAAAAGGATGGCGTTGCACGTGCCCCGAGGAAGAGGAAATCAAAAACTTCCAGTTCGAACCAGTCAGTGACGCTGGACCTCGATCAACGTCCCGGTATCTAACTCTCTGACGGTTGTCCCTGTGGGGCTGGTCTCATCGCTGGTGGGGCAAATTCATGGATTTGGAGGGGAGCTGAAACCTCCGCTGCGGCTTCGGATGAACTTTTGAAGAAGCATAAAAGAACTAGCAACCAGACAACTGCATCATTGGCCACTACTAGAACCCCCCTAGCTACGTTATAGTAGTAACGCACACCGGAAGCGTTTCTACATTAGTGCCTAAAGATGCTTTTGACATGATTTTGAGATCATGTCAAACTGTCACGGTATTTGACACGCTTACAGTGTTGGTAGTCTTATAAAGACATTTTTTATGACGATATCGAAATCATCTTAAAAAAGAGACGAAGTTAGCCACATTTTAAAGTGTCGTTATTGTATAGACACGTTAAAAAGCATAGCAGATAATGTCCATAATCACGTAAAGATGCTTTTTGACATGATTGTAAAAATGTTTCAAGATGTTACGCTTTTAGACATGCTTTGAATCATAACTAGCAAGTAGATTTGCAAAAAGTTAGGTGGATCAATGATGGTAAAAATCAGATGGTAAAATTGATTGCAATATCTCCTGCATCTGATTTTTATGGTTTGGTTTGCTAGATTGATTAAAAAAAAGGCTATAGGGCCTCACCGGAGCTAGAGCCTGGACCTCCCCGCGCCACCGCACTCACATTGGAGGACATAGGATGATGGTTTGAGGATCCTAGAAGCAAAAAAAAAAAGGCAGAACTCGGATGCAATCAATTTTTGCTACTTGAAGATGAAAAGGAGTACTTATGTGATTAAAAGGACTTGCCGGAGCTCCGTCCACAGCGGACGGCGCATGGTAAACCACATGCGAGTGCGAACATGACATATCATGAGGGTTAGGATCGTTAGTTAGGATATCAAATCAATACCAATACCGAAGGTAAACTCATGGCTAGGTTGACGGAAATTCACCGTCAACAACCATCCACACTCGTCTCCCTTCATTTCCTCCTTCAAAACAGAATATTTCATCTTCATCATCAAGATTCTCTCCTTTATATCTACTACTCCCGCATCTATCGTCATTTATATCTCTCCTTCATCTCAACTACCCACGCGTGGGACCCACTCGTCATTCTCTCCCCCATCTTTTTACCCTCCCGGACCCCTTCCCACCGGGTCAACGCGCACTCCAGCGCGGAGGAGCCGAGGATGCCGGCGGAGGCAGTGGGGCACGGGGGAGGGGCGCGGCGGCGGAGGCCTACCCCGCGTCGGCGGCCTCCTCCTTGCCGGCTAAGGAGGGGCGCGGCGGCTCCCCCGTCCTACCAGCGACGGCGGGCCTGGCGGCGGCGCCGGTGCACCGTGCGGTGGCGGGCTCCCCTGCTCCTCCTCCAGCGGCGGTGGCCGCGCGCCATCCCCTCCAACCCGCCTCGCAAGGAGATGGGCATCACAGCGGACGGGCCCCTCCAGCTCTCTCCTCCCTCGAGCTCCTCGTCCCCAGCCAGCTCGTCCGCAATCCATGGAGGTGGGCAGCAGCGGTGGTGGCGGGATGGCGCGGGGATGGCCCTCCCCTGCTCGCTTGGCCGTCGAGCTCCCCTGCCTGCTCGCTCGGCCGTGAGCTGCCCGGCGGCGGACGGAAGGCGGCATCACGTCGAGGCGGGCGCGGAGGCCGGTCCACCCTCCTCTCCGGCGGCAGG
Organism: Cenchrus fungigraminus; assembly: GCA_036936925.1. Taxonomy (NCBI): domain Eukaryota; kingdom Viridiplantae; phylum Streptophyta; class Magnoliopsida; order Poales; family Poaceae; genus Cenchrus; species Cenchrus fungigraminus. Next base: position 109,920,556 of record CM072778.1, on the reverse strand, counting down.
ATGGCGCGAGGCAGAGGACGGGAGCAGGTCGGCGAGCACAACCCCTTCTCCACGCGCTGGTGTCTTCTTCGACGACGACGGGCGCGGCCCCTCTCTCCGGCGTGGCCCCCACAGCCCGGAGCAAGGGGATCTCGGAGGCGGCGGCGGAGCAGCAGGGCCCCACCGGCGGCGGCCTGCTGCTTCGCCCGCAATTCCGGTGCTGCTCCGATGAGCCTCTTCGCGGCGGCGCGGCCATCCCTCCTCTCTCCCCCTTCCTCTGCTCTGCTATGCGCGCGAGGTCGTTGGGGGGCCGCGGCAGGTGGTGGGCCCGTCACAGCCTGGAGGAAGCCCTCCATCACGCCAGATACGAAGGAGGCGGGGTCGACGCCATTTTCCCGTCGTGGCTAAAGGAGGCCGCTGCAGGCGGGATTCCTGAAGACCCCCGGTGCGGGTGGTCTGACTCCCGAGCTCCAACTGGATTTTTTTTTGGCGGGCACCCCACTCGGTGCACCGTGCACGTGACAACAAATACGGTGCGGCTGCAGCCAGTGGTGGGAGTGGGGCAGTGGGCCACTGTGTCTCTCCACGTCGACGTGTCGTCGTCTCCTGCTCTGGGCTGCCGGTCCTAGCTGACCTTTTTTTCTCCCGTTTTTTCTGCGTCTTCGGAAAGTGGGGGCGGACTAAGAAAAGAACACCACTTTTCAACTTTAATCATCTTTTAAACGGTGAATTCTTTAATTTATTTTAGCACCAACTTATCTAAAATTCTCTGCAAACATCTAAATTTATTTGTAGTTCAAAAATATCCAATGTCTTATTGTAAAATTTCTCAAAAAGGAGGTCTAAAGTTGACTATTTGACTTTATTTTTATATATGGACAGAATTTTTTTAATTTGATGTGTTGACCTAATAATACTTAGCCTATTTCAAAATTAGATTTCTCATTTTATACACCACGGTTTGAAGTGCAAAGAGTTCAAATGGAATGTGCGTACTCTATAGCTTATACACCCCGAGTTTCACAAAATTAAGAGTTTATCTACTAATTGAAATGAAGAATGAAACACGGTCAAATGAGAGCTAGAGCAGTAGGTCAACCAGCTATGTGACTGCATACAACAGAATGAAACATTTTGAGTCACGCCAAGCCGTCTGGCGTAACTCAGTGTACCACGTCAGCCTGCGACTTTTTCCAATATTGTACATTAGTCGCGTCAGCCTGCGACTTTTTCCAATATTGTACATTAGTCGCGTCATTACATGACGTGACTCAAGTATTAGTTGTGCCACAGAGTTTGGAGCGACAAAAAAGACTACTTCTTGAAATTTTAGTTTGAGAGGAACTATTTTTAAAAGTTTAGATTTACAAAGGTTAAAATAAAAAGTCCCTTGCACGGTGCTCATGTGTTGCTCTATGATCAGTTTAAGTGTGTGTTTAGCACAACTGTGGAGCTTCAGCTGTGGCTATGCTGATGGAACGATTTCTTTGGTGGAGTCAAACCGTTCTAAAGGAACGTTCAGCAAACAACTTCTCCTGGCTGTATAACATGAGTAAGAGTATGAAATGTCCATAATACCCCTCATGTTTCTTTTTTTCCCTGTACAAACTTAAAGTGGGCCTACTAGACTAGCAAAATAGAGCAACACAATAATACAATTTAATATACGTAGCAATGGGGTAGATCGAAAATGGTACCAATTTACTCAACATCATGTGCTATCATAATTATTGAAAATTTCAGTAATATCATAATTATTCCTCCTCAACATACCATTCTCAAGTGCTATCGTGATCAAATTATATATTTAGTCAGCAAAATAGGCGTTTTGGTCCCTCAACTTTACTTTGAGGGTCAAGTTCATCCCTCAAACTTTCAATTGGTCAATCTAGTCCCACAACTTTTATTTTTTGGGTCAAATTCATCCTTATGCTGATGTGGAGCTCCAAATTGGCATGTGGCTAATACGAAATGTCATTATTGCCCTTGCTGGACATCAACGAAGTTGTCAGCTAATTTTTTTGTTGTAATGCTGATCGAGGTCCAAAGTTCACATATTCTTTGTAAAAAGAGTACAATAATTCAGTGTACTACCCTCGGAATGCTAATTCATATTGCCCTATAGTTCAAGTTCTAAGAACTCTCTTCAATCGTGTAAGTTTATTAGCAATGAATCAAATACTTGAAGAATTAATATTCGGTGGCTATTGGTAACATACAGCAGTTCTGTGTTACCGTCTGACAGTGCATTGGGTCCAAACTTGCGGGGCACATCTTGAATGAGAAACTACATGTCCAAATAATTCTATTGCTGAGAGATATGGGTACCCATGGGTCCCCACCGACCAGGGTCTCAGAGGTTCCTGCCAAGTGGACCCGACCTGTCAGAAGTCCCGCCGACCTGCAAGTGGGCCCGGAGACCTTATCCACAACCCCGGCGACCTTGGAAGACTCCAGAAGACCTTATCCAGATCCCGGAGGATCCGCCGGGCTTGTGGCGCAAGATTCTTCCCCAGGTCGCGGCTCGGCGCCGCCAGTAGGTCCGCAGATCGCGGGATTTACCCTGTAATCACGGAAGATGACCTTCCTAATTTGTAACTGACCCCGATGACCTCGAATGGAAGCCCTAGCCCATTGACCATATAAGGCAGCCTAGAGCTCCATTCGAGGGGACGGCTCGATTCACGCATAATCCCACCGCATACTGGACGTAGGGTTTTACTCTCCGGAGGCCTGAACCAGTCTAAACCCTTGTGTCCCTCGCCATTCTCGCCGTGTTCCGAGTTCCATCTGCGAACTACCACCTACGCTCTTAGTTCCCGATCCCCTCCAATTAACCTACAACCGCTTGGGTCGCCCCCTTGCGGATCTGTCCAGGTCTCACCCCCTGACAGTTGGCGCGCCAGGTAGGGGAGATCGGGAACTCGCTGTGCAGCATGGTGGCCCGGTCTGGTGTTGCTTTTCCGGCGAGCATGGCGGACATCCTCGCCAACCCCGTGGAGATCTGCTTCGGTTCCTTCACGGCAACCTCGACTGTGCTGGCGGCCACAACCTCTCCGGCGACCGCTGTGAAGGTCCCGGCGACACCCGTCGAGCTCGAATTTTGCCCGCGACAGGCCATCAAGTCGCAGATCCTCGCGGATTTCGTCTCTGAATGGACAGAGACCCAGCAACCCCCACCGACGGAGAAGCCAGAGCACTGGAAGATGTACTTTGATGGTTCCTTGAACCTCGAAGGAGCGGGCGTAGGCGTGCTATTCATCTCCCCCCAGGGTGATCACCTGAAGTACGTCCTACAGATCCACTACAAGGCGTCCAACAATGGCGCCGAATATGAGGCCTTGATTCACGGATTGCGCATCGTTGTTTCCCTGGGAATCAAGCGGCTCATTGCCTACGGCGACTCCAAGGTCGTCATTGACCAGGTTAACAAGACGTGCGACATCAAGAAGGACACGATGGACGCCTACTGCGCCGAGGTCCGGCAGCTTGAGGCCCACTTCGAGGGCCTGGAATTCCACCACGTCTGTCGAGACAACAACGTGACGGCCGACGTCCTCTCCAAGTTGGGGTCCAAGCGTGCGCTGGTCCCGGCCGGCGTGTTCGTCCAGGACCTGCGAAAGCCGTCGATCAAGCTCCTCAGCGACCCAGAGACGTCACCTGGCGACGTACCCCCACAAGGCGGCCGCGACGTCCTCATGACGGAGGCCGAAGATGATTGGCGCCTCGACTTCATCGCCTATATCCTGGAACACCGAGTCCCTGAGGACAAGGTCGAACGGGAGAAGATCGTCTGGCGCAGCGCCAACTACGTCGTCATCGGCACAGAGCTCTACCGGAGGTCTGCCTCCAACGGTGTACTGATGAAGTCCATCCTCAGATCTGAAGGTCTCCAGCTCTTGCAAGAGATCCACGGTGGAGAATGCGGCAACCACGCAGCCTCCGCTAACCTGGTGGGAAAGGCCTTCAGGTCGGGATTCTACTGGCCTACTGCTTTGGCTGACGCTCAAGATCTAGTCCGGCGATGTAAAGGGTGACAGTTCTTCGCTAAGCAGCAGCACGTACCAGCGCAAGCCCTGAGGACAATCCCTCCGTCCTGGCCCTTTGCCATATGGGGCCTGGACTCAGTGGGACCCTTCAGAACAGCCCCTGGCGGTTATAGGTACATCCTTGTGGCGGTGGACAAATTCACCAAATGGATCGAGGTTCGAGCCGTTGCCAGCGTTACGTCGAAGGAGGCGGCAAAGTTCATCGAGGATATCACCCACCGCTTCAGGGTCCCCAACAGGATCGTCACCGACCTAGGATCGGCCTTCACAGGATCCGACTTCTGGGACTTCTGTCAAGACAGCCTCATCGACGTCTACTACGCTTCGGTGGCGCACCCACGCTGCAACGGCCAGGTCGAACGCGCAAACGGCATGGTTCTTCAAGGCATCAAGGACCGCATCTTCGACGACGCCTCCCAATATGCCACCAGATGGCTAGCGGAGCTTCCGCACGTGATCTGGGGTCTCCAGACCCAGGTCAGCTCAGCCACAGGATATTCCCCATTCTTCCTGGTGTACGGGTCGGAGGCCGTCCTCCCGACCGACCTTGCCTTTGGCGCCCCCCGCATCCAACATTATGAAGAAGGAACAGCTGAGGAGACGCGCAAGGTCGACCTTGACAGCATTGAGGAGCACCGCGTGGCTGCGCTGATGCGGCACACTCACCACGAGCAGCAGCTACGTCGTTACCACGATCGCAACGTGCGTGAACGATCCTTCAACGTGGGCGACCTAGTTTTGCGGCGTATCCAAGACACCAAGGGCATGCACAAGCTCTCCGCGCCTTGGGAAGGCCCCTTCACCGTGATGGAAGTCATTGGACCAGCGACCTACCGCCTCCAGTGGGCCGACGGTCAAGGCGTCCCGAACGTCTGGAACATCGAGCACCTGCGTCGCTTCTATCCTTAGAAGATGTGTACCAAAATAAAAGCTATGTACTCTCCCCTTTTGTAATTTCCATTTGATAAATAATGAGATTCCTCTCGGCAGCCCTTCTGTCGATTTGCACCTGGGTCTCCCTTTACTTTCTGTTGTGTTTACCCTTTCCCCTCGAAATGCTCGGGGGCTTGGTCTAGGTTAGGCCCCGAATCGCTCGGGGGCTTGGCTTTGCCAACCTAAGGGTCTCGCGACCTGAAAGGGTTTTTCACGTCTTATGTTTATGCGCGTTCCCCACCTGTTTAGCCCCTACTCTCTTTATGAATGTTCATAAGTTGCTTGATTGCGAGACCTAGGGTCCACGACCCCCCTCCGCGCGCCGGCTGTGCCTAAGCCTCCACGCTGAGCCACACAGCCGGTAAGCCGTTCCTCCACTGAGTTGGGTCAGCGGAGGGAATACTTTGCAATCTGGTTATTTTCGAGCTTACATAACGAGTGTTCTCGCTACTCATGTGGAACACGACTTTATTTAACTTGCAAGTTTTTATTACGGCAAAATACTCTTTACATCAATAGGCCCTCGACCTAAACTTGCATTTACAGTTTGATACAGTTCAACTTCCTATTTCAGAGGTCGAACTTCTTCACGACCTCCTCTGCGGCAACCTGGATGTCTTCGCGCTCAACCAGCTCCGACAGGTCGACGTCCTTAGCGACCTTCTGCAGGTCGAACGACGGCTCATGGTACTTCACTGCCGCCAAAGCCGCCGCCGCGGCGAGCTTGCTGGTATCTAGCAGCAAGGTCTTCATCCGGCCGTCGGCCTCGTCAAGGCGGTCCAGCAGCTCCTTCGACTTCGCCCCCTCCTCCTGAGGAACGTAGACATCCATCAGATATTGGGCGGCCTCCCTCAGGTCGGTGAGCTGCTTCTCCAGACCTGCGCAAGCCAAAGGCGGATCAGCCACACCCTTCTACCAACAACAATGAAGACCCAAGGGAGATAAGATCACTCACCTCGCTGGACCTCCGCTGTCCCCTCCTTGAGGACCGTCACTTGGTCCTTGACCTCAACGAGCTCCTTCTTGAGGGCGCCCTCTATCTCCCTGGCGCCTGAACTCATCCAAGGTCGAAAATCAGGAAAAGACCCAGAAGATGCACGGGGTCAACACTCAGCGACCAAACCAACTTACCCTCCACCACGGCCTGGAGGTCGTCAGCGGCATCCTTCGCCTTCCTCTCGACCAACTCCAGCTTCTTCTTCAAGGAGGCCACCTCCTTCTCCGCCTGGCGAGCCATGGCCTCCTTCACGCGCTTGACCTCCTGCGCGGCTTCGATCTTGGCCTGCAGTGAAGCCTCTCGAGCCGCGGCAGCTTCCGCGTGAGCATTGGCGGCCTCCCTCACCAAAGTCGCTCGAGCTTGCGCCCGTTCCGCAAGCGACTGCAACTCAAGATGACGTGCTTCGCGTCAAGACCTCAAAAGTAGTCAAATCAAAGGACAGAAATCATAAACGCAGGTCCGAGCCCTTACCGCGAGCGTCCGCCCAATCGTCCGCGACGCCTCTTTGAAGTCGTCGACGTCGCGGCGGTCGGCGACGACGTCGTCCTCCCACGGGGTCCCGACGTACAGGCACTGGTGGTTGTCGTCCTCGACGTTGGCACCGCCCGCCTCTGCAGCCTGCTGGCCCGGCGTAGGCTGTGGCTCGGTCACACAGAGGTCGTCCTGCTGACCTCCAACGGGCAGAGCAGTGCTGGCCCCGCCCTTCTCCACCTCTGACGCTGCAGCCATCCCAGCCCCAAGGGCCTTGCTTGAGACCTCCGCAGTTGAGGCGGCCGGTGACTGCTCCACCGGTGCCTCACTCCCCTCCCGCCCAAAAGCCTCCTGACCTGAGGCATTTTTGGTGTTGTCGGACGTCGCTGGAGTCGACCTACATCCAAGCAAAGACCTTCATCAGCAAAACCAGCAGCAAAGTAAAATCTACAATCGAAACCAGAACGCGGCCACGACTTACTTGCTCGCGGACCTAAGTCCAGGCTTAATGGGCTTAGGCGGGGCCCTCCTCGCCCTCTTCTGCGACCCCGCGTCGCCCAAGACGTCCGCACCCGACCTCGAGCGCTCCTCCGCGGTGGCAACCTTGCGGGGTGTCTCCGACGCCTGCCCCTCCGTCGCCGTGGCCTTGCGGGGCATCTCCGTGGGCGGGGCCGTCACCGCGCTGGGCTACTTGGCGTCATCCTCCTCCTCTTCGACGTTGATGGTCTCAACGTCGGAGCTGACCGTCGCCGTATCTGCCGACACAGCAGGCCCGGTCCTCTTTCTCTTCTTCTTCTTGGCCTCTGCCGTTTGGGTGACGGCGATCATGGCCGCAGCCCGGGATGCGGACATCTTGCCCGCCGTCTACCGCGTGCGCCACGGTGCCGACGTGGCGACCTTTGACGGTGCCCTTCTTGTGGTGGGAGCATCATCATCACTCCCCACTGACGAGTCGGAGATGTACTCCTCGACGCATTACTGTGGAGGGACTTGCACGTCCTCCGCGGTACGGACCTTGAAGCTCCGCTCCTCTTCATTGCGCAGTGGCGCAGGGCACCAATAAATGCCCTCACGAAACTGAAAACAAAAAGAAAAGAAAAGATGAGAAGACCTGCGTCACAAATGCTCAAGTTCTCAAACAGAAAAGAAATCAAGGTCGAAGACTCACCGCATCGGAGGGCCAATACACACCAAGCGCCTTGGGGCACTCCCGGTTGCGGATGCGCCCGGCGAAGATGCCCTTCACCCGCGCCGCCATCTCCTCTTTGGAGACCTTGCGCTTGACGACCCGGGTAGGGTCGGACTGCCCCCAGTACTCGTAGGCCGGGTGGACCCGGTCCTGGATGGGCTGTATCAGTCGGCGGCTGAAGCTGATAGCCATCGTACCGCCGGTCAGCCCCTCTGCCTTCAACCTCTCCAGGTCTTCCAGCAGTGGGTGCAGCTCCTTAGTCTCCCGCGAGGTGAGCTGGTTGGTCCACTCCGGGAATGGGACGGGAGCGCGTCCCGTCCTGTCAGGAAGCGCCGGCGCTGGGTTGTCGAGGTAGAACCACCCCTGCTTCCAACCGGTGGTGTTGTCGGGAAGTACAAGGTCGATGTACTCCGGCTTCATGTACCGGCGTAGCATGAAGCCGACGCTCCCCACGACCTCGGACTTCCCCGTCTTCTTGAGCTCGAAGAAGTGGCACCACAGGTGGAAATGTGGCGCTATTCCGAGGTACGCCTCGCAGAGGTGGATGAAGGGGGAGATGATAGTGATGGCATTGGAGACGAGATGCACCACCTCGATCCTGTAGAAGAAGAGGAGGCCGCGGAAGAAGTCACCCGTTGGGACTCCGAACCCGCGCTCGATGTGCGCGAGGAAGACGACGGTCTCGCCGGTCCCCTCCGTTGGGAACTCCTCGCCCGCCGCCGGCCTCCAGCCGACCTCCGTCTTGGGCCTCAGCAACCCGCGGGTCGCCAGGGCCTGGATCTGCTCCTCCGTCACCACCGATGGCTCCCAGACAGTCTGTGGCGGCGGAACCTGCGCGGGCTCCATCTTCTCCTCCTCTATTACGATGGATTTGGATCTAAACACTACTAGGGTCTTGGTTCGCATGTGAGGGTACGGCGCGTGGCGGACCTAAGCACGACGGCGCTGCTGTTTTCTCCGAGCAATGGAGCGGCGGCGGAACCCTAGTGCGGAGCAGAAATGAAGGCAAGTAAAGGTCCCCAGCCCACGGATCGGCCTTATATAGTTGGGCCCCAGCGGTGCAACGGGCGGCCGCACCCAACGTCTCTTTGGCGGAGATCACGGCGACCCAACGGCTCGGCACCTCCCGCAGATCTACCGCTCAACGGCTCTTCCGGCCTAACGGGAAAATGGCAGTAACGGCTAGTTCCGTACGGGAATCTACGTCCGCCGGCCTCTGGTCAGCGCTCCGGCCGACGTGGACCTGTCATGCCCCACATTCAAGCCCCCCAAGCATAATATCTCTGATACCATATTCAAGGTCGTTGCGACCCATGGGCGACCTATGGGCCAGTCCTTTCGCCTATCCAAGGTCGTCACGGTAGCGGCAGCCTCCTAGGTCGCCTCGGCCTCCCAACGGCGGGTTCACACCTCGTCTCCTAGGCCCAGCTGCCTACATGCCTTCTGGGTCACCTCGACCTACATCGGCTACACTCTACCAATGGCCCTGTGCTTAAAGGCTCTACTGCCCGTTGGCGACCCATCGGTCCCAGTTACAGCTCCTTGCTGAGGCCCCGCTGCCTTCTAGGTCGATAAAAACCTATAGACTTCAGGATTGACACCCTGCGTTGTGTCACTGCACAGCGGCCGTGTTGACCCAGGTCGACACGGGTTCTTTCGTCAATTTCTATGACCTTTCGAAGGTCGGCGTGCTTCCACAGCCCCGCCGGGACCTTGGCCACACCATTGCTGCCCGGGCGCCTCTACATAGTGATCAAGATACATCGTTTGTCATGCAAGCATGTATATAAAAGCTTCGTAAGCTATAAAGCACTATGGCCCAAGGCCAATTACAAGATGCAAACATATTAAAGGTCCTGATCTACCTTATATTGTGCCTACGGCGTAACCTAGATTGATGAAGCGCGTCGCAAGCTTTCTTCTGACTTCAGGACCTACTTGGAGCCCTCAACCGCCGCCGAGGTCGCGGCTGCCACACAGCCACCTCTACTCTAGCCCCAGAAGGTTTCCTGTGGAGTCCCATCTTTTGCTAGGGTGCTCCCACAAGATCCCAAATTGGACCAGCGTCACCTCGGGCCTCCCCTGGCACAGCATGGTGGTCTCCAATGCCACATAAGGCCCTTGCTCACAAGGTCCGTCAAGGCATGCACTGGCCCATGCTGCACCTGGATTCCTCGCTGGGCGCGGGTGTAGCGGCTGATGGAGTTCTCCCAACTTCGCAAGCATTCTTCTAGCTCCAGAAGGCAATAACCTAGCACTACGCTCTGGTGGTCGAACACAAGACCAGGGCACTGCATAATTACTAAGCTGCTTCGCCATGGTGCTCCTACTTGGTTCGGGAAGCAAGCTACGGGGTCTCCCATTTATAGCAGTGGAGTTTGGCCTTGGATGCCGTCTACACTTCAGCTGGCGTGGCGTCCTTATCCACAACACTGTTACCACGTGGAGCGTGTGGTCCTTGTCTGCTTCTGGGGAGCGCTGACACGTCTGTCCCCCGCCTGATGACAACTTTTCAGCTTTTGTCCCATATAGGCAGCGACCGCATCTCTGCTTCAAGTAGGTCCTGTGATCATACAGTGCGCCTGTGGGGCGCCACGCGACGAGGATGCTGGCGCCTGGCACTACTTTGCAAAGATTCCGGATGGCTTGTCTTATTCGGTGGGAAGAGCATCTTAAAGCACAAGCAGAAGGCCGTAGGTTCTCTGTTCATTCTTTGAGCATCAACCCGACCTTTCAGGTCGCCTTACTGCTCGGGGGCTACTCCATGAGTGTGTCTCACGACGCCCTCTTCCTTCCACGTCACATCGACCTACTGGAAGAACGCTTCCACTACATTTTCGCTCGACTTCACTTCGATCGGCAGAGGAACCCTCTTCAAGGTCCTCACGGCTTCTTGGTGGTTACTTGACTAAGGTCAGGTCGGCGGCTCTTCAGAGGATGGCGCCTTGTCTTCGCTTCGACCCCCTGGACCTACGTTCCAGGAGCTCGATACTTGACGTCGTGCGCGTCGGAGGAGCTCATTTCTTTTTTTGGATCCCCGTGCACCCTACACGACCTTGACGACGTCATGACTTCGCTAAGCCTCGACATGACTTCATCTAGGCCGCTACGCCTACACGTCGATCGGGGGCTTGAGAGACATGGGTACCATGGGTCCCCACCGACCAGGGTCCCAGAGGTCCCTGCCAAGTGGACCCGACCTGCCAGAAGCCCCGCCGACCTGCAAGTGGGCCCGGAGACCTTATCCACAACCCCGGCGACCTTGGAAGACTCCAGAAGACCTTATCTAGATCCCGGAGGATCCGCCGGGCTTGTGACGCAAGATTCTTCCCCAGGTCGCGGCTCGGCGCCACCAGTAGGTCCGCAGATCGCGGGATTTACCCTGTAATCACGGAAGATGACCTTCCTAATTTGTAACCGACCCCGATGAGGGTCCACCGACCTCGAATGGAAGCCCTAGCCCATTGACAATATAAGGCGGCCTAGAGCTCCATTCGAGGGGACGGCTCGATTCACGCATAATCCCACCGCATACTGGACGTAGGGTTTTACTCTTCGGAGGCTTGAACGAGTCTAAACCCTTGTGTCCCTCGCCAATCTCGTCGTGTTCCGAGTTCCATCTGCGAACTACCACCTACGCTCTTAGTTCCCTATCCCCTCCAATTAACCTACAACCGTTTGGGTCGCCCCCTTGCGGATCTGTCCAGGTCTCACCCCCTGACAATAGCACCACATAAGCAAATTTAAGGATAGAAGTAGCTAAGGGTAAGAAGGACTTTTCGCATTAGTTTTATGTAAGTATGGAATACCACATCAGCTTTGGGACGAATTTGACTCAAATCTCAAAGTTGAGGGACTAAGTTGATCAATCTCAAAGTTGAGGGACGAACTTGACCCTTGAAAGAAAGTTAATGGACTAAACTGGCTATTTTGCCTATTTAGTCCTTCTCATCTCATTGTAGAATGCAAGTAGAACTTCGTTAGCTTCAAAATGCAAGTAGGGCTTCGTTAGCTTCAATTTAAAAAGCTTTAGTTCTGCTCATTGCCTAACTCAGTCATTCACGCGGTGTACCAGGAAATATGAGGCCCCAAAAAGTTGGGGGGGCTGTTCTGGCACTGCCCACCCACGAGCGCGGCTCAGTCTCGGTCATCTTCTATCCTCTCCTCTCCTGGCAACAGTCGACATATAGGGTGGCCTGGCGGATTCCCGAGCTCCACGCTAACTGGGACCACGGCACATGACTAGGGATGGCAACGGGGCCCTGATCCCCGATCCCCGATGGGGAATTCATCTATTAGGGGACGTAAATGGGAGGATTTTACTCCCCGCGGGGAGCTTAGCGGACCAAAACTTGTCCCCGTCGGGTGAGGCGGGGGAGGGAGCGTTCTCCGGCTCCCCGTCCCCGATCCCTGTTGGGATCCCCGAATTCGTGTGCCTGTGCATTAGATAGAGGCTGAAACCAGCAAACATTTGGCCCAAGCCCACAAACTTGATATAAAATGGGCAGCGACCTGCTAACCCTACCTCTCTCCATCCCTGCCTCACTGCCTCCCATTCTCAGCCGCCAGCCCGCCGCCCTCTTCAACACGAACTCCACGAGCGCGCGTCTGCGGCGGTCGTTCGTAGATCTCGTCTCCCTCTCAGCCCCTCCCCAATCTGCGCCGGCGCAGTCCGGGACATCCTCGCGAGCTCGGCATCCGTCCGCTTCACCCGAACCCTGCGACACCATGCAGCCGTGCTACTGTCGAGCGAGTGCTGACAGATCTCCGTGCAGGTGTGCAGTGAGCCCTGTGTCCCTACACGGTTAATGATTCCCATTTATTGCTTTGCACGGGGAGATTTGCAGTTGCGGCAAGGATTTTCATTTTCTTTGTTTGCTCCGTGAGAACTGTGAAGGCTGGCAAAATTGTATGGATGTATATATGGCTGTACAATTGATCTGTGTTTTGTTCTTGTGTAATCCTTGAGATGTTTCTCTCAAAGCTTTCTATGCAAACTAAGATCAATCAGATAGAACTCGATAGCTACGAATGTCGGGGAGTTTTCGGGGTTGAGATCCCCGTCGGGGGTTTGATACCCGCTCGGGGACGGGGAGATTTCTCCCCCCGCTAGCGGGGACGGGGCCGGGGACGGGGCGATTTTATTCAATCGGGGAGCAGAACGTTAGCGTAATCCCCGGCGGGGATCGCCCCGTTGCCATCCCTACACATGACATGACATGCTAATAGGACCACGGCAGAGCGGCGGAGTATCCTAAGCAGTGGGAGTGGGCCCAGTTTTTTCTCTCCCATTTTACCCATTTTAATTTGTGTGTCACTCTTCGACCTGGCCACCTAGGGCTGGCGTGGCGCCAGTACGGTAGCCCAAGCCCCGTAGCGTAGAGGAAGGGCTTCACTCTTCGACCAGGGATCTGTTTCCCTTCTTGCAATGCAAACTAAAAAAGTCATAATTTTATAACTAAGTATTCAAAATAAATTGGATTATATTATTGTGTTTCTCTTATCCCTGGTTCTTTTGAGTTTCATCTCTAGCCTGCACTTGTTTGGGACAAAAGTCTATAATGTTGTTGTTGTACACTTGTTGACACCCAAAATTGGCAAGATTACGTAGGCCGGTCTAACCGGGGGTCTTACCCGGTCAGACCGCCTTGGTCAAAGTCCTCAAAAGGCAATTTAGACTTCACCATTGGATAGGACTCGTCAAGTAGATCAAGATTCATATATAGAACGTCCAAATCGGAGTCCGGATGAGGGAGATACGGCTTTTGGAAGGTCTGCACGTCGGGCACGCGGTTAGACCGCGTCCCTAGGGCGGTTAGACCGCCCTACCCTGCCAAATACGGGTTAGGAGTTGTATTTTGACACGGTTTTGTAAGGGTTTCGACTCCTAATGGGGCAAGACCTCCCCTCCCTATAAATATAAAGGGCCATGGCCGATTGAAGAGATATCACAATCGAATCTATTAAATTTATCTTTTATCTTTTATCTTTCTTTCCCTTTACTTTTCCAATCTACAATGCTGTTCTTCCTTCATCTCCGTGATGTTTGAAGATGTCCTAGCTGGCCTGCCGAGCCTAGGACAACCCTGCGTGCACCGCCCCGACGGGATCCTGCCCAGGCGACGTTCGTTGGTCTTTCGCCAGATCTTCCCGGCGACACCGGTCTGACCGGTGACCCGCACCGGTCTGACCGGTACGGCATGGAGGCGCTACAAGGAGCTCCTCCGCGTGCTTGTTGGCCCCAAAAAGGTGCCAACAACACTATTGTGTTTCTTATGATAAGTTTCAAAACAAGACAACACTTGGATACATTCAAGCCATATTTTCTCAGGAACATTATTTTTAAAGACAATAATTATTTCATCTCTAATTGCTCAAGTAAACAAATATATACATATGGAACATATCATGAACGCTTGTGGAATAAAATTTTGTATGCGTGGAAAAAAATTATATATGAAGGACGACTAGTAATACAAACTAATAAACACTAAATATGTATGGAACATATGATAGGCACTTGTGCACCAGAATTTTATAGCATAGAACAAAACATTGTATACTTGGAATAATTAGTATGAAAGTTCGTGAGTAAAATAAAAATACATGGACAAATCACGAACACTTGTGGAACTAAAGTTTCATGCGCATGGAACAAATATTTATATACCAGGAAAAATTAGCATACAAGTTTGTGGAGCAAAACCTCATGTCGAACAGATTATAAACACCTGTGGAGCAAATATATAAATATATAAATGTATAAATGCACACGTGAATGGCCAGTAAGTACGGCTGCACGGGCGGCAGCCAAACACAGAAACGATTCGTTTAGTCCCAGCTGACGGCTACATGGGTTACAGTCACTTCACTAACAAAAGAGTGTCCCATTTACCACTAACTGGGCACCAAAATGTGTGTCACTGTTACCTACCTGTCGTACTAGCTCCTACTACTACGCACTGTTACCCAAACTAATTCGGTAATTCCTTAATTACCAGCAGGCTCACTCACCGTCAGTAGACACGCATGTTCAACAGACACTACAGTTTTCTCACTACTCCATCCAGTGCATCTTTCCTTTGCACTGCTCAAAATGTTGCCTTTGGTAACGTAACTGGACGGACAATCAGATCACCATGGCGCAGCAGCCAGCTGCTGCAGCGTCAGGCCGCTCCTCTTCACGCTCGACTCCATCTCCTCCATCTCCGCGTCCATTTTCTGCAGCACGCCCTTCACATTCGACAGCATAAGCTCGAGCTCTTTCACTTTCTCCCCCGCAAGGGCCCTCTCCGACTTCAGCTCCCTGTACTTCTGGCACTCCGAGAGGTCTCTTGACGACTCAGCAGTGAGGCCGAGGATATCGTCGACGCGTTTCAGCAGGAACGCCACGTTCATGCCCAGCAGCTCCAAGGACTCCAGGGTCTTCTTCCAGATCAGCAGGTCCTCGCGGTGCCCCTTGCAGGCTCGGATACCCTCCGCGATGCTGATAGTCTCCGTGATCACGCCCACCACAAGGGTGAGGTTTAGCTGCTTCAGAAGGTTCTTGTGAAGGAAGGAATTCTGGGAACAGCACAGCTCGTAGTACGTCCTGCGGAGATGATCAGGGAACTTGCAGTCCATGACCAAGCTGTCCACCACGATGCTGAAGTTGCTGAAGCTCGTGATAGCACCAAACTCCATGTCTGAATCCGAGATCCTCAGGCCGTCTATTGCTTCACTGAATACCACATTATCATCGTCACTAGCCTTCTCAGCCTCTTCGGACTTGCCATCACCGGAACATTCTTCTCCTGGAGATTCAATAGTTAGCCTATATGCAGTGCCAGAGAAAGAAAGCCAATGCCTGCCCCACCCCCAACACACACCACAGAGCAACCAATATAGCTGGGATTCCTGATTCCAAATTAAACAGCAACTTACTTGATAACTTCCCTTCCTTGTGTGCTTCCAAATTCAGCAAGCTGACCACTCCATCAGTTGTTGTAAATTCGTTTGCCCTTATTATAAATACCTGAATAAAAATCGTAGCAAAAAAAAAAAAGATGACACAAATATTAAGACAGTTTCGAGAAATGGATATCCTATGAACAAAATGCACTAAGCATTTGGCAAAACATTGGAGGAAAAATCTTGCCTTAAATTTCGTTGGTCTCACAAGCTGAAAAATCACAACATCGCCAACCTTGATATCATGCTTAATTGCAAAACCCCTCCAACCAGCACTGAGTCCCTGCTTCGCACCAAGATACAAAGTCCGATAGTCCTGTCCATTCTCATCTTCTAGCACAATTGCAGTGTCTTCCTTCGGGAGATGTTTGTTGCAAAAGTAAGTTGGTAGACCCTACAAGACAAACATCAAATCAATTGCCGACAAAGCAGACAGAGGGATTAATGGTTTCAGGTGGCTTGTGCAAAAAAAAAAAAGTAATATAGCTTCACATTGATTGTTTGAGCACAAGGACACATTAAATGAAGTTGGAAAGGTCAAATTTTCAGAAAAATGACCATTGTTTGCACATAATTTGTTTAAGGGACTTGTACCTGTGCTCTCCTGAAATACTGAAATCTAAATATAAAAAAAATATCAGTGGTATCCCTACACCTACTATTCCAGACTTCCAGTAGCCTAGTGGCTGATTGTAAACCAGGCACCTCAACATGATAAAAGATCTTTACTTTCTATTTTCAAAGACATCTGTGTGATAACTTGATATTCTAACAGGACAGGTAACTGAATGTTTCTTTGCATTCCCTAGTCGTCTTCTGCTGTTATTTGTAAAGTAGCAATTACCATTCTTCAGGGTTGATCAAACAGTCAAATAGCTAGTAGCTAATGTCAACTTACCAGCCAAAAACCACGGACAACATGAGATTGTAGCATACGCTTGACAAAGCTAGGATGTTCTGCTGGCAACTTCGCCTGTATCTCCTCAGCTCTATCCATTGCAGATCCGTGGCTGTAGTGAACATTGGAATTTGATTAGTGGTGCAATTGCATACATTAATATACAACCTTGACAAATTGCAGTTGCGAAGAAGAAAGAATAAGTTGATGTACCTTGCACTTATATTTTGGCCAGGAAACCCTATTTTCTCACTCTCCCCTCCCTTTGATGCCAAAATCTTCTATAACAGAGCGATTAGAAATTTGAAAATTAGAAAAGTGAAACCATTAAGTTCTGCAGTTGCAGTCCCTGAAAGATATGAGATGAAAGGAAGCAAACAAGGATCTATTTGAACAGAATGTTCTAAATGTGGTGCTCTACATTGTAGGTCACATTATATTGTTGGCATTGATGTTGTGAATGGAGTAACTGCACATGTAGTGAATATCTCTAGAAGAGTAGAAGCTGAAAAAAGGATCTTGGTATTCCATACTGATGTACTTTGTAACAGTGTCCTTACTTTTAAAGGAATAACCTCCTCTTTGTCGCCCGTATCAACACAAACAATTTCTATAGGCTGGTAAGCAGCGACGATAGCGAGCTCATCATCCTGCAATTATTAAACAATTAGCGAGTGATTGAAATACTTAGCTAATCAAAGAAACATATAGTTCGATCACAGGAAAGTGCATAGAATCGCTGGGTATTGACAGGAAAATATAGAAAATGGTATGTGGACTACATTTATAGGGCAGCAGATACAGTTCCAAACGGCAAGCAGTATCAAAATTGGAAAACAAAAGAGACTTGAAGGGCAACAAATTCTACGAGATCCATCAAAGAGTATCAGACATGCTTTAGTTCAGATTTCAGAACCATGAACAATTAATGGAGCAACAACATATAGAGATTACTCTGAAAAAATGTACAGTTCTGACATACGGATGCTGATTCAGCAAACATATAGTTCTCTCCTGACACTGACTGGTAAGTAAAGTTGTTCTCTTCATTTCAGTACGATAAAAGAGACAGTGACAGTTTGAAGCCAATGTTAAATCATCGTAGGCAGGTCCTCACCATGGGCACAAAGTCACCATCCTTGTCAGTCTCACCGCTGCTGCTACTGCAGCTGCTGGCACTGTCAAGCAAGGCGAGCCTCTGCATGACCAACGCCGTCTTCTGCTCCATCTTGGTCTTGGCTGACTGGGAGGCAGGTGGCCTCCCCCTCTTCCTCTGCAAGAGCAACCGATCAAATTAGCCAATGTTTAATCGCATCTGGCTGGCAGTGAGTAGTAACAAATGGAGCAAACAGGAAAAACAAAAAACGTTGGGCGATTCTCTGCAGTTGCAGGGAACCCACGGAGAAATGCAGGAAGCGGGGACAAAATGAGGCCACGAAAGTGAACATAAAACCACAGATTCCTTTACACACACAAAAAAAAAAGAAGAAGAAGAAGATGGGCGCGGAATGTTCCATTGTTAGAATACTAGGATTGAAGGAGGGAATAAGAAGAATCAGGCCTCTCGATGAATGGTTAAAGAAATGTACAGTACGGAACAAGGAAGTCAATGGCAGCGGAGGATGAGTGGGGGGAGAAGAAGGGAACTTGCTTTGAGGGGCGGATCGATCGCCATGGCCTCCGCGACGCACTCCTGGAGGTCCTCGGACGCCTCGCCTCGCCTCGCCTCGAGGGAAGTAAGTTTTTGAATCAATCAATCAATGAAATGGGGATTCAAAGTTGAAAATGTGAATGGAGGAAGGCGGAGAGGAAATGTTTTCTCTCTCTATCTATATAATAAACAATGGACTAGGAGTAAAACATGCGACCGTTGGCGGCTTGGTTGGCTCGTGGGCTGCTGAGGTTCGGCCTCTTGGGCTTTTGTAAAGGTCGGCCTTCTTTGGCGATACGGTTTCTCTTTTTCGATTTGACCTTTTTGTTTTGTTTGTTTTAAAAGGAAGGACCAACGCCAACCTGAATGAACCGATATGTTAATTAAAAAAAACCAAAGTAAAGTAAGGAAGAGACGAGGACAGAAGACGACAAAATAGTTTACCAGTCATTTTTTTTCCTCAACCAAAAATAGTTTTCCAGTCATGAGTTCATGACTATGAGTAATCTGCTGGAAATAATGATTTAACAACGTTATTTGCACTTGGCTATGATCGACATGTTGGCTTGCCCAAACCCAACCAACCGTTTGGCCTAGTGTACTAGCACCAGTTGTTGTCAGTGTGTCAAAACGTGAAGCCTGATAGCAGACGCATCTTTGGAAGTGCATCTGCACAACAAGGATAATGCTTTCCGAATCTGCATTCCTTTGTGCACCTATGGCAATTGCTGAATGCTGCTGATTGCTCTCTCTCTCTCTCTCAACAACTTCGTACATGGGATGGGAAACACGCAACAACTTCGTCGCGGTTACGGACTTTATTCTGTGCGAGTTTTTTTTCCTGAAAAAATGCGGTATATTTCACGACTCTGGAAAGTTTGTACACATGTACCTGTAGATAGATGCAACAATACAGGAGGAGGAGAAGATCTCGACACGACGATAGGAGGGAGAGGAGACGGCGCCCTTGACATGAGCAGCGATTTCAGGAAGCTTTACGCTTTGCCGTCCTGGCACGCAAGGTGTCCAGTCCCCAGTCGCACAAGCATCTTCCCTCGAGCGAGCGAGCGAGCTCCCCCCACCGCCACCGGCCACAATTCCCCCCCTTGCCTGCCTACTCTGTCTGCTCCTGCCTACTAAAACCCTCCCCTCTTCTAGTTAGTCGTCTTCCTCCGCAGCGCGCGCCGCGAGGGACCTCGCCTCGCCAAGGTGCGGCGATCCTCTCCCCCCGTCTCTTCAATCTTGATCGATTCTTTCTTGGGCTTTCCTTATTTTCTCCGCCGCCGCCGCCGCCGGTTTTGTGGTTTCCTGATGCCGGGGGGTTGTGGACGCCTTTCTTTTCTTCGGTGGGGTTCTTGATCGTGATGCGCTGCCGCCGCTCCTGCTCCTGGACGCTGACGCTTCAAGTTTATCCCTCCCCTTCCCCCTCCGGGTGTCTCGCTGCTCTACTCATCCCGGATTATTTGCTTCCCTTTTTTTTGTCTGTTCTTGCTCTGGTGATTGCGGTGCCTCGCTTCCATTGGACCGAGAGAGACCCATCTTGCGTCACGCGCGCACTGATTGGGGTCGGGGGGCCGATCGCTGACAACTGGGCCTCACCGCCAACCAGTTCTTGGAAAACAGCATGCTACTTGGAAAGGGAGAGGGGACATACTTGCCGCGTTGGGATTCTCCAACCAAGATGATCGATTTCCCACTGCTCCTTTCTTTTCTTTTTGGTTCGGTTGCTCACTTTTATTTTTAAACGAATTCGTTTGCTCACTTGTTCTTATCGACCGAATTAAATGATTTCTTCTTTGTTAAAAAAAAGGTGCTTCTGTTTGTGCATATATCTGTTGTTCATGCGCCTGTGGTCTTACCGGTTTTGTGGTTCCCGCATACGAAAAACACCATCTTTCTTGTTGGCACTTACAAGCAATGGCGTGTCATGTCTTGCAGGTGCTTTTTGTGTGAGGTGATTCGAACAAAGGAAGGATGGCTCTCAAGATGAAGAAGCTGCTGCAGCTGTTTTGTGTCAGTAAGAAGGATCCCAAGAAGAAAGGTGATGCACCTTTCCCTCATGTTCAGAAGAACTATCTGTTTTGTTGAATTGCCTATTTTCTTTCTGCTCTGCTGTCAGTACTGGATCGATCTCAGTATCTCACACGGCAATCTAGTGGTTTTTTGGGTTTGAAATTGTTAGATAATTTTGATTATTTTATTATGTTGCTGTACGTACACAGTTATAGTTTGAGAACTCAAGCGTGATGTGTTTTAGGAGTTGCACTTTTTGTACTTATGTTGCTTCAGTGAGAACTACCGGACTGGACATATCAAATTTTAGGAACCCAGCAAGTAGAGATGTACATAGACAAGCTGGAAAAAAAAAAGCATTTTTGTTGACTAAAAGAACTGAAAATTGATATTGGCCTGCTGTGTATCTTATTGGACGCTTAGATGCTCACATCAATCAATAATCCTGGAGATTCTAATATACATTCACCGGGAGAATAAAATTTAGTATCTTGCTATGATCAGTGGTTTGGACTACTGACAGTGTTTGAGTGTAATGTTCCGTATCTGTGTGTGATGAGGACATGTGGGTCCCGTTGTTTATGATCTTTTTGTTCATAAGCTGCATGCTTTTTCTAATGGACGAATGGTCTGTTTATGCAGGCAAATCCATTGACCCACTTTGGACAGGTAATGTTGAAATTACACAAGTTCTTGACTGCCCTGATACTATGTTTTTACCTCAAAATTAGAGGCGGTTTTATCTGATTGTAGTATACGTTCTATTAGCAGTGCTCAGTCCAGAGGTGGACAAAGTCCAAAAACTGATAAGAAACTTCTTACTTAGTCACTGAGAAAAGGTATATAAAAATGATGGAAACCCTTTGGACTTTCTCGGTCTTGATGCACTGATATTAGTAAACTAGTAAGGTACTAAGGTGCCCTCTGCTCTGTCTTGAACAGGGCAGATTTTCAGTCACGTACTTTATAAGTATACTCCCTCGTACTTTTAGATTGTGGGATTCAACTTACTCGGGGGACTGATACAATCTTTAAATAATTTTTCTCTCATATTAAATAATTAGTCCCTTGATCTTTAAAGCAGCACTACATGCTCAACATTACCAAAGGTTCAAGTAGCTACCTTTCATTGGTTGAGTGACAGTTGTTATTTGCAATTCCACATGTGCAGTTGCTCAAGTAGGTCCAGTTTAGATGATCGCCTAGACTGTATTTTAGTCCATATCTCTTTCCTATGCTCGAATTACATTGTAATGGCACTACTTGACAGTCATTATGTACATGATGGATTTCAGCCTCCGCTCCGCAGTCCTCTTTGAGTGTCACTGCAAATAAGAGTCATTTGGATCCCTGCTCAAGTGGAACTGGCACTGTGCTAAGCGTGCAAAAAACCAAACCTGAATGCTCAAGTATGATATCATCATTTGCAAGGACAGAACATGGAACTGGGAGGGATGATTACATGTTATTTAACCAATTTGATGTTGTTCAAGATTTCTCTGATCACCACTATGCAAAAACATCGCCAGGAAAGGTATGATGTGTGCCTGCACCATTTTGTGAACCTTTGAGCTATTAAATCGGATTCTGATTTTCATTCATGACCAGGCCACCAAAGATTGGGTGAAGGCAGTCCAAAGTGAATGGAATCTTCTACAGAAAAATCTACCTGGTCAGTTCATATGTTTATTTGATAAATTTGTACACTTATACTTATCAAACTATCAGTACTTCAACACTGAGTGTTGAGTACAGTTAGGCATTTCATGCATTGACTGTGACCAAAAACTATTTCAGGTTAGTATTTTTATCAATGTTTTGTTTATTGTTTCTGCTGAACTGCCTGTAGTTACCAAGAACCAAAGGATAGGTTTCCATATAATCATCACTTACATCATTTTGTTCACAATTCTTTTCCATGATAATCTTGCCATGCTAGCATATTGTTGGTATTCTGAAGTGAATATTTTTATATTAGGAAACAAATGAGAAAATGTAAAAAAGTTTGCAGGTACAAAATTGTGTGCCCTCGAGGAAATGCTATGCCACTACTCATGCACAACATGCCTCTGTGATTGACATTTAAAACTGATAGTCCTCATTCTTAATTGGATATTTACAACTGAAACCAGCTATTTTTTTTTACTGCTGTTGACTTGGATCAATTTAGTTTCAATTATGCAGAATCTGTATATGTTAGAGTTTATGAGGACAGGATTGATCTGCTCAGGGCTGCTATAGTTGGGCCAGCTGGAACTCCATATCATGATGGATTGTTCTTCTTCGATGTCCGTTTCCCTGCTGAATACCCAAAATGCCCACCAGTATGTGACCACTTGACACCATCTTTCCGTTTAATATTTGTATTGGCAGAGCCATCCACTATATTTTTGTAAAACATACTTGATTTATGCAGAAAGTTCATTACCATTCAGGCGGACTTCGGTTGAACCCAAACCTGTATGAGAGCGGGAAAGTTTGCCTGAGCCTTCTGAATACCTGGTGGGGTAACGGATGCGAGAAGTGGGGCAAGTCAAATTCCACCATGCTGCAGGTGCTTGTCTCCATCCAGGGCCTTGTGCTGAATGATAAGCCGTACTTCAATGAGCCAGGAAACAAGAATTCAGCTAAAACTACAGCTGGTGAAAAGAATTCCTTGGCTTACAATCAGACGGCCTTTGTGCTATCCTGCAAGACAATGTTGTATTCACTCCGGAAGCCTCCAAAGGTGACAAATCATTCATCTCTTGATACACTGATATTTCAGCTACTCATAGATACTATCATATAAGCTCTGCATTCCGAATAAGCTCTGTGTTCCACTGCTCTTACACTCTTCTCTTTCCCCGCAGCATTTTGAGACTCTGGTTGCACGCCACTTCCATGAGCGTGAGCGTGCCATCCTCGACGCGTGCAGTGCTTACATGTCTGGGGTAGTGGTTGGATCATCTGCTGGGAGTGGTGCCAGATACGCCTGTGACAAGTGCTTTGCAGATTTCAAGAAGTCGCTGACGATGTACACCGAGCATCTGAGGACCGAGTTCGCTGCAAACAGAAGTAGCTTGCTGGAGCTGGAGAGACAGTCATCAGTTGTAGATGAGATTGTGCCCGCTAGCTAGAATTCTTTTGTGAGAAGAGCACCTGACCATTGCATTTCACCTTTCCTACAAGTCCTAACTGAAATGGTGTAATAGGTCGCAATTCGCACGCTTTTAGGCTCTAGAAGGTGCACCTTTTGGAAATATCTGGTAGAAGAATTGTTCTCGTCAGGTAATAACCTGTTCCTGGTGATGGGTCAGTCTATGGGGAAACATATATATGCGTTTATATACCATTCTAGGCTCTATAAGGTGCACCTTTTGGAAATATCTGTTACAAGAATTGTTCTTGTCAGGTAATAACCTGTTCCTGGTGATGGGTCATCCTATGGGGGGAAATATATATACTCATTCTGTGCCAATCTACTTGATGGTTTCATTCATGTGACTTTGAACAACCTGCTTGACGGCTATTGTTCACATGCATGCCTGTATAATTGAAACATAATTGAAAACAGATGGGGCTTACCAAGATTGTTATACTTGTGCAGAGGCATGCTGTCCAAATGCCGTTTGGTCGTGTGGGCAACCTTGTGTCGGATGAGGCGGTCCGGTTCTGGTTTTAACTTTACCAGGCATTAGATTAATCATTCTTTTACTGAGGAGGAAAATAACATTTTATTCACCAAAGCTGTACTGTAGTAGGCATGCATATTTGTCAGTTAAGGGTGCGTTTGGTAGAACTCCATTTGATTTTGATTCTCTATGAAAGCTCCATTTGATTCTGATTCTCTGTGAAAGCTGATTCTCGAAAAACAGGGTTGCTTTTCTTTGCTTGGTGTAGTTCATGTACTGTAACGTTTATGTACCCCAAACATCATGGAATTGGCGCCGACTTGTACTACTCTGAGTTCTCTGGTGAATGCGTTTGCATGCAAGTGCAGGCAGCAGCAGCAGCACCGCCGCCGCCGCCGTACTCCCTCTGTCCCACATTGACTGCACTTAGACGCTTCAAATTTTTTCCCAAAATAAACACTCAATATGACAATTTGCAGAAGGACATCAGATCATGGGCCCCATCTGTTAATTAAAAAAAAATGAGGCAATCCAGCTGGGCCTCAAAGGCCACGAGCCCAGGACACTCTAGCTTCTTCGGCTCTTTTTTTTTTTGCAAGTTCCATCCGCTCCTTTGTATCTCCCGCAGGGCCAGGACTGCCAGCATCCGCAACCTCCTCCAGTTCTCATCGGCGCCGCATCTAGCGAATCGTTGACCAGGAAAGCACGCACCCTCTCCCCTCTCCTTGTGTGCGCCCTCCAGATCTCCTCCTCACCCCTCAGCAGCCTCCGTCAGCGGGTTCTCCTATCCATGGCTGTCGGCGGTAGAGCCCCACGGCATCGCAGTTCGATCCGCCCGCCTCGACGGAGCTCAAAGCTAGGCGGCCGCAGTGGAGATCTTGTACTCAAGCCGGGGAACCGCAGTTGCGATGAGTGGATCTGCGTGCGCGGCCACCGCATCAGGCCGCGAGGTCGCATGCGCGTGGATGCCCATGGCAACCTCTATGTTCCTGACTCTGAGTTCTCTGGTGAATGCGTTTGCATGCAAGTGCAGGCAGCAGCAGCAGCACCGCCGCCGTATGATCCAGCTGCTGTCTGTGATTGTGATCCATCCGGGCCCACCACCACCTAGCTGCTTCCCAACGTTCACATAGCCCCCTGCAGGCAGTTCGAAACCATTTGAAAAAGAAAGCCTGCTAGTAAGCTGCTTGTGGCTGCGGTCACTGGCCCAGTGAGCCCACCACCCACACCGGCCTGCGAGCCTCGCTTCGTTGGGCGGGCCCCACACACGCAGCAGGTAGAGGTGGGCTCACCCAGGCGGTGCGCCCAACCAAACAACATGCGCGCGCTTCGAGATTCGGTTCCCCCCGTTGCTTCCAGCAGCCCCTGAGATTCCGTTCGCCTTACAAACAGCCCGTTTCCCTCCCTTCCCCTTGCAGGCCTTTCCATGCCGTTGCCTAGCTTGCACTGTCATCACGGTTAAAGCCCCCCCAACCGCATGCGTGCCTCCTTTCAAATTTCAAACGCAAATGCCAAACTGTTGTATTGTTCGGTTGGCTGTTGGATGGTGACTGGTGCCGTAACCACTAGTAGTATATTCCGAGTTCTGCCGCAGCAGAAATGATATATTTGGTTTCTTCGTCACCCAACATTGTCGAGTTACGAGTCGAGCAATTCGCGACAAAAACAAAAAACCCACACATTTATTTGTAACCGGCAAAACCGATGCGTGGTACATCTAATTCCTTCCTTTCTTGTCCATCCATTTGGTCGGGGAAAAGGGCGGCATTGAATCCTACACATTGACTGAGTGAAATAAAAATTGGGTTAGTAACGGCATTGTGTGTGTGCATTTGAATTTCAAAACACCAGTAGCAGAAGCAGACAGTGTGTGTCCATCAACGGCCTAATCACCCTGCCACTCGTAAACAATTGAAAGTACAGGGGCCTTTCCCTAAAACACCCATCCCCTCCTCTTCCTCCTCTGCAAGGCTGCTGCAATCTCCGGCTCCCCTCCCGCTCCTCCCCCTCCCGACAGTCGGGACGCCCCAACCCTAGCCCCGAGCCCGAGGAGCGGGGTTCACGATGTCCACCTTCGCCGCATCGCGCCGCGCGTCCTCCGCCACCGCCAAGCGCCCCGCGATGCCCGACGCCGCCGGGGGAACCAAGGCGGCCGGCGCAGCGGCCGCGCAGGCCAAGAAGCGCGTCGCGCTCGGCAATATCTCCAACGTCGCCGCGACGGGGGGTAGGGCCGTCGCCGGCGGCCACGGGAAGGTAGCGCCACCGCCGCCGGGAACCGCGGTACGTACGGCCCTCCAACAAAACTTGTGGTGGGATCGTTCGTCGTTTGCGGGGATTGGGGGGGATTTCATTCTCTCATTGGGCTTCTCCGAGGGCTTCTCCAAGATTCTTCCTTGCTATTAGTTCGGAGATTTGATTCTTCTGCGAATCGGCGTGGCTTTCTCGCCACTTCTCGCGACTGCATTTCCGGTTTCTTCGCTAGCGGAATTATTGATGTCGAAATGCCCTCTGCATCTTTCCAACCGGTCTTTGCCACGGTTTCGGTGTTTTATACGATTTCAGGAGATACGCTTCGAACTGACGGTTTTTTTACTCATTCACTATTGAGTATTGCATCCTTGCCTGTTCTTGATACACTTTTCCGTTGCCGTCCTGGGTTTTTGGAGCTTTTTTTTATAAAGTCTGCAGCCTCTCTTTCTCTGATTTAAACGTTGCATACACCTGACTGGTACTACTCTTTATCGGTTGAAATCTTGGATTCTGCTCATGGTCAAAGGCTAGACCTTCCTCCTCACAAGTTGTATCGACATTTTCAAAAGAAAGTTCCTTGGTTTTCGCAATGTGTCACTCTTTTGTCTTGGTTTGCTTTGGAATCTTCTCTTGTCAATATGATATTAGGGATGCACCTGTAGTATTGCTATTAATTTCTTTTGGGTACTATCTCATTAGTGGAGATCCCAGATAGAGGTTTGAACTAATTTATCCCTTTTGATCAATCCTCACGCAGAAGTTGAATTCAGCTGCACCCTTGAAGAAGCCATCTTTGGCAAGTGCCCGTGGTGTCAGCTCTGTACGGGGTTCTGCTTTGAAATCAGCTTCCATCAAGCCAGCTCCACCCCTTTCTCGCCATGACAGCACGGCACAGAAGCACTATGTCCCTCCTCCTAAAGCACCTACGGTTCTTGATGTGCCGAGTCGCATACCTGCACTGGTTCCCTGCAGCACCTTTATGTCTCCTGGACGCTCGGGAGACTCCGTTTCTGTCGATGAGACGATGTCGACTTGTGACTCCATGAAAAGCCCCGACATTGAGTACATAGACAATGGGGACTCCTCAATGCTCGCTTCATTGCAGTGGCGTGCAAATGAACACCTACGTATTTCTGACGATAGAGATGTTGAAGGTTTGTTTTAGTTTTTATTAAGCTTTGCACTTTTTAGTGTACTCTGTTGACTTTTCGTTGATTCAGATATGTACGGCCTGCTTTAATTTGCAGAAAATAAGTGGAAGAAAAATGCCCCTGCCCCAATGGAAATTGACAGCATTTGTGATGTTGACAATGACTTTGAGGATCCACAGCTGTGTCCTACTCTGGCTTCTGACATTTACATGCATCTGCGAGAGGCTGAGGTGAAATTCTTTCCTCTGCCCTTATACCAATATGGTTTCCATCAAACACTGAACATAAGGAGATTATTATGCACTAGCCGTTATAGGTAGATTGCATGCCCAACAACCAAAAACTGCACATTGGTGCCACCAAATCAGCAAGGCCATAATTTGTTTACTTTAAGTGTGTTTGATCATATATATATATAATTGCACTTTCCCAGTATGGAGCAATTTCTGATTATTTTTTATATAAAGCTGCTTTTGATTGAAAGAATGTCTAATTATGTCATGATGAAGTACGTCCTACATTGAATCTGTATATATGTTATAGAGCCCTATAAATTCAGCTTCTTCCTTCGCTATATGTGCCACTAACAGTGCAGCTTTACTTTCTGGTAGACAAAGAAAAGACCATCAACTGATTTCATGGAAACAATTCAAAAGGATGTCAATCCAAGCATGAGGGCTATTTTGATAGACTGGCTTGTAGAAGTAAGCTTTTCTGCTATTTATAATTAAAAGCCTAGATATCAAACTGGTTTGACCTTCCATTGTAACTGATGATATTTCCTGGTGCAGGTTGCTGAAGAATACCGTCTTGTTCCTGATACTTTGTACCTGACAGTTAACTACATTGACCGTTATCTTTCTGGCAACGAAATCAACCGCCAAAGGCTGCAATTACTTGGTGTTGCTTGTATGCTTATAGCTGCGTAAGATACTGCTAGTTCTCCTTTTATTTATTTCTTTGATTTATCCTCCGTTACACTATTTGGAATATACTGATTTTGACATGTTTGATACTTCAAATTCAGAAAATACGAGGAGATATGTGCACCACAAGTAGAAGAATTCTGCTACATAACTGACAACACTTACTTCAGAGATGAGGTCTGTGATATGTTACTTCTGACCATCCCTTGCTTTTATCTATTAGACCATATCCGATAGTCTCTTGTCGTTGATCACACTCTAACTTGAATGTTCTCTACAGGTTTTAGAGATGGAAGCTTCTGTACTGAATTACTTAAAGTTTGAAATGACTGCACCTACAGCCAAATGCTTTTTGAGGTCCTTTCCTGTTCCCTTCCATTTCGGTAGTATGACGATCGTATGAGTTGAACTTCACTAACTCGGTATCTGTCTTATAATAGGAGATTTGCTCGTGCTGCACAAGCGTGTGATGAGGTACAACTACGTAGTCAGATTCAGATTAATGTGACCCAATTCCATAATTTAATTATATCACGCTGACAGTTACGTTTCTTTATACAGGATCCAGCTTTGCATCTTGAGTTCCTGGCCAATTACATTGCTGAGCTATCGCTACTGGAGTACAGCCTACTCTCGTACCCTCCATCACTAATAGCTGCCTCTGCTATTTTCTTGGCGAAATTTGTACTGCGGCCAACAAAGTGTCCTTGGGTATGTGGCATAATCATGTAGCAGTTGCCTAATGAAATGTCAGCACGAGCTAATATATGCATCTCGTTATCATTGGAAGCAGAATTCTACTCTTGCTCACTACACACAATACAAGCTGTCGCAGTTGTGCGACTGTGTAAAGGCATTGCACCGCCTATTCAGTGTTGGTCCCGGGAGCAACCTTCCTGCGATCAGAGAAAAGTACAGTCAACATAAGGTAACTGAACCTCGGTCCCCAGTTTCTTCAGTTGTCAATCGCTGTTGCTAGTACTAACACTACCCTCTTCCTTTGCTCCCTCAGTACAAATTCGTCGCAAAGAAGCAGTGTCCAACATCAATTCCTACCGAATTCTTCAGGGATGTGACATGCTAGAATTAGAAGAAGCCCAGTGCCCAGGAGTAGTTGCAGTTGCTTACTGAATTCTTGCTCTTGTGGCTCAAATGCTCAGTAGCACCAGCACGACTGTGCTGGTGGTTGGTTGACGCAGAACATTACTGATGCCCCCCTGTTCTTTCAGGGGGTTAGGGAGTGTAGATTCTAGATCAATGCTTTGAGGTTGGTGGTGATGTTAGGCAAATGGTGTGATTTTCCCTGTATTCTTCTCCTGCTTCCTGTTGTAGTCTTCCTGTATGTAGACCCATGTTTGCAGGCACATGTAAATCGGAGTTCTGTAGTGCAGTAGATCATAACATCTCGTTTGTAATGTCATAATACTGACTGGAGTGACAGTCACTTGAAGCATGACATCATCCCATGTTGGATGATGTATCTGTGAGGCTCATTGCACTTTTAGTCTGATGATGATAAGAGCACCAGATTTTAGTAGTGCTCATTCTAAATAAGCTGTTACTCTGTCTCGTGTCTTGTTCATGATTGAAGAAGAGGCTGCAGAGTTGAAGAGAAGTGCTTTCCTGTGAATAAAAACAGCCTGACTAAGAGCCTGATTGATCTGTCAAAGAAAACCAAAGAACCAATGTATCTGGACATACTTTCAGACTTCAGAGTATATCCATTCCAGAGGGCGGAAAAAATGGAGCCATGTCCCTCTCAGCCCCTTGCCAGCTCAAGCAAACAATCCATGCTGCCTTGCTGGTGTTCAGCTAGCTGTTTAGACGTGCATACCTACGTGTAAGGCAATTAGCTTGCACCCATAGTACGTAATCAATTAATAATACTAGTAAGAAGAAAATTAAAGATGGTGCCAGCGCCGTGATGAACGAGCACACAGATCGTATCTTCATCTTGTAGCTGGTGTCACAGCACAGCTTATTGGGCCTGGCTGATCAAGCTTCCAGATAATCCTAGCTAGTTGGTTGAATTTGCAGTACTGTGCCTTGGAAAGCTTTGAACATGCAATGATTGGTAGGATTTGGTTCTGATGGACGCCTAATCCCATTATATCATATATGATGTCCAATCATTATTGACTACATATTTAATTTGTGCCTTATGGGAGTATTGCATTACTTGCATAGCTGTATACAAACCTTCATATACATCATTATCTAAAATTATATATAAAAACCTTCAGATACAACAGGTAGCTTGATCTTGGCAGAGAAGACATTCTACCATGTTGGATCTGTTTTGTGTTTGTTCCAAAACAAAAATATTTGTTTGGATATTACATAAAAGTATCTGGTGAGTGGTTGCACACGCATTTACCAACTTTTAAAATCTCTTATGTTGGATCTGATCTGTGCCCAGAATAAAAGTATTTGTTTAGCATATATAAGCTCAGAGCAAAAGATTATCTCTATCTCTGTGAATCTGAATGAAGAAATGTGGAAATATAGACTACAGAACATCGCCCATCCTTGCGACAAAGAACTAAACCCTGAACATTCAAACAATGATCTCATGAATGCTCATGAACAATTAGTCCCCTACAGTAGTTATAACTAGTTCAAATCCGTATTCTATGCCAACAGTTTAAGGTCCGTATGATCGTGTTCCTGTGCACAGTATCAAGAGTTAAGGCACTTTTTAGAGATACTGACTTCAAAAATGGTACAACGACATGTACTTATGCATGAACAAACTTTGAGAGCTTTTGCATAGAGAAGTATCTACTTGCGAACCGAGTGTTGTTGGCTAAGTTGCATAGAGAAGTTACTGTTTTTTTTAAAAAAAAAACTTGGTGGTTCTTAAACCCTGATTTGATTGATTCCACGGAAAGTATTTGCGCATTAAGTCTCAATTCCATATCCATTAGTAAAAAGAATCTAATCTTAGCTCACACGGTTGAGTGTTCATCCGTAACAAGTAACTTGACTTTGAAATCTGATTCCTGAGACTGGTGATTAGTTTAATTTGCAGGTGGGGTGACCAAATTGCACGAGAGAAATAGAAAAACAGCATCATGGTTGGCTTGATTCTGTGTTTACTCTGCACACATTCAAGCATAAACCTGCTGACTGAGAATAGTACGGTTTTGTTGGTTGATGTACAACTGAGCTGAGCTGGTGCTCGGTGCCTCATCATCATATATACGCAATTAAATAGGTGACAGCGATTGGGGGGGTCTTGTCATGTGCCAAGTGGCCACGATTTTTGTTGTTCAAGACATTTTAGCTGATCTTGCTAGCCTGGGTTTGTATTGTGCTATGCAGTATTTCACTAAAAACGTCTATGTATATGTGATTTAGGATTTGGAGGATCAAGCAAGTATGAATATCATAATTAACCTGCATTTATGATGCTATTTATCTACCTAAAGTGAATGTAGTGCCACACAACAAAATGATGAAAAGTTTCTGGAAGCTCCATTTGGATTATCATTAACTATGGACGGCGTACATTTCAAAATTTACACCTGAAAATGAAACCATGCATTCTGACAGTCAAGGAAGAAGGGACCAAGATAACATGCACATACCCTGGTAGGATCTGCAAGAGTTGAGTGTTTATTTGGGTCACAAATTTGGACAAGCGTGGCAAATACTTGGATGGCAGCAGGCCCCTCTCCTGCTGTGTGCTGTCTGTCGCCTACCCTGCATACTACATGGCCGACCACTTGGAAAAGGAGGCTGCTGCTGTCAGTGCTGGTACATGTACCCCTCATGACAGCATGTCATCCATCCTTCCAATTGCTGATTCCACTCTATATTCCTACACTAGTTTAACTGCAAATTAAATTTGATGTGAAATTAGCTGTGTTTGATTCGGTTTACTTTTAATTTGACTCCTGGCCTTGGACATACTCAAGTTATATAGTGGCCTGCCTGGCTCTGGCTGGCCAGGTTCTACTTAATCTGTAGCACTAATTAAGATTGTAGTATACTAGTAGAACCAACCAAATCAATAGGCAATAGCAGAGAGATGGTCTTTTCTGCGATTGGCCGGAGGGAGTTGCTTCTTTGAGGAGCTCACGCTACTCCCTGAGGTGGGTCCCACCTTGCAAATGTGGGCCACACGCGAGAACTGCCAGCAGTATTATCTGGCCCTGCTTGATCTTCTGCGGACGGAGAGGGTAGGTACATGCAATGATGCAAAGCCCACACCCCTTGTGTCCTACCAAGACTCCAAGAGATATGCTCGATTTGGACTATTCATTCATTCATTCTTAGAATATATCTGATTTATCCAGACAAGTAATAATCCAAACACAAATCAATTTTTTAGTCCCTGGATTGTATTGTAAAAATTAATTCTTGTGCGCAAGACGGTTCGTTAACAAGTGAGAGGAGGCACAGAGGATCCTTGCTTGCTGTCCATACTCCAGCCAGCGCAGCAAGGAAGGCTTGCAATTCTTCATGTTCATCATCCCAGCCTGATTAAATGACGTGCCTTCCATAATCTTCCTTCCTTCCTTTTTGACACTTGTACCCCTGCCTGGCTGAGCCACGGCCACCCTGCGTTGGGGGGCATCACGGTAAATTCAGGGTGGTTTTCTTTGCCAGCCCATTATATATCACTCTCATGTACTGATCATTCTGATCACATCTCATCTCCCCCTGCAACTGCAACCTGCCTGCTGCATGTATGTATGCATCCTTAATTTCCTACCTTGCTGGTTTCAATTCAGTTCTTCAGTTCTTCTTCTTCCTGCATATGCAGATGCAGATGCAGTGCTTTCAATTCTTGCCTCATGGTTTTCTTTTCCTTCTTGTGTTGTTTGGCCGGAGAGCAGAGAAGAAGATTATTGGTTCATCTTTCGAAGAAATTAACAAGACAGAATCAGCAGATTAGATGGCCAGTGCTTACTGGAAGACCAAGGTTCTGCCTGGCCTCAACAAGATCTTCGACAAGGATGGCAAGAAGGCGGCGGCCGTCGAGTTCTTGAAGTCTTTCAACAAGGAGGAGCTTGGCAAGGAGATCGAGGACAAGAAGACGGAGCTGGAGCCCAAGGTTGCTGAGACTTACGAAGCGTCTCCGCCTGAGGTTAAGGTAATAAACTCATGCATGCCTTTCAGTGTTTGTTTTGGTGTTGCTTAATTTCAACATAATTAAGCATGCATGGCCTACTGGCTACTGTTACTGATAACCTTTTTACCTGCTGCTTAAACTATATAGGCTTTGTTCAAGGACAATAAGCCAGTCAAGATCACCAAGAAGAACTCGGCTGCAGCTACCAAGTTCCTCGACGAGCTGGCCAAGATCGGTAATAACAAGCAATCACAACTTGGAATAATTAATCTGTTACTATCTTGTCTGCTCCCTAGCTTAATCTCGCTCTAAACCTTTTATGTATATCAAAACGATCAAGCAGAGTTTTTTTTTTACAGTGACAAACTGAGCACAGATACTGTTTTCTTGCTTATCTATCCATCACCAACAACCAGCCTCCTTTTTCAGTTACCTTTTCTAATAATCCCGTGGTTAGGAGAGGTCATTTTCTTGGGATTTATTTCTTCCCCGAGTAACCTTGGAATCTTTTTGGACAAACTAAACTTTATTCTCCTTTTGTGTTGAAACAAACTTTATTCTACTCAAGCCAACAAACTGCATAGGAATCTTGTCGACTACTCCTACGTACAGCTACTATGCTATACTACGCTTCTTTTTTCTTCCAACAGAAAAGAATCTCAACACAAAACAACAAAAACAAAAAGGGCAAATTCCAATTTAGTCCTCCTCGATGTATTTTTATTTATTGTTCATTCATCTCTGTACACAGCATGCATGGTTCTTGTTGAACAAAAAATTAATATAAACGACCCGTGTAATTTGTTTGCAGAGTTCCCTGGAGCGAAGCTGGTGAGCGACGCGGTGGCCAAGTCCGGCACCACGCCCCTCTCCCCGGCGATCACCTTCATCTTGGGCAAGGTCGCGCCCTTCATCCCCGCCCCCAAGGAGGAGCCCAAGGCGGCCGAGCCGGAGCCGGAGCCGGAGCCCGCCGCCGCGGCCGAGGCAACCTCCCGGGAAGTCGCCGTGGAGGAGGAGAAGAAGGAGGAGGCTGCTGAGCCGGCAGCCGCTGCTGCGACGGAGGCGGCGGCGGCGACGTCGGAGGCGGTAGAGGAGAAGAAGGAAGAGGTGGCGGAGGAGAAGAAGGAGGAAGCCGCAGCCGAGGCCGCTGCGGAGGAGAAGAAGTAGTGATCATCCATCCATGGACACTACTACTACTGAAGAAATTAAGCAAGCTCTACCTCGCTCGTCGATCGCTGCTGGTAAATTAAAGTTACCGTGAGATGAAGAAATTAAATTACTCCCTCTAGCTTTTGTCCACCGCGTATGCAGCTGCATGCATGCTTGCTTGCATGCAGCGCAAAGCTGTGATTAAGTTACACACAGTACAGTAGTTGCCATGCGTAAAAAACCTTAGCTTCAATTGTTAATTGCGTGGGTGGATTGGATTATGGATGCATGAACATTTGTTATTCTTTCTGTCACCTCGATCGATGGATGGATGTCTTGTAAATTTGTAATGTGGAGTTCTCTCTTTCTTTCTTGTTTTTTTTTTGATTTGGGGTGATTGATCAAACATGCATGCATGTGTAATTATTTATATTGATATGTTTGTTGATATGATGGTCATATTTAATTAAGGAAACAACTCAATATATATTGATGCTTGTGTATATAATTCTTTTTTTTTCACCCTCAATACGTGGTGGTGATATACATGATGAATTGATGGGTGTACATACACAAGCTGAATTCGATTGTAACGAATCAATGAGCTCTTGTGCTTGGAATTTTGTTGACGATCAAAATTGGCACATGTGCTAAGGAAATCCACCAAGTCGCCTGTTTGGTCATTGGTGATGGATGGAGAATGTGCGTGTTTACACATCATCCACGTGGCATATATATATCATGTGATTTTGTAAAACGTGATGACCTCATCATGTTGACCACATATACCTCTTCTTGCAAAGCGAAAAAAATGGATGAGGACGAGAATGAATTGTTGAAATTAGTGAAGAATAAACAGGAGGAGATAAGTTCATGCTGCAGGCCGGGTTGGCACTGGCAGGCAAGATAGATCAATCAGTGGCTCCCTCAGGGAAAAGGACGTGATCTCAATCTTCTCTCTCTCTCAACGCGGCTTCACTCCTCCATCCATGATCGAGTCGTCATCTCCACTCGACGCACACATCTATTCTTTCTCATATACAATTAAAATGAAAAAAAAAGATTAGTCCTCCATTATATTGCCAGCTTGTGTAGGTGATGTGTGCTTAAATTTGATATTATATTTGGAAACTAGTAAATGCCCACAAGTTATAATCGATCAGTAGGCCAGCCAATGCAATGAAATCAATATAAATAATTCAGAAGAAAAGTCATTGCTGATTGATTGATTGATGAGCCTAAAGCCTGGGTATTTGATTCTTGGGTATTGTTTGCATTGCCTAAAAATTAAGCCAGGTTTGCGGACAAGGGACAAACTGATAATTTCACCGTTGCTAGTAGAGAGACGACCTCTGTTCCAGGTCTTTTGTCCCGGTTGAACTTTAGATCCGAGACAAAAAGCTTTGGGACGACGTGGTCGTGAAAGGCCGTGGGCGCCACCCCCTTTAGTCTCGAGTGGTAAAACCACTCGGGACTAAAGGCCTGGCCGCCAACGGCTCCCTGACCACACTAATTGGCGCCAACCTTTAGTCACGAGTGATTCTACCACCCGAGACTAAAGGGTGTCCTTTTTGTCTCAGGTGGGAACATCACCCGAGACTGAAGGTTTAGTCCCCTCCCCTACTGTGACTGTAGTGGGAACTGTATGGGTCAGCAGCCCCATCACACATTCTTCGTTCGTTTCATGAAGGGAAAAAAAAAATCAAGTTCGAAGAAAAGAATAACAAGAAGAAGAAATTAACAGTCTATTGTCGTCAACGTGCTCAGCGCTCTTAACAGTGAAATAACATTGTAGATAGACATATGTAGAGAAGGAAAGAAGGAAATATGTATGATCGGCATCGGCTTCTTTTCATTTCATTATCCAAGATGAAGATGACATTTAAGCCTCCTATGTGCTTCTTTCTGTTGAGAGAAGTAACTTTTGAGCCGCAAAAATTAACCTCGGAGGGCTCTCCATTTAAGCCTAAATGGAGAGGCCTCTCCGTTTAGTCGCCTCCTTTAACCAATACATAAATATCTGTCGTCCAAGCGAGGAGATTCAGCTTACGGGGAGGGAATCTGGCGGGATGGTTAGGTCCCCATCATCGGCGATGGTATGCGCAACCAAACCAATCCATGGTATTATTGGTCTATTGGACAGGTTTCGCTCGGAAAGGATGCATGCTAGTTTTTCCCTCTCTCTCTCTCTCTCTCTCTTTTCTCCTTTGATGAAAAAGACACGATGGAATCTCCATTCTCCTTTCTCATGATATCAACTTGTCGCTCTACTAAATAGTAAGTAGTAGTAGGTGACTGGATCCATTTTACTGTTTATCTTAAAAAGGGAGGATTAGTACGTGACAACCAACATGCATGTACTATAAGCTAGCAGTAGTTCATCTATCTGACTTTGTCATCTTTAATTTGGTGGAATCTAGCTACCTCAGCTGGACAAGCGAGCATCTTGCTACTTGCAAATAAGAGGATTCAGTGTTGCCTGCCCTGAATGGATGATTACACTGGTGTCTTAGTCAAAAGCCAGCAACATATATTGGCCACTTTTTTCTTTTTTCTTTTTCGCAAAAAAGAAAAGAAAAAGGGGCCCTGCATATCTTGCATGGGCCTAAATCCTACAAATTGCTCAAAGTATTCAGTCTTTTCCTTCATCTAGCAGCCCATCAAAAGCCCAGCCCGTACGGTGGTGCTAGGCCCACTCATCGTGCCAAGCAAGCGACGAAGGGGGCGAGCGAGCTCGACTTCTCCGCCTCCGAGGCCCGACGAGAGAGAGTGTTGTAGAGCGAGCCAACGACCTCGCCTCCTCCACCATGGCGGGCTACCGGGGCGGCTCCTCAGCTTCCACCGCCGGCGGGGGCGGCGCGTCGGCCGCGGCCTTCGCCACGCGGATGCTGCTCCTCCTCACGCTGCTGCCGCTCGCGCTCGCTGCCTTCGCCTTCGTGCTCCAGTGGCGCGGCGGCATGCGGGACCCGGCCGGCGCCGCCTGGCCCGACGACACGCAGCGCTTCCCCGGCATGGAGAACAGCCCGCTCGGATCCTCATCCTCGTCCTCCTCCTCCTCCACTAGGGGCAAAGGATCCTACTTCGCCGTCACCTCCTCCTCCTCCGCGGCGGCTGACTGCGCCGAGATCCTCGGCCGGAGCTCATCCTCCTCCAACGGAATCTCGCTCTATCGCGGCTGGAGCTTCGACTCCGAATCTGCTATTACTCCCAAGGTGAGGTGACTGCGCGCTTTACCCACCCTCCGATCTGATCTGCCCTTTCGAGATCCCATTTCAACACCAATTCGATGCGATCTCGTGCTGTACTGAAATACTGTGATGTGTCATCACATCTGCATCACGAGTCTAGTCACGAGTTTTAATCCAAGCATCTTAGCTTAGCAACATTTTGTCCTTTTTGTTTAATTAACCCACTCGAGATAGCAAGTTGGAAAAACATGGTATGTGTCATCCATGTTGTTCTTAGATGTTTGTTCAAGTAGACAAGACTCTTAACATCATGCCGTTACCCTGCAAGATATTTTTCTGAAATTGAAATTATCTAGATGATTAATTTCAACCTCAAAGTCATATACTTCTTTTTCAAATGCAAAAAACCTTGTAAGCATTTTCAGTCTAATGTGTCAAAGTCTTACTTATCTCAAGCTAATTCGTATTCGGGTTGCAGATCTGTATCACAGGAAGCACATCTGCCGGACTGCACCAGATTCTTCCATGGTTGTACTATCACAAGGTCATTGGCGTCTCACATTTTTTTCTCTTTGTTGAAGGAGAGGCTGCGAAGCCAGCTGTGACCTCTGTTCTTGAATCTATTCGGGTAAATAAGTCGTTTCATACCCCCTCCTGTTTGTGATTTCTTTGCATAATCTGCTACTGACTTTCTGCGTCCCTTCTTTAGGGTGTAAAAATCATTTACAGAACTAAAGAACTGAAAGAGAGACAGGACAAAAGGTATGTTTACAGACTTAACAGTTACATGACAATCTTTTTCAACAATAAGCAAACACCCTACATGTCAGATGAATTCAGTTGGAAATTTGATTTGCATGTAATGTAAGTTTCGATAATTCTGCTTTAATAGGATATACAACTAAAATGGATTCCAAGTTACTTGTTTCATTGCAATACTGTAGTTGAACAGTTCTGAATATTAAAGCAAAATCTGTACTGTTGCTGATTGGATCCTGTATTTCTGTTTTCCTTACTATATGCATTTCTGAAGTATTGTTGTTGATTGTCTGGTTGTCTAACCGCCATCGTTTCAACCGTTTTATGATTTCAGCCGCATCTGGAATGAGACTTGGCTGGGTGGTTTCTTTTACAAGCCGTGCAATTATGAACTATTTGTGAAGCAATCACTCAACATGGAAATGGCTATTATTATGGCAAGGGTATGAACAATTTCTGTCTTTCTATATTCTAGCATCTATTGACACGGAAACCATGGCTTCGGTGTTCCTTTTCCAAAGAGAGCTGTAAGCCTGTAATACTGGTATAAATCTACATTTACAGATACCAGTGCTCTTAACCCAGATGGAAATTAATCGTGTGTCAGTCTTGTTTTTGAGCTCGGCAGTACAAATATCAATATATGACATCAATAATTTAACACAAGTTGGACTGTAGCAGTGTAGGCATACAGTTGACAGTAATGAAATAGAAGGTTCTATCACAAGTAAAAGTTTAGCCACAGGAATTTTCGTAACTTTTTCCTGCCCGACATCTTCCCACTTCCTTGCCTTAACTTTAAGGATGAGTAGCAAATGATGTAAGGGTACACAAACTTGTCAGTAAATGATGTAAAACATTTACTAGAGGCACTCACTAGTAGAAATATGGGGCTTTGTTCTTGGTCCGCAACAAACTTAAAAAAAGGTTATTGATACAGATACTGACTAAAAATTCAAAATGTTCCAATCATCTTATTTTCTACAATGCTCCCAATCTCCAGCGCCATATCAATGGCATGTGTGATGACTTTACATCATTGTTGAGCAAGCACAGACATGACTACAATGATGTGATAACTAGGGAGGGATTTTACTAGGTGTTGTTTTTATTTTGAAAAGGCCTTGTATTTGGTGGTGAATTGATGCAAATATCCCCTGTCTGATTATCACAGGATGCTGGAATGGATTGGATCATTCACCTTGATACTGATGAGTTGATTCATCCAGCTGGTGCACGAGAGTACTCTCTAAGGCGATTGCTTTTAGATGTTCCTGACAATGTTGACATGGTTATCTTCCCCAATTATGTGAGTCGCGGAAGTAACATCTTTGCTGAAGTTGAATACTGTAACATGCTTCATGTCTGATCTGATTATTTTATATTTTTGTCCAGGAGAGCAGCATTGAGCGGGATGACATCAAGGATCCATTTACTGAGGTATGCCAAGCTACTGATGATGCATTGGCTTGTTTAAGAGTGCCACACATATAAATGGATTGCCTCTTGATGCTAAAAACAATTGTAGTTTGGCAAACATTAGTGTATTATAGAAAATGATGGATCCAGCTCATACAATTTATCAAATGATTGCATAAATTCTCATCAAGTTTTTATGTGTAGGTTTCAATGTTTAAGAAAAATTATGATCATCTCCCAAAGGATACATACTTTGGCCTATACAAAGAAGCAACACGTGGTAATCCAAATTACTTCCTCACTTATGGTAACGGAAAGTCAGCTGCAAGGGTTCAGGAGCATTTGCGTCCCAATGGTGCTCATAGATGGCATAATTACATGAAAACCCCAAAGTAAGACATCTGACTGCTGAGAGTTTTCCAAAACAAATGTTCAGTCAACATTTTTTTTGTCTGTTTCCAGATGGCTTATTCATCTATTTGTATTTCTTGTGTGCAGTGAAATCAAACTGGAGGAGGCTGCTATCCTGCATTACACTTACACAAAGTTCTCAGACCTAACTTCGAGGAGAGATAGGTGTGGCTGCAAGCCCACTAAAGAAGATGTGAAGCGATGTTTCATCTTGGAATTTGACCGATTGGTGAGCTATTTTTTCTTCCCACCACACAGCATCTATTGTTGTCTTATCCTCCTATGTGTACTGGCTCCCTTGTCAACACCAGCTGTTTTGTGGCTGAAATGTTGAATTAGTGCATTGGTTTCATTTAAGCGATGTGATACAAAGAATGAGAGCTGAGGAAAATGGCTTGACCGCTTATTGCTTGCAGAAAGTGTTACAAGTGTTAGAGAAATCAATTTGCACAAAAGTTCATGTACGATATTAGATCTCATGTGCATATATGGCTAATTGGATAACCGAAGAGGACTAATGAATTCCCCTTGTACTCTGTCATGACAGGCCTTTATAATCGCATCAACAGCTACTGAGGAGGAGATGAGGAACTGGTAACACCCTTACGCCTCTGTGTACCAATCATTCCTCCCTAACCCCTCTGAATTAAGAGAGAAAATCACATCTGTCTGACTGCCTTTGTTCAGGTACCGGGAACATGTTGTATGGACCGATAAGGACACCAATTTGAAACTTTTGAGAAAGGGTGTGTTGACACGTATATATGCGCCAATGGTTAGTCCTGATCCCAGTCTTGAAGGCATCAACTTGTGAAAGTTGCTTCTTATTGCTGCTAAGCTTATGCCTAATCTTTGCAGGCTATCATCCGTGGTCTCAAGGAATCCGGCGTCTTCACCTCCGCAGTAACATCAGCGAAAGCGCAGTCAAAAAGAAAGTCGTCAAACATCATGGGTGTTGAGAACAAGGAGTCCATCCTGCCCAATGCAACAGCTGGGCAATCCGTATTGGAAGGTGACCACGAAAACTTGCAAGCAACTGTAAGAAAGATCCTAGAAATGGTTGATGCCCAGGAGGAAGCTATGCCGCCAATGTCACCCCCCGGTTTTGTTGAGCTGACTGAAAGCGCTTTGTCATGAGGCCATGCGAGATTCTCGAGGCGATCTTTCTTGACTGATGCTGCTCCTGGGCGGATGCAATTTTAACAACGCACATGGAGCGTCGAACATAAAGATAGCAGAGGCTTGTTTGGTCGTTGTATCTTTGCCACTCCCCCATGCCTTGTGCTGGTGTAAATTGCTCCTATCGCGTAGGATGGTAAGTGCAAACTTACTGTAATATATACAAACAGAAATCAGGCGAACCTTTCCCCTGGTTTGAGTTAGGTTGAATGATGTTAAATTTCTACTGAGAAGCATATATACATCGCTTGCCCATGTTGTGATGGTGACTGTTGCAAATACAGTACTGATTGTGATGCGTAAACTCCGAGCTTTTTAGCTCATTTTTTTTTCAGTTAAAGACCTACAATTGCAGTACTGATCCTGCAGAGGTTAACGAAATAGCTGAATTGAGAAACTGTAAGCAGCAGAATGATTTAGTTGTGATCAACCGAAACATAATTGTTTTTTGGTAGAAATGAATCTCAAGGGTTGCCAATAAAAAAAGAGGATTGCACCATATGCTATAATTCAGGTTCGGAAATCGAAAAATGTGCAAAAAAAAAAAAGAGTGAGAAAGAAATCCAAAAATGTAAAAAAAAAAGGAGAGTAAAGAAGCCACTGCCACTAGTAGCACTGTGGTGGGCAGGCGAGGCGATCGAAATCCCAAAGCAGAAGCAGGCGAGGAATGGGAATGGGAGCTCCGGAACCTGCCGTCTTGTTCTGGCCCCCATCGCCCGCTGCTCTCCCACCAACTTCGCCGCCAAGCAAAACCCCAATTCTCCCCCCGCCGCCGCCGCCGCTCCGCCGATCCCATTCTCCTCTCCCTCCTCCTCCGCCGCTCCCTCCCGGTTTCCACCCTCCATCATCCTCCCCCCCGCCATTGCCGCCCCCATGCGCCGGAGCCACTGCCTCCGCGGCGCCAGCGCGCGCGCTCCCTTCCCCGGGACCTGGAGGCAGTAGCCCCTCGCCGCCGGGTGGGGGGCGTTTCGTCGAGCACCTTCCGCACGCCCTCGGAGCCTCGCTGACGGCGCACGCCCTCGGGGTCTCGCTGTCGGCGCACGCCCTCGGTGACCTCGCCGGCGTCCCGCCCGAGCTCCTCCCGCTCAAGAAGAGGGTCGTGCGCTACCACCCGTACGAGGCGGCCGCGGCGATCCAGGAGATGTCCAGCCACCACCACGACCACTACGGAGGAGGAGGGATCCTTCTCGCCGCCGTCGCGCCCACGCCCACGACGGCGGGCGCGCGCGACGACGACGACGACGACGGCGGCGGCGGGCTCCGCGCTGAGCTGCTCCGCCTCCGCATCGTGCGCCCGGCGCTGGTGCTCACCAAGCAGCTCACCTTCTCGGACCGCAGCCGCGACAAGGCGCGCCTCCTCCTCCCCGGCGGCCTCGTCGCGACGTCGCCGCTGCTGGGCATGCTCACGGCCGGGGAGCGCCGCCTCGTGTTCGGCGCCGGGCTCCCCGTGCCGGCGCTCGACCGCCTCGGCCGCGCCTACCGCATGTCCCTGCGGCGCGACCACAAGGCCCGCACGTACCGCCTCACGGGGCAGTGGTCGCTCTTCGTGTCGCGCCACGACATGCGCTCCGGCGACGCCCTCGAGGTGCGCGCCTTCCGCCCGTCCGCGTGGCAGGCGCGCCTCGACAAGCGCGGCGAGGGCGGCCTCGGCATGGCGCTGCTGCTGCACCGCGGGGACGCCGCCGCCCAGGGATACCGCTGGTGCAACAGGGAGCGCGACGCGGCGGACGGACTCCTGCGCATCGCCGCAAGCGCCCGCCTTGCAACAGCCGCTGGAGCCTGCCTGACTGGTGGATCGGAGATGCAATGCAGCAGAGGCTACTAGTGATAGAGATGCATCGCGCGGTGTCCAGATCAACAGCAAGTGGCGGTGAAGGCGTGATCATTGGTGGTGGGTCGGCTTGTGCGTCGTCGTCGGCGACTGCAACTTCAGAGGGGTTTTTGTGAAGCTTTGATGATGCAGGTTTTATTAACAGGCGACGTAGATCGGTAGATGTAGATGGAATCGGTGATAGATGAACTCGTATAGATAGATTATGCAATGCAATGGCCTGGGGTGGTCAGTGCAGACGGATGCAGGTGCAAGGTTAGGCTGGTACAGTGTGGTAAGGAGCAGTGAAGATGAGTGGTGGTGTTACCCTTGTTAATTTACAGGTTATTATATATTGTCTGTGTCACCTATCTATTGCTAAGCTTGCACAGTAACTTAAGGAAGCTGACATTGGAGCACTAGGTATTGTTAAGATTCTAGAAAGAGTAGTCAATTCCTTTCTTGCTTGATTCTGCTGTTGCAACACGTCTGCACACACGAGTCCAAGCTTGAAACTTTGCTTTGTTGGCATATTCCATTTGCGACTATAGGGCTTCCAGTTCACTAGTGTGCGATCTTGTTTTGTTATGTCTATTTGATGTCATTGCAAAGCCCGACGCAACTGCTTTTGTACCATTCCTTTTTATACACATTTTTACATATAAAAATATTGTTTAAATTGTAACTTTGATTCTTAAATGCATACAGTGTGCAACTAGCTCATGCCTATTATCATTTTTCTGTCCTTTTTCCATGGGCACAACCTTTTTGCTAAAAATACATAGGTGAAGAGTAATTGATAGACAAATATATGGCTATGAAGGGTTCTTTTCCCAATGGCAACAATGTATAATTTATGAGAAATTTTAAAATGAGTTATTTTCTTCATAATGGTGTTTGTGTTTTTTTTTTGGGAAAAGTGTGGGAACTTCTAAGATCTTATGGCTAAGGCTTGATGTTCCACTTTTTTTGGTCAATTGTTAGAATAAAAAAATACAATCATCATGCAAAAATACTCAAATCATATATATGCAGAGTCCATATGTGATAGGGTCCTGTTGTACAACAAACAACAGCGCGCGCGCACACACACACGGAATGCGCGCACACACACATAGGGATGAAAACGGATTGGATACGGACGGATATTGCAGATACAGATGCAGATAATTTTTCTTTCTCGGACTGAATTCTCGGATCGAATACGGATACGGACAGTATATTTTGTCGAATAGTGATATTCATCATATTTGAATCATAGAAATTTAACTTTGAATTTCCGGATACTAATGCGGTACGGATAGTTACGGATATTAAATGTCCGGATTCGAATACGGTTTTACCATTTGAGTGTCTGATCCTTTCGGTTAGTCAGTCAGACGGATAATATCCATACCACTTTCATCTCTACACACACGGAATGCACATACCCCGCCAGCACCCCAAACCAGCCGCGCGCTCAATGCCTCCACCGCACGTGGGCTGCGCGCATCCACCCGCGGTCAGCAGCACGCCCTTGTGCGCCCCGCCTGGGCTGGCCCCGTGACTCCGCACAAACCCCGCCAAGCTAGCGTGTGGGCCACCAACCCCACATCTCCCGTCATTTTTTCCCGCGAGGCCCGCTCACATCCGCGCGCTGGGCCGTTGAATTATTTATCC
Source organism: Cenchrus fungigraminus (assembly GCA_036936925.1). Classification (NCBI taxonomy): domain Eukaryota; kingdom Viridiplantae; phylum Streptophyta; class Magnoliopsida; order Poales; family Poaceae; genus Cenchrus; species Cenchrus fungigraminus. The sequence goes on along the minus strand of CM072778.1, from coordinate 109,875,831 downwards.
TGCCATACAGGACGGTCTGACGCTACACACATGCAAGTAAATTTGTGTACTGAGCTGTCGAATTAATGAATGCAGCCATGATTAATTAAAGTATTAACCCGCATGTAAATAAATTTGTGCGTGATGGAGGCGCTAGTCGCTGGAGTTGCATCCAGAGGAGAAACTGATGCACAATTAATTGTCCTAGAGTGGTTACCGAGTATGATTAAATTATGGAAGAGAAGGTTACTTATTATGTTAACACAAAATCAAAGTGCCCACACACGGTAAGGGGAGGATTCCTGGAGAGCTCCGCACACCGCAAAGGAGGCTGGCATTCGGCCTGTTAGAAGGCTTGACAGCTCGACATATTAGCCAAGATAGCTGTAGATGAAGTTGAGGACGAGTTGTTCTTAGGTTGCTGGCATGCTTGTTCATATCGTCCATCAGGCGTGAGTACTTCCATTTAAGATGCAGTAGCACCTGTGCACCCAAATAAATCTGAAAAAGCAAAAAACATATAAATAATTTAAAAAACTCTATTGTGAATTAGTTAGACTTCTGATACTGCACAAAATAGATATTTTGGAGCTAGTCCATTTGTCATAACAAAGTTTTAAAAGTTCAGATATCAGAACGAATTATGATAAAGTACCTGGATCTTGCAGCTGAAAACAGATTAAATAAAAGAATCAGTCCTATTTTCCTTTATATTATCCATTGTCTACTATGCACTTCAACTAGCCAGAAACAGAACATAGAGCATCAAAAACACCATAGAAAATATACTAGGATGAAAAAACGGCTTGTGAGAGGATATAATCATGGAATAGGAAATACACAATCTTTTAAAGTGAGAGCTCCACCATACAACCACATGAGAATCATCTCTTAGATCCACTCTCAGAAGCAAAAATAAGGAACAAAGAGAATCTGAAAAAACATATCTGCACAGAGTAGCAGGGCTGCAGAGGAACACAACCGTGAGCCCATACCCAATGAGGCGACATCAATATGCTAGTTACTATGTTCTTGAAAAACCATTTACAACTAGGACAATATCCCGGTTGCAACATGGTAATAAGAAAATTGCAACCGGTATAGGCACAATTGCAATGATATAAAGAAGGTGCCTGAATAAAACTAGCATCGGTAATGGGGGAAGGGACCAACCATTGGGAATATTCCACAGTCAACGATCGGTGTGCACTGCATCAATGCTTGTATCCAATGTTTAATCCATACTGAAAAAATTGAAAAATGATAAAATTTCACACCAAAACCAAGACATGAGGCCAATTGCAACAATGGACATAGTGCAATTAATTACTATTGTATGGATGAATAAAAAAAATCTTAGGATGACTTCTGTATTTGGCACCTTGTTTTGAGAGTCCTCTACCGTCTCAGTCATTTCATTCTATTTAACACACACCAATTGCAACCGCACAGTCAATCCAATTGCGTGTTGGGGTACTGTGAACTACTACAGCATGAAACAAAAATATAAAAACTTACATCGACTTCTGTGTGCGCATCTCATTCTATAAAAGAACGCAGGTCAAAAAACAGTGAGTCATTTAACAAAATATTTGGTAGAGTGTTTTCATGTATCAAATAGTAAAAAATATGTGAAGAATAATAAACTTACAACATTTGTATATTCATCGTCTACTTCAATTATTTCATTTTGTTAAAAAAGACACAAATTGCAACTAGTAAGTGAGGTCGGTTGCATGTTGCTGATGTGTGAATTACTACCATGGGAAGCATAGAAAAAAGGGAAATCTTACAGCTATATTTATGTCCGCCCCTCCATCTGCACTGTGTTTGAAACAGTGCGCAATCAGACACACATCATCATATCCTATCCATTACTACAATATGGAGAAATAAAAAAAAACTCTTACAATGACTTCTGTATTTGGAACCTTGTTTTGAGAGTCATCTCCCGTCTCACTCATTTCATTGTATTAACACATACCAATTGCAACCAAACAGTCAATCCAATTGCATACACGATGTTGTGTGAACTACTACGGTATGAAACAAAAAATAAAAAACTTACAGCAGCTGCTATGTCCGCATTTTTGTTGACAGTAAATTGTTCTATCTCATTCTATAGAAAGAACATAGGTTAAAACAAAGTGAGTAGAGTGTTGTGATATATCAATTGGTAGAAACATATGAAGAGTGAAAAACTTAAAACAACACTTACACTTGTGTATTCATCTTCCTGCTCAGTTGTTTCATTCTGCAAAAAAAGAGGCAATATATAGCTAGTAGCACATGTAATTCCATCAACAATTAAAAAAATGATCTAAGGTAAAAACAACTAGAACCAATTGCAACCTGTCGCACTGGCAATTGCAACACAACTTTGAAACAAATTACTACTAGTCGGGTTGATACATGAGAAATGGGTGTGTGCGAATTGCCATTGATGTAATGATTTGATTAATTTCCATTATCAGATGGAATTTTGTTTAACAAATGCACAGACCTCCATCAGTTCTAGGTGAACCCATGCACTAGATCACCTCTATACAAAACACACCCGCTCGTCCTTCCACTTTGGCAGCCCGAGCCCGTTCGGTAGTGCTAGCTGCAGCTGCAGCAGGCACTACAGCGGCTGCAGGCACCCAACAACAGCTGCAACCAGCACACAAACAACAGCTCGTTGGTAATTAGTGTGTATGGTCACAATTGCAATGATATAAAAAAAGGTGACTGAATAAAATTGGCACCGATAATGGGGTAGGGACAAACCATTAGGAAAAATAGATGAGAAATGGGTCACCTGGCCTTGGACCTATCCACCAGGGCCTCAAGGCCAAGATGTGGGGTCACGGGCCGACTCAAAATCAGCAATGGTCTAGTTGCAACAATTAAAAAAATGAAACGAATTGCCGCTGATGCAATGGTCTAGTTGCAACGGATATGGGCACAGTACCAACACACATGAATGTGTTGATTGAGCCCAATAAAAAAAATTAAGTCAAAGTGAACCGAATTACCAGTAGTGCCATGGGTCAATTGCAACAAAAATACTAAAAAAATTACTACTATGTATATTGGCATAGTTGCTACACATATGAATGTGTGGGTTGAGTTCCGATAAAAAAAAATTCAAATTAAACCAAATTGCTACTCATGACATGGCCCAGCAACAGAAAAACTAAATCAATTACTACTATGTGTATGAGCACGGTTGCAACGATATAAAATTGCTACATCAGGCCAATCATAAAAGAAGTGTGATGACAAATTTGGACAAGGAGTGATGCAAAACAGGAAAAACCTAGAAAAATTAGCATAAACAAGATATGTGAAAGCAATGACTCATCAAAATGTGAAGGTATAGTTTAGGATACGCAGTACAGACCATATGTATAGAATCAACATGCAATTTTCTTTCTACTTTCATTACTAGTCCAACATATGTGCCTGACTCGAGCTTGTAAAGAGAAGTACGTGATTATAATTTCTTGCTTTGTCTGCACAGTAGTGCATATTTTTATTTCTCAGAAATAAACATATTTACCTTACTAACAAGAATGTGAAGCATTTGATACAGAATTACCCTTATCCAAAGCATGGTTTCAGCATGGTGAGGACATACATGTGCATTTCTTAATTCATTCGGAGGAGCAGAAATGTTCACTCAAAGCTAAGATGCATGTTTGCACATGCCACCACAAATTGGTCCTAGGGGATAATAATAATCAACATGTTGCAGATGCATATTACAACCGAAACAATTGCAACAGGTCACACCTTGCAGTTGCAACTGGGATAATAACCTGGTTACAGCCACATAAGAAAGATGTGGACATATCACGTAAATTGTAACTAGAGCACTGATCTAGTCACAAAATCGAGCAGTTGCAACTAGTCGCATCATCCATTTGCATTTAGGACAGTAGCCTAATTGTAATCACACTAGAGTGTAAATGGGATACTTTAACTGATTGCAACTAGTGCTAGTTGGAACAGACACACTTAACTCATTGCAACAAGAGCCAATTGCAATTGGGATCATGTACTGATTACAACCAAATCACTAGTCCAATTGCAACAGAAAATTGCGACAACAACGCTTATCTGATTGCCACCGCTGCAATGGGCAGTTGCAACAATAAATCTAAACAAATTAGTATTGTAAGCCATGGTCTAGTTGTAACAAAACTGAAAAATAATTACTATGTATATGCACACAATTGCAACATATATGAGTGTGTGGGTTGAATGTTGATAAAAAAAGTCAAATTAGTCCAAATTGCCACTGGTTCTATGGGCCAGTTGCAACCATGGAGACACAACAATTGCAAGTCCTACAATAACCTAATTTCTACATAAGGCCAAACAGAAAAAAAGTGTGATGACAATTTTTTAAGGGATCTTTTGGAGTTGCTCTTTAAAAAAGGAAAAATGAGGCATGTGGCATTCTGTACTATGTCCATTATGAAAGCTCTGATATTGAAAATAAAAACAAACACGAGAAAATATGTATATGAAAATCATGAGGGCACTTGCAAACTCGTAAAAAATGCTAGACAATTATGGTAATGGCTCAATTGCAACCGAGGCTATGGTGCAGTTGCAACACTTGAACACAAATGCTGACACAGCAACACCAAGCATAATGGCAAAATTTTGGACCACAAGCAAAAATATTGTATAGTTGCTCACTTGTAATAAAAATAAAATGTGTATATTAACATGAGGGCAGTTACAGATCATATATAAAAAAGTAATTGCTACTCCTAGAAAAAAGCCACATGCCTGTCGAGAAAATAATGATGATTCTAATCAAGGTTGAATTGCAAAAAAATAGAGGGTATGGTACAGTTGCAAACACTGAACACATTTGTAAAACACTAGCAGTGACAAATTGCAACCTTGTGTGTAGTATAATTGCAACACCAAAAATAGATGGATTACGATCAAAGAAGAGATGACTCCCCCATAGCTAAATCCTCGGCACACAGATGGATTGCAGTCATAAATCACAGAGATGAAAATCCAAGATTAAAAAAAGTGTGCTTAAGAATTTCTAGGTGTGCTTAAGTGTTTTGTAGTATAGTGAAAATTAGTCCTAAAATTTAGAAATTTAAGATAGATCAAGCAATAATATATTTAGGCCCAGCACTCAACCGTGACCATGGGCGTTTCAGCATAATAAACTCAACATCAAGCCCAATTGGCCCAACAAGAAAATATCTTCTTTTGTTTATCTCTCACGTGAACTTCTGGTCGGATCCCCTTCCTCGAGCTTGCGTTCATGCAGTTGTGCCACACACAAATTAGAGCTCCCTCTAGCACCATGTCTTCAATCGGATGCAAATATGGATTGCAGCATCATCACCAATCCTGCATGTACTTCCAATTTGAGATGGGGGCAGCACAGAAGGGATGCCTGGTTGGAAGCAAATACCAGATGCGGGAGGAGCAGATGACTCACAAAGTGCGCGGCACCACTGCTCGAAGACCTTCGACCATTTTGCGGTGGGTGGCGCGGACGGGAAGGGAGAGAATGGCTCCCGCGACTTGGTGCCTAGGCAAGAATCTCTACGGCTCACCACTCACAACACCTAGGGAGCGCTTTTGCCCCAAAGCTCATCCGATTGAAGGAAGCGGAAGCCCTGTGCTAAGCAATATAGCGCGCCTAGGCGAGCATTTAGGAACGCTTTTTGGAACCTTGTGAAAATCCAAACTAAAATCTACAACTAAATCCACTAATCACAAATCAAGCAGTGTGCGAGCGCTCTGTATCGAAAGTCCGCCTGAATCAGAACCATAGGTATCGAGGAGCGGTTGCGCAGGGGAACGGAGCGGTAGGGGGCTGTTTTAAGAAAGGTGTGAAGACGAATTACCTCGTGTTGGGAGAGAGCGACGAGATCCATGAACACAGGGCGCTCTGCTCCAGTGCTCCTGCTTGCTCCGCCTGCGACCAAATCAGGAGCAATGGGGGGAGGGGGTGTCGCCGTGCTATTCCCGCCCAGGGCGACGAGGGAACCCGACCAGTGTGGTGGATGACATCAAGTAGACCTAATGTGTTCTGTAATCAAACCAGATAACATAACAAAATTCTCTTCAGTAGCAATCACTGGCTGAGCCAGGATATAGGTGTTGCGTATTCCCATGTTCTCAAGCAAACTTTTTCCTACCTAGCAACTATGAAAACTCCATTGTACCATAAATTAGTACAGTTCAAACTAGATACATGTTAGCTGATCAAAACTACAAAATTGTCCAAACAAAACTGTATTCCTTCAAGGGTTGGAAGCGTTTGATGGTCTCATTGTCCTTAAATTAACTTGTAAGAAAAATTCACGCTCGACAACTATAGTTAAGACTAACTGGCTATGTTGTGGATAAGGGAAACTAGCATACTATGCATTAATTAATCAGAACGTCAAGAAAATTCAGTAAATGCCAATTGTAATATAAAACTCAGTTTATTTGGTTCAAGAAAAATCCCTACAGCATCACTACAGCAAATGTTTAAAGTGCGTCAATTAGTAGGGAGCCCATTTCAAAAGGAATATAGTGTGGAATTATGCCGACCTACATTGTTCGGAAATATATGGCTAGCATTGTACCTATAATAACATGAAAATATCCTTAGTTGAACAAAGGAACAAAATGTAACAAATAATCATACTGATTTTCTCTGCTTCACTGTCTCCACCTAGCCAACTAGAAAAAAAGGGTACACAAGATCAAAGCATCCAACAAGAAAAGACTTCATCAACGCATCATGCAGATGATGCTGCAGGACGCCAATGTACAAAAATCACACAATTCCAATACATCTATGCCATGAGCTAGGTAAATAGGATCCATAAATTGCTTGGAAGCATAAAACTGCAAAAAGCTAAATAGTGCAAGCCAACTCCCATAAGCCCTCTACCACAGCTGCCATTAATTGAGCAATAAAGGAAAGTTGAAGGGTTTCAAAGCCACACATGAGACTCGACGTCTATCTAGAGGTAGAGCTTATGACACGCCTGTTCAATCCAGGCCCCAGTTCTCTTAACCATATACTACTACAAAGCACCAATCATTTTGTAACAGGAGCAGAAACTGCTACTATGCTGACCAAGGAAAAATATTAATCAACACATCATGCACACACTCATTCTAAAAAGCTTTTCCAGACTAAACAGGCATCAAACACTTTTTTCTTCACTAAATACAAAACTCAAACATCGTTAGCTCACCAACATGGGGCAAAACTATTACTATATGTATGCTTTTAATGTTCACATAAGTATAGCTGCCAAGCACTCACTATCTCAGTCAAGAAACCTTGTTGTTTCTATAATGAATACCCAGGTTGGAAATCCTCCCAACACTACTATTCACCAACACTTCAAAACAAGAACTGCTATGCCTTGTTAAGCATGCCCATGTAATTTACAATATGAACTGTTGAATTGTGGCGAACTGAATAGCTAAAATACATATCAGTTAACCAAAAGTGAAGATTAGAATAACTTTAAATTTAAAGAGTGTTACAAGGGAAACAACAGCATCCTAGAGTAATTAATGTACAGATGTTTAATACTTCGTTAATTTTTTTACTGGGCATAATCTTTTGTTTAGCTGTTCAGGTATACAGAGCACACACTTTTCCCAACACAGAAGTGTACAGAGATACCCCAGTCCATGCATGAACATTGAATTAACCTTTTGCTATACCCAAGCACTTATGTGTGCTAAACTTGACCTGTCACAAAAGCCTAGGATTGACCACGCATGCATGCAGCTCGATTAAGAAATTAAGAGTTCTTATACATTTTTTTGAACTAGTAAACATATCAGGAAGTTCAGAGTTACAAGAACAAATTTTAAACTACTTATAAACATATCAAGAAATTAAGAGTTACAAGCACATTTTCTGAACTACTTACAAACAACGGCTTATACATGCATATGGCTTATCTATATTTTATTTTTTTTTGCAAAATTCTTGGGTATTCCTGGAATCTAGCTGCCTCTGGCCATGGTAGCAATACTAGTGCAAGCTAAGGAATCTCAACGCAAGTCAGGAACAGAACTAACGAAAGACTGCAATCTAAGGACAAGTCCAATCCTAGATCACTGCACTACAAAACTTTTGCTTAGAAAATTAAGAACACCATTAACATTCTATCAACCAGCAAAAGATATTACAGGGGATAAAATTTGTTGCACCTCCAACAAAGCTTTACTAGTCCAATCGTGGAAACCGGGGCCCAGGCATCACAGCTGAACCATCAGTAGTCCTAATTCTCGCACTTTTGTACTGTCTCTAGATGTCCTGGAAACTACAGCAGGGAAAATTAAATTCAGAAAATGGCAACTCAAACAATAAAGTAAAAGTGCATATAAAAGATCTTAACAACAGAAAAAAATAGAGACAATACTTACTCTCCATCTTTCATCAAGTCATCTTCTAACATCCTCTTCAAAAAACCAGGCAGATAAACCTTGAGCTTTGCAGACGAAAAAGCATCCATCTGAGCAATGCTATCAACTATTACGGTATCTGAAGCATGGACCCGCTAGTGTCTATCATATGTAATTTCTCCTCGATCGTCTGGCGTGAATGGCTCTTTGTTGCCTTGTATCTGCCTTTTTGACTTTGCTTGCTTAGGAACTGCATTTTCTAACTTGTGCGTATAAGTGTCCTTGAGCAACTTAATTGTGTTCTCTTTTATATTAGTACGCCAGTCACCTTGATTTGGAGGCAGATGTGAAACAGCTTCCCAAAGATCAGTGGGCACATCATCTCGCTTTAATACCAGGTAAGAATCGTTGATCAAATCATGTTTTGCAATACCAGGTACTAATGCGGGGAAATGAACAATATATTGGTTATGTCATGCCACAATACTTCAGAACCTCTTCACTTATAAGACAAGTCACCTAGGATATGAAGATGTCATGGTTCTTGCTCTAGTTAGAGTCGGAGTTAATGCAAAATTAGTTTCTCAAAATTGGTTTCACATAATTTTTTATGTCACCACACGTTCACCTGCCCAACACCTCTACTACTCAAAACATAATCTTTATACTACTCAATCTTAACAAACTAACTAACAAAAATTGGTTTCTAAAAAATAATTTACTAAAACTAATTTAATTTTGTGAGATCCAACCAATCACTAAAGTACTTATCTTGAACAACATACTATTATTTATAATGGTACCATCAATACATAATTAATGTTGAATAACTAAATTGCAATACATACCATTATAATTTATACTGATCTGGTTATGTCATCCGATTAGATATTTAGGATATATATGACAATGTAAAACTTATATTATAAACCTTTTGGATATACATTAACCGCTGAATTTCATTCCCATTTTCTGTATCACATGAACTGATTTGGGATATAAATAAGCTATTTATGAGGTAATTATTGCTCATACAGATTAAGTTGTTTGGTGTTCATGATTCTATATGTGAGGCATCACCGAAGTTAAAGAATCTTAAACAAACGTATCATTCATTTTGAGCTTAACATATATGCTAACATTTCTGATAGGAGGTAGATTTGTGGTAGCCAAGCCAATCCTAAAAATGTTCTCTATTGGCCTATACTACATTCATTTTCATTAAGATAATAAATTGGTACTTTGCTACTTGTATTTATAGAAAGCACAATCCTTAGGCATGATAGTAAGAACACTTGTCTGCGGTGCCAATTTAACTCTTAACATAATATCACTTGGTGCACTGAAACACCAAATATTCTTTATAATTAAGATTTTTGTTTGCATTTTGACACGTGTTTAACTTAGTTTTTGTACGTTTGATTGATTTTTTGTTCCCGGTTTTCACAGCAAGAGTTATGAGATCCAAACTTGTCTAGTCCATCCATGTTTCCACATCTATGTCCTCGAACACCTCTTCACTCATGTTCTCATTCCAGATCAATGGCTTTGTTGGCATTCCATTAGCGGTTAGGGCTTCCAGTTCACTTGTGTGTGGCTACATCTTACTTTGTTGCCTTTTTTTTATTTATTGCAACCAAGAGCTCAGGATTCAAGCCATATGCACCTGCTTTTGTACAATTCATTTTATTACATTTTTACATCAAAAGGTTGTTGAAATTGTAACTTTGGTTTTTAAATGTGTGCAACTAACTCAATTCATATATATATTGCCATTATCGTTCTTTTTTCCCACTGATACTTAACTTTTTTTTTCTAAAAAAGTTATGGTTGCAATGCTAATTGAGAGGCAAATATATACTGTATAAAGTTCTTTTTCCAAACGGTAGTGATGTGTAATTTGTAAACTAGTATATGTAATTTTTTTTGTAATGGTTATGGTGTTTAATAATATTTTTGTCGGAAAAGTGTCGGAATTTCTAAGATCTTATGGCCATTTCTGTATATTCGTCATGCAAAGTACTATATAATTACGGCATATATAACCAACAACATACATATATGTATCAATCAATGAGATCTTCTGTATACATATATCAGAATTCACATGATATATATACATATCCACAGTTCCACACACACACAATGTACCCAGTACATATTGTCACATCAGTTTTTCCAAAGAAAACCAAGTGCATTCCTATATGCATGCCAGGATCAAGTTTCATGCATACAGTAGACATAAGTGAATAACAACAACAGTATCACGTATAAAAACATAAACAACTTACTATTCTATCAGAGTTATACAGCTCAATCCTGGAAACGGAGGCGCCAACTCCACAAGCAGTCGACTGGGGGCTGCGTACGCCTAGCATCATCATCTTCAATAGCTTCACACCTTTTGCTTCTGAGCAGCAGTAAGCAAGGATGAGTACACTTATGGTTGGTACTCAGCAAGGCCACAAGAAATAACCAGAAAGCGATTTAAAATCCATCTTTAAGTTTAATTAATCATGTGAGGGTCCAGGTCGCTCTTGACCGTGAGCACGGCTAATCGATTAGTTTTACACTCTGCAGAGATTGTACATCTTTACCCACAAGCCGCGTAAAAGTCCCGAAGAACTTTAGACCCAACCATGCGATGCGGATCAGGCATCATACCACACTACCTAGGTGTGATTGCATAGGGACGCTACGAGGCCTTTACAAAGATTCCCTAGCACGGGCTGCTCGCTAGATTACCTGATCAGTGCAGCGCATAAAGCTCCCTAGCGGGTACCGTGTCTTAGCAAAGCCCAACTCCCCGCCAGAGCAGGTCTATACACCATCTCCCGTCAGCCCCCAACCCCTTTCAGGTAAAGCATACCACATACTAAGGTTTCTAATTAATTAGCCAAGACAGAGCCATATGTCTTGTGGTAGTACGGTTGTCCTGGGTGGTCGCTCCATGTTCCGATTAATGCAAAAGTATTCTTGTAAATAAAGCATAGGTAGAAGGTGGTTAGGGACACTTGCCTTTCTCCAACGAAAAGCTACTCTTACTGCTCTTCAGCTCTTGTTTTCTTGAAACTCTTCATCTTCAAAGCAACGAACAGCGATCCTTCTTCTACTCGAAGCAAACATCAGGCACAACATACAAAGCAACAAGTATAACTAAGAACAATGCATCAATCAAAAGAAAAGCTTTAAAAGAGCGCACTAAAGGATAGGTTCGATTCTATGGTTGCGCACGAACGAAGGAAACGCTGAAAACGAAACTAAAGCCAAAAAGACAACGCTTGTGTGAGATCACTAACAAACAACAAGAGACTAGGTGTTGGATTTATTTTAATAAGAAAATCATGTGGGGAGAATATTTCAAAGAAATACTCTATGTTAGAATTAAACAAAGTTATATTTAATTATAGGAAACACGATAAACCTAATCATGTTTTATTAGCAGATATTTAAGTACAAGTCATATCAGATTAACAATTAACATTAAAAGATAAAGCATGTGAAAGAATCTAATCGAATAACTTTATATTGCGTGTTCAACTAAACATATTGATATTGAAAAGACATTTATAATATCATTAAGCAGATAAACTTTTTTATAAAACCCGATGTTTAACACTAAGCATCTTTTATTTAACAAAAGCTAGTTATAAATAAGAATTAACCAATTGAATCTTAACTCAAGAAATCTGGAGTATAATCTAATCACTTTTATTTGGAAAACCAATTAAATAAGAATTAGTCAAGATTAACGTGCAACTTTAATATTAAAACAAGTAATAGGTGACACACATGCTAATGCATAAGTTATGGTGAAACGAACTAGAACGATAACAACGAACTATCACACACATGCGAACCTTAGGCTAGGATTTAGGAGAACTAGGTTGAAGGGACAACACTAAACAAAGGTAAGCTGAACTGATGCTAATAGAGAAGAGATAACAAGATTGGCTCTAAAGAAAGATAGCTGTGAAAGACTAGACACAAGAACATAGCTGATTTAAGAACTAGCTAGATGTTAAAGATTGGATCACAAAAAGAATTGAAAGAACGTAGCTCACTCACCGAGAGACAACTAGGAAAAGGATTTACTAGCTAGGAAACAAAGAAAACTGAGATATAACGGACAGACAACGTCTAGCGATTATTTGCATATATGAACATGAAAGACTATAAGCTTTAGGTTCATTTTAATTAACAAAACAAATATAAAAGATATTTCAGAAATAAAATACCCTATGTTGGCATTAATGCAAATTGAACTTTATTTGAAGAAATCGGCGTAAAGAACCTAGTCAAATTTTATTTATAAATGTTTATATATAAGTTATACCAATCAAACATTAATTGATAAATAACTTAGATGAAAAGATCTAAGCGCACAACTTTATGATTCGTATAGAACTAACCAAGTTACAATTAGAAACACATTTGTGTTGGTATTAATCAAGTTATCATTCATTTATAAAAGTCGGTGTAAAAGCCTAATCAACTTTTAATTATGAAAGGTTAATTAAATATTAACCGAATTAACATTTGGTTTATAAAAAACCGAGGTAAAGATCTAATTAGATTTTATTTACAAAAGCATGTGAAATAAACATTAATCAAATTAATATTGATAATAAAAAAAGGTGTGTAGCACTATATTGTTTTTATTTATAAAAGGCTTGCATAACTAAGCATTAATCAAAATTAATATCAAATTAATTTTCAAAAAACATGCATAAAGAAAACTCACCACTAACGCGTACTTTATTTCATTATGAACCTAACGCAACTTGAACCGATAAAAACGGGGCTAAACATGGATTCTATGCATAAAACAAGATTGTAAGGACCTGTATGTGATTATCTATAGAATTGAAGGGCTGACAGAAAATATTGGCAAGACACATTAAACAGTGCCCGCAAAAAGGTAAAAGGACAGGGTTAGATCTACAAAAGGTTCAGGTGGGGTTTATGTGTGAAAGTGGGATTTTTCTACGGGGTTATATGTAGATTTGCATAGACACAAGAAAACATGATAAAGATTGAAAGAAACACAAGGGCCTAAACAGAAAACAACCTTATCATCTTCTACCTTGGGTTCGAGACGGACAGGAGCGTACAGGGAGCGGACGGAAGCTCCTGGTGTCGTCGTCGCCGGGGCTACGGGCGTCTAGGGGCTTAGCTGAAGCACGGAACGGAGAGAGGAGAACGAGGAGATCGTAGGGAGATGCTCACCGGCGGCGGGGACGGAGGGAGGCGGCCGGAATCGAAGAGGACGGCGGACGACGACAGCCTGCAGCTTCTGGTTTTCACGGGCGGAGCTCCCCCGATGCGTCTGCCGGTGACAAGGCTGGCCGGCGGGCGGGCAGTCCGGCGAGGCGAAGCTCGAGGTGGGGGCGGCTTCCTCCGGCGGTCAACTCAGCCGGCGAATCGGCGATGACCAGCGGGGTGTTTTGGTACTGCAGGGTCACGTGAGCAGGCAGGGTGAAAGGGATTCGATGGGGATGACCACGAAACTGTAGATTGAACGGCAAAACGGAAAGGAAACGATGAGACAAACACAACGGTGTGCTCACCTTCGGCCAGGGTGGAACAATGGCGAGGGAAGGGGTCGCCGGAGTTGGAGAGGAGTCGCCGGCGTTGGGGAAGAACTCGCCGGAGTTGGGGAAGATGACAAAGTCGATGTCGGTTTCGAGCAATCCACAACACCACGGCGTTGAGTTCGACGAGATAAACTCCATAGTGGTGTCTGTTTGCACCGGAAGTCCACGGTTTCGCCGGAAAAGCTCGGCGGAAAGTTCGTCGGAATTTAGTAGATGCAAAAGTTCGGCGAGGGTTCCTGGGAGTTAGGGTTATCGAAACGGGATGAGGTTAGCGGTGTTGGAAAGAGGGCGCCAAGGAGATCGTCAGGGACTATTTATTGGCCGGGATAGAGTCCGGTTTTATTTTCCCTTCTTTTTCTAATTTTGGAAATTAATTTCGGATTAAAAACAATTCCAGGAAATCCTGAAATCATAATTAAATCACGAAAAATACTCTGAAAGCTCAGAAAATTTTAGGAAAATTACTAGAGATGATTTGGGACATGATGAATCCGATAAAATATTTGGAGCTCATGAAAAAGATTTTAGAGCCTTCTAATAAATAGAAATAGCTCGAGGAAAGTGAGAATAAATTCCAGAAAAAGCCGGAAAATTCTCAGAAGATTTTGATCAGCACCTAAACGTATTTTTAAAACCTTTTACACCCAACAAACACTAAGATGCATCGGCATGAATGCAACACTCACACCGAACCAATTTATTTAATTCAGAAAATCAAACAAAAGTTTTTTTTGTTATACTATATTTCCTGTAAAGAAAAATAAATGTTGAAAATTTTTAAAATTATGAGAAAATTCTTGTTTAATTATTCTTTCTATTCACATCCTGAAATTTGAAAATTTCAGGGTGTGACACATATGCAAACGATGGACAAATTAAACAGCAAATAAACCATGATGGGCACAATGACTCGGACGAACCATTTATTCGTGCATGTTGTATCACAACACAATAGCACACGTACGTACCACAGGCAGGCCACAAACACAAGCACACTGCACACACACATATATACAGTACGAGATATATATATATATATATAGTATCGATGGATGATGGATGGATTGGTTACTGGTTGATAACACCGACCCGCAGTGAGAAAGTAGTGTCGTTGTTGCCCTTATTTACCACAATGATGTCGCTTAAATCGGAGCGGGATACATACCGGCAGCAATACTTTGTGACCGGTGGATCTGTAGGTGATCCAATGTCTTGCAAGAGATTGTTGACGTTGAAGTTGCCTCTGATCTCAATCTCGTTCAGTTTCGGGAGGTGGTCGATCCCAGAGATGAGCTGCCCAGAGTGCGCCTTGCTTATGGACCAAACAATCTTGTCGAGCTCAGGAGCTGCACCGGCGGCGGCAAAGGTGACGCTGGTGATGGTGTCGCCGTCGACGACGAGGAACTTGAGGGCTCTAAAGTGGACGCCGTCCCTGAAGATGAGCGCTTGCTCGAGGAATGACCTGTGGCCGAGCTTGAGGCAGCGCAGGCTGGGGACGTTGGCAAGCCTTGTCAGCGTCTCTCCTCCGCTCATCTCGGTGTCACGCAGCGAGATATTAGCCAGCTTCCCGGCCCTCTCGACCCACGAAGGGATGCTAGTGCCGCCGATCCTTCCGTTGATATCCAGGTTCTCGAGGACCAAGCTGGAGGTTGCCTCCGGCAGTATGGAAATGTCGAGAACCCCGCTCTGGCCCTGATGCTGAGTGACCCAGATTGACAGCGAGCGCAGGCATCCAGCCAGCGCGTAGATCACGTCACGCAGCTGCTGGGCACCACGATGATTGGCGCGACGGACGACCACACCGAGCTTCCTCAGGTTTTGCAGCTTGGCAACTCGTCCCAGGTCGGTCCCGTCGCCGGATACCTGGACGTGGGACAGCGTCTCCACGCACCTCATCTCACCGATCCTGATGGGGATCTTCACGGTGCGGAGCGACACCTCGGCCGACGTCGTCCTGGCTGAGGGGACATCCTCGCCGGTCACCGTGTCTACGTAGCGGCCGGCGAGCAGGTGCTTCAATTTCGGCAGGTACAGGCTCCTCACGTCGCCGGAACGTAAGCCGGACGTCCCCCGAATGTCCAGCGTCTCCAGGAGCTTGAGCTTCTTCAGATGGGAGGGCTTCAGCCGGGAGACATCCGTCTTGCGAAGGCTCAGGTACTTGAGCCAGACGACGGTGCAGATGGCCTCCATGTGGCGCGGCTTCAGGCTTCTGCAGCCTCCCAGATCCAGCACGTTGAGCCGGTATAGCTCAGGGAGATCCTTGAGGAAAGCCACCAGGTCGTCCATGGGGTTCTCGTCCCTCCAGCACCAGCAGCAGCAATCACAGTAGGAGGAGTCGTCCATGGCCCCGACGACACCCCTCCAGACCCTCCAGCAGCAACCCGACGACGCCGCTTGCTACGGCGATGGCTGCCGTGACCGTCCAACTATCTTTCGGATCTCCAGCTGGCGCTCGAGGTGAGCCGGCAGGTCGATGACGAAGTTCTCGCTGGTGGCGATGCCGGTGATGAAGGCTGTCATCGACCCATCCAGCGGTTGGCAGCTCTTTACCGTGCCGGCATCGCCGATGCGGACTGGACGGATGAAGCCTCGAAAGAGAAGGTCCTTGAAGTAGCGCTCGCCTACTTCTTCGTCGGTCCTGCCTTGTTCTTTGCCAACAAGTCCTTCGGCGACCCACCGCCTGACAAGGCTTGTCCTGCTGATGGCGTTCTCCTCAAGGAAAGCGGTCAGATACTGCAGGCAGCTCTTCTGCTCGATGGACATCAAGCTGTAGCAGAAGACCATCACTTGGTGCTTGATCTCCTCTGCCGTTCCTCTCTCCTCCTCATCACCCACTAGTTTCTTCTTGAGTCTCTTCAGCTCCAGATTGGGGGTCTTGTAAGGGTATGTAGGCGTACAGAGCACAGAGAAGCATCCTGATGCATCTTTGTGTTTCTTCATCCGGAGCCGGGCAACATTTCTTCCAAGTAGCATGTACTAGCGCCTTGACACCTAATTGACGAGCTGATTTCACATGAAGAGGAAGCTGCTCGATGGCTTCCCTGATGAAAGATGGAACAGCAGGACGCAGCAGCCAGCGGGTCGCCGCCGCTGTGGGAAACATCCGCGGGGCCTCCTGCGGCCGCGAACTGTCGGCGATGCCTTGTTCCAGAGCGTGTAGAAAGGCATCCCTCTTCTCCTCTTCGGCTGCGTCGTCCTCCGCCGCCTCCTTCAGATCCGAGCCCGACGGGACGGTGACGCCGTAGTGGTTCCGCCTCTCGCCGACGTCGTTGACCCGGACCTTGAGCTCGAGGATCTTCTTGGCGAGGCGGTGGCGCTGGTAGTACTTCTTGGGGTGGAGGAGGAGGAAGCGCGCGTTGGCCAGGAGCCCGTCGCGGTCGTGCGGCGCGATGTCGTGGACGTAGCGCTCGACGCAGTCCTCGGCGATGTAGGCGATCTCGCGCACCTGCTTCATCCAGGCGCGGATCTGGTGGTCGTGCTCGCTGTCCGTCTTGGTGAGGTGCAGCAGGAACCCGTTCATGCTGTCCATCTTTTTTTGAGGCTTCAACGGTGGGCGGAGATCGCCCACCTGAACTTCATTAAAAAGGGGCAAAGCCCCGTGGTGGCATTACATTACATCGCCGGCCCGGCGCGACAGGGAAGAGAGGGGGGAGGGATTGTCAATCTACACAAGGGCGGATTACAAAGAGACATCGGAGCACCAGAGGTCCATTGGGGCGCAGTCTAAACGGCGGGGCGCCCGGACGACCCATAAATGAGCATGAGACACGGCAGCCGCTGCCAGTGCCGGCAGATCCTAGGCATGAGAGTCGAAAACCATTCTGTTGCGGCTCTTCCACACGACCCAAAGAAGAAGGAGAACGACGGTGTTGCACAGCTGGCCGTGGGGGAGTGGAACGCATCCCACGAGCTCCTCGACGGTCTGGGGTGGAGGCGCGCCGGGGTAGACGTGTGCCCAGAACGCAGCGGCGCGAGGACACCGGAAGAAGAGGTGGTCGGCATCCTCGGGCGTGTCGAGGCAGAAGGGGCAGTGGTCAATCTCGAGAACGTCGTGACGATGGAGGAAGCTCCGCGTCCGCGTATTGCCATGCCTGAGAACCCAGAAGAACACCCGCACCTTGACGGGGGCGAAGTTGTCCCAATTGACCTCCGCAAGCGGCACCGAGCAGCCGGTTTGCTTTAGCATTCGGTAGACTGCGCCGGCACGAAAAGTTCTCTCGGGGCCCCACCGCAGTTGACAGGAGTCGGGGGCGTGGCCAAGGCGAAGGTCGGCGAGCTTGGTGCTGAGGGAGGCGAGGTCAGCCGTGGCGGCGGAGCTGAGGAGATCCCGAAGGGGAAGAGCCAACTCCCCAGTGCGGAGCGCACCCGCCATGGACACGGCGGGGTCGACGCAGTGGGAGAAGAGGGCAGGAAGCGCCGTGGCGAGGGGGCCGGCAGTGCTCTAGCTGTCGAACCAGAACGAGGTGGGCTCCCCCGTGCCGATGTTGACAATGGTGAGGCCACGGTAGGTAGCGAGGAGGCGCTGGAACATGGACCAATAGGCGGTCGGGACGACGCGACACCCCGGCGCGTACCAGTACCGGACCCAGTCCGCCCACGGGTTGCGGTGCCAGGCGACAAGCTTGTCGACGGTCTTGAGAAGGAGGCATGTGTTCTGAGTTTCCAAATCGGTGATGCCCAGGCCGTCCTCCTCCTTGAGTCGACATGCCGTAGTCCAGGCGACTTGGCAGTCACCATCGGAACACTTGGCGACGCCTTTCCACAGCATGGCGCGGCGCGGCTTGTCAATACGGTCGACGGTGGACTTCGGCAGCCAGAGCGCACCCATGGCGTACACCGGCTTCAGGGACATGACCGCATTGGTCAAAGTGAGGCGGCCGCCCCGGTTGAGAGTGTGGACTCGCCACCCAGGGATGCAGCGTTCCACCGGGATGGCCAAATCATCGAGGACGCGGGCGGGGAGCTTGGTGTCGGAGAGGGGGAGTCCCAGATAGGTCTGGGGAAACCCCCCAACAGAGTAGCCGAGGATGGCCGCCAGCGAGGCGGCATGCTCGTCGTCGACATTGATGGGGATGAAGGCGCTCTTGGTGAGGTTGATCCCCAGTCCGGTGGCGGCGGTGAAGTCTTCGAGGACGACTTTGAGGCGGCGCACTTGGGCATCCTCAGCTCAGAGGAGAACCAGCGTGTCGTCGGCGTATTGTATGATGGGGCACTCCAGGTCGTCCACCAGCGGGTGGCGCAGCACCGTCGGCGCAGCGACATTGGTGATCATCCGGTGGAGAAGATCGGCGATGACGATGAAGAGGTACGGGCTCAGTGGGTCTCCTTGGCGGAGTCCGCGGCGGCAGGGGATCCAAGGCCCGGGCACGCCATTGAGAAGCACCGCCGTGCGCCCGGTGGACAGGATGTTCGCCATCCAAGCGCGCCATTGATCCCCGAAGCCACGCACGGCGAGGATGGAGTCGAGGGCGCCCCAGTTGACTGAATCGAAGGCCTTGCGGAAGTCGAGCTTCAGGGCAATTGTGGGGGTGCCCCTCTTGCGGCAACACCGCAGTAGCTCAGAGGCAAAGAGGAAGTTATCAGTAATGGAGCGCCCCTTGACGAAGCCCGTCTGCAGATCAGAGATGAGGTTGGTGACGACTCCTTGCAGGTGAGTGGTGAGGATTTTCGCCGCCAGCTTTGGCGCGCAATTTTGCAAGCTCAGGACGGAACCCGTCGGCGGTGGTAACATCGACCTTCTTGGGGAGAAGAATGACATGCGCCTGGTTGATGCGGCCAAAATCCACCGTGCCCTGGTGGAAGGCGTTGAGGAACGCCATCACGACTTCGCCCACGACCGGCTAGAATTTGCGGTAGAAGGCCGGCCCAAAGCCGTCCGGGCCGGGGCTGCTCGAGGTGCGCATTTGCCAGAGGGCCTCCTTCACTTCGGATGGCGAGAAAGGGGCCTCGAGCGTGGACAGCCCAGAGACGGGGGGAGGGGGAGGAGGTCGAGCAGCCGCTGTGGCATGACGGCGGGGGAGGCGGTGCCGAGGAGGTCGGCGTAGAAGGCGTGGAGGATGCGTTCCTTGGCGGCGTGCGTGTAGGCCGGCACCCCGTCCTCGTGGAGGACCTAGATTTTGTTGCTGCGCAAGCGTGCTGAGGTCGAGGCGTGGTAGAACGCCGTATTCTCGTCCCCGAATTTGCAGAGCTTGAAGGAGAAACGTTGCCGCCAGTAGACGGCGAGCTCCTTGACGGCTATGGAGCGACGCGCCGCTACCAGGCGGCGAAGGAGGAGCTCCTGGGGGGTCAGCGGCCACACATCCTCCAGGAGATCCAGGAGCTCCACCACGAGGTTGCAGGCAGTGATGATGGCGTCGGGCCTGTTCCGCCCGCGCGCCCACTTCTTGCACTCCACACGGGTCCACTTGAGGGACCGTACGAGGTGCGCCGCCGGGTCGGCCGCCGCGTTCTGGGGCCGCGCCCAGACGTTCTGCACACGAGCACAAAAGTCGAGGTGTAGCCCCCATGATTTCTCATATCAGAATACCTGCGACACCGGGGCAGCAGACAAGGCGGTGACGAGGAGGGGAACGTGGTCGGAGGTGGGGCGCGACAGGGAGTGGAGGGTGGTGTTGAAGAGCGCCGTGCCCCAGGCCGCGTTGATGAACGCGCAGTCCAGGCAGACAAGAGTGGGCACCTCCCGCTTGTTTGTCCACGTGAAGCGCCGGTCCAAGAGCGGGAGCTCCTGGAGAAGGAGCGCGTCGACGGTGTCGGTGAAGAGTGCCGCGCTGGCCACGTCGAAGTGGTCCGTGTTCTTGTCCTCGGGCGCCCGAGCGACATTGAAGTCACTGAGCACCAGCCAAGGGCAAGTACAGAGGGGAGCCAGCTCGGCGAGCTCAGCGAAGAACGCAGGACGCGACACAGCATCGCAGGGAGCGTAGACGTTGGTGACGGCGATCGGCTGAGCATCAGCCGCAGCGGAGAAGAAGCAGGTCAGGGAGAACCTTTTGGAGACGGAGTGGTCGAGGGAAACGACACGCGGATCCCACGCGGTGATGATGCCCCCAGACGTGCTGACAGCGTCCAAAGCGACGAAAGAGGGCGTAGACGAGGGCAGGAACGTAGCGGCTTTGAACGTCAAGGGAGCGGCGAGCTTGGTTTCCTGGAGGCATATCACCCCCAGGTCTCGCCCGACGAGGTTGCTTCACGTCGGAGCATTTATCCGAGTCCCCCAAGCCCCTAACATTCCAAGCACAGACAAGGAAACGGTGAGTTCTAGCTATGGAAACACAAGTTCATCGACTTTACAAAAGAGGCGCCCAGGGCGCAGAGCGACATCGCCGACAGACCGGCGATGCTGAGAAGCAGAGCGAGGCGGCGGCACGGGTGTCCCTTCCACAAAAACAAGCACGGGCACACCCCACACCAGGCGGCAATTGCGATCATGGAGCACAAATGGACACCGCCGCACAGGCCGCAGTGAGAGCCGCCATCGCAGGTGCGTCTAGGTCGCAGCCGTCGCCGAGCGCGTGCAGCTCGAGGTCGGAGAGGGGCGCCGAGGATGATGGCGGCGGCGGCGGCGCGGTGCTCCCGCCGAGACGGACGGCCTTGAGGTGCGACGCCCTAGAGAGAGTGGTGGAGAACATCGGGTTCTCCCTGGCCCTCACACGCGCGCTTGGCGGGCGAGGGGCAGGAGGCGGAGCGGGCACCGGCCCACGCGCCGGCGGTGCGACCACAGTGGGGACAGGATCGGGGGCGGGGCCATCCGGAGTGATGGGAGCAGGGGCGCTGCCGGCGCGGGCGCGCGCCACCTCCTGGAGAGCAGCATCCAGCACACCTGCAGGAGACAGAAGAGTGGGCATGGCGGAGACGTCACACCCGACCTCCCAGCTGCCCCCAGGATGGGCAGCAATGTCATGAATGACACCGACGGAGCCGGCGACGAGGTTGACGAGAGGTAGCCCGCGCGCACCCACGGCGTTTGAAGACTGGACGAGCCTCGGGATCTTGAAGAAGGCGAGCTCCCCAGCACGCCCAGTGAGGAGAATGTAGACGTTCACGGGCGTCACGTGCGCCTGCATGGCGACCGGCTGGGGGAAGTCGAGGCTGGAGACAAGGGCGAGAGGCGGCTCCGCCGGGGAGGGATCAGGCGTCGGGACACCCCCATCGCGGCCCAGCCCCCCCGAGCTGTCATTGGGGGGAGCCGGAGCGCGGGGAGGGGCGAGGCCGGGCTCACCACCGCCAGAGATCCCCCCAGGGTGCCCACCGACGCCCCGCCCTCGTTGCTGCCGCTGCCGCCGCCACCCCTGGGGTTGCCGTCGAGGGAGTCAGGGCCTTCGCCCCAGCGGCGGACGGGGCAAATGTCGGCGGTGGAGAAGGTGCCGTCGTCTTTCTTGAGGCGGAGGACAGCGGGGATGTCAGAAAAGCACTCATACCTGGCGGTGACAATGACCGCAGTGAAGTCAGCCCCCAGGAAGCAGACAGGGGAGATCTGGGTGGGGTTGGCAACCCCACCCATGGCGATGAGGACGTCGGTCCTGTTCCAGTGCTGCAGGGGGGACTTCTCCAGCGCGAGCGTGATGAAGCCCCCGTGCTCGAAGGAGCCCTCGACCTCCGT
Organism: Cenchrus fungigraminus; assembly: GCA_036936925.1. Lineage (NCBI taxonomy): Eukaryota > Viridiplantae > Streptophyta > Magnoliopsida > Poales > Poaceae > Cenchrus > Cenchrus fungigraminus. The sequence goes on along the minus strand of CM072778.1, from coordinate 109,853,262 downwards.
CTCCTCCGGGCGCTCGAGGTGGACCGTGTACTGGCGCACCGGGATGTTCTCGCCGTCGACGGCCGCATCGCGGGCAGCCGGCGTGTTGAAGACGACCACGCCAGCGCCGCGCGCCGCCGCAGAGATGGGCAGCTGGTCGCCGAGGGGGATGTCGCCGAGGAGCAGGGCCCTGCGAACCACAGCACCCGGGTTGGGGGCACTGGGGCTGACGAAAGAATAGGCGAAGCGGTTCAGGGCCGCCCAGTCCACCGGCGGCATGAAGATGTCCCGGGTCCCCGGCCCGGCGTTGCTCCCTGCCGAGGCGGTGGACGAGGCGGCGGAAGCGGCGGAGGGAGAGCCGGGCACCCCCGAGCTGGCAGGGGACCCCACGCCCGGGGGAATGGGCGAGAGAGGAGCCGCCGGCGCCGCCCCGGCGGGCGGCCCCGCAGGCGGAGGGGACACGAAGGGCGTGGGGAACCCCGGTGGGGCGCCGAGCGGGGATTGGTTGCCGGAGGAAGGGGAGCCCGCCGGGACCACCCCATGCGGGTAGGGCGTGGGTGCGCGCGGCAGCGACCAAGGGCAGCCGGCCCCACGGAGAGGAAGCCCAGGCATGCTAGCCGCGCGACGGAGGCGGCGGGGGCAGTCGGGGAAGCGATGCCCGGAGCGCCCGCAGCCACGGCAGCGGACAGGATCCCTGCAGTCGGCGATACAGTGGTCCAAGCCGAGGCAGCGGAAGCAATGAGGCGGCGAAGTGGGGGAGGAAGGAGATGGAAAGAGGGGTTTTGAAGGCCCCGGGGAGCACGTGCGAGCCGGCCGAGGGGGAGTACGGGTGACGGCAGCGAACGTTGGCCTGCCGGAGCAGCCCCAGCCCGGCCCCATCTCAGCCACTGATGTTGCCAGGGAATCTTCAGGGGGGCACCAGAGGAGGAAGGAGGCGGTGCCACGGGGCACACCACATCGCCCACCATAAACGCGAGGTGACAGGATGCGCCCGCAGGGGGGGTTGGTGCGGGACCCGAGGGGGGCGAGCCAGACGTGATGATGGCAGTCGAGCCCCCTGGGTCAGAAGCATGCGGCGCAGGGGCGGCAGAAAGGGGGGAGATTTCCCGAGGCGACACTTCCTCAGGGCCCACCGAGGGGCCCACCGACGGGGGGTCAACGGGCTGGAGGAAGAAAGCCCATTGGACGGCGAGGAGCCGGGACGGCAGGGCCAACAGCGGCGTGCCGCCAAAAGAAGTCCGGCCATGGCGGAGCAGCGCCGCCGCCACATCGCGACAGGCAACGGTGGTGGAGAAGACACCAGGGAGCTCGCACCTGACCTGAAACCGGTCGTCCGGCACAGAGAAGCGGAAGGTGAGAGCAGCCGCCATCCAGGTCGAATTGACCTTGGCCCCGGCACCCGCAGCGTGGACCACCCAGAGCCGGGTCGGCGGGTGGGAGCTGGGCACCAGGGGGCGCACCACCGGGGAGTGGTGGTCCACCAGCATCTGAGAGGAGAAGGTGACACCGGGGCGGGGCGGGACCGCTCGAAGCTGCGCCTCGGCGGTCAAGGCCGCCAGCGGCGCGGACCGCGGCGATGACGCGGGAGAGAGCCCCACCACCGGCGGAAAAGACGGACGGCGGGGGGGGGGGGGGAGGACTGAGCACCGGGGCGCCGTCCAGCACGGGGAGCCCGAGGGCAGGGGAGCAGCCCCACCGAAGACGGAGTGGGAAGACGGAGGGAGATGCGACGACCGCGGAAGCGGCGCCGACGGGACGACTTACCAGGGCGCTTGACGGGGCGGGCCGGGGGGGGGGGCGGGACAGGGAACGTTGGGGGTGGCCGCCGTGGCTGGGGCAGCCGGGGCGGCGGGCTGCGGGGCCGCCGCCGCAGCGTCGCCCGCGGGGGCACCCGCGGCGGCTTCACTCATCTCCCCTCGTCGTCTTCCTCTTTTTGCCTCTCTTAGCGCTCTGTCACACCCATGCTGTCCATCTCATCCTTGATGAACTGCATGTTGCCGGCTAAGCCGCCGCGCCTCGTCCGTCACCACGGTGGACAGGAGGCCCAGCAGCCCTTTGACAGCGCCAACGGTCAGGTCGGCCATCTCGATCGATCGAAGGAGGTGATGTGTGTTGGTGTGGATGAATTTGATGGAAGGCGTAGAGGTACTACGTAGTATTTATAGCACATACACCAGGCCGCCATGCCCAAAGAGGAAGCAAAGGAAAACCTAGCCTAGCGAGAGGGCAAAGACTCGAATATTATATTGCTATACAATGCACGTCAAATATATCCTTGCATTAGGTTGTAAAGCTACTGCAGAAGAAGCAACCTCCTATTCCTTACACGGCCAGCTCGTCTAGAATCAAGCCTACTGGAAGCTCTACTCAAAAGGTGACATAGATAGTCTGATAGTGTCACTGTCGGTCCATAACATGATTGATCGTGGTTTAAGATTTTTGTATCAACTCGATGATGCAACAATTTCATCAAAACTTATGATAAGGAATATTTTAAGAAATTCCTTGTAAACAGTTGGACATTTTACAGAGCCATTTTACAGAAATTCCTTGTAAACTTACCCATCAAAGTTTGTAAACAGAGCCAACTAGTCAACTTTAGACCTACTTTAAAGAAATTTTACACTGAGACCTTGAACATTTTTGGACTACAGTTGAATTTGGATGTTCATAGAGAATTTTAGATAGGTTCATGATAAAAAAAATGCAAAGAATTTATAGTATAAGGGAGGCTTAAAGTTGGAAAGTTATGTTGTTTTCTACTAGTCGCGCCATGCGGTCTGGCGTGACTCAGTCCGCCACGTCAGATTTGACTTTTTCTAATACCACTGCGTACATGAGTTGCGCCACTTTATATGGTGTGACTCAAGTATTAGTCGCGCCATAGACTTTGGCGCGACAAAAGGGCTAGTTCTTGGAATTTTAGTTTTGGAGAAGATATTTTTAAAATTTTAGATTAAAAGGGGTTAAAATATAAAAAATTTCGGAGAGCATCCTCATCTGAATTTCATTTCAAGACTGTTTTGCGCTCAAAAGCCAATACAATGCTACTATAAGCATTTTAGAGTACAAAAGGGGAGGGAGCATTGCTATTATAAACAACGAAGCTCCATATGTTAAGGAATCCCAAAATGCTAGTACAAGCATGCAAAACCCTAGGTGTGTGTCTATATATATATCTATCTATATATATATATAACAAAAAAACAACTAGTTTTCAAATAAAAAACATTGATGTACGCCCAAGCATGCACCTACGATAATCTGTTTCAACAACCAACAACATATATTCAGCCAGATCACACATATATACAATTATATAATGACACAATCACACACATATACATTTATATCACACAATCACACACACACGCATGACAAATTAATATAAACAACAAACCATGATAGATGCAGCACGCACGAAAGTAGTAGTCATCACGATCGAAGGTGTGGTAGTACGTACGTAGTATGCAGGTAGCACCACTTGTGCTAGTGCTGGTTGATAACAGCAACCGGAATTGATAGGGTAGTATGCTTCGCAGTTTTTGGGACCTCAGTCATCAATTCGTTCCCTGCGGATGCGGTGGAGGACATGTAGCGGATGCGATACCTTGGATTGTTTGTAGATTCTGCATCGCCTTGCGCCCACTCCATGAGACTCGTCGTCTTGAAGTCTCCTCTAATCTCAATCGTCTTTAGATTGGGAAGGTTGTTGATTCCGGCGATGAGGTACTCATCACGTACCCTGCTGCTGCGGCCTATGGTCCACATAATCTTCTCGAGCGCCGGAGCTTCGTCGGCGGCGCGGAAGGTGACGGTGGTGATGGGGCCGCCCTCGAGGACCAGGATCTTGAGAGCTTTGAACTGGACGAGCTTGAAGGAGAGTTCTTGCTCGGTGAACGCGCCGCTGCTGAGATTGAGGCAACGCAGACTTAGGACACTGGCAAGCCTCCTCAGAGCATCTTCTCCGCTCAGCTCAGTGCCACGTAGGGTGACGTTGACGAGTTTCTGGGCCTTGGCGATCCATGACGGCAGGCCGTTGATCTTCCCCATGATATCTAGGTTCTCGAGGATGAAGCTGGGCCTGGGGGCGGCGCCCATCATCTCTTGCGTGGAGGAAGTATCGTCGAGAGCCCAGCCCTGGGTCAGGGTGACGCAGACTGACAACGAGCGCAGGCATCCAGACAGTGCATGCAGCACTCGACCCAGATTTGCAGTGCTCTCTGCACCGCCATGGACGACCACACCGAGCTTCCTCAGCTTCCTCAGCTTGGTAACTTCTCGCAGCTCGGTTCCGTCCTTGGAAACTTGGACGTGGGATAGTGTCTCCATGTACCTCATGAACCCGATCTTGCGAGGCATCTGCACGGTGACGAGCGACGACGCCTTGTCGCCCGGCGTGAGGTATCGGCCGGCGAGCAGGTGCTTTAGCTTTGGCAGGTTGATCCTCTTGGTGTCGCGAGGCCGTATGCTTGTTCCCCTGATGTCCAGGGTCTCCAGCATCGTAAGCTTGTTGATATGATGGGCCTGCAGGTGGGACACGTCTGTGTTCCGAAGGCTCAGGTACTTGATCCATACCACATGGGCAAAGCTCTTGAGGTGGCGCCTCCTGATGCCTCTGCAGCCTCCCAAATCCAGCACATTCAGCCGATACAGCTCTGGGAGTTTCTTGAGGAAATCCACCAGCACATCCATGGGATCTTTGGCATCCTCCTCCGATGCTCGACAAAGGTTGTTGCATCGACGAGCGATGTTGCCCCAACAATGATCTGCCGCTTCTTGTCCTTGCTCTTGCAGCAGCGGTTGATGTTGAACTATCTCTCGGATCCTGACCTGGCGCTCGAGGTGAGCTGGCAACGAAACCTCGAAGTTCTCGCTTCCGGTGATGCGCTGAATGAAGTCGCGGACTGGCTCCTGCATTACGCAGCTCTTGACCGTGCCGGCATCGCTGAAGCGAGCGGCACGGATGAAGCCTCGAAACAGAAGCTCCCTGAAGCAGCACTCGCCTTCTTCTTCTGGAGTCCTCCCTCCTCCTGGTTCTTTACCAACGAGGCCTTCGGCGACCCATCGCCTGACCATGCTTGTCCTGCTGATCTCCGACTCATGGAGGAAAGCAGTCAGATACTGCAGGCAGCTCTTCTGCTGGGTGGTCAGCATGCTGTAGCAGAAGATCATCACTTGCTTCCTGGGCTCCTGGGCTCTTCGCCCCTCTAATGTCTCCTTGAGCTTCTCCAGCTCTTGATTCGTCGAGTAAGGGTAAGCATGCAGAGCACAGAGGAACATCCTCTTGGTGCATCTGAATTCTTGTGCTGCTGCTTTGTCGCCACTGTCATCCGGAGCACATTTCTTGAGGATGCCGTGCACCGTGGCAGCTTCAGCTCGTACGGGATCAGGAAGCATGTCGATGATCTGCCTGCTGAAAGATATGTATCTCAGAACAGCAGATGGGAGAACAGCAGGAAGCAGGCCGCCCACAGCAGTCGCTCTGCGGAGAGACGAACGAAGCCAGGCCTGAGCCTGATGCTGGGCCCTCCACCATTGTTTGCTGCCAACGACGTCTTGTTGCAGCTCCAGCTCCAGTGCGTTTGCAAAGGCCTCCCTCTTGTCCTCTTGCTGGTCAGCTATCGGTGCCAGCTTGCGGTCCGAACCCGGCGGGACTTCGACGCCGTAGCGCCACCGCCTCTCGCCGACGTCGCGCACGCGGATCTTGAGCTCAGCGATCTGCTTGCCGATGGTGCGGAGCTCACAATACTTTCTGGGGTGGATGAGGAGGGGTGCAGTGCTGGCCAGGGGGCCCAGGAGTCCGCAACCATCAGCTTCGTGCGGGACCATGTCGTGGTCTTGGAGTTGGAGGTAGCGCTGGACGCAGTCCTCGGCGATGTAGGCGATCTCGCGCACCTGCTTCATCCAGGCGCGGACCTGGTCGTCGTGCTCGCCCTCCGTCTTGGTCAGGTGCAGCAGGAACCCGTTCATGCTGTCCATCTCATCCCTGATGAACTGCATGTCGCCGGGCACGCCGCCGATCAGCTTTGCCTCGTCAGTGATCGCCTTCGCCAGGAGGCCCAGCAGCCCGTCAATGGCGCCTTGGGTTAGGGCGGCCATCGTGCTCTGCTCTTCTGATGATGGCAACGATGCAGATATATATATATGTATATATAATATGACCGATCGACCTCAGCTCAGCTCGATCAGCTTGAATTATATTCTAGCTACCTAGATGCATAGATGGAGAGGGATCGGAGGTGCCATGCATGCTTTTGTGCATGCTGCAAATTGATCTGAGGTGTGTGTTGCCATGGACGGGAGAGGTAGCATTTTATAGCTGTCGCTACACTACTGTTATTATTGTACTGTATACACCACACCACACCCCAAAGGGAGGAAAACCTAGCCCGGAGGGCAAAGCAAGAGTCGAATACTATACCTTATCCTTTTCCTTTCGGCAAGCAATATTTGTGCCCACATCAGCACGCATGCATATATCTAGTACATGCTAGCTACACAAAGACTCGAATAATTTATCTTTTCTTTCCCAAGGGGCAGGGAACTAGATCTCCATCTTCTTCTTCAATATAAAGACAGCTTTGTTAAAGATCGAGCAAGCAAGCAATCCCCTATTCTTTATAACAGTCAATTATCATTCATCTAGAATAAAAAAAATCTGGAATTACGCGTTACCCCCTTATGATTGTTATCGATCAGTTCTAGATTAAATAACACGAGCTTGCCGTGTGTTGTATCAATGGGCGTTCCAAACAATCCTTTTTTTTGTGTCACAAAAAAAAATCAATCCTTTTAATTTTCGACGTCCTAACAATTCTTATTATTTGGAAGTGAGCCTAGCTCAACTTGTTAGTTTGGGAGGTGTAGTCGTGCACTTTAACCATCCAGGTTCGAGTCCTCTGTATCTTCAATTTGGGTGCCCATTTCTTCTTCTTCACAAAAAATCACCTAAGTTGATTCTTCTTTTTTTTTAACAATTCTTATTATTGGCTTCATGAATGAATGCCTTACCCAGCCCAAGAAGAGCACGTTTTCTTTTATAAGACATCCCTTCCGTTCCTATCTCATATCTCCATGGTAAATTTATGGAGGTGCTAGACTATATATTATGATATTATGTTTAATCATTTTCATATCTTCATTATATATGATGTATGTTTGACCTAAATTAAGCATGAGCATTTTAAGCTCAACCCGTCCCAAGCCTGATGGGTTTTGGCCCGCCCACGCTTGTTGTCGGGCCGGGTATGGTAAGTGGAAAGTAAAAAAACAAGATTGAAAAAAAAATCCAAGTCAGCTTGATGAGCTCACCCAAACAATTAATTTCAATTGTAATTGACAACCCTTCCGTTCCAAGCTCATACCCCCAGGGTAAACTGTGGAAGGTTCTGCAGCGGCTTGCACCCACTCCATGAGAATTGTCGTCTTGAAGTATGACTCTAAGCTCAGTCGCCTTTAGATAGAGAAGGTAGTTGGTTCCACTAATGAGGTTCTCATCACGTACCCTGCTGCTGCCTATGGCCTTTTTTTTGAAAGATCTACCTATGGCCTACACAATCTTCTATAGCGCAAGACCTTCATTGGCGGTGAGGAAAGGTAATGGTAGTGATGGGGCAACCCTCGAGGATGAGGAACTCTAGAGCTTTGATTGAAGACGAGCTCTTGCTCGGTGAATGCGCCGCTGCTGAGCTTGGGGAAACGCCAGGGGTGGACCTATAGTATGTGAAGTGAGTGAGGGTATATATAGTCTCTCACTCAAATTCTTCAACCTAATTAAGATCCTGCTTAGTTCCCTGATTTTGCAAAAAAAATGGTGTTTTATTCCATATTTTTGCAAAATGGATCTAAACACCCTTACCAAAACTTGGCCTTGTAAATATTTTCGCATTTGAGAGCCAACACTCCCAAACTGGTAAAAAGTGCATTGGACCACATGCCAACACTTCCATCTTTTGATACAGTGCTAAAGAATGCAAAAATATTTTGATGCATCTAAACACCATATCCAAAAGTCAGGAAGTGCTGAAGATTTGATGCCAAATGTTTTTGCATGCATGGATGGTGGTGAAACTAAACATGTTCACATGGTGTGCCCTCACTCAAATTTTACCATGTAAAACCTTTATGAATTTAGGTTTCCTTAAGATGTGCCCTCACTCAAATTTCATTGTAGAAAATCCACCCCTAGAAATGTAGTTACGCCAAAGAGCGATGCCCATGGATACCACAAATACAAGGAGCGCAACGCCGGGGACAGCCTCCGATCATGCGCATCACTGCAAGCACCCGCCTCGCAATAACCACCCCTGGAGCCTGACAGATAGAGATGCAATGCAATAGAGACAACAACAGAGATAGAAATGCAACATCCGTTGTTCAGATTGGTGGAGGTGAGGTGGTGATCATATCGCCTGATAAAACCCTGGAGATCGACTACATCTACATTGGCATTGCACATCATCAACTGCTCTTGACTTGTTTTTTATCGATGCCAACTTCAACTTGAGAAGGTTTTGTTAAGCTTTGATCATGCAGGTTTCCTTAACAGTCAACATAGATGTAGGTGATGGGATACAAGGCACCCTTCCGGGAAGGTGGGAATGTCGATCCCGTCCCGAGAACACGAGTCATTTCCGTTCCTGCTAAACTCACTCAAAAATACTGTACTACATACATTCCTTGATACTCCATCGACTCATCAGGAACTTTGTGACTAGTTTGATATAAGATGAACTCATATAGATCGTGCAATGGGGTCAGTGTAGATTGATGCAGGTGCAAGGCGGCTGGTACAGTGGTATGGTGTAGTTAAATGAGTACGGCCCTTGTTAATTTACATATTATATCTTGTCGGTCTCACCAATCTATCGCTAAGCTTGCACAGCAACTGAAGGCAAGCATGCGTGTCATAAGAAATGTAAACAAAGCTGAAATTGGAGTAGTGAGTATTGATAAAATTCTTGAAAGAGAAGTTAATCCTTTCTTGCTTGGTTCTGTCTGTTGCAATTATCGTCATGTCAATTTCTGCAACTTTGCAGCACTGCACACAAGTCCAGGTTCAAATCGATCGATTGACCCCCCCCCCCCCCCCCATCCTCTTCCATTTGAAAAACTTTTGAGATCCATGCGTTTAACCATATGTTTCCCTTTGAAAGTTCATCCCCCCAATACATGTACGAAGTATTTTAAGGTATGCATAAATCCTATTACGTATCCTTTATTTACAACTCATGATCGGATAATTACTTAAGCTAACATCCAAACCTTGAAATATGGGATAGTTCACTCGTGTTCTCACTCCTAGTTAATGCTTCATTGGCATTCCATTGTGGCTAGGGCTTCCAGTTCACTAGTGTGTGGCTAAATCTTGCTTTGATGTGTGTTTCTTAGATGTTATTGTAAAGCCCCATGCAACTGGTTTTGCATCATTCATTTTTATTATATTCTTACACAAAAGACTGTTTAAATTTCAACTTTGATTTGTAAAAGCATATAGTGTGGAACTAACTCATGCATATATTATCATTTTTCTGTGTTTTTTCCATTGACAGTTGAACCTTGTTGCTAAAAATTATGGGGTGGGGGTATAAAAGGATTTTTCCCTAATAGTAACTGTGTATAATTTATAAAAGATTTAGATCGGTTAGTTTTTTATAATGGTGATTGTATTTATTTTTTTTGGAAAAGTGTGGGAATTTCTAAGTCTTTGTGGCTAAGCTTGATGCTCCTTTTTTTTGTCAATTACTAGAATAAAAAATATATGGTCATCATGCAGAAGTACTTATAAAGCATATACATAGAGTCCTTGTTTGGCAGGATCCTACTATACAACAACCAACAACACACATATTGTGTATCACTTAATGACAGATCAAATGTACAATACACATACTCATCACACGATATGCACAAATCGACACTATATCAACACACAGTTTATACAAAATATATGCTCACATCAATAAATTGAATAACAAATAAACTTAATGACACAACAATGACTAAGACGAGAAAGCCTCTAGCTCACTATAGATGCCCATAAGTACCTTAGCTAGTAGTGGGGTACCATTTATGCCTGTTTTGTTTATTACAAGCACGCACGCGCGCGCGCACACACACAGTTGACGATTAAAGAACGTGTCGAACTTCGATCCGCAAGTGTACGGACCTATTGTAGCCTTTTTTCCCTCGAGTATGGACCCAAGGTATCGAATCCGTGGAACATGTGCAACGCAAGAATTCAATCTAGTAGGTGGAAAACACTTTCTTTCGAAGAGTCGAATTGCATCTAATCTAATCTACTAAACACAAGAGGTAGCAAGAGAAAGCGTAGAAATAACCAATATAGAGAGCCTAGATCATGCTTTGCCTTCATCCTACAGAGGGTGGATATCAATTAAGCTCTTCCCACAAGTAGTTAATCATGCTCCCAAAATTTAAATGAGTCTCAGAAATTTTGAAATGAAGTGCAAGATAAAGAAAAAGAGCTAAACCAAGTTAAAAAATTTAAATCTTCTTGCATCTTGCTCATGAACTCTCATCTCATCTCATCTCTCAAGCCTATTTGTTCTACTCCTTTCCCCTCTCAAAATATATATAAGTGGAAGGCTTTATCTGGAGTTTTTGGGAAAAGTTAGTCCTACCAAGATAGTATAATCGAGATATTATCAAAACAAGACAAGCTTCTCATGGACTTACCGAGACTCGTCAAAAAGGTCATTGGAAAAATAATGTTCCAAGGAGGGGGAAGAGAGAAAAATACACACACTTTGAGATAGGTGGGCATGTGCAAATGACACAGAGTGATCCCGAGGCACAAACAAAGTCCTCGTTATCGGATTGCACATAGTTGGAAAGATGAGTATGGGTCTTGATCTTGAATCCTCTTGAAATTCCTAATACGTCTAGAGAGCCGGGGAGCTTTATTATTCTTTTCTCTTTTTTATTACATATACACATATATATATTTTTCTTCTCTCTCTTTCTCTCTCTCTCTCTTTTCTTCCATCATTTTTTCTCTTTTTTATCCTACTCCCCTTTACTCTAGACTACATTAGTACCTACCTTCTTGGCAGCTCCCCCCCATGCTTAGACGATTGCACGTCCTTGGGCAAAGAGATGATGAAATTTTTGTGCCAAGGTAGGTACTGAAAATCCTATATTTTCCTAAATAGAAACACTTGAAATCTTGTAGGGATCCTTCACGCACCCTTTATGTCGTCCAGGAGGTCTCCCAAAATTATACTTCAATCTTTGGCACCTTCATTCTTGTGATCTTCTTCGAAATATTCATCCATACTCAAGAATTGGGTTGTGGTCAAGGAGGCAAACACAAAAAGATATTTTGGGTTTGTAGGTGGATATCCGGCGAGGTTTGCAAAATTTCCGATGTGGAAACTTATAATGCACGGATAGAAAAAGCTAGCAATAAGATAGATATGCAAAAACGGAATGACCAGCTTCTTAGTCTCGAACTAGAGAAGTCAAGTCTTGAATCAATGCACCTAAAAATAAATCTTGTATACTAAGTTTTTTCCCTCGAGTATGGACCCAAGGTATCGAATCAGTGGAACATGTGCAACGCAAGGATTCAATCTAGTAGGCGAAAAACACTTTCTTTTGAAGAGTCGAATTGCATCTAATCTAATCTACTAAACAAAAGAGGTAGCAAGAGAAAGCGTAGAGATAACTGATCTAGAGAGCCTAGATCATGCTTTTGTTGTAGCTCCGAACAAGATAGATGAAGATAAAGCGAATCTCATAAAAAGCATCTTTAAATCGTGGCCTCCGTTCCGACTCTCGAAAGCACCCGCCGTACACGCTTTTGATGTCCTGTCACGACACCCCCGCTTATTGTGCAGGTGAACCTAGGAGCACGCTCATAAGGAACGCGTTGAATCTACTTGGTAGATCCGGTATGCACCTCTAGCCACCGCGGCTACAAGAGCACCCTTAGCAATCTATCTTAAGAATAGATTGTGGAAGAAGCAAAACCAAGAGAGAGCAAAATCATAGACAAGGCACTTGATCGCTAGAAATCGGATTCACTTAAAGAACTTCACCATGAATGATTACATGAACAAGATCACCACCGGGATCCAACCTTGATCTTGATCCTTGCTCTAGAACTCCGACGTGGTCTTCCATGCAAGGTTCCCACGTCGGCTAGGGAAATCCTAGACAACTAGCACGACCCTCCTCTCCGAGATGGTGTCCCTCTAGCTTCTCTGCTCCTCGGTGGCGGATGACGAATGGTATGATGCGTGGCTCTTGGCACGGGGACTAGGTCAAAGGGGGAGCCGAACGGGGCCTGGAATGGGCTGGGTCAGCCGGCCTGGGCTGACCAGCCTGGGCCCATTTCGGGTCTCAGCTCCGTCTTGCTTCTCGTTTCTTCTCGTGTCTTCTAGAACTTGCTTCCTGTTTCACTTTGTGTCTTGACTTGTGCCAGGCTTCATGATCTTCTCACAAAGTGCTTGATGAACTTTCCTGGGAAGCCTCCCTTTTGGCGCTACAACCTTGCGTAAACAATAAACTCCAAAATCGAACATGCAAGAGTGAACTTGTTATACCAAGGGGGTTAGTACCATAGGATCGGATATCAAATCTTCACTATAAGTGTTCATTTCAGCACAAAGAATGCAGTGGAAGCAAAGCTTATTGCTAAATGACCTTTCTTTAGTGTATTGATAATGTCGCGTTACAATGTTGTGTTGCCTCTTGACTTACAAGACAAGCCCCCCTAGAATATGAAGATGTCATTATTCATGCTTTAAACTGGAGTTGGAATCACCGCTTCTTTGTCCATTTTAGATGGTTCAGTAATTGTACCATTATGTTATAGGAATAATATAGACAAGATGATTCATAACATTTTCGATCAGTACTTCATGATGACCTGTACTTTACATGATATGGAAACTTTGTTGCTAACAAAGTTACATTTGCTTCTGTATTTGATCTAGATGATGATTGTATGACTTCTATGTTTGACCTAGATGAAGATTGTGTTTGGTTCTTATTTTATGATTATAGTCAAGCTTCTAAATTAATAAAAAACTTTTCTCATATTCTTTACTCTTATTACTCGATTTATAATAGTACTATGAATAAACGAACAATGTTGAATAAATAGATTACAATACATAGACTTAGATTTGATATGATCTGATTATGCCATCCGATGAGATTTTAAGGATATATGGAAATACATAAATTATTTATGAACTTTTTGGATATACATTAGCTCCTGAACTTGACTCTCATTTTTTTTGTATTGCATGGATTAATTTGGAATGTAATTAAACTATTCATGAGCAAAAGATTTAACTATTGCTCTAATGGATTAAGTTGCGTTGTCTGATGCCTATGGTTAGATATGCGAGGCATTGTCAACATCAAAGAATCTTAACATACATAACATTTTTTGAGATCAGCACATATAACATTATTTTTATGCTCACATTTCTGCTAGGAGGTAGATTTGTGGTAACCTAGCCAGTCCTAAAAATGTTATCTGTTAGCCTAGACTACATTGCTTATTTCCAAATGAAACAGCAACCTTGTCACCAATAAGATATAAAGCTTTTCTACTTGAATTTATAGAAAGCATAACCCTTAGGCTTGATAGTAAAAAATACTTGTCTGAGGTGCCTATTTAACTCTTAACATAATATCACTTGGTGCATTGAAACACCCAAATATTCTCAATAGGATTTTTGTTTGCTTTTGACATGTGTGTAACTTAGTTTCCAGTACGTTTGGTTGATTTTTTTTGTTCCTGGTTTTCATAGCAGGAGGTATCGGATCCAAACCTGTCTAGTCCATAATCCATGTCTCCACAACTTGTATCCTCCTACACCTTTTTACTCATGTTCTCATTCCAGATCAACAGCTTTGTTTGACTTCCATTAGTGGTTAGAGCTTCCACTTCACTTGTCTCTGGCTACATCTTGCTTTGCTGTGTCTTTTTTTATGTTATTGCAACCTAGAACTAGGGATTCATGCCTGATGCACCTGCTTTTGTACCGTTCATTTTTATTACATATATTTTCACATCAGAAAGTTGCTTAAATTGTAAATGTGTGCAACTAACTCAATTCATATTTTACCATTTTCGGTTCTATTTTCCAATGACACTGAACTTTTTTCTAAACAAATTATGGTTGAAGTGCTAATTGAGAGGCAAATATATGGGTATAAATTATGTTCTTTTCCAAAGGGTAGTGATGGGTAATTTATAAACTAGCATGTGTTAATTTTTCGCAATGGGGATGATGTTTAATAATACTAGACTATACGAACAAAGATCACATGTATATACATTATCACAATATAAATAATTGTAATAAATATTAAAATATATGTTGCATTATTTATGCAGTATCCGCTAAAAGTCTAATAACTACAGTCTTGCTACTACCAGCTGCATGTTAAAAATATAAAAACAAATATAGATACGAAATTAGCTCCAAAACATCATAGTACCACAAATGCAACTTACTTTTGGAAAGATGTATTAAAAAAAGAGGATCGGGAGGAATTTAAGGTTAATAAAGATTTTGTGCAAAATCTAACGTAAAGTTTTTATAATTGGTTATGCCTAGTTGCACTCCAATTTTATACAACTATTGCAAGATGGATGAAACCATAGAAACACTAAGTTTCGTTTCCGATACAAAGTATAGGTTTTATATATCGTTCAATAATTTGGACATCTTTTAATTACATTTAATTTTAATTCTTTTAGCGTGACTATTATATTGTTAATTGTTTTACTGCATGCACATAGATCAATTCTAACCTTTGAGTTCATATTTTTATTTCCCCACAAGATTTCTATTTCTTCCTCTTTGATTCAATGAAAACATAAATGTTTGGCAGTAATTTATTTTGTTAATATAAATTGAACCCAACTAACATTTTTATTCACCAATGACCATGCATCCTTATTTCCTTCACGGATGAGCATGTTCCACTATGGTAGCATCCAGTCTCGTGCCTGCTTCTGAGCTTTGCTCCGCCGACTTTACTGCAACTATCCCACGCTCGGTCATGGTAGTGGGGCACCAAGTTCTCCATTGATTAAAGACTTCAAAATCACATATGGGGAGAGGAGTGCCAGTAGTGATAGCGATGTGCATGTGCCCTAGCGTCATGGACATCGATAGCGCGGCGGCGTCAACCAACCTTAACCTCATGCTCAATCTCGTTGACCCCAAGTGCCTATTCGTGGTCTTGCAGCTTCAGCCATCAGTATTTTCCTCTCTTTTAGAACAACACGAGAGTGATTCGAGCGGCAAAACACTAGAGTGCTGTTTAGTTCGTCAAATTTATGAAAATTTCATCTCTTGCAGAAACACAACGCCTTGGAGCCCACAGGCGGCTGCAGTGACATCCGACGTAAGTGAAAGTGCATCTAGCCCCTAAGTGGATTTTGGTGAATTGAATAACAAGGCGATTAAAGGACTAACTTGTTTGCTCAAGAATGTGAGCATGTTGTTATTGTAATATTTGTGGTGTAACAATTGTTTTATATTAATGGATGAATATTGTATGGCTCATATCAAAGAAAGCAAACAATTGTGTGATTTCTTGGTACAAATGTTGATAAATATCAAGAATCAATGAAGATAAATGTTGACAATTTATTTCAAGAATATTCACAAGACCTCCAACATATGTGATAGCTTGGGTACAAATAAAAGGGATCATAAAGTGGAAAATGGTAATTTTCACTAAAGACAAAATGCAAGGCTTCATATGGTGATTGCAATTGGATACAAGGATGTTTCTATAGTTGATAATCCTCAATTGGAAGCTTGCATATTCTTGTCATCAAGAACAATTATTTGAAGTGATTTTCGAATAAAGATTAATTGTTGATGAATCAAAGCCAAACTCAATGTGACTAGGGTATAAGTGATGAAGAGATCAACCGAGATGACTAGAGCGACGTACTATGCAATCTTTGGTTTAGTGTGGCTACCATTGGTGTTTTTGCTAGGGTGAAGTAACTAGTATCTGTGGAGTCTCGAAGAATCATATCCAAGCCTTACCAAAGGAAGCAATGTGATGCATCAATTTGTTGTGATTGGCAATATGGAGTGACTTAAGAATTCAAGCGGACACTCTTATGTTTAAAGGAGGAATCTTAAGCCACTAGCTCAGGTATGGGTGTGCTCAAGACAATAGTAATGTTGAAAGCCCTCAAGTGAAAAATGATCATGTATGGCAAGATTGAAGATCTACAAGCTCAAGACAAAGGTCAACTAATGAGCACTTTTCATGTTGTCATAAAGCTAATGTTGCATCCCTCTTGATAGTACGACACTCCTATACTCAAGAATGAAAGTAAATATTGAGAAAGTCCCTGAGTGTTCTAACAAACCTTTTTAACCCAACCTTAGCCACTTAATCTCTTTGGTGAAGTGTTGGTGAGAAGTGAAGGGTTAGTGGGCTTTCTTTGTCCAGGGCGGTCTAACCGCCCTGGAAGGATAATGACTAGTTTTTCAAACTAGCCGGTCTAACCACCTTGCCAACCCAGTCTAACCGGGTTGGCTAGTGCTCTAATGGCTAGTTTCCTTTGTATGAGGTATTTATACCCCACGACCTCCACATGTTGGAGGTGTTGCTTCTAAGGTTGCTTGTGTGCTTCCTCTGCTATTCTTGCTAAGCCAAAGGCAAAGAAACTCTCCCCAACCATCTCTTTATGAGATTTGTGTGATTCAAGCCATATCCTTGTGTTGGGTTGAGAGAGTGGTCTTGTGTGAGCATTTGTGAGCTAACAAAAGCACCCCATAGCTTCATCACTTGTGATTCGCATCTACAAGTCATTTAAGTATTTGTTACTCTTGGAGGTTTGCCTCCTAGATGGCTAGGCGTCGCTGGCTAGCTCCCAAGGTGTGGTGAGCAGCGACAAGTTTATGAGGGTTGTGATCTTACCTCTTCATGAAAAAGATCGCCTTAGTGGAAGGAGGAAAGTGGTTGAAAGAGACCTGACTTGTTGAGAGAGAGTTGGTGGAAAACTTGGATCTCGAACAAGCTCCTCAACACAGACGTATGATTCACAGCGGTGAATCTGAACTTTGGAAACAAATCTTTGTGTCTTTTACAAGCCATGCAATTATGAACTGTTTTTTAAGCAATCACTTAACATGGAAATGGCTATTATTATGGCAAGGGTATGGACAATTTCTGTCTTTCTATATTCTAGCATCTATTCACACGGAAACCTTGACTTCGGTGTTCCTTTTCCAAAGAGAGTTGTAATACTCGTCTAAATCTATATTTACAGATACCAGTGCTCTTAGATGACGATGGGATTTAGTCGTGTGCCAGTCCTGTTTTTGAGCTCGGCAGTACAAATATCAATATATGACGTCAATAATTTAATACAAGTTGGACTGTAGCAGTGTAGGCATACAGTTGACAGTAATGAAATAGAAGGTTCTATCACAAGTAAAAGTTTAGCCACAGAAATTTTCTTAACTTTTTCCTGCCTGACATCTTCCCACTTCCTCGCCTTATAACTTTAAGGATGAGTAGTAAATGATGTAAAGGGTACACAAACTTGTCAGTAAATGATGTAAGACATTTACTAGAGGCACTCGCTAGTAGAAATATGGGGCTTTGTTCTTGGTCCGCAACAAACTTAAAAAAAGGTTATTGATACAGATACTGACTATAAATTCAAAATGTCCCAATCATCTTATTTTTCTACAATGCCCCCAGTCTCCAGTGGCATATCAATGGCATGTGTGATGACTTTACATCATTGTTGAGCAAGCATAGACATGACTACAATGATGTGATAACTAGGGAGGCATTTTACTAGGTGTTGTTTTTATTTTGAAAAGGCCTTGTATTTGGTGGTGAATTGATGCAAATATCCCATGTCTGAGTATCACAGGATGCTGGAATGGATTGGATCATTCACCTTGACACTGATGAGTTGATTCATCCAGCTGGTGCACGAGAGTACTCTCTAAGGCGATTGCTTTTAGATGTTCCTGACAATGTTGACATAGTTATCTTCCCCAATATGTGAGTCACTAAAGTAACATCTTTGTTGAAGTTGAATACTGTAACATGCTTCATGTCTGATCTGATTATTTTATATCTTTGTCCAGGAGAGCATCATTGAGCGGGATGACATCAAGGATCCATTTACTGAGGTATGCAAGCTACTGATGATGCACTGGCTTGTTTAAGAGTGCCACACGTATATAAATGGATTGCCTCTTGATGCTAAAAACAATTGTAGTTCGGCGAACATTAGTGCATTATAGAAAATGATGGACCCAGCTCATACCATTTATCAAATGATTGCATAAATTCTCATCAAGTTTTTATGTGTAGGTTTCAATGTTTAAGAAAAATTATGATCATCTCCCAAAAGATACATACTTTGGCCTATACAAAGAAGCAACACGTGGTAATCCAAATTACTTCCTCACTTATAGTAACGGAAAGTCAGCTGCAAGGGTTCAGGAACAGAACTAACGAAAGACTGCAATCTAAGGACAAGTCCAATCCTAGATCACTGCACTACAAAACTTTTGCTTAGAAAATTAAGAACACCATTTAACATTCTATCAACCAGCAAAAGATAGGGAAAATTGGTCTCATAGCATTGAAAGATCGCGATCTCCGAAAAATACCACCGAAAGTCCGCCGTTCTGTATAATAGCACTGAAAGAGTGAATCGTCAACTGAAAATAACATTCCGTCATGTTTGCCACTGACGTCGTCTATCTCTTCTTCTTTTCCAAGCTGAGCCGGCTACTCGTCATCTCCCTCAACATAATCTCGTGCCGCTCACACTTGCGGCCCCAGGCCACCACCTGCCCCTCTCTACCCAGGCTAGTGTCCTTGCTGCATCACAGGTCAGCGCCTCTGCTGCGGCCTGGGTGACCACTGACCACCCTCGCTGAGCCTCGTCCTAGTGCTAGGTGCCTCCCCTTCGGCTGCAGGCTGCTGCCTGCCTCTCTCCGCCATAGGCCCCCCTGACATACGCTGATAAGATGATAGATGAGCTCCGGCACTTGTTCACGAACATAGCAGTGAAACCATGAAAGACCTCCAAATCGACCACCGGGTCATTAGATTAAGCTCCTCCGTGGGTGGAATCAGGCTTGACACCATCGAATTGAATCCTTTGCCACATGGATGGAGCGTTTATGTAGATGTGAAGGTAGCGGCATGAAGATTACCACTGCCAGGACCAGGACCATCTGCTCCTGCTCCAAGCGCGCGCTCGCGGCTCGCCTCCTGTCTTCAGGGACGGAGAGTGCATCCATGATGAGTCCCAGGCATGTGCTCGGTTTCTGTCTTCAGGGACGGAGAGCGCATCCACGGCGAGGCCTTCAACATTCAAGAACAACTTACCATCCTTGTCCGTGCGCAGCGGGATGCTCGGCTGGACGGCAGCCTCAGCAGTGAGATTTTCACTTGGCCGGTTGCATCAAGCTAGTTCTAGTGCTCGATCTTGATCGGCATCCTCAACTCAGAGCTCGGGTTCCAGTTGGTGGTGGATCGGTGGTTGAAACTGAAGAGGTCGGCGCTCAGTTTGGGAAGAAGGGGAGAAGATAGACGGTGTCAACGGAAAACGTAACGGAATGGTATTTTCAGATGACGACTCACTCTTTTGATGGTATTACACAGAGCCGTGAACTTTCGATGGTATTTTATGGAGTTCGCGATCTTTCAATGTCATGAGACCAATTTTCCCAAAGATACTACAGGGGAAAAAATTTGTTGCACCTCCAACAAAGCTTTACTAGTCCAATCGTGGAAACCGGGGCCCAGGCATCACAGCTGAACCATCAGTAGTCCTAATTCTCGCACTTTTGTACTGTCTCCAGATGTCCCGGAAACTACAGCAGGGAAAATTAAATTCAGAAATGGCAACTCAAACGATAAAGTAAAAGTGCATATAAAAGATCTTAACAACAGAAAAAAATAGAGACAATACTTACTCTCCATCTTTCATCAAGTCATCTTCTAACATCCTCTTAAAAAAATAGGCAGATAAACCTTTAGCTTTGCAGACGAAAAAGCATCCATCTGAGCAATGCTATCAACTATTACGGTATCTGAAGCATGGACCCGCAAGTGTCTATCATATGTAATTTCTCCTCGATCGTCTGGCATGAATGGCTCTTTGTTGCCTTGTATCTGCCTTTTTGACTTTGCTTGCTTAGGAACTGCATTTTCTAACTTGTGCGTATAAGTGTCCTTGAGCAACTTAATTGTGTTCTCTTTTATATCAGTACGCCAGTCACCTTGATTTGGAGGCAGATGTGAAACGGCTTCCCAAAGATCAGTGGGCACATCATCCCGCTTTAATACCAGGTAAGAATCGTTGATCAAATCATGTTTTGCAATACCAGGTACTAATGCGGGGAAATGAACAATATATTGGTTATGTCATGCCACAATACTTCAGAACCTCTTCACTTATAAGACAAGTCACCTAGAATATGAAGATGCCATGGTTCTTGCTCTAATTAGAGTCGGAGTTAATGCAAAATTAGTTTCTCAAAATTGGTTTCACATAATTTTTTTATGTCACCACACGTTCACCCTGCCCAACACCTCTCCTACTCAAAACATAATCTTTATACTACTCAATCTTAACAAACAAACTAACTAAAATTGGTTTCTAAAAAATAATTTACTAAAACTAATTTAATTTTGTGAGATCCAACCAATCACTAAAGTACTTATCTTGAACAACATACTATTATTTATAATGGTACCATCAATACATAATTAATGTTGAATAACTAAATTGCAACACATACCATTATAATTTATACTGATCTGGTTATGTCATCCGATCAGATATTTAGGATATATATGACAATGTAAAACTTATATTATAAACATTTTGGATATACATTAACCGCTGAATTTCATTCCCATGTTCTGTATCACGTGAACAGATTTGGGATATAAATAAGCTATTTATGAGGTAATTATTGCTCATACGGATTAAGTTTTTTTGATGTTCATGATTCTATATGTGAGGCATCACCGAAGTTAAAGAATCTTAAACAAACATATCATTCATTTTGAGCTTAACATATATGCTAACATTTCTGATAGGAGGTAGATTTGTGGTAGCCAAGTCAATCCTAAAAATGTTCTCTATTGGCCTATACTACATTCATTTTCATTAAGATAATAAATTGATACTTTGCTACTTGTATTTATAGAAAGCACAATCCTTAGGCATGATAGTAAGAACACTTGTCTGCGGTGCCAATTTAACTCTTAACATAATATCACTTGGTGCACTGAAACACCAAATATTCTTTATAATTAAGATTTTTGTTTGCATTTTGACACGTGTTTAACTTAGTTTTTGTACGTTTGATTGATTTTTTGTTCCCGGTTTTCACAGCAAGAGTTATGAGATCCAAACTTGTCTAGTCCATCCATGTTTCCACATCTTATGTCCTCGAACACCTCTTCACTCATGTTCACTTGTGTGTGGCTACATCTTACTTTGTTGCCTTTTTTTTATTTATTGCAACCAAGAGCTCAGGATTCAAGCCCTATGCACCTGCTTTTGTACAATTCATTTTATTACATTTTTACATCAAAAGGTTGTTGAAATTGTAACTTTGGTTTTTAAATGTGTGCAACTAACTCAATTCATATATATAATGCCATTATCGTTCTTTTTTCCCACTGATACTTAACTTTGTTTCTAAAAAAGTTATGGTTGCAATGCTAATTGAGAGGCAAATATATACTGTATAAAGTTCTTTTTCCAAATGGCAGTGATGTGTAATTTGTAAACTAGTATATGTAATTTTTTTTTGTAATGGTGATGGTGTTTAATAATATTTTTGTCGGAAAAGTGTCGGAATTTCTAAGATCTTATGGCCATTTCTGTATATTCGTCATGCAAAGTACTATATAATTACGGCATATATAACCAACAGCATACATATATGCATCAATCAATGAGATCTTCTGTATACATATATCAGAATTCACACGATATATATACATATCCACAGTTCCACACACACACACACACAATGTACCCAGTACATATGCAAACGATGGACAAATTAAACAGCAAATAAACCATGATGGGCACAATGACTCGGACGAACAACCATTTATTCGTGCATGTTGTATTGCAACACAATAGCACACGTACGTACCAGGCAGGCCACAAACACAAGCACACTGCACACACATATATACAGTACGATATATATATATATATATATATATATATATATATATATATATATATATATATATATATATGGATGATGGATGAATTGGTTACTGGTTGATAACACCGCCCTGCAGTGAGAAAGTAGTGTCGTTGTTGCCCTTTTTTACCACAATGATGTCGCTTAAATCGGAGAGGGATACATACCGGCAGCGATACTTTGCGACCGGTGGATCTGCAGGTGATCCGATGTCTTGCAAGAGATTGTTGACGTTGAAGTTGCCTCTGATCTCAATTTCTTTCAGTTTCGGGAGGCAGTTGATCCCAGAGATGAGGTCCCCACTGTGCGCCTTGTTTATGGACCAAACAATCTTCTCGAGCTCAGGAGCTGCACCGGCGGCGGCAAAGGCGACGCTGGTGATGGTGTCGCCGTCGACGACGAGGAACTTGAGGGCTTTAAAGCGGACGCCGTCCCTGAAGATGAGCGCTTGCTCGAGGAATGACCTGCGGCCGAGCTTGAGGCAGCGCAGGCTGGGGACGTTGGCAAGCCTTGTCAGCGTCTCTCCTCCGCTCATCTCGGTGTCACGCAGGGAGATGTTAGCCAGCTTCGCGGCCCTCTCGGCCCATGAAGGGATGCTAGCGCCGATCCTTCCGTTGACATCCAGGTTCTCGAGCACCAAGCTGGAGGTTGCCTCCGGCAGTATGGAAATGTCGAGGACCCCGCTCTGGCCCTGGTGCTGCGTGACGACCCAGATGGACAGCGAGCGCAGGCACCCAGCCAGCGCGTAGATCACCTCACGCAGCTGCTGGGCACCACGATGATTGGCGCGACGGATAACCACACCGAGCTTCCTCAGGTTTTGCAGCTTGGCAACTCGTCCCAGGTCGGTCCCGTCGCCGGAGACCTGGACGTGGGACAGCGTCTCCATGCGCCTCATCGCACTGATTTTGGCGGGGATCGGAACGGTGAGGAGCGACACCTCGGCCGACGTCGCCGCCTTGGCCGAGGGGACATCCTCGCCTGTCACATTGTCCACGTAGCGGCCGGCGAGCAGGTGCTTCAGTTTCGGCAGGTACATCCTCCTCACGTCGCGGGGATGTAGGTGTGGTGTCTCCCGGATGTCCAGCGTCTCCAGGAGCTTGAGCTTCTCCAGATGGGAGGGCAGCAGCCACGAGACATCTGTCTTGCGAAGGCTCAGGTACTTGAGCCAGACGACGGTGCAGATGGCCTCCATGTGGCGCGGCTTCAGGCCTCTGCAGCCTCCCAGATCCAGCACGTTCAGCCGGTATAGCTCAGGGAGCTTCTTGAGGAAAACCACCAGCTCGTCCATGGGGTTGTCGTCCCTCCAGCAGCAGCAGCAGCCGCAGCAGTAGTCGTCTATGGCCCCGACGACATCCCTCCAGCTCCAGCCGCAGCAACCCGACGGCGGCGGCTGATGCTGCTGCTGCCATGGCCGCCCAACTATCTTTCGGATCTTGAGCTGGCGGTCGAGGTGAGCCGGCAGCTCCACGACGAAGTTCTCGCTCGCGGCGATGCTTTTGATGAAGGCTCTGATAAACCCAGCCAGCGGTTGGCAGCTCTTGACCGTGCCGGCATCACTTGTGCGGGCAGGAGTGATGAAGCCTCGAAAGACAAGGTCCTTGAAGTAGCTCTCGCCTACTTCTTCGTCGGTCCTCCCTTGCTCTTTGCCAACAAGTCCTTCGGCGACCCACCGCCTGACAAGGCTCGTCCTGCCGATGGCGTTCTCCTCGAAGAAAGCGGTCAGATACTGCAGGCAGCTCTTCTGCTCGATGGACAGGAAGCTGTAGCAGAAGACCATCACTTGCTTCTTGATCTCCTCTGCCGTTCCTCCCTCCTCGTCATCCAGTCGTAGTTTCTCCTTGAGCCTCTCCAGCTCCAGATTGGTGGTCTTGTAAGGGTAGACGTACAGAGCACAGAGAAGCATCCTGATGCATCTCAATGTTTCGTCGTCCGGAGGCAGCGGCGGAGCCGGGCAACATTTCTTCCAAGTAGCATGTACTAGGGCCTTGACACCCAATTGAGATTTCACATGAGCAGCAGGAAGCTGCCCGATGGCTTCGCTGATGAAAGATGGAACGGCAGGACGCAGCCAGCGGATGGCCGCCGCCGCCGCCGTCGGAAACATCCGCGGGGCCTCCTGCGGCGGCCGCGAAATGTTGGCGATGCCTTGTTCCAGGGCGTGCAGAAAGGCATCCCTCCTCTCCTCTTTGGCGGCGGCGGCGGTGCCGTCCTCCGCCGCCTTCTTCAGATCCGAGCCGGGCGGGACTTCGACGCCGTAGCGGTTCCGCCTCTCGCCGACGTCGTTGACGCGGACCTTGAGCTCGAGGATCTTCTTGGCGAGGCGGCGGCGCAGGCAATACTTCTTGGGGTGGCGGAGGAGGAAGCGCGCGGTGGCCAGAAGGCCCTCGCCGTCGTGCGGGGCGATGTCGCGGACGTAGCGCTCGACGCAGTCCTCGGCGATGTAGGCGATCTCGCGCACCTGCTTCATCCAGGCGCGGATCTGGTGGTCGTGCTCGCTGTCCGTCTTGGTGAGGTGCAGCAGGAACCCATTCATGCTGTCCATCTCATCCTTGATGAACTGCATGTTGCCGGCCAAGCCGCCAACGAGGCGCGCCTCGTCCGACACCACGGTGGACAGGAGGCCCAGCAGCCCTTTGACGGCGTCAACGGTCAGGTCGGCCATCTCGATCGATCTCAGGAGGTGATGTGTGTTGGTGTGGATGAATTTGATGGCAGCCGGTTTATAGTATTTATAGCACACCAGGCCGCCATGCAGCTAGCAGTAGTACACCGGCCACACCCAAAGAGCAAGCAAACAAAAACCTAGCGAGAGGGCAAAGACTCGAATATTATATTGCTATACAATACACGTCAAAACATATCCTTTCTTTTCTTCCCACATAAGTGTAAAGACAGCTCTATGGATTTGGTTGTAAAGCTACTCCAGAAGAAGCAACCTCCTATTCCTTACACGGCCAGCCCGTCTAGAATCAAGCCTACTGGAAGCTCTAATCAAAAGGTGACATAGATAGTCTGATAGTGTCACTGTCGGTCCATGACATTATCGAGGTTTAAGATTTTTATATATCAACTCGATGTAACAATTTCAACAAAACTTCTTTTATAAAAAAAGATAAAAACATGCATGCTTCTAGTTGCAAAGAATAATATAGGAAATTTCTATCCTTATATATGTAGCTTTAGATTGCGACATTCGATAATAATGCTAAAATCAAAAGCTTTGATATATAGTGCATTAGTTAAACATTGATGTTGCAACTATTATTTCTGCACGTGTTGCGGCGGGAATTTTCTATACCAGAATCAAATGGCATATTTATTTTCATTGTCGCAACTATATATTTACGATGTTGCATTTTGATGTTGCAATGACCAACGGAGCGTCCGTTAGCCGCACCGTGGCAGCATCACTGCAAGCAATGTGCCCTACCCTTTGTCGCTGCTATAGTCTACTATACATATATGTAAGTCTTTAGGTGTGCAGTATGTAAGTATACTAGGTGGTTACCCGCGCGTTGCTGCGGAATTTGAGAGAGCATTTAGATAAACTATGAACCAATATGGTTGTTTGAGTTTTTTGTGCCATTTCTCTATTACCTGGGATTTAGTGTTAATCCAACCACCTTATGTGGTTCAGAAGTGTGAAAATTGGTTCCTCTATAATGTTTACTTCTTGATGATGAATCAATTTTATGAACTCTCACGTTCCTGTCTTGTACTGGCAAGGCTTGATGACTGCAACCAAGGTACTAAATAGCGTTTAGTGGCATGGTAGCGGATTAGTGCCGGTGTAGCGAATCGCGGATAGCGGGTGCTATAGCGGACGCTAAGTCCAGCTAGTAGAATTCAAAAATATCGTCACAATTTGAACGCATATATGAATATTAATATCAAATCCTTTAAAAAAGTCAAAAACTCAAGTTAGCCATTACATTTCAAGGTAACAATCATAAAAAAGTATAGGTAATGAAGTGACATTAGATTCTTATATTAATGAATAAAAAATTCATTTGTCACCCCATAATTATTTATCATTACCAAAATAATTATTTTTCATTGGGAAGCTCACAGACAACACCATCAATTTCTTCCTTTCTGAAGGGGAGGCAGAGATGGTCGAGATTGTTGTGGGGGACAACAATAGCCTGAAGGTCAAATTGCATGGAGATTCCAACTGAGGTACCAAGCCTTCTCTTAAATTCTTGATAAAAAAGAGCACTTTTCTCACTATGGTCAGAGACCAATCTTCCTGAACCATCCATAATTTGACTGATAACATTTTTTCTGTATCTTTCAGTGGCCATGGCATGAAAAAATTTGGTGTTCTCATCTCCAAATTGAACAACCCTCTGAGTATATCTTTGCTTCCAATACTCCCTCTGCATGGCCAGCAGATTTTTAATGTGATCTTTAGCAATGGATCTGAATATGGACTCATGAGAGTACAGAGATCTGCATTCTTCCAGCTTATCTAAGAAAGCAATAGTCATATTGCAGTTTGCAATGAGTCTGTTAAGGTTGGAGAGGTTCTTGGCCCAAATCTTTAACACTCTTCTGAGAAGCTTGAATTTAGCACTGATGATATGAGCACTATTACTGACTTGCACAGGGGATAACCAAGCATTCTTAATCTGCTCCAAACAGCTGGGATGACTGAACCAGTAGTTCTCAAACCGAAAAATATTAGCTTTAGGAATGTTGGTACCAATTTGAATCTTGCAAGGCAGATGATCTGAAGTGGTTTTAGCAAGAGGATGAACCATGGTCATGGGGAATTGAGAAGTCCAAGCAACAGAGGTGAAGACCAAATCAATCTGCTCTAAAAGTGGTGACTCTTGCATGTTGCTCCAGGTATAACATCTTCCTTTAGTAGGTAATTTCACTAGGCCTAAATGACTGATGATATTGTTGAACACAAGATAGTCATTATAATTACCCCCAGGTTTATTTCTATTTTCAGCAAATCTATAAAAATTGAAATCTCCAATCAGAAGCCATAGATCATCATCATCAATTTCCAAATTGTAGAGCCAATTGACAAACTCATCTCTGGCAGGCTGTCTACAAGGACCATACACAACAACAAGAGACCAGGCCATCAGGTTATGGGAAGAGGTAATGGAAAGTTTGATTGCATACTACTGCTTCTCAAGAGTGAAAGGAAGAAATTGATGGTGTTGTTAGAAAGCCTTTCCCACAGGACCAGAACATTCTCTTTCCTGTGGTGCAATATGCTGATGACACCATTATTGTCATGAAAGCTGATGTGGAGCAGTTACTACTTCTCAAAGACCTCTTGCACAAAATCACTCTCTCCAGTGGTCTTAAAGTGAACTTCCACAAATCCTGTCTAGTCCCCATTAACATTTCTCATGAGCATGGCACCTCCCTTGCTAATGCTTTGGTTGCACTGTTGGCACCTTCCCATTCACTTACCTTGGCCTCCCTTTGGGCCTCACCAAGCCTCTTGTCAAGGACTATGCCCCTTTGATCTGCAGGATTGAGAGGAGACTTTCTGCTGCCTCTCAGTTTCTCTCCTATGCTGGCAGACTTCAATTGGTTAATTCAGTCATCTCATCTCTGCCAACTTACTATATGTGCACTCTAAAACTCCCTGTTACTGTTATCGAAATCATTGACAAGCATAGGAAGAATTGCATATGGAGAGGGAAGGAGTTTAGAAACAAAGGATATAATCTTGCTGCATGGGATCTGGTTAGAAAGCCTAAGGATAAGGGAGGGTTGGGAGTCATCAATCTTAGTGTGCAAAATGATGCCCTTCTTTTAAAGCACCTAGATAAATTCTATAGAAAGGCCAATGTTCAGTGGGTCAAGTTGATATGGGGAAAATATTACAATGATTGTGTGCCTCATCTGGCCAAGGAAAAAGGTTCCTTCTGGTGGAAGGACATCCTCAAATTAAATGTCCAATTCAGAGGTATTGTTGTTTGTTACCCGGCCAAAGGGGATACAATTAGCTTTTGGGGTGATTTGATCAATAGGGAGATTTTCTCTCTTGTCTTTCCCAGGTTGTTTGAATTTGCAAAAGATCCAAATATTTCCCTCTGGAAAATGAGACAATCTAGTGATCTCCTGGAATGTTTCAGAATTCCTATGACAAGGGCTGCATATAATGAGTTCCTCTTGGTGCAAGATCTGCTGGCTGGTTTCCCTGCTCTTCAGCAGGAGGATGTGTGTTGGGGTAAATATTTCGCAACTAACCCCCCCTGTATCTTCGGCTCATCGGAGAAGATTGGGAGTCGTTTGGGTTTTTGCCTTGATTATTTCAGGGAATGATCGTGGGTCGGCGAGCGAAGACGCTTGGGACCTTCGTTAACAAAGACACTTCGTTTTACGGAGGCAAGGCCCAACAAGCAAAAGGCCAAGCGAAGCTTGGGATCTTCGTTCTGAGAGGGCGAGGTCCGCACGTGAAGACACGAGGGAAGAGTTGCCGCAAGGTTGAATCAAGGTTGGGCGAAGATGTAACGCGAAGAAGAGCGGTCAAGAGAAGAGGCGCGTGACTTTCAAAGATACAACCTTCGCGAGGTCTGACGGGTGATAACGGCGAAGTCTCAGGTAGCGATCGAGAAGAGGCTCGCGAAGAGAAGAGAAGAGCATCGAGGAGAAGTTCGCGAAGAGCGTGGAGGCGAGCGAAGAATAACCCGCCACGATAGCAGACACGTGGACAAGCGAGGTGTAAAGTGATTGTCTGTAAAGTCCGTGAGTACGGAGCCCTGCGAGGTTACCAAAATACCCTTGAGATTCTTCGCACAATGTGAAAAAGCGATGGCAAGTGTTGTAAAACGTAATTGTTACGGGCCTATAAAAAGGACCCGACGGTGTAACACCCCGTGTTTTTGCTTAGTGTCAAATAGTGCTAATGACCTCTCTAATCAAGTCTCTAACCATCCATGGTCAACCCTTAGTCAAACCCTAGCCCAAAAACCTAGTTAAACCTTTGACCTTCCATGTCCATCTAGAACTTTTGTCACATTCTCCAAAATTCACCTAAGCACTTCAATTTCTCCGAATGGGAAAGTTGTGCAGTTTGTCGAGGCACACAACTTTCATGTTGGACAGCATTGCTGATTTGAAGTGCAAAGTGGTGAAAAACTCAAGTCAACGCATGCTGTTACTTTTCATCGAAGCTGAGAAAATCCTTAAGTTCCTCTGCGGTGCATGCAAAATCGGTTGATCAAAAGACCCATCGGCCTTTGTAAAAGTTGTAGAGGATCACTAGATCTACAACTTTGCTATTCTTCACTTGTGGCACTTTGGTTACAAAATTTGGAGAAAAACCGAGTCAAACCGAGCTACTTTGATTTGAATTGGAGCCGAAACGCGCGCGCCCCGCGACGTCGCGCCACGCCGCGCCGCGTCGGCCTCACCGCCGTACGAGCACGCGCGCACGCCGAGGCACCGGAATACCCCCCGGTCCGAAGCCGTGTGCCGTGGGCACTGTGCGCCTAAGGTAGGTGACGCGCGCTCGCCCCCTAGGCCGGTGCCACGCGGCCGCCGCGCACACGCCGGAGCCCGCACCGCCTTCCTCCATTGGCCGCCGGCCGAGCGCACGTCGCCAACCGCCTCGCGCCCATGCCGTGACTCCTGTGGACGATGAGGGTCGGGCGAAACCGCCTCGGCACGCTGCTCTGCCTATAAAAACCCCCCTCCTTCTTCTTGCGTGTGCCCGCACGTCGCCACCGTCCGCCACCGCCCGCCATTGCCGCCGCCGGTGAGAACCGTGCTCTGCTCGTGCCCGTGGTCCACAGATAGTTCAAAGCTCTTCCCTAGCCCCCACCTGAGATCCCACACGCACGTATGGCCTAGCTCCACCCCGCATTTCGCCGGAACCCGAGCCGCAGCAGAGGCGCCGCCGCTGCCTCGCCGCCGGCCATCGCCGGGCACCCCTCCGGCCGAACCACCGACGCCAATCAACCCCCCGTGAGCTCAATCGAACATCCATCTCATTTGTTTGCGCCCTCCGGCCCTGCACCGTCGCCGGCGAGCTCGCCCGCCGCCGTAGGGGCACGGTTGTGAATGCCGAGGGCCTTTTTGTGAAGTAGGGACCTGTTCGTAAGGAGTTTTATCTTAGTTTTGTTTCAGCTAAGTCCAGTGTCTTGTAAAATGCATGTAAAATCACAGAAAAATCCTAAAAATTCAAAACTAATTTTTCTGTCTTCCTTGTGAGTAGAACTACATCTTTTGTAAAGTATGTATATACTTTTCAGTTATAGTTTTTGCATGAAAAATTGAAATCTTTTTTACCTAGATCTGTTGTACTGCAAAATCTACACATGTTCATGATATGATTTTTGGATATGTTGTGAGTACTAGCTTGTGCAGGCTCTGTGCAAAAATTGGCACAAAGTTACTAAGTAAATCTTTTATTATGATTTATCTTGTATTAATGCTATTTCTTCCTTAATGATTTTTGTAGCAAAAATTAAATAGATTTTTGAGCCCAACTTCTGGGAAGAGTCATATAATGCCTAGATGCATCTTTATTAAATTAATCATGATTTTTGGACTGTTAGAAATAATTATTCCTGATTTATGCTTGTTTTTAATCATAAATGCTTAGTTCAAGATTCAAAATAGCTATGGATGTGTTTGTTGGTTTCCTAGCCTTGTTTTAGATCAGAGATGATGTAGGAGAAAGTTTGGCTCCAGAAGTGTTGTATTTATTTTTGTGTGCATTTATCTCATTTATGCTAGCTAGAAATGTCATTTTTGGTGTAATTACTTTCATAACTCCTTTATGTGTGTTTGCTGTTCAGTGACTTTGAATTACGTTAGTGAGCTCAGTGAGCTTCATCCTTGGCTTTTTATAAAGCAGTTTGTTGAATAAAAGTGGAGAAACCATTATAGGCTTGATAGTAAATTAAATGGGAAAACCTTTCCTTTTATATTCTTGAACCCTATGGATGTGTTGTGAAAATGAAATAAGAGTTGAAAACCACCTCCTTGCTGTTTGTGCAATTAAATTAATTATTTAGTTTAGATGTGCGCACAATCACCATAAAGAGAAGAATAAATAAGCTTCCATAATAATCTAAAAGGGAAAAGTGATGAATATTGTTGTCAAGGTGAATATTGTCAACCATATGCTTCTTGTTGACTGTTTGTTGCTGTTTTTAATTAAATTAAATTAATTACACCCCTAACTACTGCATTGCATCCTCCGTGTAGAAGTTCCTGACGGTAGCTACACGCTCGTACCGGCTGACGAGGACGAGGGAGCAGGAGGAGACGTGCACTACGTGTCCGTAGATCAAGACCCGGACCAAAGTCCGGAAGTTTGTGTGACTGCTTGTGCTGACGAAGGCAAGCCCCGGTTTAAACATTAACCTATGTGTTTATTTTAAGCTTCTGAATTTATCATTGTTATTTTATGTGCATTTACGTTCAGGAGTTGAATTGAAACCCTAGTTGCATAACCCTTAAGTACCTATGATCTTTTACTAGCATGTTAGGTCGCTAGTTGCTATGCTCTAACGATTCGGTACAAGTCGAGTGATGTTCGTCACTCGCGAGAATAGGACCTCCTTTATGGAATCACCATATTTATTAATGGATTGCTCATGTGGTAAGAGCATGGGATTTGGGCTCCGGTCCAGTGGCTTTCGTTGGTTAAGTGTTTGAACGTACTAAGCACTTGTCAGAAATGGGCACGGTAAGCCTAGTACCTAAATGAGGCGGTGCGGGAACTTTGCGCTACTAATCTTAGGGTTGCGGCCCCGGGCTCGCCACCTGAGTACATGCGTGAGACTGGGTGACCTTGGTGGCGTAGCCCAGTAAACCTTGTACTTAAGACTGTAACATCTGATCCCAATCCGAGGAATGACGGGAACCGCCTGGTTGGAGCACTCTTAGTGAGGGCACCTCCCGTGTGTTTAGGTCCACCTTGCAAGGTTTAAATCAATCGATTGTCGACCTCTCACCGTTATCTGAGACTACTTAATCTACTGGCCATGATATCCCTTTACGATGGAACTTTGTGAATATTGTTACTTGATTAATTGTATTGCACAACTGATGATTGCAATAGTTGCTTACCTAGTAATGATTACTTCTACTAGAACTTGAGCTAAAATATGAAAGTAAGGATTCACTACTTAGTAGCTTTTTGGCAAAGAAACCCACTAGCCAAAAGCCTTGCATGATTAGAGGTAACGTCTTTTATTTTTGGACGGGTAAGCCTTGCTGAGTATTAGTATACTCAGCCTTGCTTTTTAAATGTTATTTCCAGGTAATGCATGTGATGTATGGCCTGGAGAGATTCCACCCGGCTGGGAGCTGGAATGGGTGGATGATGACGAGTGATCGCATCATGGACAGGCCTCCTATGATGTTTATCGTGCCGTTTAGTTAATTCCGCTGTTTTTAATAAACTCTGAACCTTTTATTTCATGTCAAGAACCATGGTTTGTAATAATGGACCCTACGGGGAAGAATTGTGTTAATTTGTAAGGCACTCTGGACTCTCCTTCGTGGGAGTTTTAATGCATACGTTCGATCCTCTCTGTGTGTTTTCAAGTGATTTACCGGGCTTTGACCCGGCAACACTCAACGGGATGATTCTTTATTATCGCTTAATGACCAAAAGGAGTGGGTTAGGCGATAGTACGGAATTATCTCGGATGGGGTTGTCATAGACGGTAATGAAATGGGGGCGATTGGAGGGCGGCTGGGTTTCATTACGCCCAGTCGAGTTCGAGTTTTATATTCTTTGGTGTCGTAAGCGTTTTTCTTTCCCTTAGTTCGTTTCGACTGTTGGCCCCTCTTCGAGGAAGATTTCTATCCCAACAGTTAAGGCACCCACCGTGTCTCGTCCCAGCCATGCCACCGAAGAAGCAACTGAAGAACCCACAACCACATCCAAATAGAGCGACCGACGATCCGTCGGAAGCAGAGAGCGAAAACCCCAGAGAGAGACAGATACCAGATAACACAAACAGGACAAGGGACATGGTCCTAAGTCCACGAAACCACAGAGCAGAAGAAGATCAAGAGGAAGAAGCGAAAGATATAGCAGAAGGAAACTTTGAGGTCGGGTTAGCAGATGTGGGAGTCGAAGACGAGGACATTGCTGCGCTGAGAAGAATCGAAGAAAGACATGCTACGAAGATGAGAGAAAGACCAATGCCATCGAACATTCGTACAAGAGCTCAGGCGGAGGCCACCATACTCAGGGCGAAAGAAATACAGAATGAAGACCCAGCACAAGAAAAGGCAAGATACAATGAAATGTTGCAGCAAGTCAAAATTAAGAGAATGCTACTGCAGCAATTACGGGAGGACGAAGAGCAGCAAGCAATAAGAAGCAAAACATTACAGCTACAAGAACAAATGGCAATCTTACAAGCTCAGTTGAACTCAATCCACCAGCAAGAACATACTCAACAACCTCGCAAAGTACAAGGACAAAGTAAGAAACGAAGACCTTTAATTTGTTGACGAAGACACTGACGAAGAAGAGGAAGAGTATGAAGAAGACTCTTTGTACTATGATTTAGAAGAAGAGGCGCATGTGGAACGTAGGCCACAAAAAAGATACAGAGAGGTGTTCTCAAGCAAGGCGAAGCCCGCTTCTCCTCTTTCTTCAGAACTTGAGAAGGCTGATTGGCCACCGAAGTTCAAGTTACCTGCATCCTTGCCAGAGTATGATGGTGAGTCAGACCCAAGACAGTTCCTCTAGAAATACACTGTTGTGATATCTTCGGGTGGGGGAGATGATGTAGCGATGGCACGAGCCATGATAATGGCCCTGAAAGGCTCGGCACAGCAGTGGTACGCTTCGCTTCCAAAAGGAAGCATCAAGTCATGGGAACAACTTCGGCAAAGAATAGAGAACAACTTCCAGGGGTATCAACCCCAAGACCTCACATCAGGCGATCTTCACCTCATAAAACAAGGAGACAAAGAGCCACTACAAGAGTACATCAAAAGATTTGCCAAGGCCAGAGCCAAAGCACCACATGTAGATGCCACAACTGTCATTGATGCAGCAATAGGTGGACTCAAGGTAGGACCTTGCGGAGAGTATCTAGATCGAAGAAGACCTAAAACGGAGAAGCAATTGTTTGACATAATGCAAGAATATTGCAAGTCAGACAGGGGAAAACAACGAAGAGTAGATGAGTACAACAAGAGAAAGAATCAAGTGAAGTCTCAGTCATAATGGGGAAGCAGGCCCCAAAACAATCAAGGACCTTCGGCAAGATCAAACTTCTACAACAGAAGTAATGTGAATAATGTTTCAGGGAACAATTCGCAAATGGCATCTTCGGCAGCAACGAGAAATAGAGGCCAAAGCTCTGGCAGAGGCCCACCACCTCAATCTGTGTGTTCCTTACATGGCCTTAACAAAGGGCATTGGTCATACGAATGCAGAATGTTACTTCGCAAGAAGTAGATCGAAGAAGACAAGAAGAGAACATCACAGAGCCAGGCGAAGATAGTCAATCACACATCATCAGCGGCACCTTCGATGGCTTAGAGTTCAATGCAAAACTGGCAACCTTATATCCCACAACCATGCTTCCAACAAATGCCACTCCCACCTCCTCCGATGTTCAACCCAAACATGATGCAACTACAGCAGCAAAGCACCACGTCATACCATCCAAAACCAGAGCCTGCTCATCAGGCACCTTCGCAAGCCAATCAAAACAGAGAAGATGAAGATCGCTACCGAAGAATGAACATAATAAATGCTATCACAGGCGGTTGCAACTCACCTGAACACCTGACAAAGAGACAGAAAAAAGATCAGCAAAGAGATGTGAGCCATGTATGTGCAGGGAAAGTTTTCAAAACATAGTGGTCACACATTCCAATCACCTTCACAGAAGCAGATCTCAAGCTGAAGAGGTACCCTCACGAAGATCCTCTAGTCATCAGAGCAGTACTAGGAAAGAACACAAAGTACTTGTTGGGCAATGATGTGGGAGGCATCCTCGTAGATAATGGCAGTTTCGCAGACATCATAACTTATGAACTATTCAAGAGGATGGAGTTCAGAGATGATCAGCTTCAGAAAACTTCAAAGCCATTATATGGCTTCGGCAACAAGAAGGTTGAGGCTTTGGGAACAATTGAAATGAACGTAAGTCTTGGAACAGGAGCACTGATGAGAATAGAGATGGTAACCTTCGATGTAGTGGACATTCCATACGCATACAAAGTAATCTTCGGAAGGGGAATCATAAACAAGTTCACAACAGTGATACACATGCCATTCTTGTGTATGAAGATTCCAACTGCCAACGGCATTCTCACAATATACGGAGATCAGGAAGATGAACACGACAAAGAATACAATGTGGGCAGCAACCAGAAACCGATTCACGTAGTTGGAAACAGCAAAGACACCTTAGAAAGCGAAGAAGAAGATGAGCCTGAAGAGCTCGAAATGAAAAAGAGGCTTAGCCAAGACAAAAAGAAGAGAATGCAACCTCACGAGCACACAAAGAAGGTGCGTCTTTGCAAAGATGTTCACGACAAACTGGTCACCATAGCAAGGGGGATGACCGAAGAAGAGGAGAATGCATTGATCACATACCTTCACAACAATCAAGATGTGTTTGCCTGGAGCAAGAGGGATCTTAAGGGAGCGCCTCGCGAAGTGATAGAGCACGCACTGCGTCTAGATCCAAAGATCCCACCGAAGAGACAAAAGCTCAGAGTCATTTCACCTCAGAAAGAATTGGCAGCACAAAGCGAAGTAGAGAAGCTGTTAGATGCTGGGGTCATCAGAGAGATACAGTTCACAACTTGGCTTTCCAACATAGTGATGGTACCGAAGAAGAATGGGGGACAGAGAATGTGCATTGACTTCACACTTTTGAACAAGGCTTGCCCAAAAGATGACTACCCTTTACCAAGAATTAACGTGTTGGTGGATGCAGCAGCAGGATGTGAGAGAATGTCCTTGTTAGATTGCTTCTCTGGATATCACCAAATCTGGATGAAGAAGGAAGACGAAGACAAAACAAGTTTCATAACACCCTTCGGGGTATATTGCTTCGTCAGAATGCCCGAAGGACTGCGCAATGCTGGCCCAACGTTTAACAAATTGGTGAAGATTGTACTTGGCCCGCAATTGAGAAGAAATGTTTCAGCTTATGTAGATGATGTGGTCATACACAGCAAAAAGAAAGATCAACACATCGAAGACCTCAGAGAAACCTTCGCGAACTTGAGGAAGAATGGCCTCATGTTAAATCCAGAAAAGTGTATCTTCGGGGTATCCAGGGGAAAGCTGTTAGGCTGCATGGTGTCAAAGTCTGGCATAGAAGCAAATCCAGAGAAGATAGAGGCAATACGAAACATGAGAACACCGCAAACAAAAAGAGATATTCAGAAGCTTACGGGAAGAATAGCAGCATTGGGTTGCTTCATAGCGCGATCAGCAGAACGAAGTCTACCATTCTTTAAGTTGTTGTCCGCGAAGAACAAAATCACTTGGGGTCCCAAAAAGCAGGAAGCATTTGAGCAGTTTAAGTCATACTTGGAGAATTTGGCAGTGCTAACAAGTCCAGGAGACAAAGCAAAGTTGTTGTTGTACATTGCAGCTTCAGTAAGTGTAGTAAGTGCTGCTCTAGTGGAAGAGAAATACGAAGAGGGGCAACTCAAACAAGTGCCAGTATACTTCGTCTCTGAGGCCTTATCAGGAGCAAAGAAGTTCTACTCTGAGCTTGAGAAAATGACATACGTAGTGGTAATGGCGGCAAGAAAGCTAAAGCATTACTTCCAGAGTTACTCAATCACTGTCCCAACATCATATCCTCTTCGCGAAATACTAGAGAACAAGGAATCTTCGGCACGGATAGGAAAATGGGCAACAGAACTATCCCAATATGCCATAGAGTTCACAGCCAGAACAGCCATCAAATCTCAAGTCCTAGCAGACTTCATTGCAGATTGGACTCCTAGTCAAGGTGCTAAAATGAAAGAGGAAAAGCCAGAAACACCATGGGTGATGTACTGCGATGGAGCTTACTGCGATGATGGGGCCGCATCTTCAGCAGTTTTAACATCACCATCAGGCATAAAGATGAGATACGCTGTGAGGCTCGACTTCGAAGGCAAGACAAACAATGTGGCAGAATATGAGGGGTTGTTGCTGGGACTTCGCAAGGCAAGAGCCATAGGAGCACGAAGAGTGGTCATAAATACAGACTCCGAGTTGATCACAAGGCAGATTGGCAAGTCATATAAAGCAAAACATGATGAAATGGCAAAGTACTTGAAAACTGTGCGAGGCATGGAAAAATTCTTCTTCGGCTTCACAGTCAAAAAAATACCAAGAGATCAGAACAATGAGGCAGACATGCTAGCAAAGGCAGCAGCACAGAAAGAACCGCTACCACCAGATGTCTTCTACGAAGTTCTCAAATGTAAATCAGTAGATTGTGATGAAGCACCAGTGAGATACGTAAACGCGATATCAAGCGAAGATTGGAGATCTTCGATAATGGCATTCTTGAGAGGGCACTATGAACCACAGTCAAAAGAGGAGAACAAGAGGATGGCCTTGAGGGCGAGATCATATGAAATAAGAGGAGATAACCTGTACAAAAGCGGAGTGTGTGCACCACTGCTTAAATGCATTTCCACAGAAGAAGGGCGAGACTTGTTACAGCAGATCCACTCAGGAATGTGTTCTTCTCACATTGGAACAAGAAGACTAGTTGCGAAGGCATTCCGCCAGGGATTCTACTAGCCAACAGCAGTTCGTGATGCCGAAGACATAGTGCGAAGATGCGATAACTGTCAAAAGCATTGCAATTACACAAAAACTTCTCCATATGAGATACAATTGCTACCACCAGTTTGGCCCTTCGCAAGATGGGGAATAGACATTGTGGGGTAATTACCAACAGCACCAGGCAACTACAAGTACGCAATAGTGGCAGTGGAGTACTTCTCAAAGTTGATAGAGGCAAGAGTAGTGCAAAGAATCACTTCACAGGTGATACAAAAAATTTTCTGGCAAAGTATCGTATGCAGATTTGGAGTTCCTTACGAAGTGACAGTAGACAACGGCAAGTAATCTGATAGCACAGACTTCAGAAGATTTTGCTTCAACTTGGGCACTAAGCTATGCTTCGCTTCAGTGTACCACCCAGAGTCCAACGGAGCAGTAGAAAGGGCCAATGTCATTATCTTCACCGGAATCAAAAAGAACATGACAAGAATGGCTAGGGGGAAATGGGCCGAAGAGCTGCCTAGAGTTGTATGGTCTCACAACACAACCACTTCTAGAGCTACAAACTTCACGCCCTTCAGATTGTTGTACAGAGAAGAAGTGTTCATTCCCGAAGAAGTCAAATTGGGGTCGTTGAGAGCAGATCAAGAACCACAAAACGAAGAGAACACGAATTTGGCAATTGACACAAGAGAAGAAGACAGACTTCAAGCACTAAGCAACATAGAGAAATATCAAGATGAAACAAGGAAGTGGAGAAACAAGAAGGTTCATGACCAAAAGATATCCACGGGAGACATGGTTCTCCGAAGAAAGACAAGAGGAGTAGGAAAATTGGAAGAAAAGTGGGAGGGTCCATTCTTAGTATCAGAAACAAGGCAAGGGGCTTACAGATTACAAACTTTGGAGGGAGAAGAGGTTCCTTACTCATGGAATCAGCACAAGTTGCAAAAGTACTGGCTCTAAGAATAAGTGTATCATCTACTAGATATTATCGTTTTTTAGTTTCTCTTCATTTTCAAATTTTGTAATCTTCATTTCAGTTTCTTTTACACTTTCAACTTTTGTAAATATGTAGTGAAGTCCGTACTCTTTTCCTCGCGGGGAGAGTCTTCGGTGATCTCACAACGGGAACACCGAAGATGCGAGGTTTTTAATGAGGCGGACTTGTGTAATATCCCCTTGAGAAATATGACAAGGGCTCCCCAAAAAGACAGCTTTTATCTATCATCGGTCCCGAAGTAACAATCATCCGAAGAGATTGTTACTTTCGGGAAAACATTGCAGAAATAAGTGAACACATGCGCCTGGCCTTGCGAAGACAAGTCGCATTTAGTTCACTTAAGAGAAAAAAAAATTGATTGAGGGGGCACATGTGAGAACTGTTCTGCAAAAGTCGCGAAGATGTTAAGGAGCATGCAACAATCTGTTTCAAAGAGGAGTGCATGACTCGCTTAAGTGCCTACTTTCCGTGAACAAAAAGTCTTCGGCGGTCAATGTGCGAAGCCCCTCAGTAAAATGCTGCAGGGATAAGTCGACCCATTAAACGGCGTGGTCGCAAAATCATCCGCTTTATCACAAGCGAAGAAGCCTTCGGCGGCGAATGCGCGAAGCAAATTGCGAGGCAGGGCTGACGAGCCACCTCGAGGTCACATTTCTATGAAGTTGAGCTATCATGCCACTTCGCATAGTCAAAATTTGTATGCAAAACAAGCCAATTATTTTATGTGTATGACTTGTTTTTATCTCATAAACGATACATCGCACAATCGAAAAGAAATAAACTGCGAAGATTAAAATAGGAAACTGGGGGGAGGCGCTTCTCGAGCGCAGTTCCCATGTTTCAATCTTCGAAGAAAGAAAAGTATCAGAGGCAAAATGATCATGAGAGTAAGCAGGCAAACGAATCACAAGGCAAATTGTAGTTATTATCTAAGCACACACACGATTACAATATAAAGTTATGAGATACATCATTGTTGGAACAAATAGATTACAGAATTTCAGTTACAGAGGCATAGCTCAAACGAATACAAGTAGACCAAAGACAGAGGCATCGCAGCACAAATTAACGAGGGCGCTTGTACATATACTCATACTCCGCTTCTTCGGTGAGATCAATAATTTCGATCTTCGGGAGGACAAGGGGGTTCGAAGACGAAGGTGTGTCTTCGTGGGAAGGAACAACAGAAGATGGTTCAGGTCCTCGAATCTGACGTCGACGGGTACCATCATGACAGAGACGGTTGCGAGCATGTTCGAAGACATGTTTTGCGTCAAGATTCTTCTTCTCGTGTTTTTCTATCTTACGAGACATGAAAGCATCGAAGGATACGTTGGGGAACCTAGAATTGAATTTGCGCCATATAGAACCAGACATAAAGTAATCACCATAATTTATAGTTACAGGGCAAACATCTTCGGCAACCTGCACAGGATACACCTCCGGCACCTGCGCAGAGTTGCAAATGTTTCAGTTGAATTGTTCACAAAATATCCTAGGTGCCCACATTGCCAAGACTACGCACTCCCTCACACCTCTGGAGCTCTCGAAGAAACATCTGTGGCGCGGCCTTCATGTGGAGAAGCAACCTGCGTAGATGGTGCAGCCGAAGACACGGCGGCCGAAGAAGGATCAGCCCCGCCTCCAGAAGATGTAGCAGCAGACGAAGGTGCGGGGACAGAACCGGGCGCCGCTTGAGAACCCTGGAACAAGAAAAAAGAAGACTAAAGCATAGGGAGAGAAGAGCATGCAAAGCTAAAGAAAGGTCAAGAAAGAATAATATGAACCTTGCGAAGCACGCGTCGACCTTCAGCAACAGTGAGCCCAAAGCCAAACTTCTTGAAAAAAGTTTGCATGAAATTCTTTGCTATATTCTTGGGCAAGACGGGAATCTTCTCAACCGAAGTCTCAGCTGGCCAAGCGAAGTTCACGTCACGAAGTTGACGAAGATCACTCTTAGTCATGCTGGGCTCGCTATTGCCAGAAGTTTTAAACAAAGAATATATGACGTGAGCAAGGCTTCGGACGACTACAGCAGCGCCAAGCTCTCCGAAAGAGCGCCCAGCAGATGCAAGCGAGCTAACACCGGTAGACAGCCAATCAAACACTTGACCTATAAACATCTCTTTGACATCATAAGGAGCAGGAGTGAGCCCATAGTCCACGAGAAGATCATGAACTTTTTTGCAAAGAGGAGCCACGTGACGCTCAATCTCATCACACTAAACTTGTTTGCCGAAGATCAGCAAGTTCAGCAACTTTAGCATCATATGAACTTTGTAGGTTGTCAGCCCTTTTCTTCTCGTCTTCAGCAGTAGAAGCCAAGCGGCGAAGCTCAGTTAGCTGAAG
This sequence comes from Cenchrus fungigraminus, assembly GCA_036936925.1. Classification (NCBI taxonomy): domain Eukaryota; kingdom Viridiplantae; phylum Streptophyta; class Magnoliopsida; order Poales; family Poaceae; genus Cenchrus; species Cenchrus fungigraminus. The sequence continues at coordinate 109,811,975 of CM072778.1, read as the reverse complement.
TTCTAATTCAGCATTCTTCTTCAGCAGCTCATCCTTCTCACCAGAAATTTCAAGACATTTTTTCTTCTCAGATTCCAAAGAAGATGAGAGAGAAACTGTTTCTGCCTGCAGGGTCTTGACGACATCGATCTCCTTGTTCAGTGCAGTAGCGGATGTCTTTTCTGAAAGTTGCTAGGATCGAAGGTCAGCACGGCATCGGCATTGAGCAGCACGACAAGCCAAGAAGGACTTCATGCTGAGGTCTTGAGCCTGATATAAGATTTCTTCAGCGCTTTCTTGACCAAGTTCATCCTCCATTATAGGAAAACCAAAGCTATCGCCAGCTTCTTGGAGCAATGTGCGTTCGCGATCATCACAGCAGAACTGAAGCACTTTGCGCATAGAATCGCCGAAGATGCGGGCACTAGGCTTCATGCCAAGACGCTGAGCTACGACACTAGGGGATTCTTCGCTAACAAAGACACCACCACTCCGGGTGTCACTCTCAGTCTCAGATGAAGAATCGTCATTTTGTTCAACACGAGTCAAAGTCTTATGGTGAATAGCCGATACAACTTTACTTCCACCAAGAGCTTCAGCAGGAGACAGCACTACAACTTCGACAGCTGAAGGAGGAGGAACAGGAGTCTTGTCTTTTGAGGATCGGGCTCGAGCGGCACAATCTTCGTCGCTCTCGGGTTCGGGCTCGCTGTAATCAATGTCCAGGGGATCAGCAAGAGTAGCACCAGCAGCAGCACTAGGAGAAAGAGAAGTAACATCTACTATCTCTTCAGGTTGGTCAACTGAAGGAACTTCAATGTTTGTACCAGAGCCAACACCAACTTCAGTAGGACGCGTCTCGGTATCACTCTTAGAATGATCGGACTCTTCGGGGCTGGATGACACAGCTTCGGAGGTCGTCACTTGAGTAGTTCTCTAGCGCTTTGAAACATTTCGTCTGCCACCGTGACCACGGCGTTTCCTAATAACCTTTGCGCGCGTTGTAGGGGCTGTGGCTTCGAAACTTCCTTGGCCACCTTTCTTCGCCGCCCGCTTTGCCTGCGCTTCGCGGTGACCAACAGTAATAGCCCGATCACCTGCATGAATACCAAAGAAGAAGAAGAGACGATTGTCTCGAGTGCCACCAAGACGTTCTTGGATCTCAACATCTTCCTTAGAAGAGATAGGACCAAGAATTTCATTAGCCCGAGCTTCGATCTCAGCAACATTGATAGCTGCGAAGAAGAACATAAACAATCATCAGCAAAATAAAAGTAAAGTAGAAGGAAAAAATGATAGGCAAAATACAGTAAAAAGAAACGAAGAAAGAAGAAACATGTACCATCCTTCGTCAAACCAAAGCTGCCAGCGAACTCTGGGATCTTGATGGGCGAAGCAAAGTCGTTCCAGGCAATGATAGACCATCCAGCGCGAACAGGGAATATCTTCGCACCAATATATTCCTTGACTAAGTCGCGAGTAGCGTAAGTCTTCGCTAACTCCTGGAAAGCAACGAGGAAAAGACGATCTGCATCCCCATCCTCGTAGGCGGTGCCAACGCCCTTAGGCAAATTCTCAAACTGGGTGCAAACGAGAGGGACTTCTTCATCATCAATAGTGTAATAAAACCAGTAGTGGTTCCAGTTCTCATCCCACTTGTTCTTGTAGCCAACAACAGGGACATCAGTGTCACCACGATACTTGAAGTTCAGAGAAGCAAATTGGGCTTCTTCGCGAACTAAAGCACCTTCAACGAGACGTTCAATCTTCAAAGGTTGATGATGAACGGTGTGCACCCTGACAAAATTGGCAGCAGTAGGACTCACAGACATCGTCTTGTAGGCCCACATGTAAACACTAAGCCGAAGAACGTCATTAGGAGTGAGATGGTGAAGGTACATCCTAAAGTGCCGAAGAATAGAAACAACAGCTCCATCAAGAGGAAAGCGAAGACCAGCAGTGAATAAATCACAAAAAACCACCACTTCTCTCGCGCGAGGTGTAGGTGTAGTTTCTGGACCAGGGGCTCGACCTTTCCCTTCCTTGATGAAGCCGGAAGTAACAAACTCCGCTAGAAGAGCCTCCGAAACCTTACTCCGCCCGAAGATGAAGGTGGGAGGTGCATTGTCAGCCTTGGGAGCCATGGATGCGAAGAAATAAGGAAGAGAAGAAGGAAACTACACACGCATAAAAGGAAATAAGAAACTAAACAAGGCAAAGGAATGGAAAAAGAGAAGAGAGCAGAAGACACTTACGAAGAGAAGGAAAGGAAGGAAGAGAAGAAACCCTTAGCTCTCGCGAAGGCAGAGGTCAATCCGCAAAGATTTTACCACGGTGAAATAAGCCTTAGGTGGGGACAGGTCTATATATAGGCTGCCAAAGGAGGAAATCTCGGAGATCCTGTAGCGAAGGACGTGGCGAAAATCTAGGAGTACCGTTGTAACGTGGCGAAAATCACGAAGCTTCGCGGATAAACATGCAAAACAGTAAAAGTCATTAAAAAAGGAATAAATAAATAATAATAAGAAGAAGAAGAAGAAAAGGGGGGGCAGATGAGAAGTAAATTCCAAAGACGAGCCGAAGCGGGGAGGCGCTTTGGAGCGAAATATTTCCACCCGTCACGAAGAAGGTTTGCTAGTTCGGCTCATCTTCGGTTGAAACCCTCACTAGCAAGGGGCTAAATGTTGGGGTAAATATTTTGCAACTAACCCTCCCCTGTATCTTCGGCTCATCGGAGAAGATTGGGAGTCATTTGGGTTTTTGCCTTGATTATTTCAGGGAATGATCGTGGGTCGGCGAGTGAAGACGCTTGGGACCTTTGTTAACAAAGACACTTCGTTTTACGGAGGCAAGGCCCAACAAGCAAAAGGCCAAGCGAAGCTTGGGATCTTCATTCTGAGAGGGCGAGGTCCGCGCACGAAGACACGAGGGAAGAGTCGCCGCAAGGTTGAATCAAGGTTGGGCGAAGATGTAACGCGAAGAAGAGCGGTCAAGAGAAGAGGCGCGTGACTTTCAAAGATACAACCTTCGCGAGGTCTGACGGGCGATAACGGCGAAGTCTCAGGTAGCGATCGAGAAGAGGCTCGTGAAGAGAAGAGAAGAGCATCGAGGAGAAGTTCGCGAAGAGCGTGGAGGCGAGTGAAGAATAACCCGCCATGATAGCAGACACGTGGACAAGTGAGGTGTAAAGTGATTGTCTGTAAAGTCTGTGAGTACGGAGCCCTGCGAGGTTACCAAAATACCCTTGAGATTCTTCGCACAATGTGAAAAAGCGATGGCAAGTGTTGTAAAGCGTAATTGTTACGGGCCTATAAAAAGGACCCGACGGTAATGAAATGGGGGCGATTGGAGGGCGGCTGGGTTTCATTACGCCCAGTCGAGTTCGAGTTTTATATTCTTCGGTGTCGTAAGCGTTTTTCTTTCCCTTAGTTCGTTTTGACTGTTGGCCCCTCTTCGGGGAAGATTTCTATCCCTACAATGTGGACTCTTGGTCTTTTATTTGGGGCAGTAGTTGCTATTCTTCCAGCAAATATTATCAGTACAATTTCAGAGAGGTGCATCCTGAAAAGTCCATCACCTAGATATGGAAAACAAAGTGTGTGCCCAAGATCAAATTCTTTGCCTGACTTCTGCTAAATGATCGTCTCAACACCAGATATATGTTAAGAAGGAGAGGGAAATTCCTGGATGAAGGTTTCCTTTGCACCCTCTGCCACAATGGGGTTGAGGAAACCATGGAACACCTATTCTTTGATTGTCCCTCTGCTGTCTCTCGATGGTTTGCTCTTGGTATATTATGGGATGAGAATTCAAGCATGCATCACAAGATCTACATTGCTAAGCAGCAGTTTGATCAGCCCTTCTTCATGGAGATCTTCATGATCAGTGCATGGACTATTTGGAATGAGCGAAATGATTACATCTTTAATCACAATCCACCAAGCTTTGCTTCGTGGAAGTCCTCCTTCAAAGCCGAAGTCAGAGATCACTTTATCAGGATCAAGAGAGAGTTTCATCGTCCCATTGATCGTTGGCTTGATGCCCTGTAATTTCCTAGTCTTGCTTTAGCTCTAGCTTAGCTCTTGCTTTGCTCTTTGCTCCCGGGTCTGTGTGTTTTTCTGTTTTGGTACTTTTCTTTCCCCCCAACCCCTGGTTGGTTTGGACTTTGTAAGTTTTCCCTAAACTCTTTCATTTAATTTCAGTTACCAGGGGGCTTTGCCCCACGGATTTGGCTCAGAAAAAATAATAATTATTTTTTGTATTATTATTGTTTATTTCATATTCATATATCTAAGGGTGCAAAGAGGTAACCGTTAGGTGCACCTCCGAACATCTTTAGTTCAATTTTGAAGAAGTAGTACAAATAATTGAATTAAAGAGGTTCGGAGGTGCACCACATTATAACCAATTTGCACCCCTACATATATCAACGGAACCATAAATTTAGCAAATAGCGGTCTAACATGAGCAATAGTGGTTGTAATAGCGGGCAATAGCAGACAATAGCGGGCGCTAAGTCCAAACTTACTATCTTGGGACCGCTACCCCTGTGGCATAGCGACCGCTATTGCGGATGCTACGAGCGCTATTTAGTACCTTGACTGCAACTTGCTGTGTAATGTAGTGCTGGTTATATGATTTTATATGTAACCACATCATTTGTCTGCAAGCCTAATTGCTGATCATTTTTTTTTCTTAATAAATGACATCAGATTTGTGGACATGGCTGATAATGAGAAAGAGGTGGCAGAGGCAACCAACCCCCGTGGGGTAGAATGGGAAGTGGTGACTCTCACAGCATCGGCCTATGAAGCGGCGCCTGGGCCTGCTGGAACGGAAGCAAACCTATTAATGAAGAGCACAGTTCATCCAATGAATTCCTCGGATCGGAGCAGTAGTCCTTCGATCAAAGCTTACCAGTCTTTCGCCGGAGGCCGATGCGCGTCGCGTGGCCGAGCCAGACCCTCTTCACCGGCACGGCGGCTCAGTCCATGCACATCTTATTCGATCTCCTACTTTGTTCCTATCCTCTGAATAGAATGATCTGCTGCGACAGTGGCGAGCTCGCCCGTGCACACAGTGGCGACCGGTGCCAAGCTCGCCCGAGCGCAGTGGCAGCGGCCGGGTCTGAGCTCCCCTGCGTGCACCCACGGCGGCCGGTGCAGAGCTTGCTCGTGCGCGCAGCGACGGCGGCCGGGTCCGAGCTCCCCCGCGTCCACCCGCGGCGGCCGGTGCCGAGCTTGCCCTTGCGCGCAGCGGTGGCAAACGGGTCCGAGCCCCCCCGCGCGCACCCACTGCAGTCGGTGCTGCTCGCCCTCAGGCGTACCCGCGGCGACCGGTGCCGAGCCTGCCCGTGCGCGCAGCGGCGGCGGTCAGAGCCTTCTTGATTCGCCAGCAGCTGCGCCGCCTGCACCTAGCCCTGCCATGGCTAGCCACGCCGCCTGCACCTAGCCCTGCAAAACACCGGCGCCGGCGTGAGCGACGATGCGAGCACACAGCTCGCTCGGGCGCGAACCGCCGGGGCGGAGAGTACGAGCCTTCTCCGTTGCGGCCGCCAGCGCGAACCGCCAGTGCTGACGCGACGCGAGTGCCAAAGTCGAGGATGCAAAGCCCAGCTCGGCAAGGATGCTCGCCACTGCTACCCATGAGAGAGAGACACGCGGAGGCAACGATGCGAGGGGATCGATCGACGAAGAGAGAGAGAGGGGTCCAGAGAGAGGCGAGATTACCATAATACTTTTTTAATTAGTTTAATGTTTTAATTAATTAAATGGTGGAAAAAATATAAAATATTCAGTACTTCCTAGTACTTCCCGATACTACATAAGCACTGTAAAATGATCATCTAAATATAGCCATCTTCTATTCTGGATTTTTCAATAGTCAAATATAGAAAACGAGAATAGCTCTAGAGTGCGCATAAGAAATAGAAAAGCTCTTGCAAAGTGAAAAGATATAAAAAACGATTTTTATGCAAATACCTTACTTCCTACTGCTCACTATTTCCATTATTGATTAATTTTTCTACCCCAGGATTTGGAAATTAAGATGCTGACATCTATAAGATGCGGTGATGATCCTCCAAGGAGCACAACCGAGGACTGTCACACCAGTGCAGCTGTGTCAAAAATGGCCCGAAGTCCCGTCTCAGTTTTCTTGTTGGATGGTGATCTTACTGCTAATTTATGCTTCTAAATTTCCCAAACATGCATTTGAACATGAGCAATTGACTATTCTTTTGTTTTTTGTGTAGGAGACACCAATGTAAGAATATATAATATTGACCTCAGCAAATTTGGTTACAACTATGAGGAACAAAAAGGAACCTGGCTCTGCAATGAACTGAGGGTTGGTAACCTATTTTGCTTGAGAATTATTAAGATACTTGTGGTAATTCTGTTCTCAATAGCTTTATCGTCGTATCAGATTCAAGTGCGCGATGCATTCAACCACTGGTAGGGAGAGGAGCTTTAGTCCCGGTTGGTAAGGGGTATAGGTCTCTCAAGTCCAACCGGGACTAATGATGGGAGACAAAAGGCCCCTCTTTAGTCCCGGGTGAATGAACCGGGACTAAAGGGGGCCTTTAGTCTCGGGTGGTACTACCACCCGGGACTAAAGATTTTTGCAGCCAAAACAAAAAAACCCCTGCCCCATCCCTGTCCTGGGCCCATCCCTCTTCTCCATCCCATATCCTCTCGAGCTCGAGCAAATCATGAACAACTCAAGATCAAAATCAAGAGCAAGAAAAAAACTTCACAAATTGAGTTAAATTACATTCACCATGTGTTCAAATCTAATTCACAACAAAAGTTCGACTTCAGTTACAATAGACACTGGATTCACCATTTACATCGAAAACAATTCACCACATACTCAAATCCAATTCACAGCACAAGTTCTACTTCATTTACAACAGACATTGGATTCTAAATCGAAAACAAAATCGCAATCAATCCAACAAAAATTACCGGAGCTCATGCCCCGTACCGGCCGCGCCCGCAGGTCGCACGCGCGCCGCTGCAGGCTCCCGCGCCGGGGCCGCGCCCCCCGGTCGCCCGCGCGCCGCCGCGGTCTCCCGCGTCGGCCTAGGGCCTCCCGCGCCGAGGCCGCGCGCCGCCGGGGCCTCCCACACCGGGGCCGCGCCCGCCGGTCGCCCGCGCGCCGCCGAGGCCTCCCGCACCGGTGCCGCACAGCGCCGGGGCCGCACCGCGCGCGCCGTGGCCTCCTCCACCGGGGCGGCACCGCACCGGAGCCGTGTCCTCCCGCTCGCGTCGGGCCGCAGGCCACCGCTCCTGCTCAAGCAACGAGAGAGAGAGAGGATAAGAACAGAGAAGAAAGGAGAAAGGAGAAGAAAGAATGACTGGTGGTGGTGGGAGAGGAGCAGGAGGAAAGAGAAATAAAAAGGGGCTCTCGATGCGGGTGGAGGCTTTAGTCTCGGGTGGTGATTCTACCCGAGACTAAAGGGGCTCCTTTTTGTCTCAGGTGGAAACACCACCCGGGACTAAAGACTGACACCAATTATTGTAGTCTGAGAGCTGTTGTCAGTCAGACCTTTAGTCCCGGGTGGTTTTACCACCCGAGACTAAAGGGGGTGGCATTCACTACCATTTCAGACCACGTCGACGAAATGTCTTTAGTCCCGGCTCCAAAGTTGAACCGGGACTAAAGGGGCGTATCAAAGCCTTCGACTCTACCAGTGAACAATGTTGCCCCTGGATGCTTGAAGCTTTTGTCATAGTCACACAGTTCCTTGATGTTTGTCATGTACATCTCTCCGCCATGGAGTTTTGAGTTTTATCCCCACAGTAGACGTTGCTACACAATGCACGTCAATATTTTGTCTTTCTTCCCACTTAGGATAAAGACAACTCTATTAGGTTGTAAAGCCACTACAAAACAAGCAACCTCCTATTCCTTGTGCACGGCCAACTCCTGATCTAGAATCAAGCCAACTTGCAAAGAATAAGGGAATTGGATCTTTCGATCTTTAATTTATTATTATCTTCACATGAACATATATAGCTTTTAGATGGGGATTGATAAAATAAATTAGCACTCCCTCCGTATCGATTTAGTTGTCGTTGCGGACAAGTTTGATAAAACTAAGGAAACAATGATTTTTTACTGTTTTGCCCTTCTATCTAGATTACCAGCGAAAGTTAAATAGATAGTGGCGGAGGAGTCCGTCCAAGGGGAGCAGGAGGAAGTCAGGCACCGCCGCACTGGACCCCGTGGGCCAAAAAGAAAAACGATAATGCTTCCAGACCGACGTCCGACGCGTCGGACGGACGCCCGTCATTTCCCACGCGAGACCTCACCTCTCTTTTTTTCAGCGGCAACTGCTCACTCATTCCCATCCACTCGTTTCCTCCTATTCCTATCCACCTCCGCCGCATCTCATCTCCACGGCCACGACGAACGGGAGCAAGCATCGCTCCCCCGCGGATCCGGTGAGCCCCGCCGGCAAGGGTGCCTACGGCCACGACCACGATTCCCCTGTGCCCCCTCCCAAGCGGCCACCACCATGGCCACGACGCCGCGCGCACCCGGCAACAACCCTACCACCACGCGCACCGAGGGGCAGCACACATCTCGCCGTCGCCGCCATGGCACCGCCCGCGCGAGGAGGGGGTGGGCGAGCTGCGCGGCCTCCGACGAGGAGCTCCCCTGCGCGGGATGCTCGGGCCGCCGCTCACCCGTCGCCGATGGCCGCCTGCGAGGAGCTTCCATGGCCGCCGCCTCCGGATCGAGCTCTCGGGGCGGAGGTGGGGGCCGCGGCTCGCCGGTGCTATCGCGCCGCGCTGCCCCGAGGTGCCGTCGTGGGGGAGCGGCGCATCCATTCCCCGGTCAGGTCGCCGCGCCACCACCACGCGCGGGCGGACGCGTGAGCCGAGGAGCGGCTGGGCGCGTCCATGGCTCACCTGCGGCCCCGCTCCCGGCTAGGCAAGCGGTCGAGCCAAGGGCGAAGCTCGCCGGCCGGCGAAGGAGCTTTGGGCGGCGCCGATGGCGAGCAGCAACAGATTTTTAATGATGTTGCAAGCGTATGTTTCGAGTATTTAAGAGGTTTCGAAGGAATGTTGCAAGTGTTTCATGTGGTTGTTGCAAAAGCAGATCTCGATGTTGCAATGTTGTAAAATTAGATCTCGATGTTGCAGATGTTATTTTTGAATGTTGTAGATGTTGTTTTTGAATGTTGCGGAATTCTACTCCATGTTGCACGTAACATGAGCTGATGTTGCGCCATGATTTTTTCCATGTTGTAATGTTGCAAAAGTAGATCTCGAAGTTGCGGGTGTTATTTTTTGAATGTTGCGGATGTTGTTTTTTGAATGTTGCGAATTTCATTCACCATGTTGCATGCAACATGATCTGATGTTGCGACGGGATTTTTTATCTACTTTTCTTTTTTAGCGCTACAGTAGCGCATCTGACGCCCACAGTTGATCTGACGGCTCTGCGCCCATCCGGAGGCCCGCGTCCCTCCGGACGTCCGGGCGCTAGCAACGCCGAAAGAAAAATAAATTTCCACTTGACTACCAGCGACAACTGTTTTTATTCCTTTTGATTTGCACTAGCAGTGACATCTAAATCGATTTGGAGGGAGTATTGGAGAGGAGTAAGAGGATTAAATCCTTAATTATTTGGGGGTCCCTTCCAATCTCTTCGGAAAGTGTATTATAATTTGAACTAGTCCTTACGTGTAAGCTTTTAATCGTATCTAATTTATCCTTATATTATTAATAGTATACTTTTGCAAGAATACATAAAAAGAAAACAAGACTAGCTCAATATAATCACATCATTTTTTCTTGTTTCAAAAAGGTCAATATTATATCATATTCGAATGTATATGTAATATGTTGAGTAATTTGGATACACAACTTTTATATTTTCCCATAAATGTATTAGTTCACTATAGTGTTGAATTAGACTTTACACATTATTTAATCAAGGTCAAAAAAATGTTGACTACAGATGACCGGTGACCGAGCCAATTCAGCTTCATCTATCCCTAGAATAATGATAGAATTTGTGGCTCATGTGACGAGGAGTTCATGTCATTTGTGCAGATGTCATGCATGTTCTTGGACCTGGTGCGCTCGGTCGAATTGCATGCCCGCTCTCTAGCTTGCCAATCACAACTCACAAGTAACTTTGTTGAACTCTAGACAACAACTCAAGGTTCGTTTTTTTTTTTTTGGCTCTTTGCGTCGTTTTGCATTGGTGGACGTTGCATCATGGGGCGTGCGAACCGGAAATGAGGTGAGGTGTGCGCTGCATTTAACAGGGGCAACGACGTCCAAAAACACTTCTCCACGCGTGCAGAATCCGCAATCGCCGTAGCCCCAACAAACCGGAGGGAGTAATAATATGAAAAAAGAAGGTGCAAACATAAGGATTATTATGTGAGGTACAAATACAAAATATATAAATAAACGATACTGTTTAACCTTACAGAAGCATACACAATTCCTAAGATCGCGAACTACGTCGCTTGACACGCAAAATCCGTCTTCCACGGTGAGGAGGCGGTGCATTGGGCCGGGCTCGGCGTCGTCCGTTCCACTGGAGTCAGTCATCTCCTTCAATGTCTCCTCCCAGTTGGCACTGCTACCAACTAGCTCATTTAGTACATCGTGCAGACACTGTGCTCGCATCACACGCTTCATATTCAGTCCTTGCTCCTCCACCAGAGCGGAAAACATCTGCGTAGACTACTCCAAGTCCGTATCCATCCTTGTCGAACACGGGGCCGGGGCTGCATTTAGCCTGCTCCTGCGATGGTGACCCAAGTCCTGGAAGCAACACTTGACTAAGAAAAACTTTCCCGACCTGCTCACCGTGACCGGGACCAACTGATCATCCTTCCCTTTACAAGATGGAACCACAACAAAGGCCGATACTTGGGTAGGGGAATCACATGGATCAATTGGTGCCAGGATGAAAGCTCTCTCTCGTCCAACCTCCTCCTCTCTGAAACGTACCGGAGTTGCACCCTTGACACTCAATATGCTGAACTTGTTTCCTAAGCTAACAGGTTTGGCTGTCTTCCTAGTCTTATCACTGAACGAAACAGTGAGTTTGCTGTTTGCATTAACTAGAAAAGACGAGGTAAGGATAAACGTTTCATGAAGACTATTTGCAATGACACATCCCGCACAATGATCTACATAGCTCTTATCAGCATTGGTCTCTACAACCGTCACCATGCAGTTGGCCGGTTCTCCGCAGACCGATCTTGCCCTCTTGCCACTGCCTTTCATTAGAGAAGGCACTACAAATATAAACAGAACAGAGCAGCAAAAAAATAAAATTGTATCCTTTTCAGATCAAAGCTAGCTAGTACCCATTGTTTTTGTTCGTTCTCACGGTTGGAATGTTGGATTGCTACCTCATCAGTATACCAAATAAATGCCCGGCCCCAATCAAAATCAATCGACTCCCCAAATCAAAATCAATCGACTCCGATCCCAAGCAAGGTGGTTCTTTGCGCCTCCGACCGCGCGCCCAAGAGGCTGCGACGGCGGCCGGCGACGGCGCGACATGGGAAGGGCGACGGGCCTACCTGCGCTACCAAAAAGTTCGCTCGCAGTTGAGAAAGGGCGAAAATGCAGTGAAAGGCTCACCGGGATCTGAATGTAGTGCCCGGCCGGGGATCGGCGAAGCGCCGGAAGAGTGCAGACGACGGGCGGCGGCTCCTGCCGGTGATCACGGCCCAGTCCACGTACTCGGCACAGCGATCTAGCGCGCTTCAGCAAACATGTCTAGGAAGAAGAGTCACGGCACGCATATTTGTCGAGAGGCGACAAGGGGAACACACGGTTCGGCAGCTCACCGGGGACGGAAGGGGAGCTGGCGGCCGGCCGGAGTGGGACGGGGACGACCGCTAGCTGGTCCGGTCCGACCTCTCCCGGAACGATGCAGAGGAGGAATCCGTAAGGTGCCTGTGTCACCCGCGGTCGCCGGAGGATGGGGAGGTTTTAGGTTGAACGAGAGCGCCGCGGCGGCGGCGGAAATGGCGAGGAAGAAAAAGGAAAACCTGCCCGCCTGCGTCGGAACCGCCGCGTTGAGCTGGGCTGGGATCGGTAACGTTGTTGGGTTCAGCCCAAGAACGATTTAGTATTGGGGAATAGCTTTTTTCCTTATTATCTTCTCTTCTATATCTATACTATAAGGAGCGAAGACAATTGAAAACTTTTCTCACCCAATTCGAGTATGCCTTACCCCTCACGCCGGACCCACCTGTCATATATTTTTTTTGAAGTTGATAGGGTGGAAGAACTATGAAGTACCAAAAAATCGCAATTTGGAGAGTGTTTCTGCCAAAAACGAATTATTTTTTTCACCAAACGCTATCATACCCACCGCATACCCATTGCGTCCACCCAAACTAATTCTTTTTCTCACGGACCCAAACTAATTCTTTTTCTCACGGCTTAAAGCTCGCTGCTCTGAGGGCGGCGATCCACCCTGACGAGATGTACGGGGAAGTGGACACGTTCCCGACGCCGTGGTGGGACGTGGGGCTGGGCTGCCGTATTACTGACCGTCTGGTGCCGGAGCGTGGCCGGCGGGGCGCCGGGCGCGATCCAGTCAAACGGTGGTCGGGGACGACGGACGTGGCGACACGACGCAATGCAAGAGGGCGTGGCGTGCCTTGGGCTATATATATCGCTGCTGCCATGGATCGACCCGATCGAGGGCCGGCCACGGCGTTTTCCTGCCTCATCGCCATCGACAAGGGCCCGAGCCCCGAACGCCGAGGTCAGTATGACTATGCCGTGCGCCGCCACGGCCTGGCTTGGAACGATGAACTTGTTGCTTTCCAGCCTCGAGGCGTACGTCCAACCAGTCCACACTAGCACTGTACGTCGTCGTAGAAGGGAACCCGCTGCTGTGGGGGCGCCTCGTCATGAAGCCGCTGCTCAGCCACTGGATCACGGAAGAGGCCCCTGCTCGTGTTGACCGACGACGCTGCAGCTTCTTCTCCCATCCCGGCGGGCGTGGCCCTGCAGCATCAGCTGCCGCACGACCTACGTACCAGTCGGCTGCTACGCAGAAGTATGCTTTGGCGTCTGCATCATGCTGACTATATGTGGTGCCTTGCTCTCGCTTTTGAAGCCTTGAAGGTCATGAACGGTGTCTTTTGGTTACTACTGCTCGATCAGAGGTTCAGTGCTAAATGTCTCCCACATCCCCCTGCTAGCTATCAGCTAATTCTTTTCTATCCTTTTTTTTTGTAATAGTCAACACGCGATTTGTGCTAATGAATGTGAACATTTTCCAGATGTATTTATGATTGAAATTTCAGACAAGTTCATAGATCGATCGGTCTCTTGTGACATGCAAAGTGTTTTTTCCACCCAATTGTCTATTTTTCATGGACTATCTGCGAATCTGTCTCTTGATTCGTATCGAGGATGTTGTAAACCAAGTTATTTCCAGATTAAAGTTGCATTCAGGTTTGTTCCAAATTTTACGGTACAACTACAGGGTTGGATAATTATTAAGCAATCAATGGGAGGGGATTTATCTGAAAGTTGTGGTCTCTGTACCAACGTCGGGTAACATTAGGGTGCTTTATGGTTGTGTGATTTCTACATTCATGTTTTCTGGTTGTCACCATTGATAGTCTTTTCAAAGAAAAAAAGAGGAATGGTATCTACTTCTAAAGGACATATATTAGTTCCATTGGGCAAAATGAGCTGATAGAACCTGAATTTCTACAAGAACACATTCCTCTTGGAAATCTCTAGATTTTAGTGGGTTCGTTGACACATATAATTGCCTATTCTCAGGATAAACAAACTAAATTATACTAATGCATTTTTAAGTTGTAACACATAAAAGCTTGCATAGCAATAGTAATATGACATTTTTGTGATTTCATAACAAACAGAATAGAACGTGAACAAATTATAATTGTTATCACAATCCATTTATTTTAGTATCCTCAGTAGAATATAAGGCTGATTGAAGATTCCGCCAAAGGGTAACATGTTTATCATGTGATATACATGTGACTATTCTACTCATTAGATTTATCATTGCCGAGCTAAATTTTTCCGGTCATGTCTTATACACCATCTAAATACAATTTCAGGTAGACTAACAGAAGTATGAGAAAAGAATAGTAAAAGGAAGCATCTGAAAACGTCATGAATTTTTTTGTAAGAAACAATTTCAGAAGACTATATGGTGGTGTTAATTATTTGGTTCAAATGCATCTAGGTGATTAATTTAAACTTTGCTTCATAACTTATTACATTAGTTCAATAAAAATGTTTTAATCAGTCCTTTTCTATGACTATGAAATCCCTTTTAATAGATTTACAAAAATAATTACGCTAATTCAAAAATAAACCATTTATATTGATTGAAAAGAAATGGTACTACAATGTCTATTTGATAAATATAAAATATGTTTAAACGATTTTCTCGTAAACACGTGCGTGTCGCACGTGCACTTTACTAGTTACAATAAAAAGCAGAAAGAATTGAAAACAATTCTCACCCACTGTTTTTCCTACCCACCTCTCATAGAAGCCCCACTTGTCATACCAGGCCCACCTATTTTGGGGCCACAAAGGGCGGGACGACGAAAAAACTAAACATTCTGAAATGTTTCTCTTGGAAAACTAAATTTTTTGTCACCGCGAACTCCACATACCCGCCCGCATACCCACCCCGTCAATCTAGCATAATTCTCTCTTACTTTCCTTTTTTGTTTCAACAAGAGAGAAACTAGGAGTCCTTAATTCTCTCTTGCCTTCCTTTTCTGTTTTGCATGTGCACCAACAATTATCAACAAGAGGGAAAAAAGAGTCGTAATTCTCTCTGGCCTTCCTTTTCTGTTTCAACGAGAGGGAAACAAGGAGTCCTTAATTCTCTCTTGCCTTCCTTTTCTATTTTGCATGCACAGCAACAATTATCAACAAGAGGGAAACAAGGAGTTGTAATTCTCTCTTGCCTTCATTTTTCTGTCTTGTGCACCTGTTTTGTATACACGTAGGAAGGAATCGCGTTCTTGCGCACTAGGGGAATCATGTCCGACCACACGCTCCTCCTTGACAAATGCCTCGACAAGCGCCGCTTCGATGGTGGGTACGTCCACAACGGCCTCCTCAGGGCCGTTGGGGGGGTGCTCGACGTCGTTTGCGACATCCTCAGGCGCCGCTTCGACGGAAGGTATGTCCACAACGGCCTCCTTAGAGCCGCCGGGTGGGTGCTCGACGCCGTCTGCGACCTCCTCAGGGAACTCCTCAAGAGGTACCCCGACTACACACTCACATTCAGGGCTGGTGTTCCTGCGCCTCCTCTCAGTTGCGTCGTCGTGTTCATTGTTCCTCATCACCTGGTCATTTTCGATCGAAGGTACATCTATGGTACATCACCAAGTATTTTAGTCTAAGGTTCAATGAACCGTCGAGTTCCGCTTGGAGACATGACCAACACTCAAAAATTCATCTTTACCCAGACATGGTCGGGGTCAGAAGAGACGAGGAGAAGGTATCTATGAAAGTGCATCTAGGCCCCTAAGTAGATTTTGGTGAATTGAATGACAAAGCGATTAAAGGACTAATGTATTTGTCTAAGATTGTGAGCAGATTTTATTTATATATTCATGAGCTATTATTGGAGTATCTATTTGAGAATGAATATTGTATGGCTCACATTGAAGAAAGACAAATATATGGATGATCCTAATGCATATGTGACAAATATCAAGCAATGAAGGAAGATAAATATTGGGATAATTTGAGAAGGTCAATTCATGGTCTCCCATACTAGACTTAACTTGATTAAAATTACAAGGATCATAAAAAGAGAAGATCGTAATTCTCTAAGTCAAATGCAAGGCTTCATGTGGTTATTGAGAAAGGACACAAGGATGAGTTTAGATTTTATGGTTCTTAATTGGAAGCTTGCATATTCGTTGTCAATCAAGAACAAGCATTTGAAGCGGATTTTTCAAATAAAATTTAATTATGGATGAAGCAAAACGGAACTCAAAGTGGAATGGGTAAGTGATGAAGAGATCAACCGAGATGTCTAGGGTGAGGGACTAAGCAATCTTTGGGGCCGTAGCTAAGCCGCCATTAGTGTTTTGCTAAGGTGAAGTTCTAGCATCCATGGGGTCTTCAAGTATCATATCCAAAGCCTTATCGAGGAAAGCAATGCAACTCATCAACATGTTATGATTGGCAATATGGAGTGACTTATGGATCCAAGTATGCATTTCTATACTAGATGGAAAGATCCTAAGTCATTAGCTCAAGTATGGACGTGCTCAAAACATAGGCTATGTTGAAAGCCCTCAAGTGGATATCGATCAAGTATGGCAAGGTTGAAGACTTTCAAGCTCAAGAGGTTGACAAGGTGTTTTTATTCAATCTTGAGTATAGGTATGCCGTACTATCAAGAGGGATGCAACATTAGTAAGTTGACCAAGTCAAAGTGCTCATTAGTTGACCTAAGTGAGATCTAGCCTTGAGAGTCTTAGAGTGTGCTAACAAACCCTCCTAACCTAACCTGAGCCACTTCATCGTGTTGGTGAAGTGTTAGAATCATAGAAAGGGTTTTGTGGGTGCCTCGGGCCTGACCGGTCTGACCGGTCAGGGGCGCCGGTCTGACCGGTGCCGCTAGCCCAACGGCTAGTTTTTCAAACACCGGTCTGACCGGTGTAGGGCACCGATCTGACCGGTGCTGCCCGAGGACTAACAGCTAGTTTTCTCCTTTGAGGGGTATAAATACCCCGAGCCTTCTTCAGTTGAAGGTTGTTGTTTCTAGTGGTTGTGCTGAGGTCCTAAGCCAATTCTTGCAAGCCCTAAGCCTTAGTGGCTCTCCCCAACCATCTCTTTGTGAGATTTGTGGATTCAAGCCACATCCTTTGTGTTGGGTTGAGAGAGTGAGCTCAAGAGCAACTTTGTGAGCTAACAAGAGTATTTCCATAGCTTGAGCACTTCGGTTTCGCGTCTACAAGCTTTGAAGCATTTGTTACTCTTGGAGGTTTGCCTCCTAGACGGCTAGGCGTCGCCGTCTAGCTCCCAAGGTTGTGGTGAGCAGCGGCAAGTTTGTGAGGGTTGTGATCTTGCCTCTTCGTGAAAAAAATCGCCTTAGTGGAAAGGAGGAAAGTGGTTGAAAGAGACCCGGCTTGTTGTGGGAATTCTCCCTTACGAGCTCCTCAACGGAGACGTAGCCGTTCCTTGGTAGGCGGTGAACTTCGGGAAACAAATCCTTGCATCTTTGTGTGGTTTGCCTCTCTAAGTTGTTTTTCTAGCATATTTGATTTGCTTCCGCTTCGATCTACTAGGGTGTGCTACTTGTGTGTGCAGGGCTCAGTACCCTGCTTGTGATCAACTACAAAAGCTACTCACCAAGTTTGGTTCGTGCTAGAAGTCAAGAGGAGTTTGAAGTTGTTTTTGCAGGTGCTCTGTGCTACACCGGTCTGACCGGTGATAAACAACGGTCTGACCGGTGCCTCCTGTGAAGTGAAGTGCGTGACCAGTCTGACCGGTGACAGCTCAAGTTTTCGGGGAAGAAAAGTTTAAGTCGGTCGTCTCACCTATTCACCCCCCCCTCTAGGCGACATCAAGGTCCTTTCAATCTGATCTACTGTTTATCCATAATATCTTATTGTTTTGTTTTTATCCATGTAGTATTTATAGTATAGACTGTTTGCTTTTAGATGACTGTTGATGTTGCCGAAAGAAAGAAGCAGAAAGCACAAGAACGACAAGAACGGTATGCAAGTATGCCATTGGAAAAGAGGGAGGCAATTAATGCAAAGAGGGAGACGATTACAAGCGTAAGAAGCTGCAAAGAGAATCTAATGAAACAATTACTGCACAATTGAATACAGTTGAACATCAATCTGTGATCCCGGGTAATCATCTGAACCTTACATGTCGTGCTACCTTACGTCCAGTTCTCATATTGTTTTTTTATAAAGATGAGGGTGCTGGTGAACTCGGAGAAGGCTGACTCAGTAGGAACCCCACGTTTGCATCCTGTACTCTAAAACAACAAGTTGTGAGCAATTTCACCCCCACAGGTGTGGTTTTATAATTGAGTTGATGCCATGTGTATGCAAATTTCTCCAAACAGTTATTTATAAATCGGTTTATCAGGAGTTGTCATTGGTAGCTTGCAATCTGATGTTACGGACGATGCTTCGAAGACCTCTGGTGCAGGTTAAGCATTATTTATTTGTTTGCGTTTGTTATTAGTAAAATTGGAAAATTTAATTTTGACAGTGTTAATACCTTTCTTATTTATGTAGGCTAACTGAAAGGGTGTCACACCCCACGGTAAACAGGACAGGGTGCCATGTCCCTACGTTGACAACCGCCAGGAGCAGTTGTTGAGATTCCCTAATTATCCTAATTAATCTAATTGATCACTAATTAACTAATCTCAACACCTACTACCTTTTCTTCTAATAATAATAATTTATTATTTTCAAACTTTATATACAACACAACACTCTAAATTCTTTCTAACAATTATAAAATAAAATATTGATCTACGACCGTAACTAAAATCATAAATTCTTACTTTTCTTTTTTTTAATTTCTTTCAATAGTTGATTATTTCCAAACTTTACATACAACAACGTTACAATTTTTTCTTTGTTCAGTATCTTAACAATCACAAAATAAAATCTATATTTATCAAAAACACGAACCATCTCAAAATAAAAAAATAACCTATTATACAACCTAAAAAAGTAAAACAACAACACAAATTTCATTCATATTTTAGATACAAATAATTCAATATTTCAATCTTACACTTCATCCCAACAGTTTCTTTTCACGACATAGCATTACTTCAATCACAATTATTTTGCATTTCTTATTATTGTAAATCAATATTCCCAACTAGGCGCGCATCGTGCGCCATCCTGCCTGGTTAATTCAAACATTACCTAATTCTCAAAAAAAATCAAACATTACCCACAATATTATGTTTCAACCCAATTCTAAAAAAAAATCAAACATTACCCACAATATTATGTTTCATTCCCTATGCTAATATGCGCCTTGCTAAATGAGTGCGCGAGCCAACATGATTGCTGGCCAAAGAATCCCGACAAGCCACCTCCCTCAGTCAAAAATTTTGATTTTGGAAAGTTTACTTTCTTCCGCACCTTTTCATTTTTTGAAATTTCATAATTTGTACAACTAAATTCAACACGTAACTTGGAACTAAAAACTTTTATCTGATAATTTTTAAGCACAATTTTGATGGTGTATAGAACTTATACGTACAATTTGTATGCACAATTGTTTGAAGAATAGTTTATCATCATATATAACTATATAGATGAACTCACTAAAAGGCATTAACTATATTTATGAAAACATGCAAGCCATCCAACTCACATGCCACGTCATCATCCACTAGATCATCAATTTATGTCTTCCACCGATTATCTGTGACTATAGCATCCATACATTTTTGTGAGTACCATGCTCCAAAATTCCAACAATATAAATGCGTGAAAGATCAATCATTTAACAACCGTTTTCTCTCAAAAAAATGAATATATTTTCATATATATTGTCATTCGTAAAAGAATGTTGCATAGCAGTTACCATAGCATTCACCTTAGTTTATACTTTAAAATTTTCATCTTACAACTTTTTTTAAAAAATTCTCGCGGCAACACGTGGGGTATCACCTAGTATGCATATGTTTTTCGACACATCAACTTACGTGATAACTTATATGTACAACTTGTATGCATAATTTTTGAAGAATGACTCATACACATATTTAATAAAAAATATCAGTCTGCATAGCATGCGTAGTTCTCGATTCGGCACTGGAACTTTCATTTTCCTGAATGTATTCTAGGATTGAACTAACGTTATACTTTCAGTTCTAGGTGACGTGTCCTTCGACATTGTGTGATTTCGCTAATCTTAAGAATTTGCCAACTTAGTCTTTCGAATGTGCTCATAAGAGCAGGGGTGCATGTGTGTTCTTAGCGGTGACTATAGGTACATGTATGTGAGCATATATCTATACTTTCAGGGAAAATAAAATTTGGAAAATAATAAATACTCCATTTTTTAAAAAGGAAAAAGGAAAAAGGGAGAATATATTTTTTTTAAAAAGAAGGGAAGCTTGTGCTTGCATTTTTTCGAATGTATTTCAGGATTTAACCAGTTATGCTTTTAGTGCTCGTCGATGCATTCTTCAACATTGTGTTGACTTCATTAATCTTGAGAATTTGTCGGTCGAGTCTTGTAGATGTGCTCATGGAGGTAGGGAAGCAATACGAGCTCTGGAAATCCTCCGGTGATGTAAGAAGATCTCCAAGAGACTCTCCATTTTCGACTCTCTATTCGACTATCTATTTGCCTCCTAAAATAAAAAAAAACTAGACCTGTGGGGGTAAGACCGCCCCCATGGCATTGTATTAAGAAGAAGACCTTCTCACACAGGCCTAGAAAATCCCCGAACCTCTATCCCACCCATACACAGCGGCACCGCACCGTACCACCCGTGAGATCAGGCTGGCCTTAGACCTATGCTTTGACGTGGGACAGACGAGAGGATTTTTTTATAACAACAGACTACTGGGAGGACCATCTGGCCGCTCAACCACCGCACATGTGTGCGTCTGCTAGAAATAAATTCCCCGTGCGACACCAGGTTCGATCTAGGGATCGAACCGTGGCGAGTGGCCTCACCATAAATGTTCCACTTTATATTAATCATATCACTACGACAGACTCTTCGTTTCAACTCTCTGCATTCTCCCTCTCCACACACTGACTTGTGGATCTCACTCATCATTCCACACTTGGCAAGATTTTGCGAGCCAAATTTGGCCAGCGAGAGGGTATAATTTGGAGAGTCAAATGACTTAACGAGTTGGATGACTAGATTGTTGGAGAGCTATTTTGATGTTGAGTAGTCAAGATTTAGTTTGGTAAAACATTTGACTAGTCTCTCGAATGCTCTAAGAATACATATATTAGGTTTGGCATGCAGAGAGTTGAAAATAAATTTTAATAAATTCGGTAACATTAGATCAACACCGAATCTCCATATATACAAGCCCATATCGACCCAAGAAGACTCTCACCACTCAGATTTGGGCCAACATTGCGAAGGACCTGACGACACAGACCCAGCCCAATGCATCCTCCTCTCGCTCGCTCTCGCTCCCCTCGTCCTCTTCTTCCACCACCTCGCGACGCCGCACCATTATTTATTCCTCGGGATCTCGCACTGCTCTCTCCTCATCGATTCGCGCGCGCTCAGATCCAGTGGGTAGCAGCGGAGGCGCGGCGACGAGGTGGGTCCTCCTCCTCCTCCTCTCGGGTTGAGTCATGGTCGGATTAGGGTTAGAGTCCTAAGGCTAGTCGCACCGCAGACCTGGAAATGGACCTCAACTGCAAATAAACAGATCACAGCCCCGCAGCACAAACCTGCAAATGAGCATCTACAGTTCCGTTCGCTACAGAGAATCTGGACAGCAAGCGCTCCTCCAGACGACCTGCATCCCCTCCACGTCAGCGACCGCTCCTCTCGCGCCAGCCCTGCGAAGGGGAAGGAGAGGGACGTCGACGCCGGGGAGGCCAAATCCCCGCAGCGGGAGAGGACGACGCCGGGGAGGAGGAGACCTCCGGTGGCCGTCGCGGCCACCACAGAGCCGGTGAGCTCCCCGCACCGCGCCGAATCTGAAGAATCTGAAGAGAGAGGGAGGTGGTGGGAAGGAGATCGGGCGGGGTAGAGGCCGAAGAAGCCGGAGGCCGCTCGCCCTCGCTCCGGGAAGCCACCGCGCCCTGCCGCACGCACCTCTCGCCGGCGGCGGATGCGCCGAAGCCCCGGCCGCCGCATCTGCATCCCCGCAACGGGAGGTCACCGGGAAGACTGGAGGCCGCATCCCCGCAGCGGGAGGTCGGCGGGCCGACGAGCCGCCACGCCGGAGAGGCCGCAGCGCCTTGCCGCCCGCATCTCTCACCGGCGGGCGGCGGCGGATGCGTCGAAGTCCCAGCCGGCCTTGAAGAAGAAGTAGGGGAGGGAGCCGCGAGGCAGGGAAGCGGGGAGGAGGGGCCGCGGCCGCCGGCGAGGAGGATGTCGCGCAAGGCCACCGCGGCCTCTGCGGGGAGAATGCGCAGGACCGTCGCGGCCTCCGCGGAGAGGATCTCGCGTCGGACCGCCGCGGGAGGAGGCCGGGTCTGGCAGTTGCTTTGCAGATGGAAATACAAGTCCATCGACCGCAGTTATGCGCGTTTACGGAGCTGTAAAAAACCTCTGTTGCGTGGGCCCAACCCCCTGTCCCGGTGCGTTTCCAGGTGCCGCGGTGTGACCAGCCTAAACGTGAACTCCTCACCTTCGCAGGCCCTATATCCAACTAGGGTTAGCAGTCTCTTTCTCGAGAAGAAGAGTACCTGTCCAACCCTGGCCGCCCGCCGCGAGATTTAGGGCCTGTTTGCTTGCCGGCCACAGTCTGCCATGCCATACTCATCCCCGCCACGGAACAGTATTTTGCGTGGCGCACGAAACGCCCGCCGCGGGGTTGTGGCGAACCCCACTGTGGCGTGGCAGGTGGTGGCCGGCAAGCAAACAGGCCCTTAGTTGAGGTGATGAGGTCTTTCTCCCATCTCGATTTTGACACCACAAATCCGATCGTTCTGGTTGTTTTCGTTCGGATGTATTATTTCAAGTCTCGCCGAGTTGCTTGTTCGAATCTGTGTCGATCGTAGCTTGATTGAATTGTTAGATTATTATTAGATGATGTGCTTCTCCGTCTCTTTAAGATTGAATCTGTGTCGATCGTAGCTTGATTGAATTGTTAGATTATTATTAGTGCCTTCTCAGCGAATCAGTTTGCCCCATAATTAGTTCGAACGTTCGGAGAATTTTGTGCTTAAACTTGTATAAATTAGCCTAATTGGAGTACAATATAAGGCTTTATAACTGTCAATAACCATCAGCTTCGTTGTTAAACTTGTATTAGCAAACCTTTCCAGGGTGTGATCGAGCAGTGAGCTGACCTTGCCTTGCTGCCTTCTACTCACTATTTCCATCGACTTCTACCCCCAGGATTTGGAAAGATGCTGACTTCTATAAGATGTGGTGATGATCTCACAAGGAGCACAACAAAGGAGCTAACAATTATCAAGGCTGGTGGAGAGACAATGGGATATTATCTCCCAAACTCAAATGAGAGCCTAACCACTTGCAGTAGTGGGGCAAGGCTGATTCAGTCATTGCCACCAGGTCTGCTGCTCACTTTTTTTCTTCTTCACATGTTCTTCACAACTTAATTGGAGCACTCACAGTTGTGGTGTCTTTCTTTTATTATTATTTTAACTAGGTTCAGGTACTACTGTTAGCGGTGGACTTGGCAGCTCTTGTGGTTCTGATCAACAAGTCTGGGACTGTCACAGTGCAGCTGTGTCAAAAATGGTCCGAAGTGCCGTCTCAGTTTCCTTGTTGGATGGTGATTTTACTGTTTTATCCTTCTGAATTTCCCAAACATGTATTTGAACATGAGCAATTAACTATTGATTTTTTTTGTAGGAGACACCAATGTGTTTACATGCCCAGGTATTCCTGTAGGACGCAATCTACCTTCTATAAGAATATTGACCTCAGCGAATTTGGCTAGAGCTATGAGGAACAAAAAGAAACCTGGCTCTGCAATGAGGGTTGGTAAATCTGTACCCATTTTGCTTGCGAATTAAGATAGTTGTGGTAATTCTGTATTTCCTTTTCGCTTTGTCGTCGTTTCAGATTCAAGTGTGCGATGCATTCAATAATGTTGCCCCTGGGTGCTTGGAGCATTGTGAGTTTGAGCATGGGACAGCTTTTGTCTCAGTCACACGGTTCCTTGATGTTTGTGAAGTACATCGCCCTGGGGTTGAATTTTGTCCCCACAGTGACCTTGTAGCAATACAGCTCACCGAGTCTGCTGGAGGGATGCTCATAAATGGTGTCCTGACAAAAGCTTCAAGACGTGACCGAAACTACATCAGAGAGAGAGGTAGATGCACCTGGAGGCGTTGGATCAAGATTGCATGGCTCAGATTGATCGCTACAGTGAATGAACAGTGCCTAGAGGAAATGTAAAACCGTGGACCAGTGATTTCCCGGTACACTGTTGCTACAGTGTTGCCTCGCGTTACTGTAACACCAGACTCAGGTTGCTGTTTGCCTCTGAGGTAGATGCAAGAACCGCAGAGGATCCGTGTCCTTTGTAAGGTATGTTGTCAGTGTCTCTTAGTTCTTTACATGTTAGTACTGGAAATAAATTGTGTTATCACATGATTGGTTAATCTATGATTAGATCTAGACGAACAGAATTACTGAAATGTGCCTTAGGCACCAGGATGGCCTATTCTACATCCTGTGACCTTTTTTTCTCTCTCTGATGCAAAACCTCATTGGTTGTCACTTGTGCTAGGCTGGTGATGGTGGGCTCCTCTTTGATGGTGATGGAAACTTTGTTGGCATGAACCTTTTTGTCGATAATGGAAGATGCAAGTTTGTGCCAAGGAGTGTAATTGCTGAACAAATAGAGCAATTTGAGAAAATGATTGAGTTACGTGCACGCAGGAGGCAAGGACCATTCACGTAATGTCTCTTATATTTCCTGAACATAAAAGCAGTACTTGATTTCCTGAAGGGAAAAGTCCGATTTACAACCTTGAACTAGCACACAAGTCTGGTTTTCAACCTTAAACTACAAAACCAGACATAAAAGGCCATCCAACTATCAAAATCGTGCAAGTTTCAACCTTTGAGCGGTTTCGGAGGTGGTTTTCCATTTTATGAAAATGTTAAAAAAAATAGTTTCATCTAAAAAATCATAACTAATTCATTTTAAATCAGAAAAATATGGAACTAATACCCAAAGTTTTATAAAAATGTCACCTATCTATTGGTGCACTATTTGGAGTTTTTTTAAAATATTATATGTTCAAGTTTCTAGTTTTTATTGCTTTTTCTAAAAATACTAGGAATATGAATAATAAGATGCAGATGACTCCAAATAGTTCACCAATAGATAGGTGACATTTTTATAAAACTTTGGGTATAAGTTCCATATTTTTCTGATTTAAAATGAATTAGTTATGATTTTTTAGATGAAATCATTTTTTTAATATTTTCACAAAATGGAAAACCACCTCCAAAACCGCTCAAAGGTTGAAACTTGCACGGTTTTGATAATTGGATGGCCTTTTATGTCTGGTTTTGTAGTTTAAGGTTGAAAACCAGACTTGTGTGCTAGTTCAAGGTTGTAAATCGGACTTTTCCCTTTCCTGAACGGGTTGGACTTTTCAAGTTGTGAATCCTGCCTCATGAATTACTTGAGTTTCTCGCTACACCTACACAGATTTATTTGCAACTGGACCAAGTGTCACAGTTGCTCGTTATGATTAGTGATATGTTTTGTGCATTTGAGCCGGTACATGTTTGTTTAATTGAAAGAAGGAACATCTTCATTCGCGCGAAAACATAGACAATTGAACTGATAACTTAGATTTATGACACCTCCCGACTCTTGGTGTTTATAAACGTTAAGCATGTTCCCTGTAAAGTACTCCCTGCGTCCCAAATTATAGGTCGTTTTTTGACTTTTTTTGGATTCATAGACTTGCTATGTTCTTAGATATAAGCTATGTCTAGATACATAGCAACAACAACACTGCAACACCTATGAATCTAGAAAATCTGATTGGGACGGAGGGAGTTCATATGAGAGTGTTTCACACATTTGTGTTTTTTAATCCATGTTAAGTGTGTTCTGTTGATTTTATTTACTATAAATAACTAAAGTTCACTATGTTGTGCTGCAGACCTAGAGATGTAAGCATGAGTCTGAGACGGTTGCGACAGGAGAAGTGTGTTCCGATCATGCTTTTATGGAAATATAGCAAGGCCACGAAGGCAAGCTCCTAAGAGGAAAAAACGAAGTTATTGAGGTTGCTATGTTTGTACCCAATAATCTATAAATGTAGTTGTAGAAATAATGCCTTGTGCTCTTTCTTGGCGGTTAGTTTAGTCTGCCTTTAGTTCTTGTTTGGTTCATTCCTTCCCCCCCCCCCCCCTTTTATATAAAGGAAAAGTCCGATTTACAATCTTGAACTAGCACACAAGTCTGGTTTTCAACCTTAAACGACAAAACCAGACATAAAAGGCCATCCAACTATCAAAACCGTGCAAGTTTCAACCTTTGAGCGGTTTTGGAGGTGGTTTTCCATTTTGTGAAAATGTTAAAAAAATGGTTTCATCTAAAAAATCATAACTAATTCATTTTAAATCAGAAAAATATGGAACTAATACCCAAAGTTTTATAAAAATGTCACCTATCTATTGGTGCACTATTTGGAGTCATCTGCATCTTATTATTCATATTCCTAGTATTTTTAGAAAAAGCAATAAAAACTCCAAATAGTGCACCAATAGATAGGTGACATTTTTATAAAACTTTGGGTATAAGTTCCATATTTTTATGATTTAAAATGAATTAGTTATGATTTTTTAGATGAAACCATTTTTTTAACATTTTCACAAAATGGAAAACCACCTCCAAAACCGCTCAAAGGTTGAAACTTGCACGGTTTTGATAGTTGGATGGCCTTTTATGTCTGATTTTGTCGTTTAAGGTTGAAAACCAGACTTGTGTGCTAGTTCAAGGTTGTAAATCGGACTTTTCCCTTTATATAAAGCAAGGGTCGGTGAAGCTCTTGAAGAAGCTCTGCTGCAGATACACTGTAACCATAGACACTTTGAGATTGGAGGATGAAAAGGCAAAGTCCACATCTTAGATTAGTGCTGATGACTTGCTTATCCATTTAGGCAGCTCACTAATACTGGAGTCATATATGCCACAAACCAGGTATTTGGGAACATGCATGGACATCAAATGGCTGGTGCTAAGCAGCTTTTAGATAAAAGCTGACAAGAGTTGAGTGGAGTGGTGCTACTCTGTTCATACACACTCAAAAGCCTATGTTGCATATAAACAAATCTCACATTCACCGTTGACACTTGATAGCTCGACGTTGCTTGGGCACACGTACTGCGGGCGAAGTGAGAGCATCATGAGGCTGGGAATGCAGAAGTCATGTGCATTGACGTCTCACTGCCATGCATTCTCATGGAGGCGACTTAATATCCGACCATGGGATGCATGGGTTACAATAGAATAGTAGATATTGGTATTATCCATGTAACAGACCGGGTTTAGCTAAGGTGTGAGATTTGCGAAAAATTTAAAACTTTTTGGTTTGAATTGAGGTGCTACCAACTTTGAGCCCAAATGCTAGCCTCTCTCAAACTCTACACAAATAAATCCCATTTATAAAAATTATATTCAAATTATGGTAAAATATTTGTGTTGGGTCTTTTTGGAGTTTATTTGGATTTATCTGAGTGTAGTTTGAATTTGGAAGTATTCAAATTCAAACTAAAATGTAAACTAATTTAATCACCTATTTCGAAAAGCCTAACATCTTAACTTGGGCCAGCTGACTTGAATGGAAGTCTACCGATGCCCCTCTAACCCTTGGCCCGGTTCTAACAAATCTGAGTTATGCGCCGGCCCAGCAGTGCAGCCCCGCGCCGGTCCATATGACTCTGCCCCCCCCCCCTCTCTCGATGACACGCGAGACCCGCATGTCATCCCCTTCTTTTCCCCTCTCCTCAGCTTTTCCCTGCGTCATCCGCCGTACCGCGCGCCACGCCGGGCACGCGTGCGTGATGGGACGGCCAGACCACTGGCTGGTTCGCACGCCGAGCCAAGGGCGCGCCCGTGTGCTCGCCTCGGGGATTGCCCAAGGTGAAATGACCCTTTCACCCCTCTCCGCCACGCACAAAGGTGAGCCGCTCGCCTTTGAGGCGCGGCCACGTCGCCGCTCGGGCACCGGCGGCCAATAGGAACCCGCAGCCGCATCCTTACCCTCGAGCCGCCTTGACCAGCCTCCTATACCCCAGGACCGAAACCCCAGCCGCTCTCCCACCTACCACACTTGGGTTTTCCCCATCCCTAGTTTTTTTTCCCTTCTTCTTCTGCTGTTTGCCACGCGCAGGTCGGATCCAGTGCTTAGAAGCGATCATCCTATGTTAAACGAGGTTGCCAAAGCTGATTGCGGCCTCATATCTGGTTGCTCTGGAGGACCTCTAATTTTTAACGATGTGGTTGTCGGCGTGGCTAAACAAGTTGAACATCAATTGGATTTGTACGTCACTGCTGCGACCGTGAAAGCGGTGTTCCAGAATTGGCTTGGCCTTGGACACACTGTAAGTAGTCCACGCACATCTCGCCTACTAGCTACTACAGTAGTAGGTTTTTTAAAAAAAAATGTGGCTGCAGGTTATTGCATTGGTTAATTAAACCTGATGAGCACGGTACGTGTCTATTGCCGTTTGACCCTTTTCAGGACACCAAAAGTATCTCGGAACTGATTCAGCTTCTCTAGAAACCATCTTGCATTGGTCGTCAGCAGGCACGCCTGCTAGTTATACGTACGTCGTGTTCTTGCCCAAGGGACACTTAATTTGTCGGACTCTGTGTAATCTGAACCGCATGCTATATGCTCTTGTTGCTACTTTCTGAGCTTGTTTCTTAGCTTGTTGGAATGTTGGTGCTACATGTCATGTAGCTTGTAATTCGTACTGCTAGACTTCTGTGTGTTGTTACTCTGTTCAATCGGACAGTATTATCGTTCTAATGTCAGGTAGCCATGGACCAAGGTAATTGGTATGAAAAGAGTTTGTGACGAGTGCAGCTACGTCATGCATATGGAGAGATTATGTGTGTTTAAACTTGTTGGTCCAATGACGTGGCATATTATCGTATCAACACGTGACTGCTTGGCTTGCTTGCTAACAATGGCAACACCAGTCAGCAGCCAAGCTATGAGCCCCAGAAACTGTTCTACAGATTCGTATGTATCTTCCAGTCATATTCCCAAGCCATGCGTATGGTACATAATGCTCGATGATTCTACTGTTCCACAGTACGCACAGAATTTAGCAAAAGCCATATCCAGCTTATATATAGTTATATCTATGAGGTCCAGAATGCACTTGTTTGTAGTGTATCATTAGATTGATGAACATGGTGCCGAGAGAGAGAATCTCTCTCCGCTACATGATTGATCCATCCCTACATTTTACTCTACTTTCCAGTGAGCAAGCAGGTCCCAGGTTCTAGAAATCAATTATCATGAGACGAGCTATCTACAAAAGCTTTCCTAGGCAACCCCTGTTTCTACTACTTACTGGCAGAGACTCCTCGTATCTCTATCATCTCCGCCTTAAGAACTACCAACTCTACCTGCAGCTTCTCACACCGCTGCAGGATTGTTCTTCTTCAACTTCTCAACAATGAACTTCCTTGTGTCGGCACCCTTCACATTGAATTCCATCAGAAGATCTTCATACAGCGTCATCAAGCTCGTGTTGAATGTGATTACGCGTCTCGACAGAGGCTTTGTTGCATTGACCGCTGCTCCTGGCTTTGGTGCATTGCTGCTGCTGCTGCTGCTGCTGCTGCCGGCTGCCCACGCCTCACTACTTTTGCAGTCGGACTCTTCCTCCTCCTCCGGCACTACTGAGCCAACATCATGACCCTCCATGTAGTGCTTGCATGCTGCGAGAATGATATGCCCATGCACCCGGAAGTGGCCGGCAACAAGGTCTGCAAAGTGCTGCAAGGAGCCACAAGCCAAACATGGATCACTTCAGTTTTACAATACGAATCAGCAAAAATCAGATTTCACTCCTACTTTGCCACACCAGTATTATTAGAAACACATTACCTCTGGAGGCCTCCGAAGTGAGTATAACATCGTCCGGCATGAGTGCAGAAAGGTATTGTCGTTATACTCCAAAGATTTCCGCTGTCCATGTGGAGTGTTGGCTGAGGCCTCATATCCTGGCTCGTTGTAATATGGGTTCTCATTCAAAATGAGAGCTTGAATGGAGACGAGAACCTGTAGCAAGGTTGACTGAGCTGGATTCCACTTCTCACAACCACTACCACTCCAGGTACCCAACAGGCTAAGGCATACTTTTCCACAGTTATATAAGTTTGGATTAATCCGAAGTCCTCCAGAGTGGTAATGTACCAACTGTAAACACCCAGAGACAAGCATTTCAACAAAATTTGGAATGGTATATAAAAATAATGAGAAACATGCCAAAGATTTGATGCATACCGGAGGGCCAGAAGGATAAGAAGACGGAATGTGAACATCGAAGAAGAAAAGCCCATCATGGTAGGGTGTCCCCTTAGGTCCAATAATCGCAGCCCTAAGAAGGTCAATTCTATCTTCAGCAACCCGGACATAAATAGAAGCTGTACAAAAGAAAATCATCAGAATTTATACCTCCAAGATAAGAAAAGTACACTGAAAAATCTTCACTAAGCATTAAGAGTGCGATATCTTGGCTACAACTTTCATGAGTTGTGCACAAAGCCTAGTAATGATGAGTTCCAAAATCATGGGAATAGCTTCTAAAGACAAATAATGTGCAAATTTTGAGGTGCAGAGATGAGGAAACCACAAAGGCGATGACCTAAAAACAGCATGACATGCATGCCTCTTTATCCAAAATTGAAAACTTAAATAACTGGCAAAAATGGATTGGAGGGAATGCTAACTTTGCTAAAAATAACTCAAATATTTTATTTGCCCTTAATAAGGTTCAATTTCAATTTATCCCTAGGCAGTCCTATGAAAATAACTATAAACAAGCACATTTAGGACACTGGGACACCTCACATTTGAATTCACCTAGTAACTAAAGGTAGTGCAGATTCACCCTGGCTGAGAATACCAGTGTCATACAGCATAGGAAGGATTATTTTGTCTCCTTATTGAGTAGACATGACAGATCTTATATCCAAATAATGTAAAAATCATCTATCAAACTTATTGCTTCTCCAACCTAATCGACTTTTTGGTAACTGATCTATGGGATGGGGAAACAATAATGGACACTGGCTAGCCACACAAGATGAAAGCATTTTCAATGTTAATGTTGTCCCAAATGTACTAAAGATGAATGGTTTAAAGTTAAAAAGGGGCCACACTAAGCAATAAGCAAAAAAATGTAGCCTATTTCGCTCATAGCTAACCTGGTAGATCCTTCTCCAGAAGTTTCCAGTCATGCTGAACTCTCTTTGACCAGGCCCTGGCCGGCTGAAACATTGTTCACATGCAAAGAATAGGTAAGTGCCCGAAAGAAGCAGAAATCAAAAGCAACTAGTAGTTGAGCATGTCACCTCTCCCTGAAAGTTTTTAGCAAAGTGATGGTCTGAGAAATTTTGAACAGTGTCAAACTGCTTGAACTGCTTATATTTATTTGCATTCTCATCTGCAGTAGTTGATTTAGATGGCTCCTTCACTTCGTCCTGGGGTGCAATTTTCTGCAGCCACGGTACAGTAGCCTCCACGCCTGGAGGCAGATCTAAATCATCAAATTTATCAGCGAGATGCTGATTAAAGTCAGCTTCGTCAAAGTCATAATCATCTTCGTCATAGCCATCGCCATCATCATCACAGTCATCCTCCATATAGTAATCTTCTTCTTCTTGGATTTCTCCAGGATCTTGCTCCTGAGGTTCTGGTTCGGAAATTTTCAAAGAGCTACTTGTGCTGGATGAACCCTGTAAAACAGTATAGGCTAGTGGTCAATAACTATAGCACGTAGTAGTAAAGAAAAAGCATGACATGTGAAGCAATTTCCGCCACAATCTGGGATGCTAATTATCAATTGTGCGAACTGATTGCCAAAGACTGGTAACATTAAAATCTTGCAGCCTTGAAATTAATCTTTTATTTTATCATAAAGGCCAAAACAGCCACTGTAAGTCCAGTCAGTCCACAATAACAATTCACACCCATTGGACAGGCAGACTGTAAAAATCCTCGACAGCTTGGAAAAAGTAACAGCAGTGAAGGCATAATTTCGACTGACATAGGAAACTGACAGTGCATCGCCAATTCTGAGCGGCATTGCAGCACTCGGCCCAGGATAGGATGGAGAATGGCAGAGCACACCCCAATTGTCCCATGGGCCCAAGCAATTGAGCCGAGGAAGCGCCGAAGGCACCCTGAATCGGCGCTATCCCCAAAACCCAAACCCTATCACGCGTAGTAGTAGAGAAAAAGCATGGAAAGGACATGTGAAGCAATTTCTGCCACAATCTGGGATGCTAATTATCAATTGTGCGAACTGATTGCCAAAGACCGGTGACATTAAAATCTTGCAGCCTTGAAATTAATCTTTTATTTTATCATAAAGGCCAAAACGGCCACTGTGAGTCCACAATAACAATTCACACCCATTGGACAGGCAGACTGTAAAAATCCTCCACAGCTTGGAAAAAGTACCAGCAGCGAAAGCATAATTTCGACTGATACGCACGCTGTGAAGTGCAGAGACATAGGAAACTGCCAGTGCATCGCCAATTCTTAGCGGCATTGCAGCAATCAGCCCAGGATAGGGTCGAGAATGGCAGAGCACACCCCAATTGTCCCATGGGCCCAACCAATTGAGCCGAGGAAGCGTCGAAGGCACCTTGAATCGGCGGTATCCCCAAAACCCAAACCCTAGTGGCCCGTCGGCGGGTCGGGCGCCGCAGAAAACCCCAATCGGTACGAAGAACACCCGTTCCACCAAATCCGGCGTGGGAAGGAACCCTCGGCAGCGAGAATTTCACCAATCAATCAACTCGGAAGTCGGAAGGGAGGGGGGGGGGAAGGTACGCGATTGGGGTGGGGGAAGGAGACGAGGCGGGAGTGTTTCACCTGGCATCGCTGGCGCTTCTGCTGCTGCGCGGCGCCCCACGCGACGGCGTCGGCCGTGCGGCACGACGAGGAGGAGGAGCTCCCCCCCTGCTGCAGGCCGAGGTACCTGCAGGAGCCGAGGCGATCATCGTCGTCGGGTAATCGTGAAAAGGAAATAACCTCCACCCCCTCAATATTATTATAAGAGAAAAGAGAGAGAAGTTTCCGCGAGGGAGAGAGAGAGAGATCGATCGCGGCGGCGGGGAGGCGACGTACTCTGCGTCCATGGCGGCGGCTGGCGACGAGCCCCTGCGCGATCGCCGGCGGCCGATGGATCGGAACGGAAGTGGATGGGGAAGGAGGCGGAATCGATGGATTTATGGTGGCTGCGTCCTAGTCCCGCTCGGCGACGCGAGCCTATGACGTGTGGGTCCACTCCGAGGGGAATATCCACTGGGGCCCACCCGTCAGTGGCTGCGAGCCGGAGACGCGGGCGGATTCGGAGATCGCGGCGGAAGCCGGGCCCGGGCCTCCCTTAATTTTTTTAATTTTAACCTTTTTTATAAATTATTTTTAAAATTAACCCCTGGAAAATATTATTTGCACCCGGTGACCCTTTGGCCGCGCCATGCCCGGAGGCGCGGCAGGCCTCCTTTGCCGCGCCACATGCAGAGGCGCGGCAGGGGTGCCACGGTGGCGAGGAGCGGCGCGCGGGGCAGACGTGGGCCCGGGCCTGCCGCGCCACATGCACCGGCGCGGCAGGGGTGAGTCAACAGGCCCGCGCGGCCCCTTTCTTCCTCCTCCTCCCTTTCTTCCTCTCCCAGCCCCGAGCCCGCGCCGCCCCTAACCGCCGCCGCTGGCCGCCGCCCCCCGATTCCGGCCCCAAATCGGTGGATTTGGGGTGGGAAAAGTGGGGGAAATCGTTCCCCGCGTCCTTGTGAAGGTATTCCCCTACTTCTCTCACTCTTTTACCGTTGCATTATGTAGATCGGAGGAGATGTTTGTGACCTAGGGTTAGCTCTAGAAATTTGAAATTTAGACGAAATGCAATTTGGTTTAATGTAAATGATGATTAGTTCATACGCAGTAGTATCTCTGCCCGTGTTATTGACGTGTAGAACGTGTTGCATGAATCGATTTAATGATGTTGTTGGTGTTAAATGTTTAGTGTAGTTGATAATGAGTGAAGCTATTACATGGATGCATGTTTATTAGTGGGAATACCTAACAATTTTGTTGAATAAGACAATATGCATAATGTGTACATACATTTATATATATATATATAACTTATTGAGATAAATTTAATTTTTGTTGAACACTATTGTAATTTTGCATGTATATTTATAATAAATTGTCTATTCTAGTACTATGTAGTTATAATAAATCTTCGTTATATCCAAGGAAAAACTGCAGATGCCATTGCAAGAGGAGAGGACCCCCCTTGGAATGGTCTTTATGCTCCCCCAGACATGCATCATTATTTGCAACGCAATACTGCAGATGCCATTGCAAGAGGAGAGGAACCTCCTTATGGTGGTCTTTATGCTCCGGGTGGTCTTTACGGTCCTTCAGCAAACCCGTCTGTTGCTAATCCACCAACTAAAAAAGGTACCAAGAAAAATAAACCTTCGTCATCACATCACAAGGATGGCTAAATATTGGCACTTTGTATGAGGTCGTTGTCTTTGACCATGCGGTGTTGTAATATTTGAACTACTATTTCGTTTGCATCATGGTACTGTAATATTGTTCTATAAAAATAGATCCTGATTGTGTTGTAATAATGGAACTAATCTCCTACTCCATTATTAAAATTTCTTTGTATTATAATTTCCTACTCGTCCTCCTTTGTACTTTCGAACTATAATAGAGTTTTTTTGTGCTTCTCCTTTATTTTTAATAAAAATTCGTGCAGAACTACATCACATAACAAAGTGTTCACTTCATACAACACAACCAAACACACTTGTTCATTGAAAAATAGTCCACTACAACACATACAATTGACACTTGAG
Source organism: Cenchrus fungigraminus (assembly GCA_036936925.1). Taxonomy (NCBI): domain Eukaryota; kingdom Viridiplantae; phylum Streptophyta; class Magnoliopsida; order Poales; family Poaceae; genus Cenchrus; species Cenchrus fungigraminus. The sequence continues at coordinate 109,777,204 of CM072778.1, read as the reverse complement.
GACCATTCATCATCCTCCCACAATCCTCTTACCTTTTCTGTCGGCCTCTGCCTTTCTAACAGCTTCATCCCTCGACCTATCCCTGGACCTCTCCGTCAATGCCTTCCACTCCTCTTCCTTTTTCCTCCTCTTCTCACTCTTCTCGTCTGCAGTCAACAGACGTATCCCCCGTTCTAAGAACTTCTCCCTGTTACAACGCCAATATGCCACAACCTTCTCGTAGTTGGCGTAACCAACTACAAATTTTAGCTCCACTCCAGTTTCACGAACCATCTCTTCACAAATTGGACCACTTAGATACTCCTCTTCCGGTAAGGGCACACCATATTTTGTTCTTATCTTGTTTCTAATAGTTTCAGTTTTAAACCTCCTCCCAGGTTCAGAAGTTCGTCCCAACTCTAACATTAACTCACGACGACCAAGAAATTGCTCCCAATCACAAGTCCGCCCCTCCTGAAAAATATAAGGCCGTATCATACAAAATTAAATCAAAATGAAGACAACAACGATCGTGCTAACATAAGCAAAGAAGTTCACATCATGCTCACCCAAAAGTCTCCATATGCATTGCCACAAAACATTCCAAAACCTAGCTCAGATGGCACAACACCTTCCGTGGCTACTATGCCACACTTGCACCGTGAAGGTGGATAGCTAAGGCAAGGCCAAGGCTTCGTCCCGGACTCGAACTCTTTCACTTCAGATTCGGTTGGCCACTCCGATCTTGGTCCATGTATGTATTCATTGAAGTCACACCTAAGCCACCCACTCTGAATTGCACAACAACCATTACTAACAATGAGTCATGCACATTTATAAAACTCAAATGATAAGAAGGATATGATATTTACTTACAAGAGTCTTTAGGGAGCAACGAAAGAATGGTGTAAACTTATTTGGGGCCTCAATGTTTGGCCGTTGAAGATACGCACGCACTCCACAATCACACAATGGAGGGTTGTTAAATCGCTCAATGGCGGCCAACTGCTTCTCCTCATAGGTCATCGGTGGAGGATTCGGTGGAGGAGGAACCCATCGTTGAAACTCATCATATGGCTTCAAGACATGACTCGCATACGGGAAGAGACGTATCCTAGGATCAAACTTGTCCGGCCCGTCTATCCACTGCAAGAAATAACAAGGAGCTGCCGGGGGTGGTGCTTCCCTAATCCAACAACAGTAGAAGGCTCTACCAGCAGTCCTAGCACACCTAGACTGTTTCACATAAGCCGGCACACCACATAAACAATTGGGTACAGGGAGAGCTCGAGGCACAGGAGCATCTTCATCCCACTCTTCGGAAAACCTTCCTTTACCCCTAAAAATGGCACAATAACGTAGGTTTTGGTGGCTCATGTCTACTAATCCTGCAACCAATGTTATTGAAATGAACAATTTCAAATATGGTACAACAACATATGTAACATTAACAATATTAAAAATCAAACCTACACTAAAGCATCTAGTAATGCAACGTATTTTCAACGTAACAATAGACGGCAAAATTACTACTGCGACTACCCAAAGCATCACTTTAAACTCATCCAACATCTAACACATCACAATTTCAAATTATTGCCAAACCCTAGCTCACCTATACATGCAAAATCCTACAAAATTAAGTGCTAAAACTAAGATTAAATAAGGGCAATACCTTCCCAAGGATACGGGGATCGATTTTCCACACTATCCCCACCACAAATCGCCGGAGTTGGGGGTGTGCCGGCCGGCGGCGGCGGCGGTACCGGCGGATGCGGTCGGGCTCGGCCAGAGGAAGAAAGGGAGGAGGAGGAAGAAAGGGGGCCGCGCGCGCCCTGTTGTCTCACCCCTGCCGCGCCAGGAGGGGTGGCGCGGCAAGGCTGCCGCGCCAGTGCATGTGGCGCGGCAGGCCCGGGCCCACGTCTGCCCCGCGCGCCGCTCCTCGCCACCGTGGCACCCCTGCCGCGCCGCTGCATGTGGCGCGGCAAAGGCTGTGTGCCGCGCCACGCCGCCAGGCGCAGCCAAAAGGGTCACCGGGTGCAAATAATGTTTTCCAGGGGTTAATTTTAAAAATAATTTTAAAAAAGGGTTAAAATTAAAAAAAGGGAGGTTGGGATGCTCGGGCCCATCTGTCAGCGGCGCGGTGAGGCTGACAGGAGTGGTCAAGATAAACCAACAGGATCTTTGTTTCAGTTACACACTTAAGCCTGTCGTTGGGTATCCTTACCCATTCCCCAAGTTCACACCCCGTGCGATTTGGGTAGGGTATGAGTAATTACCTGGCTACCCGTTACATTAAGGGTAGGGTATGGGTATCCCCACTCCTACCCGTAATAGCATCTTCTTCCTCGCGCTCGCGGCCACCACGCTCGTGCTCGCCGCCGTCAGTCTCGCCTGCCCTCACACTCACGCCCGCCGCTGCTGCTGCCGCCACCGCCGCAGTCTCGCACGTGCTCGCGCTGGCCGCCGCGGTCTCGCACGTGCTCGCGCTGGCCGCCGCATCCGTGGTCTCGCACGTACGGGCTGGCGCTCGCCGTCGCCGTGGGCTCGCAGGTGCTGAAGCTCGCGCGCCGCATGGTCGACCGGCGTAGTTGTAGGCGCTCGTGAGTCCAGAACAAGTGACAACTGACAAACTGACGAACGTCGCTGGAAACCACCGCCGTACCCCGTATCAGCGTCAAGCGCAGCACTGTCTCCACGCAGTGGCGGAGCTGGCCCAGCCCAACGACTAAGGCCCAACCCAACTACAGTGTAGAAAACGGGCCTAATTCTAGCTACTATACTACTACATTAGTTGCTACAGTGTAGATACCATGGGCCGGCGACTAGGGCCCAGGCCTGGGCGGCCTGGGCCGCAGCTCCGCCCCTGTCTCCACGTACCTCGGTGAAGCGAAGCGACGTACGTACGTACGTACATGGTACACACCTCTCGATGGCGTAGTGCTGTGCTGCTGCCCGTCTCCTCTCCTGGACCCGCCGCTAAGCAAGCTCGTACGGGCTCGTGCTTGTTGCTGTCGTCAAGGAAGAATTACGGGTAATGGATTGGGTATGGATAATTACGGGGAGGGTAAGAATGGATAACTCAGGAATGGATTTGGATATGGACATAGGTGGGTTTGTTCATACCCTACCCAACGGCAGGCATACTTACACTTTATACTACGTGTCTACCTCCATCATCAAATACAAATAGATGACTTTTAGGATAAGGATTTTAGTTAGTTCAAAATGACCTAAAATCTTTGTCCTAAACGTCACCTATTCAACGATGAAAGGAGTTATTAAAAACAAAATAAAAGATCCCTTGCTTCTCGACATGGGGAGCAGTGGCAGGTAAAGATTGCAATATGTCAGGGTAACCAAAGCCAAGGAGCACGGGGTTTCGAGTTCTTGTGACTTGGAGCCGTGATCCACCGTTATTGGAAATGGATTTAAGCAAGGGTTCAAGAACACACACATCTTGCAGAGGAAGACCAAGCTGCTCTTTTTTTCCCCAATTCCGTACCAATGATCATTGCTGACGCGGTGGGCTTTCCACGACGTGGCGCTAATTTTGTAGCTCTTGAAAAACAATGTCAGCGTTGCGATAACTTTTCACTTTCCACCGGTCACATCAAATGTATGGACACTAGTTATGAGCATTAAATGTGAATTAATAACAAAAATCCATCCGGGTGAAATTGTGAGACGAATCTGTTGGACCTAATTAGGCCATGATTACATAATTAAGTTTAATAGATTCGTCTCGCGATTTCCCGTTCATCCGTGTAATTAGTTTTATATTTAAACATGTTTAGTCCTCTTAAACTTAGATTAACAACAATTGCTACAGTAATTTGTTTGCAACTTTTTCACCGAACTAAACAAGACCTAAGTTGAGCTAAAATGCCATATGGATCCATGTGTCACAACAAAAAGGCATATATATAAAAATGATCTTGATGTCAAATAAGTCATGCAGATAATTTGTTTCTATGCCATGTAAGGGATTCTCTCTAGTACTATACCACTATGTATCTTTTAGATAAAATGCTTTGTTTGATTCTTGTTGCTTGGCACCAAATCGGAATTCCTACAATGACGAGGGATTCTTTGCATAATTTCACAAATACACAAGCTACCATGCTGAGCTTTGTGCTTGTAGCCGCTGCAGCTAGCTAGCTCTCCTTCCTAATACATTAGAATTCCAAGAGAAGGGAGCTAGCACCGAACAAGTTGTCCTTCCTAATCCATTAGAATCGCAATGTGTTGTGAAGCGGCACCGAGCGATGAAGAGGAAGGCGGTGGGGTGGCGCAAGAGAAGGGAGCTAGCACCGAACAAGTTGAGATCAGAAATAGATCTCACAAAAATTATTGCTATGCGTTCAATGCCTCTTTCCAGGTATTTCAAGTATAGTATAAACTAAAGAGGAACAACATTCAGCCATTGTGTTCTTCACTGTAGCAAGTGAATTCAGTTTCGCTGTGATCAAGAAGAATGCATGATGTTAGCAGTAGCTTTCAGAACAATATCATCAAGATTTGGTAGACAATCTACACCATCCCATGGCACCATTTGGTTGAATCCCACGAAGGGTTCAGCTCCTATTAAAAAGAATTGACCGGCCCATCTCGCGATCTATTCTACAGGGAGAAGAAACACTCAAGATGTAAAACTAAAAAAACCACTTCAATAGCTCCACTCCCACGCAAAAGATGGATTGGTAGCCGGCATCCTAGTAGAAAGAGGAATGTTTCTAGTTTCTTCATAATCTCGGTGGTCATGCATAACCTTAGCAAGCTCGACATCTCTGTCAGGATCAAAATAAATGAAGTCTGACTCCAGCAATCCTTTCAAAACATCCTTATATGCCACCATAGCGGAGCGGTATAAATTGATGGAGCCATCATAATCACGGGAATGACCTCCAGAGGGTGGATGCAAAATCTTGTTTCCTTCACTCTCACAAAAACAGCAACGACCTGTTTACAAGGCAAAAAAAAAGGAAGATGATGTCAGAAATTGAGGATTTGATCTGGTGCCAAAAAGATTCAAATTGAGAAAAGGAATCAGCAACTACAGAACCAGTAGCTCTCCTCTTCAGAATATTTATTTAGGTTATCTCATCTAACAACGAGTTCTCCAACGTGATTTATGAAAGAATAGCCTTTCCTCACTGCCACGCCTTCACAGCTATGGTTCATAGTTTATTACATGAGTTATATATATGGACATATGGTTCCTAGGCCTGGGTAAAAACACACTGCACTAGCAAACTAACCACGCCACACCAAAATGTGCAGTTGTTTCGGTGGTCCGTGTTTCTGGGGACAACTTCTATGAACAGATTTCGTAAACTGAAATATTTTTCCACATAAAAATAAAAACCGAATCCTAAGAAACCAACATAACCATGCCCAAGGCTAATGCTTCCTAATCCATGCGATCATTGCCCAATTGGGTGTTCACCATGCTCTTTCTTTTTCCCATAGTGATGCTGGTCATGTTAAGAAATCCGTTACTTTAATAAGGTTGATTAGTTGTAGGAACAAGGGCTCACCAATGCATGCACTGTAATCATATATAGGGCAACAGCGGGATGGCTTCGATTGAATATCTTCAGGAAAAGGTGACACCCAAAATTCAGCAAAGAAGAGCGTGCGCTCATGGGGTGATCCAATAGCATCCTTTTTATTTGCCAAAAAGTTGGCATGATAGAAATTTGGGCGATGCAGAGAACTGGATGCTGTCACTCCGCATATGATGTCAAGCTGGTAATTTGGTTCCTGCAGTAAGCATAAGTATTTAAGAATTTCAGCAGCCTGGTGGAAGCAGGGACTTAAGTCATAAGGTGATCAAGTGTCAACATGGACGACTAGCAATAACTACTCAGTATTCAAATAGAGAATGTAACACATCAATTATGACAGGGGAGCACAGTTATATGTTGTAAGAACATCAACATAGGCTCAGAAATGACATATAACTTGCTGGTGGCATATAGTGTAGTCATAGGTCAGGGTAGAAAACCAGTACATCGGAAATAACTAATCGTGTTTGGTTCAAGGGATCATCCAATTCTAGACCCATCATCAGTTCATCACCCCATTCCTCAAATTAAAGGACACCATATACTAACAGATATCATAAAGCACTAGCGCTAAAAGGTAACCAATGATCACAAAGGTATAGCCAATTAGCTAGTAATACTAAACCAGCACAAATCACTACTCGATAAAGGTACTAAGCAATCACAAAGCACAAAGGCACAGTGCCAATATAGACATGAAGTCGGAGCAAGAGAGAGGTAATGTTTTTGGTTGTTATGTACCCAAGGATGCTGATTGCAGTATTTGCATAGCACTTTATTCAGCTCGGTGCGAACAAACTCTAGCTTCTTTATGAACGCCAACCTCTTTCCAGAAATCTTCAATGACAACAATGGAGAAACGAGAGAGGAATCCTCCTCCTTTAGCACTGGCAAAGGGCACACTTCATTGCTGAGGACTCTGATTAGCTGGTCCCAATGAGCAACTGAGATCAAGGAGTGAAGGAGTCCTATCTTCGCTGGTGACAGGGACATGAGCAATGATCCAAACGCAGTGTGCTGGGGGTGTTTGGCAATCTCGGCCACAGCAGCAAAAGAGACGGCATTGCGTTGACAAAGATACGATCTAGTTAAGTCACAGTCCAAGGAGCTAAGGAACTCCAGAGCATGGTGTTTGGACCCGAAGGTGTCCTGCACCACGGCCACAAGTCCATCGAGGGAACGGGACTCCAAGCGGGCCATGGGTCTGGTGTCGAGAATGCCTTGAGGTAAATAAACTTCAACACCCTGTGCAAGCGGGAAGGCCATATCGTACCAGAAGGAGTTGAGGATGATGTTGGACACGGGGTCCATGAGGCCGTAGCAATGTCCAGCGACAAGGAGAGCACGGAGGAGGCTGGGCTTGTTGATGGGCAGTATGGCGAGTGCCTTGATGTACAAGGCGTGGATGGTGTCGAGCAAGCACATCTTCACGGAACATATGTGCTCGCATGGGGGGACATCATAGTTCACCACCTCTGTTGCTGCTGCCATGGCAGACGACGAAGCTGCTGCGTGTTCCTTGAGACATCTGGATAGCTCAGTCTCCATGTCCTCACCGTGGAATACCAAGTCGGAGATGTAGTTTTGCTGCTGCCGAGTCTGGAAGCAGTAATCGCGGGTTGTCACGATGGAGGTTTGGGCGACAAGGCCTTCCCCGATGCAGGTTGAGATGACAAGCACGCCATCGTCGCCGCGGGTACAAGTGCGGCCATTTGGACGGCACCAGAAATCTATGTTGGCCGGCTGCGGAGTTGGCGGCGGCCATCGGTGTGCCAGAAGGTCCCTGATCTCCACGACGTCGTCCGTGGTGAGCTGCTGCTGATTTCTTCCAAGCTTGAAGAGGACGGGGGCGAGCATGTCACGGGGGTACTCCGCCGTCATGAGCCCCGCCAGGACGTCGGGCGCCGGGTGCCGCGCTTGGACCGCGGCAAACCTGAGGGCAGACTTGAGCTTGCCGCCGTCAGGGAGCAGAGGTCGCTGCTGTTTGTCGGATCCTTGCCCGAATCTGTCGTGGTGGGCGAGCTTGATGGCGAGGGTGAGGTGTTGGGATGCCAGGTCGAGGTAGCGCCTGGACTGGTTGGTGCTGAGGTAGCGGAAGTAGGCGTTCATGAAGGCGCCGAGGCCATCGATGGATCGGCAGGCGACATCCCCCCACCCCTCGAGCAGGCGGACCCTCCGATGCGGGGGCGGGTGCTCCCCTTGCTGGTCGTGGAGGAGCAGGCCGACGGCGTTGAGGATGATGTTGGTGACGGGGTCGGCGAGGCCGAAGCAGAGGCCCCCCGCGGCGATGCAGCCGTCCAGCTCCGGCATCTCCTTGAGGGGCAGCCGGCGCGCCGCCTCCGCGTAGAACTCGTCGATGCGCGCGCTGCTGTTGTTGAACCAGCCTTCGTCGAGCCTCTTCTTGTCGCCGCCGTGGAAGCAGGAGAAGATCCCCATCCCCGGGGCTGATCGGAAGGATGGTGGTGGTTCTTTGACGGCTGCCATGCACATTGGGGGTTGGGGATCGCCGCCGCTGGGGAGATCCTACAGGAGATCCTATATAACTTTCGGAAGGTGGATAAGCGTGGTAACTATAAAGCCCACGTTGGCTCAAAAACAGCCCACTTAAATAATTCAGTTTTCCCAATTTCCACACGCGCTTTATCTTTATTTTTTAAAATAATTTTTTGGATCTGTTGTCGATATTTTTTCGTCAACATTTTTCGGAAGTGTTGCCAACATTTTTTCGTCAACATTTTTCGGGAGTGTTGCAACCATTTTTTCGTCAACATTTTTCGGGAGTGTTTGCAACCATTTTTTCATCAACATTTTTCGGAAGTGTTACCAACATTTTTCGTCAACATTTTCCAGAAGTGTAGCAAAACATTTTTTCGTCAACATTTTTTGGAAGTGTTACCAACATTTTTCGTCAACATTTTCCAGAAGTGTTGCCAACATTTTTTCGTCAACATTTTTCGGGAGTATTGTCTGCAGTTTTTCGTCAACATTTTTCGGACGTGTTGAAACAATAAAAAAGTTGATCAATATTTTTTAATCAACATTTTTTCTGAAATGTTGAAACAATAATTTTTTTAAACATCCAACATTTCTCAAAAAGATAGACTAATATTTTTCAATCAACATTTCAATATTTATAAAAAATGTTGGACCAATATCCAAAAATAAAAAAAATAAAAAATGTTGGATCGCCTCCTCCAACTCCGGTGGCCGGCGAGGGCGGAGGCGTGGCAGCCAGCCGGCCGGCAAGCCACGCGGCGGCGTTGCTCGTGCGGGCTCCAGCTCCGGTGGCCGCGCGAGCCGCGGTGGCGCGAGGAGCACGGTGGCCGCGGCGGCGCGCTGGGAGGCCGCGCGCGGGCCGCGCCGGCGGCAGCGGGGGACGGGGAGGGAGCAGGGAGGCCGCCATGGCGGGCACGCGGGGATGGCCGCGCCCCAGCTCCGCACCGGGAGCTCGCCGCGGGGAGGCGGCCATGGCGGGCGCACGCGGGGCGCGTCGGCCGGCGGGGGGCTCCGGAGGCGGCGGGAGGCCACGGCGTCTCGCCGGAGTCGCGCGCGGAGCTGCTCCGGCGGCCGGCCGTCGGGAGCCGAAAGGGAGGAGCTGGCATCGGGGTGGTGGCGGGCGCACCGGGTGGGAGGCGGCTGCGCCTGTTGGAAGTGAGGGGGGTTAGGGTTTGATGATCCAATGGCTGAGAATGTTTGCACGAATCTCAAAAAAGTGGAAGTTCACAAGCAAACTGCCTTCTGGAAGATATATAGGATTTCCGCCGCCGCTGGCGGCGTGGAAGATGGGCTGTCCCCACCCAGCCGGCGATTGAGAGCCCAGTTCTCACGTAACGGGCCAGAGGTGTCGCATGGCTTGTTTAATTATATGAAAAGAAAAAAAAGTCTAATTTCATCTTTCAAGTACTGCAAAAGAATCATATTCATCCTACATGTTTCATTTGTTGCGCTGCAAATCAATCCCTTGAATAACTAAATCGATGCATTTTATCATCCCTAAATTTGTTTAATGATGACTTTGTGTTATATAATATCATATCAATTTAGGCCATGTAATAAATACTCCCTCCGGTTTGGTAAAAGAAGTCGCTTTGGGAATAAAATGATGAATAACTTTTAAGTCGTTGAGTCTAGAAATGTGAAAATCATATCAATAGATTTGTTTTGAAAATCATTTTCGTAAAGATATACATACTCCCTCCGTATTGGTATTAGAAGACGTTTAGGACAAGGTTTAAGTCAAACATTAGGATTATAAATCATGAATAGTTTTTAAGTTATTGAGTTTGAAAATGTGAAAATCATATCAATAGATTTGTCTTGAGAAATACTTTCATAAAAGTATAAATATATCATTTTTAAATAAATATCTTTTTATAAAAAACAAGTCAAAGTTGTGTTTTGAAGACCGTGTCACAGTCAAAAACGTCTTCTAATACCAATATGGAGGGAGTATATAACTTTTTAATAAATATCTTTATAGAAAAGAGAAGTCAAAGTTGTATTTGGAGACCGTGTCGCTGTCCTAAACGACTTCTTTTACCAAACCAGAGGGAGTATGTAATCATCTTACTAATGTTGGATTAAAAGTCTGGTATGAATCGGTTCCGTCAAAATTGCTGACAAAATTTTTATGTGCTTTATATCTTGCACTCGGCATATTACTTTGAAGTAGTGGCATATTACTTTTAAGTAGTGATTAGTCGGATGCTAACCAAGGCATAAACTACTATGAAATACACTAAACTATTGTAAAACTAAGGTGAGATGATAAATGCATCATTTTAGGTACCAAATGAAATATAAGACATGAATAACACACTTTTGCAAATACTTAAGGGATGAATAATACACACCCTTTTTATTAAAAAAAAAGGCATTGCCCAGCTTGTATGTAGTGGTGCTTGGAAACAAATGCAATCTCATAAACATCAATTGTTTTATTATTATAAGAAATCTAAAAAATGGCAGTGAGCCATTCATTCACATTAGAAAGACCACATTTTTTATGTTGTGATTAGGAATAGATGGATGAAAACAACACCATCTTCACACATACTCTTACACAAAGTCAAATCTCAAAATCAAAGCCACGCATGATGCCACTGTGTGCGGGGCATTCAGACTGCAACTGTGATGCATACGCCGCATGCAGGAAAACTCCAATATATCCTTGATCTTTCATCGCCAAACCACGTATATATCACTTGATAAAAGTTCTGAATGGATTATCACCGCTCCACTCCCACGTAGAAGATGATATGGGCCTCGGCGGCCAAGTCATGGTAGGCATTGTGCGTTGACCTTGCTGGAAGTCATTGATAGCCTTGGCAAGCTCAGCATCTCTGTCCGGATCAAAATAGATGAAGTCTGATTCCAGCAAGCCTTTGAAACTAGAACCGTTGAAAGGGTATGTTTTATTCACCCCATCAACAACCCCTGAATGACCTCCACAAGGTGGATGCATAATCTTGCTTCCTTCATCCTCACAATCCGAGCAACGACCTGTACGTACGTTGGTTATTAATCACAAAAACGAACATGATGGACATGGTTAGTTGTATGTATGTAGTTACGAGAGCTAGGGCTTACCGAGAGATGAGGTGTAATCAGCTGATATATGGCAGCAGACGGACGTCTTGGGCTGATGAACATCAGCTTTAGGATAAGGATAAGGATAAGGTGACACCCAGAATTCAGCGAAGAAGAGTGCCCGCTCACATGGCGATGTGGTGGTATCATCTCTAGTGCTCGCCAAGAAGTTGGCGTGGTACACAGTTGTGCCGGAAATGTTGGGACCATAATACTGCACTCCGCAGACAGTGTCAAGCTGATAGCTAGGTTCCCAAGGATGCTGGTAGCAGTATCTGCGTAGCAATCTCTTGAGCTTGTTGTGGACAAAGTCCAGCTTGCAATTGAAGGCCGACTTGTTCGTGGACACAAGAATCGACCCATAAACTGACAGGCAGGGCCGATCAGCTGACAGATCAAGAGACACTGTCGTTGCTGGAGATTCCTCTCCAATGATCGCCTTCAGTTGCTCCCAATGTGCATCGGAGATGATCCTGGCGTCACCACCAGCAGAAGCAGCAGCAGGAGGAAGCACGCAGCGCAGGCGAGCCAGCTTGTCGTCGTCGATCGTCAGAGACGCGAGGAACGCTCCCAACGCGGCGTGCTGGGGGTGCTTGGCAACCTTGGCCGCAGCGGCATAGGTTTCTTGTTGCGTGATGCGAGATGGTGATCTCGAGAGGTCACAGTCCAAGGAGTTGACGAGATCCATGGCCTCGTGCCTCGAGCTGCCGCAGGTGAGAGACGCCGCCATCTGAACAAGACCCTGGAGGGAACGGTACGCCAGCCGGGCCATGGGTGTGGTGTCGAGGATGCCGTTTGGTAACTGAAGCTTGCCGCCATCTTCGACGACGCGGAGCGGGAAGGCCATGTCGTACCAGACGGTGTTGACGATGATGTTGGACACGGGGTCCATGGGCCCGTAGCAGTGCCCGCCGACGATGAGCGCAAGGAGGAGCCGGGGCGTGCAGGACGGCAGCGCGGCGAGCGCCCTCATGTAGAGGGCGTAGATGGCGTCGACCAGGCACTGCTGCAGGGACAAAATGTGCGTGCACGGGGAGGCGTCGTAGTCCACCGGCCGTGGTGGTGCTGGTGCCACCGCCTCCCGGAGGCAGGCCGACAGCTTGTCCTCCATGTCTGCGCCGTGGAACGTGAGGTCGGAGATGTACGACCCGAGCTGCTGCTGATGGTGTGTCGTTGTTGTCGGTGGTGGTATCGAGACTGTGGCAGGACGGCCGTCGCCGGTGCATGTCGTCGAGATCATCAGCGTGCCATCGTCGCCGCGGGTACAGGCGGTGGTGCCGTCGTTCGGGCGGCACCAGAACTCCATGCTCGTCACCGTCGGCGGGGCGGGTGGCCACTGGCGGGACAGGAGGTCCACGATCGCCGACACGTCGCCGGCGGTGAGCGGCTCCGCCGTCCCCTGCAGCTTGGAGAGGACGGGGGCGAGCAGGCCGGAGGGGTACTGCGCCGTCATGAGCCGGGCCAGGACGGCGGGCGCGGGGTGCTTCCCCCGGACCGCGGCGAGACGCAGCGCGTCGCTGAGGTTGCCGCCGTCGGGGAGCAGACGCCGGCGCCGCCTTGGGGAGGAGAAGCGGTCGTGGCGGACGAGGGCGATGGCGAGGGGCAGGTTGTGGGAGGCGAGGTAGAGGTAGCGGCAGCCCTGGGCGCCGTCGAGGTAGCGGAAGTAGGCGGGCATGAAGCCGCGGAGGCCGTCGAGGGATCGGTAGGCGATGTCCCCCCACAACCCCTCGGCGTACGCGTACCTGCGCACCCTGAACTCCCTCTCCGGCGGCGGGAGCTCCACCTGCTCCTGCTGGTCGTGGAGGAGCAGGCCGACGGCATTGAGGATGATGTTGGAGACGGGGTCGGCGAGGCCCACGCAGAGGCCGCCGGCCAAGAGGCAACCGTCGAGCCCCGGCACCTCCTTGAGCGGCAGACGACGCGCCGCCTCCGCGTAGAAGCCGTCGATGAACCTCCTCTTGATCTCGTTGGCGTCCATGATCGTGGCATCGTCGACGGGAGGCCGCTTCCACTCCTCGCCGTGGAAGCACGACAAGCTGCCCGTAGTTTCCAAACCGACACAAATTGAAGTCGACATGATTTGAAACGAAGCTTTCTTTCCTCCTTTTCCTTGTGTTTGATTTGATTGATTGACATCCATTGTTGCCGAGTACTTCCCAACTTATATGACCAAGTTTTTGCGGCAACTCTTGTCCGTCACGGTCTGGCCCCCCGATGATCCCAAGTAAAATACGGAGTACAGTAGAGGATTAATTAAAAAGCAAGGCGTGAACGAAACGAATCATAGATGTCAATTATTACTCACCCGATCTCTTCTCTATTTCTCTCAATCCTAGATGTGCCACATCATCTGCTGACATCATCATCATTTATTAACACACCCCCCCGATCCCACCACCCCGCGCCGTCCCCGTCCCCTCCCCACCACCGCCCCCACGGATCCCGCGCCGTCGCCATCTCCAACCAAAGCCCCCTTGCCTCCCCGCCGCCACCCCTTCCCCTCCCCACCAGCGCGCCGCCGCATCAAGAAACCCCCTCCCTTCCCCACCAGTGCGCCGCCGCATCCATAAAATGAGAGAGAAAGAGAGGGAGAGGAGGGGCACCGGCCGATACCTGCACACCGTCGTCCGTCGCGAGGACTGCCGACAAGGCGCGCAGGGAGGCACCGGCGAGGCTCTCCGCCATGGGGCGGATCTCGATGCCCTCAGCTGCCGCCGAGCCGGTCGCCGTCCGCTGCATGGAGCTCCGGGACCGCGTCCAGGCGCCCTCGACGGCGTGGGGAGGAGCTTCTCCTCTCTCTGTCGTGCAGGGGCCGGCGGCCGGCAGAGCAGAGCAGCTCCCCTCTGACCCGCTCCTTGCCTCCCGCCGCCACCGAGCTTGGGCGGAGATCCCACATGGTGCGAGGTGGAGGCCGACCACCTCGAGGTCCCAGTCGGCGACCGGCGGGGCACAGCTCGAAGCGCACCGTGGAGGAGGACGTCAACCCCACATGCCCAGTGGGGAGGAGGACGACGTCGTCCCTGCTCGCCGCGGGAAGAGGAATTCGTGCAGGTGGAGGGACGCGCCGGTGGAGCAGAGGAACGGAGAGGGAGAGACTGGCATCCGCGTGTGCGAGCTCCCCCGTCATCTTGAAGCCCACCGGCTGGGATGTGCGCGCGAGTTGGAGTTCCGCCGCGGCTATGGTCGGTGCGCGCGAGCTCCAGCAGCTACATCCGCCCTAAAAGTGCATCTTGGCCCCTAATTGTCTTGGTGATAATGACAAACACAATTTGTGGTATTTAATTGTTGAATAAGTGTAGCGAACATGGCCTCATAGGCCATTAGTTCGAGTATGATTTTGGTGATTCATGGCAACATGATCAATGGGACTAACCATATTGTTTAGCATGTCTTTGTAGATATTTCTAGGTCCCAAGGATGCAAAAATACCACATGCCAAATTGAGAAGAAAGGACACCGTCGGATGAACCGACGGCACCATCGGTGCATAGCGTCGGTGTAGTTGGTACACTGCGCAACAGGCCAAACGAAGTTGACACCGTCGGATGAACCGACGGTCCAGTTTCTAGATGCGCCAGACGAATTGCAGAGGAAGAGCAGCGAAGACTGTAGCACCGGATGATCTGACGGTCTGAGTGAGGACACCGTCGGTCTATCCGACGCTCAGTTTGAATCAAGACAGAGACGCGTCAAGACGAAATCTTCAGCACCAGATGAACCGACGCCTTGGTCAAGGGGAAGCGTCGGTCTATCCGACGGTCGCGTGGAAGCTACCAGAGACGTTTTGGCCGCGGGGTCTTCAGCACCGGATGATCCGATGCACCGTCGGTGTAATGCGTTGGAGCAGTTGTGTCAGCGGATCTACAACGGCTAAGTGACATGGAGGGCACCGGATGAACCGACGCCTAGAAAAAGCATAGCATCGGTTCATCCGACGCTACCTTTTTTCAGTGGCCGTTAGCCAAAGGCTCTTTGGATGCCTTGGGCTATTTATACCCCCTCCACTCACCCATTTGAGGTAGCTGGATTGTGTGGAAGTGCAGGAAAGTGCAAGACACCTACAAGATCATATCCAATCCATCCAAGTGCTTAATTGCTCATCCTTAGACTTGCATATGATTTGTGTATGTGCTTAGTGCTAGGCTTAGCTTAGAGCTGAGTGAGTGCAAGGTTGTGCCAACCTTGTGAGGTGATTCTTGAGTGAATCAAGGTGTACAAGGTTCGCCGGAAGCCTTGGGGCCTAAGTGGCTCACCGGCAATCGTCATCGACCCTCCGGCTTGGTGTGGAGCAGCGAGGACACTTTGTGCGGGGGACGTGGAGACCTCCTTCCTTGGTGGAGAAGCTCCTTAGTGGAGGCGGCATCAAGGTGACCAAGGGAGCTTGGCAAGTGCCTAAGTGGCTAGCCTTTGTGGCGAGTCAAGTGGTGCTCTTGGGAGAGACTTGGTGACCGGGAAGCAATACTCTTGTGTGAGTGCTTCAACAACGTGGACTAGGGGTGGCTTAGTGCCTACCGATACCACAGGATAAATCGCGTGTCAAGAGTTTGCTTCCTCCCATCCCCTTTACGTTTCCGTATTTACTCTATTGCAATCTTTGTTTGCCTTTACTTTCCTACAGTAGTATCTTTCTAGGATTGGCTATAGGTTGCAAACCTTGTTTTGGGATGGGAGTTTCACACTAGAACAACCCTAGTTGCACGTCTAGATAGTATGTTCTAGTTTACTTTGAGAAAAGTAGTGAAGCCATATGTAAGGTTTTTAGATTGCCTAATTCACCCCCTCCCCCTCTTAGGCTACGAGCATCCGATTCCTTACAATAAGATGTGTGCAAGATTTACTAAAGAGATAAACATGGTTTTGACCAAAGGAAGGCCCACAACTTCAATTCGGCGTTTTCAACTCAAGTCAAGGCTTTCATTCATTTTAATTTCGAATTTGAGTATAGGAAACACCGTACTATAAAGGGGGATGCGAATTGACGGCCATGACATGCTAAAAGTGCTTTAGGAGATGATCTAAGTGAGTGAGAGGAACCTTGAGTCTACACGAACACATTTGCTCTCCTTTCCTCAATATCCTTGCCATTATCGGTAGTACCGACCTCAGGTCGGTAGTACCGATATGGATTCACTGGCGAGTTTTAGCCAGGCCCTCGGTAGTACCGACCCGGGGTCGGTAGTACTGATATGGCTTCACTGTCTCTTTTTCTGGAACCCTCAGTAGTACCGACCTGGGGTCGGTAGTACCGAGGATTGTCGTATTTGCATAGTAATAGCTAGGTTTTAAGGCTAGTATTTATACCCCACTCCTTCTCCCTCATTTGCTACTGACCTACCACGGGACAAACACTCACTTGAGCATTCACTCCACTTCTCCCCTCCCTCCTAGAGCTAAGTCTTCATCCCTTTGAGCTAGGGCTTGGTTGGAGGAGTGATTCTAGTGTGAGATTCAGAAGCGTTGAGAGCCCCTTCGATTCCCCTCATCTCAAGAGGAGTTGAAGCATGTAGGATCTAGGATACCGACTAGAGGGGGTGAATAGGCGGTTTAAAATCTAAAAGCACAACACTAGAGAAATTTAATTAGAACCACAAGGAGGATTAATTCTCTAGCTATTCTATTCCTATGTTGGGGGTTTGCAACCTAGGGTGACAAGATACAATTCAATCTCTAGAAAATAAAAGCTCAAAGTAAAGTACTTGAAAGGAAATTGAGCAAAGAAATAACCGAGCACAAGAGACGAATTTTATCCCGTGGTATCGATGACTTGCCGGTCACCCCTAATCCACGTTGAGGTGGATTCAATGTTCAACCGCTCCTCTATCAAGGCACCGCTTGATCTTGAGCCGGTTAGAACCAAAGAACCACTCCACACCTCGATTCCACTAGAGTTGCTCTTCACCGCTCCGGTGAGGTGAGCACAAGACCTCTCACAACAAGAAATCCGGAGCCACGCACAATCTTCTTGCGAGCTTCAACGGATTCTTCCACCACCAAGCCGTCTAGGAAGCGGCAACTTCCAAGAGTAACAAATCAACCACTTGCTTGATGATTCCCTAGTGCCACAAAGATCAAAACCTTGATGCAATGCACTAGAAGCTCTCAATCTCACCAAAGATGCAACCACTAAACCAAGTGAGTGAGAGAGAGGAGTGGGAGAGCTCTATAAGGGAGTATGAACCTTTCAAAATGCCAAGAGAGACTCTCCCAACCCGGGCATGGAGTATTTATACTCCCCCTTCCCGTTACTAGCCGTTATGTCAAAAACGCGTACCTCGCGGACTGTCCGCGATGCCCTCGTGGACTGTCCGCGTTTGAATTCCAACGGTAAAAACACGAAGTCAACTGCTGTCAGAGGTGTCCGTTGGGTCGGGCGGACTGTCCGCCAGGACCCCGCGGACTGTCCGACAGGGTCCCGCGGACCGTCCGCGGGTAGGCCGCGGACTGTCTGCCCTGTCCACCCGAGCGCACCCCGTTCTGTCTGGTTTCGAGGTCAATAACGGACCGTCCGCCGTAGACCCGCGGACTGTCCGCCCGGAAGCGAATTTTCTCGAAAAACTTTGCCAAAAACCTCAGATATTAAATAAATCTCAAAAACCCGCGGACCGTCCGCCCTAAGGGCCCGGACTGTCCGCCCAACACCTGAAAACTGATTTTTCTCAAGATTTTCAACGAAACCCTTTTACCAAAAGAAATCGCCACTCATCTAAATGCAATGCATGCAAATTCTTGATCAAAGTGGCACTATGGAAAGTCAAGCCAATGAAATTGACCCCTCTTGATAGTACGGCTATCTATCCTATCAACCCGGTCATTTAGCATCCTCTAATCACCTTATGACCGGCAAAAATAAAAACCCTATCTTTTACCTTTGCCTTGAGCTCTTTCCAACACATGCCATACAAGACTTCCTTGTGCATACCTCATGAGCTCATCATTTCACCGGACTAACCTATTCTTATAACTCAAATAAAAATGTTAGTCCACAATGATTGTCATTAATTACCAAAACACGAATTAGGGGCCTAGATGCCTTCAATCTCCCCCTTTTTGGTAATTGATGACAACCATTTAAAGGAGTGATATAAGAAAGGTTTTGTGTTTTGGAATCACTTACTCTTCTCAAAGAAATTCAATAAAAGATTAGAGTGAATGTCTCCAAAACAAGGAAATAGAGAGAACTCCCCCTACATATGTGCATAGATATAGTAATTTTGATGGAGTTTCCCCTACACAATAGAGATCAAGACAACAACCACATATATATATCCAATAAAATTAAGCAAGGGTTAGCCTCAAATCACTACAAGAACTAGAACAAGCCATAAGATAAGCAAATTGAAATCACAACCATAGATCATCACATAGATAGCCACAAGTTCTAGTTCTCAACCACATCACAATCCACAAAGTCTCACAAATTATTACAATCCAACCAAAGTCCAACCAAAGTTCATGCATGACTGAAATTAAACATGCAAGTGCAATGCAAGAGTTCCAAATGCATGCAAAGAGGTGAGCTCCCCCTAAAGATCACACATCACTCCTCCAAATTTCTCCCCCTTTGGCATCAAATACCAAAAGGTCTAGTCATCCTGAGGCGGCGGCGGAGGAGGATAGAATGGCGGAGGGGGACAGAACTGTGGTGGTGGAGCTGGAGCTGGGTAGTAGTGATAAAAATGATCTCTGAAATCTCCAAAAGCTGTGTTCAAGGCATTGAAGTTGTTCTGAAGCTGAGTCTGTTGATCATATATCTGCTGGTACTGCTCTGAAGTGGACATCTGGGAGAATCTGTCATTCAAGGCACTGAGGTCATTCTGAAGGTCTGTTTGCATATCACCCAACCTTTGCATCATGGGGTCATGCATAGTGTTATAGACATGATGACCAAAATTGTTCAGACTAGTGTCAATTTGCTGCTGAAAACCCTGCTGCATAGTCTGAAATGTATCATTCATCTGTTGCCCATATGCCTCAAAGTGGGAGTTGAACCCGGATTGCATCTACTGAAATTGAGTGTTCATCGACTGCTGAATGTTAGCGAAATAAGAATCAAAGTATCCAGCAGGAGGCTCCCACTGTGGCTGCATGGGATGAACTGGAGGAGGAGGTGGTGGCATAGCATAAGCATCCTCATCAACATTGGCATGAACCATGTTACCAACATTAGCATTGTCATCATCACTAGCATGGACCTCAACATTTTCATCAACATTTTGAGCTTCTGCAGCTTACTCATAAGGTGTCAATGGCTTATTGAGAAAAGCTTTAGCATTGTAAAAAGGACGATAAATTTCATGCTTCACATCACATAGACCATTGAACCCTGTTTTGGTCTTGATCAAGGACATAATGTAAGGAGCAAAATAAATGCTATCTCGGACAAGACGCTTTTTGCAAATCATCTGATCAAGAATAAGCTTCACAACATCAAACCTAGTTTCATGCATGATGTGGTTTATCACATTCCAATAATGCTCTCGGACCTTGTCCTTATTTCCACTTTTAGGCATGAATGTGTGTCTTATGATGTTGTTGATGACAGCCGGATGATGTCTAAGCCCTGCTGCTAGCCAGTTCATTATAGTTGCATTTGAGGTGCCAGGCTCATAAAATACAGCAGTGTTTTCAAGAATATCTTCATTATAGACATCGACACCATCACTAAAATATTCATAATCAAGATAATTTGCTGCTGCAAACTCTGCAAAAGTGGCTTCATATTCACTTTTTCCGGTCATCCACTTAATGTTCTTGGCATCAAAATCCATTTCATATGTGGCATAAAATTGTCTAATAATGGTGTCATTCCAATCACACCTATGCTGAAGGAATGGTTTCAAGCCTAAATTCTCAAGTTTAGTGGCCACACCAGCTAAAACAGGTTTAGACTCATGATATCCAAAATCAACCCTCTGATGAGCAAAGACTGTGCAATCCATTAGACTACTAAAGAAAGCTTGCTCTTGCACAGTGGTACGGAAATACAAATTATATGTGTCACGAGGTTGATTATAAGCATTTGCATTCCTAGCAATAGCAAATTCCTTTTGGGTCCACTGCCTCCTAGGAACTGTGTAATTAATCACATCAATGATATCAGCATTGTTACCTCCCCCTTGATTGATATCCTCTTCTTCCACCATGAATGAGGCACTAGCACTTTCATCAGCGGGATCAAAATCACTGTCATTAGGATTATCAGGCTCCTCTTCTTCCTCAGAAGTATCATCTTTTCGACGCCTCTTAGATGTGCCCACATCCTTGCTTTTCTTCTTTGAAGTGGCCTTTTTAGTCACCTTCTTGGTGATCAATGCGATAGCCTTGCGAGCACCGGATGACATGGTGGAGAATCTCGCGGAGAGTCCGGGGATGTGCTCGGACGGTCCGGGGAGTGCCCCAATAGAAATCCCCAAGGAGAGGGCCTTTTCTTGAGAGAGAGCAAGAGAAAGAGAGAGGGATGAAGCTTGGGTCGGGTTTGAGAAGAAGGAAAGGGACTGCTTGACTTATCTGCTCGCGACCCGGTCCCACCTGCGCGCGGCTCGCGCGGACAGTCCGCGACGCACCCGCGGACAGTCCGCGAGGTGCGCGGACGGTCCGGCACCCCGGCGCGGACGGTCCATTATTTGCACCAGAACCTCCAGTACCGCCCCAAACGCCCTCGAACCGCGCGGACGATCCGCGCCGCACCGGCAGACGGTCCGCCAGGTACCGCGGACAGTCCGGCCCACTGGGCGGACAGTCCGACCTGCCCCCTTTCTTTGTTATTTCAGCTTGATATATTCCGAGATAAAGATTTGAATATGAATCTTTTGGGATCATTGCTCAAGAAAAAATGAAGAAATTTTGCCATATGATGCAATGTAGCTATCATGCTAGGAAGTTATGCGAAAAACAAGCTTCATAAGTATTAGAGAGCAAAATCATAAGATAGGCAAGAAATAAATAAGAGAGATAAACAAATGCATATGAATAAACACATGTGCTAGCTCTCAAGCCACATTTGAGAAGTCAATGACATTTAGCTCATTCCTCAATTTGCAAAACCGAGATTCATCCAAAGGCTTGGTGAATATATCCGCCAATTGATCATTCGTGCTCACTCCATCAATCTTGATATCCCCTTTGCTCACATGATCTCTAAGAAAATGATGCGGGATATCAATATGCTTGGTTCTAGAATGTTGAACCGGATTGTTGGCAATCTTGATGACACTTTCATTGTCACATAAGAGAGGAATTTCATTGAATTTCACACCATAATCAAGAAGTGTTTGCTTCATCCATAACAATTGAGCACAACAACTTCCCGCCGAGATATATTCTGCTTCGGTGGTAGAAAGAGCCACTGAATTTTGCTTCTTAGATGACCAAGATACAAGAGAACGTCCAAGCAATTGACAACCACCGGAAGTGCTTTTCCTATCAACCTTGCAACCGGCATAATCCGAGTCGGAAAAGCCTACTAACTCAAATTGAGCACCCTTCGGATACCAAAGACCAATGTTAGGAGAATACTTCAAATATCTCATTATGCGCTTTACGGCGGTTAAATGACACTCTTTAGGTGCGGCTTGAAATCTAGCACACATGCACACACTAAACATGATATCGGGCCTAGATGCGGTAAGATAAAGCAAACTACCAATCATAGACCTATAAAGCTTAAGATCAACCGGTTTACCTCCCTCATCAAGATCAAGATGTCCATTAGTAGCCATAGGAGTCTTGATGGGTTTTGCATCTTCCATGCCAAATTTCTTCAAGATGTCCTTCACATATTTAGATTGGCAAACGAAAGTGCCTTCCTTCAATTGTTTGATTTGAAGACCAAGGAAGAAACTCAATTCACCAATCATAGACATTTCAAATTCCCTAGACATCATTTCTCCAAATTCTTTACAAAAATCTTCATTTGTTGAACCAAAAATGATATCATCAACATAAATTTGACAAATAAAGATGTCATTTCCAATTTTCTTGGTGAACAATGTAGTATCCACCTTCCCAATTTTGAAGCCCTTTGAAAGAAGAAAGTCCCTAAGCCTTTCATACCAAGCACGAGGAGCTTGTTTCAACCCATATAGAGCCTTAGAGAGCTTGTACACATGGTTAGGCTTTTGTGGGATCTTCAAAACCGGGAGGTTGCTCAACATATACTAGTTCACTAATTTTCCTATTTAAGAAAGCACTTTTGACATCCATTTGATATAACTTGATATTGCGAGAACAAGCATAAGCAAGCAAGATCCTTATGGCTTCATGTCTAGCTACGGGAGCAAAAGTTTCATCAAAATCCAATCCCTCCACTTGAGTATAACCTTGAGCAACCAATCTAGACTTGTTTTTCACAACAATACCATCTTCATTTTCTTTGTTCCGGTAGACCCATTTAGTACTAATGACATTGTGATTCTTTGGTCTTTCAACCAACTCCCAAACTTCATTTCTAGTGAAATTATTTAATTCTTCTTGCATGGAAATCACCCAATCCGGATCATCTAGTGCTTCATCTACACGCTTAGGCTCACGAAAAGATACAAAAGAATAATGTTTATAAAATGAAGAAACACGAGATCGAGTTTGAACACCCTTACTAATGTCACCCATAATTTGGTCAATGGGGTGATCTTTGGCGACTTGATGATGAACTCTAGGTTGATCAACCGGTTCTTGAGTTGATGTAGAAGGTGTAGTCATAGAGGCCATTTGATCATCTTCTTGAGGTGAGTCATTGTTGCTTGAGTTACCCTCTTGTTGATTTTGATCATTTGTTGTGGAAGTAGATGGATTTGCTTGAATAGAGATTGATGGACCTTCATCATCATCTTCTTCTCTAGGCATGATATCCCCGATAGCCATGGTCTTCATTGCTTTACTCAATTCTTCACCTCTCACATCATCTAAATTTTCTTTCTCATCTTGAGAGCCCATTGTTTCATCAAATTGCACATCATAAGCTTCCTCAACAAATCCCTTGGACTTGTTGTATACTCTATAAGCTTTGGAATTTGAAGAATATCCAAGAAGAAATCCCTCATCACACTTGCTTTGGAATTTAGATAACCGAGAGCCTTTCCTCAAAATATAGCACTTGCAACCAAAAACCCGAAAATATGAAATATTTGGCTTCCTTCCATTGAGAAGTTCATATGGTGTCTTGTTGAAGAATCTATGACAATATAGCCTATTTGAGGCATGGCAAGCGGTGTTGATAGCTTCGGCCCAAAAAGAATCTGAAACTTTGTACTCATCTAGCATTGATCTTGCCATCTCAATTAAGGTCCTATTTTTCCTCTCAACTACACCATTTTGCTCCGGTGTATATGTAGTTGAGAACTCATGCTTGATTCCTTTCTCATCACAAAACTCTTCAACATTTGTGTTCTTGAATTCACTACCATTGTCACTTCTCACTTTCTTCAACTTTAGCTCAAATTCATTTTCGGCTCTTCTCACAAATGACTTGAAAATGTCACAAGTAATAGCTTTGTCATGAAGAAAGAATACCCATGTGTATCTTGAATAATCATCCACAATTACAAGACAATAGGTATTTCCACCAATACTTCTATAGGTAGTGGGACCAAATAAATCCATATGTAATAATTCCAATGGCCTTGTGGTTGACATAATGCTCTTGTTGGGATGTATGTTGGCAACTTGCTTTCCGGCTTGACAAGAACTACATAATTTATCTTTTTCAAACTTGACATCTTTCAAGCCAAGAACTAAGTCATGCTTCACTAATCGGTTGAGTTGTTTCATGCCAACATGACCAAGTCTTCTATGCCATAACCAACCCATAGAGGCCTTTGAGAATAAGCAAGTAGTCAAACTAGCCTTCTTAGATGAGAAATCTACTAGATATAAGCTCTCATGACGAAAACCCTTAAAAATAGAATCTTTCCCATCAAGTGAGGTGACCTCAAAATCATTGCTAGTGAATGTACGTTCATAACCATTATCACAAAGTTGAGCAATAGATAGCAAATTGAAAATGAGAGAATCAACTAGCAAGACATTAGAGAGATTATAATCCTTAGAGATAGGTACTTCACCAATGCCTTTTGCACCTCCCTTGCTATCGTCTCCAAAAGTGATGTTGTCAAAATCGGAAATATCTTCATCAAGATGAGAGAATATTTTTCTTTCGCCGGTCATGTGGTTTGTACAACCACTATCAATAACCCAATGTCTTCCTCCGGCTTTATAGTTCACCTACAAAAGAAATTACTTTGTTTTAGGTACCCAAATTTTCTTGGGTCCTTCAATGTTAGTAACCAAAATTTTTGGCACCCAAATGGATTTCTTTTTACTACTACCAAGAGAGCGACCAACATATTGAGCACAAACAACACCCTTAGAATCTTTCTTAAGAATATAGGAAGGATCCAAGGATACGGTCTTCTTGCTCTTGCATTGGTGATTCACATCAACTTTTGCCTTGCACTTATGACACATCTTTACTTTTTCTTCTTCCTCAAAGGGCACATTTGAATTTACAAAAATACTCTCCTTAGGAATGAAAGCCTCTTTTCCTTTCTTGGGCAAATAACCAAGAGCATCTTTGTCTAAGGTGAATTTTTGATTTGTCCAAATATGATTAAACCGAACATGACTCCCAAAATACCGTGCAAGATCTTTTGACAAACACTCAATCTCTTTCTTCAAAGATTCATTTTCCAATAATAGAGAATCACAAGATATATCCTCACTAATGCAAGAGCTATAGTACTTGTGCTACAAGGTAAGTTAGTTGCACATGGACAAATATTCAATATATTACACTCAACACCCATGCTCATTTTTCCTTTGACCTCTTGTGCAAGGAGAGAGTTGTGAGCTTCCTTAAGCTCCTCATGCTTCTCTTTAAGCGTTCCCCACGAAGTGTTAAGTGTTTCGTGGGAAATCTTAAGATTTTCATGAGTAGTCTTTAGCTCCTCAAAAGAATTTTGAAGTGAAATATTTTTCACCTCCAAATCCCTCAACTTTGATCTCTCCATGCGCAATTTGTCATCAGACTTAATGACCATGGCAACAAGATCATCATAAGATAAAGCATTATCATCATTATCACTATCACAATCATCTTCGTCGATTATTACCTTTGATTCACCTTTTGCCATGAGACAATATGGCTTGGAGAAGAGTGAAGGAGCTTCCTTGATAGCAACCCCGGCAAGACCCCTTGAAGGCTTGTCATCATCATCTTCATCGGAGCTTGCATCGGAATCCTACTCAACAAAGTAGGCTTGGCCATTCTTCTCCTTCTTGTAATATTTCTTCCTCTTAGGCACACTCTTCTTGTCTTTCTTCTTGCCATATTTGTCTTCTTTCTTGTTTGGACAATTAATTGAGATAGGTCCAATTTCACCACAATTGAAGCAATCTTTGCCCTCAAAAGGATTCTTCTTTGATGATTCTCCCGTCTTGCCAAACTTCTTCTTCTTCATAATTCTTTTAAGCCCTTTTACAATAAGAGCCATTTCCTCATCGGAGTCAATTTTTTGGTTATGATCATCATTTTCTTCTTGAGTAGCCTTGGCCTTGAGAGCAATATTTTTCTTCTCTTCACTCATTGATTGGCCTTGAACTTCCTTTTGTGATTGCTTGAACAAGTCATGAGTTTGCACTTCACCAAGCACTTCCGTAGGAGTCATCTTATTCAAATCGGTCCTCACAAGCAAAGTCACAATTGTCTCATATTTTTCCGGAAGGCATCTAAGGAACTTATGAGAGAAGTCTTTGTTTGTGACATTGAAATCAAGACACCTAAGTTCATTCACTATATCATTCAACCGGTTGAACATGGTTGAAACATCTTCATCCTTCTTCATAGTGAACTCATTGAACTTTCCCTTGTACACATAGAGCTTTGCTTCTTTAACGGTGGATGTTCCCTCATAGATTTCCATAAGCTTCTCCCATATCTCATTTGCTTTTTCAAGTCCCTTCACTCTATTGAATTCACTAAGAGCAAGAGCATTGTAGAGTACACTCAAAGCTCTATCATTGAGTTTTTCATTTTTATCATCATCATTCGACTTATTCTAGGGTCCAAAATGACATATCCTTCCATTACAATTCTACATAAATCTCTTCCCAAGGCCTTGAAGTGAACCTCCATTCTTTTCTTCCAATAGTCATAATTGTTCCCATCAAAGACCGGTGGCTTCCCAACATGAAACTTATCTTCCTCTGCCATTTATCCTACTCCGAGATGGTTAAATCTCTCAAATAAGGAGTCCTTAGCTCTGATACCACTTGTAGGATCTAGGATACCGACTAGAGGGGGGTGAATAGGCAGTTTAAAATCTAAAAGCACAACACTAGAGAAATTTAATTTGAACCACAAGGAGGATTAATTCTCTAGCTATTCTATTCCTATGTTGGAAGTTTGCAACCTAGGGTGACAAGATACAATTCAATCTCTAGAAAATAAAAGCTCAAAGTAAAGTACTTGAAAGGAAATTGAGCAAAGAAATAACCGAGCACAAGAGACGAATTTTATCCCGTGGTATCGATGACTTGCCGGTCACCCCTAATCCACGTTGAGGTGGATTCAATGTTCAACCGCTCCTCTATCAAGGCACCGCTTGATCTTGAGCCGGTTAGAACCAAAGAACCACTCCACACCTCGATTCCACTAAAGTTGCTCTTCACCGCTCCGGTGAGGTGAGCACAAGACCTCTCACAACAAGAAATCCGGAGCCACGCACAATCTTCTTGCGAGCTTCAACGGATTCTTCCACCACCAAGCCGTCTAGGAAGTGGCAACTTCCAAGAGTAACAAATCAACCACTTGCTTGATGATTCCCTAGTCCCACAAAGATCAAAACCTTGATGCAATGCACTAGAAGCTCTCAATCTCACAAAAGATGCAACCACTAAGCCAAGTGAGTGAGAGAGAGGAGTGGGAGAGCTCTATAAGGGAGTATGAACCTTTCAAAATGCCAAGAGAGACTCTCTCAACCCGGGCATGGAGTATTTATACTCCCCCTTCCCGTTACTAGCCGTTATGTCAAAAACGCGTACCTCGCGGACTGTCCGTGATGCCCTCGCGGACTGTCCGCGTTTGAATTCCAACGGTAAAAACACGAAGTCAACTGCTGTCAGAGGTGTCCGTTGGGCCGGGCGGACTGTCCGCCAGGACCCCGCGGACTGTCCGCCAGGGTCCCGCGGACTGTCCGCCCTGTCCACCCGAGCGCACCCCGTTCTGTCTGGTTTCGAGGTCAATAACGGACCGTCCGCCGTAGACCCGCGGACTGTCCGCCCGGAAGCGAATTTTCTCGAAAAACTTTGCCAAAAACCTCAGGTATTAAATAAATCTCAAAAACCCGCGGACCGTCCGCCCCAAGGGCCCGGACTGTCCGCCCAACACCTGAAAACTGATTTTTCTCAAGATCTTCAACGAAACCCTTTTAACAAATGAAATCGCCACTCATCTAGATGCAATGCATGCAAACTCTTGATCAAAGTGGCACTATGGAAAGTCAAGCCAATGAAATTGACCCCTCTTGATAGTACGGCTATCTATCCTATTAATCCGGTCATTTAGCATCCTCTAATCACCTTATGACCGGCAAAAATGAAAACCCTATCTTTTACCTTTGCCTTGAGCTCTTTCCAACACATGCCATACAAGACTTCCTTGTGCATACCTCATGAGCTCATCATTTCACCGAACTAACCTATTCTTATAACTCAAATAAAAATGTTAGTCCACAATGATTGTCATTAATTACCAAAACACGAATTAGGGGCCTAGATGCCTTCAAAGCATCTCCGGGTATCGATTCGCCTTTGTTACTCT
The DNA here is from genome assembly GCA_036936925.1 of Cenchrus fungigraminus. Taxonomy (NCBI): domain Eukaryota; kingdom Viridiplantae; phylum Streptophyta; class Magnoliopsida; order Poales; family Poaceae; genus Cenchrus; species Cenchrus fungigraminus. The sequence continues at coordinate 109,749,253 of CM072778.1, read as the reverse complement.
TGAAGCTTGCTTCTAGATGGTTAGGCATCTCCCGTTGAGTGCCCTCTTGGTGTGGAGCACCCGGGATCGTTTCTATTACCCTCTCCTTGATGGAGAATTCTTAGTGAGCACCAATCTTCCTTTGTGGGGATTGGGTGAGGCAAAGAGGCTCTTGGTGATAGCCCTCCCTTTATGGGATCCTCAACGGAGACGTAGCTTCCTTTGTGGGAGTGAACTTCGGATTAAATCTCTTGTCTCCTTACGTGTTTGAGTTCTTTGCAATTTGCTAACCCTAGGAGCTAGTTTGTGCCCGATCTATATATTTGTTGTGTTCCTATCTATATCTATGGTTGCAGGAGGTTCTTAGCATCTATACTCACCTTTTGATTCAAGTAGAATTGCTTGAATCGTCGTGCATTTCAAATTTCATTTTAGTCATCTCTGTTTGGTCGGTAGTACCGCCCCAGTGCCGGAAGTACCGACCCCCTCGGTAGTTCCGACACTGTGTCGGTAGTACCGACCCCCTATTTAACCGCTGCAATTGTTTCAGAAATTTGAAGTGATCCTATTCACCCCCCTCTAGGCATCACAAGGTCCTTTCAATTGGTATCAGAGCCTAATCCCTTGATTTAGGCTTAACCGCTAAGGGATTAAGATGTCGGGGAGTGGAGGCAACCAAACCGCCGAAGAGATCGCCGCCAAGGAAGCTCAAGAAAGAGAGCTTAAGGCAGCCCAAAAAGGTGACCTCACCGGGAAGGCTCCATCTCCAAGCCGTACACCATCCAACGTCGAGAGCTCCGACGATTCATCTTCCGATATCGATTCGGACTCCGACTCGAGTGATGAAGATGTCAAGGATGGTGATGATGATGCGGCAAGAAAAGCGGCGAAGAAAAGAAGGAAGCACAAGAAGAAGAAGAAGGCTAAACAAATGGCCAAGAAGCTCCTCAAGAAGATGATCAAGAAGGAGCAAGCCAAGTACACTCTAGCTACTACGAAGTGCCCCACAATTATGCGCAATTTCCGGGCAACCATCCTAACAATAAATTCTATTCTGTACATTTGGGAAAGCCTCCCCAATTCGATGGGAAAGACTATCCCAAATGAGTTTATGATATGCAAATGCACCTTTACGGGCTTCACCCTTCTCTTTGGAAAATTGTGTCTCTAGGTGTGACAATCCCCGCCGAAGGAGAAGCCCTAACAATCGAGCATGAGCAAGACCTCCACCGCAATGTACAAGCAATAAGAGTCATCATGGGATCCTTGTGTGCTCAAGAATTCAACAAGGTTCGGAACATCCAAATTGCCAAGGTGATTTGGGACACACTCAAGGAAGCACATGAGGGGACTGATCATGTGAGGCAAGGCAAAATTGATTTGATTTACGGAGAGCTTGTGCTATTTGTGATGAAGGATGGAGAAACCGTGAGAGAGATGTATGATAGACTAATGCTCCTTGTCTCGGACATTAAGGCACTAGGAAGTGATGATTGGGATGACTCCAAGGTCACAAAGAAGTTGCTAAGAGCTTTCACCCCGAAGAACCCAAACCTAGCAACTATGATAAGAAGAGATCCAAACTACTACAACATGACCCCCAATCAACTTCTTGGTGAAATCTTGCATCAAGAACTAGTTGATCAAGATGTGGAGAAGTCACTAAGCTTGAAGGTGAACAAGAGTCTAGCCCTCAATGCTAGCTCTAGTGAAGCGGTGGAAGCGAAGCAAAAGATTTCCAAGACCAAGAATGAGGAAATAAGTGAAAAAGGAAGCGCGAATGAAGAAATCGCCTTTGCCATAAGAAAGTACAAGAAATTCTTGAAGTCAAGGGCATCAAGGAAAGGCGGTGATGAAAGGAAGAAGAAGTCTCAACGCAAATGCTATGGGTGTGGAGAGTATGGACACTTCATTGCTAAGTGTCCCAAGAACAAGAACAAGAGTGAAGAAGAGAAGAAGTACAAGGAGAAGAGCAAAGAGTACAAGAACAAGTACCAAGGGCGTGCTCACGTGGGTCAACAATGGGACTCAAGTGATGAAGATGAAGAGCCAAAGAAGCAAGGCATGGCAACCATTGCCATGGCACAAGGATCATTTTCACCACACCTCTTCAACAACTTCTCCGACGATGAGGACAACTCACTTTTGCCTTATGGCAAAGGGGAGCAAGGTACAAGAATCAACCACCTCATCCTCTCTTAGCTCTTCTTCATCCACACCTAGTAACATAGATGATCTAGAGAATGAAGAAGAAATTGAAGCCAACATGATAAAGCAATTTAGTAAAAAGGGCTATAAAGAAATCAAGAGGCTTTTGGAGAAATTAGAGAAAAAGAAAGTGCCTCTCCATGAGCAAGAAGACTTGCTTATCCTTAAAGATGGGTGTGGTTGATCCATGGAGCGAATCGTAACCAACCCATTGATCCAATTGAGTACAAATGGTGCCCCGGTTTATCCATTTCAGTCCTAGCTGTTTGCTTGGTGCCCCAAAGGTTAGTGCGGATCGAACCATTTGCTTTACACAGCAGCAGTTCCTGTGCGAGACGAAGGAAGAAGGACAGAGGAGCAAGGATCCCATAGACTCGTCGTGCGCTCGAGCCGTTTGAGCGGCTTAAATTCCATCACAGCATGATTGATCACTGCAGATCGTGATCAAGCAAGCAGTTGGGCGCTCTGCGACGACACCTCGATTGGACATGGCAGCGCATAGGGCCAGCACAGCGCAATCGTACAGATAAGATGGTGGATGCTTGGACAACGCCACGACGAATTTCGAGTCGTCGTCATTGCGGATCTAGAACAAGAGGCCCTGAGCACGCAAAATCTTTTCAGTGAATTCACGACGACAAGTCAGGAATACCCCGACCTCGTCGCCGGTGAGGGGATCGGTGAGCACCTGGCGGCCGGTGCTCTCGTCAACGGTGACAAGATAGCCGCGTGATGGGCATACCTCCTGCGTGCAGACGAACAGCTCCGGCAGGGAACACAGGCGGAAGCGGCAGGTTCCACCCGCAAGGACGAGGTTTGGGCCGGCCACCACATCTGGCAAGCGGCCCTGGGCTCAACAGGGCACATGGAAGCCTCACCCCAGGTAGGCTGGAGGAGGAGGAGCGGCGTCGCGGCGTGTGACAGTAGCTTCATGGAGGAGGAGGCGAGAGCACGTCACGAGCAGCAGACAGCGGCGAAGGCGGACATGGCGGCATGAGGCAACCCGAGAGGAAGATGGAGAAGCAGAGTGAAGAGTGCCGGGCTGGCGGCACTGTTGAACGGGGTGTGAAAAGAACCGTTGGATCCTACAGTTCGAATCCGCTGATCCTGTGTTGCTTAGCGGGTCAAATTAGGGGCCCATTAGGATCAAATTTGTGGTTCGGTTCGGCGATCTGCTGGATCGACCCTCACCACGCCCACCTTTACTTATCCTTTAGAAGGAAAGAAACCTTGCTCTAGAGAGACACCTTGCCGAAGAAGCGGCTAAGGTGGAGAAGTTGACCACTGACTTGTCCTTGGCCGATAACTCCAACAAGAGGATGTCAAAGGATTACACCTTGGCAAATGAATCTCTAGCTTCCCTAAAGGCCACTCATAGTGAGCTTCAAACAAGCTTCTCACGCTTGTCTCGAATAAACAGAAAAATCTCGAGGCAAGCTATAGTGCTCTTTGGGAAAGCACCAAAGCCAATCCTAAGGCAAAACTTGACTCTAATGCCTCCACTAGCAAAGGTTGTTCAATTTGCTCTAATGTTGACATAAATGCTCTTAAGACTAACCATGCAAGGCTAGAAGAGACAATCAAGAGCAAGGACAAGGAGATAGCCCGATTGAACATGTTGATCAATCAAGGCAAGATTGGTGCCAAGTTCATTCCTAAGGTAATTGACAAGCAAGGACTTGGACACTACAAGGACAACAAGGTCAATGGTAGGGTGGTGGTGAAATGGCATGAGATCCCCTTGTGGAACAAGGGAGGCTACCTCAACACGATTATGGACATTACCCATGGAGTCACAACCTCTACCACAACAAAGGACAAGCCAAAGGTTGTGAACATCACAAAAGGAAATGGTGGGGTTAATTCTCCATCAAAGGCATCGAAGAATGTGGTGGAAGCCCTCTCCCAATTACACTTGTGACTATGTTGTGACCTTGGACCACAATGGTAAAATGGTGGTTAAGTATGTTGGAGCCCACACAAAGAAGGCTATGAGGAAGAGTGTGTGGGTTTCCAAAGTTTATGCTTCTAACCTCTAAGGACCCAAATATTTTTGGGTACTAAACCAAAAGCTTAAACTTGTTTTGTAGGCCTACTCCTCCGGTGGAAGCGCTTGGTTGATTGATAGTGGAGCCACTAATCATATGACCGGAGATGAAGCCTTACTTGCATCCCTTGAACACTTTGACACCCCAACGAAAACTATCATCTATGGAGATAATGGTCACGGAGATGTTGTTGGTCTAGGTAAAATTGCTATCTCAACAACAAACTCAATTGAAGATGTTTAATTATCATGTTCAAGGTTTAGGGTACAACTTGTTGTCGGTTTCACAACTTTGTGAGAAAGGCTACAATTGTCTCTTTACCCATGAGGGTGTGACCGTCTATTGACGGTCGATTTTAGTACACCTAGCTATGAGTTTACCTTCAACATTTGCACATATTTGATATTCTAACTAATGGTACTAACCCCCCGGAGGTATCAAGTTCACTCTTGCATGTCGATTTTGGAGTTTATTATTTACGTAGGAAAATAATGTTAAAGAGGAGACTTTCGGGATAAGTTCATCAAACACTTCAAGAGAAGATCATGAAGCACGGCACAAGTCAAGACACATCATGAACATGACTCCAAATGTCCCAGGGACCGAAGCATGAAGCCGTAAAACTCCAGGGACCTGAACAGAAGATGTTGAAGCTTGCGCGACAAGGAACTCTATCTAAACCGTTGAGAAGACGACGTCAAGGGCTCACATGCAGAAGGGAGCAAGTCAACAATTGACTGAGAAGCATCGGGGAGCGAGACGGGGCTGAACCGGGCCGAAATGGTCCTGGGCCGGTCGGCCCAAGCCGGCCGGCCTGGCCTGTCTTGAGCCTGGTTCGCGACGCCCTTTGACCTAGGTGCTCCTCTATATATTGCCTCTGCCTCCGCCGGCCGACCCATCGATCCATTCACCAGAGAGTCGCCGACACGAAGGAGAAGTACCGGGAGGAAGCCGACGGCCGCCGCAAGTCCTCGAGTTGCCTAGGAGATGGCCTAGACCATGCCATAGCCGCCATGGTTGGCCCTGCGTGGTGAAGCCATGGTGGAGTTCCGGAGCCACGACTTGAATTCGTCAAGTCATTTGTACCTTCAACATTCGATGGTGATGTAATCATATCTTGTCCTACTTTGATCTACATCGATGAGTGTTTTATCCATATGTGTAGCTAGCATATGATTTTAGTAGGAATAGGTCTAATCGTGGTGGTTAGTCTATCTCTTGCGGATACATTGTTGTAGTGCACGGACCGAGGTTTGTCGTTCAGTGATGAATATCCTTGCGTAGTGACAGTTCGGTGGAGGAGAAAGCGGTGAATGAACGTGTATCGGACCACTCCATGTCGGGTTACTCCATATCGAGTGTACCCCTTATCATAGTATAGGTTTAGATTTGTTTGTCATCTTGGCCGGAACGGCAACAAGAAGACGATAGTCTAGGGTTACCCTTTGGTGTTTACCTTTATGGCTAGGTGGATGAGATCCATACATCCCTTCGTGTTTGTATGTTACCTTTATGCAATAAACACTTCATGATAGGTTAGATCATTAGATTAGATGGATAGCCTTAGGAGTTTGCTTCCGATCCTTGGATTGACAAATCTAGGGAGGACCCTCCTTGGTGAAAAAGGCACCAAGTCACCCGTATGCTTGCAGTGAACTTCAACACGGTTTTGCACGGTCAGCAAGCCCCTTTTTCTGGCGTTGTTGCCGGGGATCGGCAACTCGAACCCTAGGGTGATCTATCTTTCCTTTTTATCTAACCCTAATTTTATTATTGCATATACCTTGTGTTTCTTGTTTGTGTCCTTGAATGCAGGTAAAACTGTCACACCCGGCCCAATTTGGATGGCCCATGAGTGGCCTATGAGCGCAGGTGTGCGTGTTTAGTGCCACATTGCTAGTTGAGCAAAGGTGGAGCCAACTTATAAGTCTTTGTCCACCAGCCATAACACCTTCAGGTTAACCCTTTTACACGAAGCGAGGACGAAAGTGTAAGAAGGGTGCTATGTGTACGCGTGCCCGCCCCTACGGAAGGGCTGGGCGGTGCGGCTTTGGTGGGCGGGGTGTTACAAATGGTATCAGAGCCGACCCTCGCGGTTGCGCGTACGGGTCAGTGTGCGGACATAGGGCGCATGGCGCGTGTGGGCCTGAGATGGGACACACGGCATGGCATATGGGTCGGCACTGGACGTACGGTCGTGCGCTAAGAGGGAAGGTTCCTGGACATTTGCTCGGGTCAGTGTGCGGACATATGCATGTGCGTATGGACCTAGGATGGGACACACGGCATGGCGTATGGGTCGGCACTATACGAGTGAGTTGGACCGACGAGGACGTCGGGTTCTTTGAGGGGAGGTGTATGTCACACCCGGCCCAATTTGGATGGCCCATGAGTGGCCTATGAGCGCAGGTGCGCGTGTTTAGTGCCACATTGCTAGTTGAGCAAAGGTGGAGCCAACTTATAAGTCTTTGTCCACCAGCCATAACACCTTCAGGTTAACCCTTTTACACGAAGCGAGGACGAAAGTGTAAGAAGGGTGCTATGTGTACGCGTGCCCGCCCCTACGGAAGGGCTGGGCGGTGCGGCTTTGGTGGGCGGGGTGTTACACCTTTGCATTGTGTTGCATGTTGCATCTCATCTTTTATAACCCTTCTCCTTAAGAAAAAACATCTTTGCCTAAACCTCCCTATCAACCACACCTAGCACCCAAGCCAACAAAGGAAGGATCGATTTCTGACAAGACCAAATCTATCTCTAACCCTTGGTCTAATTAAAATTTTGACTAGCCTCGTCCTAAACCCTTAGGGAAAACCTCTCATACCTTTAGTGATCCTAAAACCATAGGTTTGTTTTTCATCCAAAAATCTAACTCTTGCTTTTCTTCTTTTTCAAAACCACCTTAGATAGAATTTCTTCACCCAACTTATCTTTTCAAAATGCTTGTCTTAAGCCAAAAATATAGGATACCCATAAGCCTTACATTAAAACCTTGTTAGCATGTTTTAGGTCTTTTGATAAAAATTTCATTGCCAAGACTCTACCTCCCATAAAGTAACTTTCTTATCTTTATTGAGGCACGACATCAAAAGCCTTTGCAAACATTGCTGACCCTTTTTACTAACCCCTTTTTGCATTTGCATTTTTACATCAACCCCTTTGTTCTATCATGCATAGGTTAGCTTGGCTCCTTCGCGAAACTTTTTGATGAATGCTTTATTTCCATGATAATACTTCACGCGTGACATTTTCTTTTGTCATCTTGTGTAAACATGGTGTTTAGGCATGATTGGAGACCCCATCATTCAATTTTATATACCTTGCTATCATATTGCATTAGGTTGATTTATAAACTTTGCAATGCGCTTTAATTTTCTTGCGGCATAAAGAATTATTAACCTTGAAATGAACATGGTGTTTTGACCTTGGTTAAATCTTTATGGTTATATAGAAATAAATCAATCTAGTTGTAAACATGGTGTTTAGAACTTGGTGCAAGCATTGTCATTGTTTATATCCCTTCCTTTCATTTGCATTTTTTTCACCTACACGCACGTACACTCATTAGGTTCTTTCTATTTACTAGGTAGGCTATGCTACAAGTTAAGACCTTTGGGATGTATTTGGTTTGTTGGCAATTATTTCTACTCCCGACCATCACCCCGGGGGTAGAATGTGCATTTGATTTGTTTTGAAGGCATGACGAAGTGTTCTGTTGACGACTGTTAAGTACCACTTTTATGTCGTCAATTCCTGCATAAAATAGATAGAAAGTGATCATCAACACTATAATAGTGCTTTATACTGACAAGTTCCACAAGTGTAGGTGTTTCTAGCTTTTGTTGCAAGGCACATTGAAATACGTGCTAAATGGTATATAGTTGAGAGCAAGTAAACCAATAGCATAGATATGGCATCATCATAAACAACCTCAAATGCCAAATCAGTCTACACCATTGCGACGGGCTCGTCGAGACGATCGAAACGGATATATCATTTGCATACATCGGAGCCCGGATGAGAGAGATATGCACAGGACATCATGTGGGTCCGGTGGGACCCACATGAGGCCACGTGGCGACATGCTGGCACACAGGATGCCATGTGTCCATGACACCTCATCAATCCAAGAGAAGTACTTCCCGACGAATCAGACGCCGCCACGTGTTCAGCACAAGGATTGAAGGGCCCACAACCCGAGCAAACCGCCTCCAACCGACCCATACATCGGGAACCGACCTTGGGACCCACCTAGCAGTCACCCAGACGAAAGGCGGTGCGATCAGAGCCGACCCGGGATCGGCCGACCCCACCTTAAGGCACTTCGCGCTCATCTTCCGCGTGTCGTCTCCCCATTGGATCCTAAGGGCATTCCCGTGGTGCTTGGGGTGTTCTCGCGCGGTGACCTGGGCCTATAAATAGAAGGGGGGTAAGAATAGAGACACATACTTCACCACCCATCCAAGCCTCCTCTCCTAGAGAGAGTGCTAGAGTAGAGAGGAAGAGGGAGAGACGTGTGCCTCTCCATGTCATTGTTCTTCATTTAGACTAAAGTGAGTATCTTTGTATTTTCTATTTAGACTAAAGTGTGTTCATACTTTTATGATATGTTCTTGTGTTCTTCATGCATTCTTGATTTAGAGGCTTGTGTTCTTCGTGAACACACCCCTTTGATCATGTTGCATAGGTTCATAAGCTTTCATACTTGTTTGTATGCGCGTTCATCTTTTAGAATAAAGTGGATATTCATGCATGTTCAATTAGACTAAAGTGGCATTCGTGATTCCTTTCTAATAGTTTATGCTAGGTTGCATGAGTAGACTTTTTCTCTGCTAGTGCGTAGATTCTGGGTTTGTACGTTCGTCTGCTGCAAGTCGTTCGTATATGTTGGAAGCATAGCACGGGACCGAGTGCTCTCTCGTATGCCTTTAGCATAAGCTAGTAGTTCCTATAGTTGAGTGAGATCAGTTCTCCTCCTTGCGGGTTCGTTGCTCTATATTTAATATAGAGTGTCATAGGTTGCTACGCATCACTGGATAGCGTAGTCAGGCTGCGGTAGTAATCAGTAGCATAGACGTAGTGTCTAGGCTAAGGGTTATCCTTCGTTTGCCCTATATTCTACGGATTGGTAGAGGTAGATCACAAGTGGTGACAGCCCTGTTGATCATTTGAAATCCTCCACGTTCGAATATAGTGCAGGTTGAGGTTCGTCTTAGATCCATAGGCTGGAGTCTCCTGACAGATCAGGGGTTAGCCGGTGCCCGAAGCAAGTTTTTGAGAGATCGACCTTTAACCTCATCTGTAGAGCTCTCCATAGGAATCCTCTCTCCCAGTGCCTCATATTGTGGTGTGTCCTTGGACCATTAGAACGAAGTTAGTACACACACGTTCCCTTGGATTCGATACCATTGGAATACTCTGAGGTGAAAGCTACAACGGTATCTGTGTTCTTGTGGATTTATTTCGTGTGTCCCTAAAATACCCAACATGTTCCCATGAGTTCTTGACCAATTGCAATCAAGATCGTTAGTCATTTACAAGGCTTGAGAAGGAAGTCGTTGTTTCCATCGAGATTTGAACACGTATTCAGAGATGTACAATGGAAGAAAATTTAATATTCAAAAGCTCCTTCAAACCCTCTTTCCAGCGCATCAAGGATCATCAATTTTGAAGACCCGTGCAAGGAGATATGGCGGAAACATTGAGCGTCGCGCGGTCTGAAATCAGCCTTGGACAAATTGCATCGCCGGAGTAAAATAGGCACAACTCTCTTGTTCGGAACCCGTTTCATGCGTATAATGGCTCGTTGGAAATATAATTTCATGAACTTCAACTTGGAGGGGTGTTTCAGTATATGTTCTGTTCAGGAAGTAAAAGAAAAAACTGTGGAAGATGAGGCAGCGACAAGGACGGGATGGAAGTCGGTGATGACGATATGATGAAGGATTGGAACCGTAGCTTGATGATAATAAGAAGAAGTTGAGGGAAGACTGAGCAACAAAGGCAAGGAAGTGAAGATGATTCTTGTTCACACCCAAAAGTGGCAAGGTTCGAGATATGTGAGGCTAAAGGCTAGAAATGCCAATTTAGTGCTAATCCTTGATATCTTGCTAGTTTGGCTTGGATATGCATTTTACAGGACAAGAGGGTCATCTTGGAGGTTCTGAATATGATTTCATAAAGAGGGAAAAGAAGTATTTGGAGAAGCATCGATATAATGTCAAATCATGAGTTCAAGTGCACCAAGATGAAGCTTTTACCAAGAGGATCAAGGTAGTCATATAGATCAAATAACCATGGTCAAAAGTGGCTGATCTGGCTTATATAAGAAGGCAAACTGATCTGATTCAGTTATTGATCATAGCCGATTCAGCAGCCCTGACCGGTGTTGACGGTCGATTTTGGTACACCTAGCTATGAGTTTACCGTCAACATTTGCACGTATTTGATATTCTAACTAATGGTACTAACCCCCCGGAGGTATCAAGTTCACTCTCGCATGTCGATTTTGGAGTTTGTTGTTTACGCAGGAAATTAACGTTAAAGAGGAGACTTTCGGGATAAGTTCATCAAGCACTTCAAGAGAAGATCATGAAGCCCGTCACAAGTCAAGACACAAAGTGAATAAGACTCCAAACAACCCAAGGACCGAAGCATCAACACGTAAAACTCCGGGGACTTGGATGTTTACCGATGAGATCAACTCAGTGTGACAACCCGCCCAGGAAAATACCGTACTATCGCCTAAAACCAATCCACTTTGGTCATTAAGCAAAAGTAAAGTATCATCCTGTCGTTAGTTGCCGGGTTAACGCCCGGTAAATCACTTGGAATTCATACAGAGGATCGACATATGCATTAAAACTCACACGAAGGCGAGTCCAGAGTACAACACGGATTAAATCCAAATTATTACAAACCATTGTTCATGACAGGAAGTAAAGATTCAGAGTTCGAAAACAGCGGAAATAAATAAACTAGCGCAACGATACACATCACAGGAGGCCATCCGTGATGCCATCACTCGTCCTCTTCCACCCATTCCAGCTCCCAGCCGGGTGGAATCTCACTAGGCCAGACAACACCTGCAACAACATTATTAAAGCAAGGCTGAGTATACTAATACTCAGCAAGACTTAACCGTCGGGTGATAACTACATCACCAAACTCTAGACATGAGAGGCTTTTTGGCCGGTGGAGTTCTTTTGCTGAAAAGCAATGAAGAGTATGTCCTTACTTTCATTATTTTAGCACAAGTTCTAGTTGATTACCATTTCTAAATGTGCCAACTAATTCAATCAAGAATTGTACAATACAATTAATTCACGCAGAAGTATTCACCAAGTTCCATCATTAAGGGATATCATGGCCAGTTGATTAAGCAGTCTCAGATAACGGTGAGAGGCCGACAATCGATTGGTTTATAACCTTGCAAGGTAGACCTAAACACACGGAGCGGTGCCCCAACAGAGCTGACACCGACCAGGCGGTTCCCAAAAATCCTCGGCTTGGGATCAAAGCTTACAGTCCCGAGTACAAGGCTATCTGGCATGCCCCACACAGTACACCCAGCCTCACACATGTACCCACCTCCCGGTTGCAAAGCGGCAGGTGATTACTCAAGAGTAGTAAGGAAGAGTTCCCGCACCGTCTCTTTAAGGTACTAGGCTTACCGGTCCCATTCCCGACAAGTGCTTAGTACGTTCAAAAGCTTAGCCCATGAAAGCCACTGGACCGGAGCCCAAATCTCATGCTCTTACCACATGAGCAATCCATTTATAAAGATCTTATGATTCCAACATAAGAACCTATTCTCGCAAGTGACGAACATCACTCGACTTCTACCGGGTCCTATAGCATAGCAGCTATCGACCTAGCATACTAGTGATAGAGCATAGGTACCTAGGGATCATGCATCTAGGGTTTCAATTCAACTCCTGAAACGTAAATGCACAATCATAGCAAGGTAATGGCATAATTTTAAAAGACAGGGTTAATGATCCGGGGCTTGCCTTCGCTGGCAAGGTTGGCCTTGGGCCCTTCTGGACTTTGGTCCAGGCCTTGAGCTACGAACACATGCTGCAGCTCTTCGCTAGCACCTTCGTCTCCTCCTTCCGGCACGAGCGTATATCTACCGTCGGGAAGATCTACACGAGGATGCAAATGCAAGATTTATTTGACGATTTTTAATTTACTTAATTACAAACAACGAATGACAACCATGGGGTGCATGGTTGACCACATTCACCTAGATAAGAAATACATTCAGCATACTCTTCCAAAAAGGAACAATATGCGGTTCTTTATTATTTATTCTTTTTGATAGTGATTGTGTACATATATATGGAATTAAATTAATTTAACTTCACAAACAGCAAGGGGTTGGTAACATTTAGCTCTTTAATAAGATTTACACACACACAAGGTCATTAAAGGTGGGTTGGTGATTTTTCCCATTTAATTGACTATTAAACCTTAAATTGCTTCCACAACTCTTATTCATAAAATAAATTATTAAAATTCAGTGGAAGGGTTTATTAAGCACTAAACACCTATAACAAGCCACTGGACACACATGCCTGCTTAGGATAGCTAGAAATTTAATTATTTTGAAAATAACAAAAGCTAGCTAATGAAGCAAGAATAATGCATACAAAAATAAATACACATCCAAATGATTCAAACTTTCTCCCACATGATCTCTGGTCCAAAACTAGGTTAGGGATGCAACATATACACCTAGAACTATTATGGATCTTGATTTATGCAATTACTAAGAAAAACAAGCAAATTTCAAGAATAAATACTTATAGCAATTATAAAATTATGATTAATTCACCAGAGGTGAATTTTGGCATAAAAATACAACATGCAGAAGTTGGCCACAAAAATCTAATTATTTTTATCTACAAAAATCATCTAGGCAGATTCTGCATAACTAGAAAACAATTTATATAAAAAGATTTACAATATAACTTTGTGTAATTTTTGGTACAGGATCTTTTCATAACATAACACACAACATATCTAAAAATTAGCTACAGAGGACTTGTAGATTTTGAGATACAACAGATCTAGGTTTTCACATTTCTATTTTTCATGCAAACATTATCAGGAAAAAGCATATACAAGTTTTACAAAAGTTGTAGTATTTTTCACAACGAATCCAACAAAATTGAGTTTGCATTTTTCGTATTTTTCTACAATTTTCTACGCATTTTACAAGATTCAGCAAAACTGGGAAAACTATTTGAGATCTGGTTTTTCGCTTTGGTCCCTGGAAGTTTTGATTCTTAACAGCAGTACCCTCGGTTCACAGAAAAACCCCTGAAAAGAAGTCGCCCCTTGCAATGTAGCCCTTGGGGCATGGTCGCCGGCGGCTCCGGCCAAATTCCGGCGAGGAGCTCGCCGGGGAGGGTAGGGGACGGGTGGAGGATGGTCCAGGGCTTACCACGGGCCGGTTTGCGGTCGAAGTTGGGACGGAGGGGCGCCCGGTGGCGGTGCTCCGCGGCGCCGTCCGGTGCCAGCCGCGGGAGCGACTGCTCCGGCAGGGTGGATGGCACGTCGGCGGCTAAGGGCGGTCGGTGAGCTTCAGTAGGGGCTAGAGGAGGTGTGGAGTGGCTGGGCGGCCGTGGAGGAGGGCACAGGAAAGGGTCCCGCGGCGGCGGCCATGGAGGACCGGCGGCGGACTGGCGGTTGCACGGGGCGGCTCGGCACGCGCGAGGACTGGCTCCGGCTTTTATAGGCGGCTGGTCGCTTGCTTTGTGTCGAGGAGACCGACGGCATCTCGCCGTGGTACGGCGGCGGCCTTGGTAGGTGCGCACGCATAGGGGAGGGACCGGCGGACAACGTCGTGCGCGGACGGGCGGCGACTCAGGGCGCGGCACGTGGCGCGGTGCGGAGCTCAAGGCGCCTCGGGGCGCGGGCGGCCTGGGGAAGGCGCGGCCTCGGACGGCGCGCGGCACGGACGCCGAGGCGGCGGGGTGCGGGCGCGTGGGTGGCGCGGCGCGGGGCGCGGTCGGCTCGAAAATGTTTCACAGTACCCCTGTTCGAACGCGAAAATCTCCAAAAATTTGAATAGAAGTGCACAAAGTGGTGAATAGGTAAGTTGTAGATCTCACTACCCTCTACAACTTTTACAAAGGCTCTAGGGTGTTTTTCTCAACGGATTTTTCATAAATTGCAGCCAAACTTTGAATGCCGCTCTGTTTCGGTGAACAGGAGCTGCTGGCAGTTGACCAAGTTGTTCACCTTTTTCCCCTCAAAATTTGAAATGCCAATCTACATGAAAGTTGTGTTCCTCGAAAAACTGGACAACTTTCATATTGGTAGATTTTGAAGTGTTTAGGTGAAATTTGGAGAACGCGGCAAAAGTTCTGGAAGACATCCACCGACATCAGGGTTTAAGCGGGGTTTGACCGTGTCTTTGACCAAGGGTTGACCACAAGTGTGTGTGGACTTGATCAAGGGGGTCATTAGGGTTTGTCGGCGAGGTTTTCAGGGTGATGACCCAGGTTGACCTAGGTTTGACCAATGTCAGCAGGTTTGGCTCAGCTGATTCGGTCCTTAGCGTTAATGACGCTAATTAAAAACCTGGGGCGTCACAGCCTACCCCCCTTAAACAGAATCTCGTCCCGAGATTCGAAAGTAAAAGACGAAGTAGGGAGGGTTCTCGAATAGAGATGTTACCCATGAAATTCAGTTGGCTTTGCTTCACTTGAAAACTTGGCTTCTTGTCGTGGTTGCCATTAGCGGATCCGGGGTTCTGCTTCTGCTGCTGGAGCTTCTGTTGCCTGGGGTTCGGGCACTCATTTGCATAATGCCCGGGCTGTCTACAATTGTAGCATATGCGGGGCGGAAGTTCTTTAGGCTTGGACACTTGCTGTTGATTCTTTTGGTACTGGAAATTTCCCGAAGGCTTGTTCTGGAATGAGGTCATTCTCCACTGCCCAGATGGCGAGGATTGCGAAGACCCATGAGTATGCTTCTTGACAAATTGGAACCGCTTGCTCGATTCACTGCCGGAAGTGAAATCAGCTTGTCGCTTCCTATCTTTCTGTGCCTTCTTCATGGCATCCTCCTGGGAGATAGCTTTGTTTACTAACTCATGATAACTATTGGGCTCCAACAGAATTAGCCTTTCGTACAAGTCACCATCGAGACCATCACGGAAACGTTCCATCTTCTTGGCATCAGTGTCCACGTGATGTCCTCCGTACTGGCAGAGACTGTTGAACTTCTGTGCATATTGGTACACGGTGTCAGCTCCCTGCTTCAGAGCCAACAACTCTCTCATTTTTCTGTCCATAAGTCCTTTAGGAATATGGTGGTCCTTGAAAGCTTGCTTGAACTCAACCCAAGTGACTTCATGTCCAGCAAGTTGCATAGACTTGAAATGTTCCCACCACATCAGTGCTTCACCCCGAAGTTGCAAGGTTGCAAAGTTTGCCTTGCGCTCCTCGGAACAAGGAAGGGTAAAAGCAGAAAATTTGGCCTCTATGGCCCTGACCCATGCGTCAGCTTCAAGCGGTTCTTCTGCCTTAGTGAACGTTGGGGGCTTCATTCCAATAAACTGGGTGTATGTAGTGACCGTATGTGGTCCCTCATGATTGGCCCCATGCGGAGGTCTCTGTTCCAGCTGCTGTACTCGCTGGTCCATCTGCTGTTGCATCTGCAGGAGCTGGCGCAATACGTCGGTTTGCGCTGTCAGGAGTGCCTCTGTCGGTGTCAAGGGTGGTGGCGGTGGTGGGTCACCACTACCTGAGGCACCAAAACCATTGGGAGTGTTGCGTGTCGGTCCGACCATCTGAAAATTTGAGTTTTCATTAAACACACATTCATAAGCTTGCTCATAAAATTGACAAGTAGAATATGTACGACGAAAGCTCATTTATGGTAAGTTTTACGGAACCGAACAACACAGTGGCCGTAAGCATAAAACTCAGAAATCGATGCTCATGTACCGAAATTCTCAATTATGGTCAGCAGACGTACTCCAAGGTTGGTATTCAACTCGAGATCAAGATGTGATCACAACTAGCTCAAAGCACATTCCACACACCACAACCGAGGGTGTTTAACAACAGCATTACAACGATGGAAGATCTCGGAATCATCTTAACAACACCTGGGGGTTACAATGCAGACTAGCTGCATCAAGAAAGCTCCTAGTCCAGCCTACCACATAACTCAACCAAGCGCGGCTGTACACACTAGGGGTTTCCTTACTACTACTACACTTGTACGACTTAAAACGTTCTTTCAAGCACACCAACTCCAACTAACCAACAAGCTAGTCTTGGTTTACTTCCTACGGTCTGAATCTTCCATGCCGAAGAAAGCTATGGTGAAGCAGGTCCAGACTCTACTCCAGATTCTCCTTGAATTTCTTCAGCATCTTCTTCTTCTTCTGGTCCGGGGATGACAGGTTCCGGGGGCGGAGCTGCTATAGCTTCCAGTTGATTCACTAGTTCTAACATATACTGGTCATTATGCTGCAACAGGAAATTCTGCTCATGGATAACTTCACTTAATTCTCGTATCTTGGCCTTATCCTTGCGTCTTCCCTTCTTGAGAGTAGCTATCATTGCTCGCGCTTCCTTCAATGCTTGAGCGGTGTTCTCCATTTCTTTAACCCGGTACCTATAGATTTGGTGTCTATAGAATACACTTTCTCCCGCCATCCGTCGGTAGGTGTCAAACATGGCTTCGGAAAAACGAACTGAGGTGACAAGATCAGGACTGTAGTGAGAGTTGCCCTGAGCTGGAAGAAAAACTTCGCGTTCGACACAAGGTACAGTGTGTCGCTCAGGTACAGGAATCACTCTGGCTGCAGTGTCGGCTACCTCGTCAGGGTGCTTCCCACAAAAAGTTGTGAGCGCTTCGAGAGCAGCCTTCTGCACAGTGTCAGCCAGGTTCAGTCCTTGTGCCTTACACTCCCATTCTTCCCAAGCAGGATTGGTCGGGCACACGGAAATCTTCACCTTCACTTCACAACGAAGGAGCTGGCCGGTGGTCATGACCTCACGTGTCGAGTACTCTGGGTAAGCAGTGTACCCAAAGTCCTTCAGGGTGTCCCACAAAAGTGCAGGAAAACCACCCTCCTCGAGATAGTTCAGGAGAGTCCATGCTTCCACATCAGCCGACGCAGATTCAAGGTTGTCCATCTGGACATAATGGCAAAAGTGAGAACCAGACGGTGTGAGCGTTCAAGGATAAACTCGATCCACGACAAAAGGGTATGTGGTTAAGAAATGGGGTAGCCATGGGTACCAAGGTACAATCGTATGTTAGAACTCGAAACGAGCAGACATACATATTGACATAACGTTCTGGCAGTTGTGAACAAAAATTCATAACTTAAAACCAGAGCCCCAAAATTTCTCAAATTTGCATAGCACTCAACAAGTTTATGAGACATATGCTTGGCATATAAAGATTTATCTCGGAAGGCTAGGAAGGTGTTTGACTAAGCAAGAATTTCAGATTTGGTTCCTGGAAAAATCAGCAGGACAGAGGTTCACAATCTGAGCATAACTTGAGATAGACGAAAGCTATGGTCGTGAGCTTTTGCGAGCCGGAACTAGATTAGATGTGGAGCAACTTGGGTGGAGATCTCCTAGACAAAAGATTCTTGAACAGGGTGCAAGATCTACACCAAAAGCCGCAACAGATTTTTGGACAGCAACACAACTACACCTGAGGGGCTAGGCAGGACAAAACATACTAGCAATATGTTACCTTAGGGAGCACATAATACCAACAAGGGTTCAGTTTTAAGTTTTCACGATTTTTAGCATGATGCAAGACATCCTATTCGTCCTCACAAGGCAATCAAGCCAAAACTCGAAGTTAGCGCCGGTGGCAAGGCACATACACGTATCTCCCTATAATAACTAGTCGATGCTCACTTAGCGACTTACGAAACGAGGTTAGTGTACCTGCAGAAGATCACAGAACACAACGAACCTTTCATGCCAGCACTCATGAAAGCGTCCACATACATTACCGTTCACTATAGAAACGGCATCCATGCGTTAAGCCGCTGCATGGACAGCGTCCAACCTCGGACACCCTCCGTTTGAATGGAGTGTATCCTTGCCTCGCATACTCGACATGCGGGATGCACACGTATAAAACACGTGGCGACAACACAAATCATAACCAGACGCGAAGATGGGATCCGTGGAATGGATCACTCCATCAACCCTCGCAATTCCCGTGATGCGGTACAGCACACGTATAATACACGTGGCTCCTCTAGTTTGGTTGTGCAAGAAAGTAAGTCTGACATAAAGTAAAATGTGCTGGGAGTTAGCAAAATAAACCATAGGTTAATAAGCCACCTGAAAGAACCCAAAATTCCCTGTAGGGCCTCTCGGTCTAGTTCATCCTTAACGGACCAACGCATTTTGTAAACACAACCAATCTTGGCAAGTTTTATTCAAAAACCAGTGATTAAGGTTGTTAATTAAACTCTGGTGCATATAATCGCTCTGATACCAGCTGTGACAACCCGCCCAGGAAAATACCGTACTATCGCCTAAAACCAATCCACTTTGGTCATTAAGCAAAAGTAAAGTATCATCCTGTCGTTAGTTGCCGGGTTAACGCCCGGTAAATCACTTGGAATTCATACAGAGGATCGACATATGCATTAAAACTCACATGAAGGCGAGTCCAGAGTACAACACGGATTAAATCCAAATTATTACAAACCATTGTTCATGACAGGAAGTAAAGATTCAGAGTTCGAAAACAGCGGAAATAAATAAACTAGCGCAACGATACACATCACAGGAGGCCATCCGTGATGCCATCACTCGTCCTCTTCCACCCATTCCAGCTCCCAGCCGGGTGGAATCTCACCAGGCCAAACAACACCTGCAACAACATTATTAAAGCAAGGCTGAGTATACTAATACTCAGCAAGACTTAACCGTCGGGTGATAACTACATCACCAAACTCTAGACATGAGAGGCTTTTTGGCCGGTGGAGTTCTTTTGCTGAAAAGCAACGAAGAGTATGTCCTTACTTTCATTATTTTAGCACAAGTTCTAGTTGATTACCATTTCTAAGTGTGCCAACTAATTCAATCAAGAATTGAACAATACAATTAATTCACGCAGAAGTATTCACCAAGTTCCATCATTAAGGGATATCATGGCCAGTTGATTAAGCAGTCTCAGATAACGGTGAGAGGCCGACAATCGATTGGTTTATAACCTTGCAAGGTAGACCTAAACACACGGAGCGGTGCCCCAACAGAGCTGACACCGACCAGGCGGTTCCCAAAAATCCTCGGCTTGGGATCAAAGCTTACAGTCCCGGGTACAAGGCTATCTGGCATGTCCCACACAGTACACCCAGCCTCACACATGTACCCACCTCCCGGTTGCAAAGCGGCAGGTGATTACTCAAGAGTAGTAAGGAAGAGTTCCCGCACCGTCTCTTTAAGGTACTAGGCTTACCGGTCCCATTCCCGACAAGTGCTTAGTACGTTCAAAAGCTTAGCCCACGAAAGCCACTGGACCGGAGCCCAAATCCCATGCTCTTACCACATGAGCAATCCATTTATAAAGATCTTATGATTCCAACATAAGAACCTATTCTCGCGAGTGACGAACATCACTCGACTTCTACCGGGTCCTATAGCATAGCAGCTATCGAACTAGCATACTAGTGATAGAGCATAGGTACCTAGGGATCATGCATCTAGGGTTTCAATTCAACTCCTGAAACGTAAATGCACAATCATAGCAAGGTAATGGCATAATTTTAAAAGACAGGGTTAATGATCCGGGGCTTGCCTTCGCTGGCAAGGTTGGCCTTGGGCCCTTCTAGACTTTGGTCCAGGCCTTGAGCTACGAACACGTGCTGCAGCTCTTCGCTAGCACCTTCGTCTCCTCCTTCCGGCACGAGCGTATATCTACCGTCGGAAAGATCTACATGAGGATGCAAATGCAAGATTTATTTGACAATTTTTAATTTATTTAATTACAATCAACGAATGACAACCATGGGATGCATGGTTGACCACATTCAGCTAGATAAGAAATACATTCAGCATACTCTTCCAAAAAGGAACAATATGCGGTTCTTTATTATTTATTCTTTTTGATAGTGATTGTGTACATATATATGGAATTAAATTAATTTAACTTCACAAACAGCAAGGGTTTGGTAAAATTTAGCTCTTTAATAAGATTTACACACACACAAGGTCATTAAAGGTGGGTTGGTGATTTTTCCCATTTAATTGACTATTAAACCTTAAATTGCTTCCACAACTCTTATTCATAAAATAAATTATTAAAATTCGGTGGAAGGGTTTATTAAGCACTAAACACCTATAACAAGCCACTGGACACACATGCCTGCTTAGGATAGCTAGAAATTTAATTATTTTGAAAATAACAAAAGCTAGCTAATGAAGCAAGAATAATGCATACAAAAATAAATACACATCCAAATGATTCAAAATTTCTCCCACATGATCTCTGGTCCAAAAGTAGGTTAGGGATGCAACATATAAACCTAGAACTATTATGGATCTTGATTTATGCAATTACTAAGAAAAACAAGCATATTTCAATAATAAATAATTATGGCAATTATAACATTGTTATTAATTCACCAGAGGTGCATTTTGGAATAACAAGACAACATGAAGAAGTTGGCCACAAAAATCTAATTATTTTTAGCTACAAAAATCATCTAGGAAGATTCTGTATAACTAGAAAACAATTTATATAAAAAGATTTACAACATAACTTTGTGCAATTTTTGGTACAGCATCTTGCCATGAGATAAAACACAACATATCCAAAAATTAGCTACATAGGACTTGTAGATTTTGAGATACAACAGATCTAGGTTTTTCACATTTCTATTTTTAATGCAAAAATTATCAGGAAAAATCATATACAAGTTTTACAAAAGTTGTAGTATTTTTCACAAAAAATCCAAAAAAATTGAGTTTGCATTTTTATGATTTTTATTCAATTTTCTAAGCATTTTACAAGATTCAGCAAAACTGGGAAAACTATTTGAGATCTGGTTTTTCGCTTTGGTCCCTGGAAGTTTTGATTCTTAACAGCAGTACCCTCGGTTCACAGAAAAACCCCTGAAAAGAAGTCGCCCCTTGCAATGTAGCCCTTGGGGCATGGTCGCCGGCGGCTCCGGCCAAATTCCGGCGAGGAGCTCGCCGGGGAGGGTAGGGGACGGGTGGAGGATGGTCCGGGGCTTACCACGGGCCGGTTTGCGGTCGAAGTTGGGACGGAGGGGCGCCCGGCGGCGGTGCTCCGCGGCGCCGTCCGGTGCCAGCCGCGGGAGCGACTGCTCCGGCGGGGTGGATGGCACGTCGGCGGCTAAGGGCGGTCGGTGAGCTTCAGTAGGGGCTAGAGGAGGTGTGGAGTGGCTGGGCGGCCGTGGAGGAGGGCACAGGAAAGGGTCCCGCGGCGGCGGCCATGGAGGACCGGCGGCGGACTGGCGGTTGCACGGGGCGGCTCGGCACGCGCGAGGACTGGCTCCGGCTTTTATAGGCGGCTGGTCGCTTGCTTCGTGTCGAGGAGACCGACGGCATCTCGCCGTGGTACGGCGGCGGCCTTGGTAGGCGCGCACGCACAGGGGAGGGACCGGCGGACAACGTCGTGCGCGGACGGGCGGCGACTCAGGGCGCGGCACGTGGCGCGGTGCGGAGCTCAAGGCGCCTCGGGGCGCGGGCGGCCTGGGGAAGGCGCGGCCTCGGACGGCGCGCGGCGCGGACGCCGAGGCGGCGGGGTGCGGGCGCGCTGGCGCGCGCGGCGCGGCGCGCACGACGTCGCGGCGCGGGGCGCGGTCGGCTCGAAAATGTTTCACAGTACCCCTGTTCGAACGCGAAAATCTCCAAAAATTTGAATAGAAGTGCACAAAGTGGTGAATAGGAAAGTTGTAGATCTCACTACCCTCTACAACATTTACAAAGTCTCTAGGGTGTTTTTCTTAACAGATTTTTCATAAATTGCAGCCAAACTTTGAATGCCGCTCTGTTTCGGTGAACAGGAGCTGCTGGCAGTTGACCAAGTTTTTCACCTTTTTCCCTTCAAAATTTGAAATGCCAATCTACATTAAAGTTGTGTTTCTCGAAAAACTGGACAACTTTCATATTGGTAGATTTTGAAGTGTTTAGGTGAAATTTGGAGAACGCGGCAAAAGTTCCTGAAGACATCCACCGACGTCAGGGTTTAAGCGGGGTTTGCCCGTGTCTTTGACCAAGGGTTGACCACAAGTGTGTGTGGACTTGATCAAGGGGGTCATTAGGGTTTGTCGGCGAGGTTTTCGGGGTGATGACCCAGGTTGACCTAGGTTTGACCAATGTCAGCAGGTTTGGCTCAGCTGATTCGGTCCTTAGCGTTAATGACGCTAATTAAAAACCTGGGGCGTCACACTCAGCCCGAGAGATATTCTCGCAGCCCAGGACAGCATGATCTTTCGGTGCAGATTCGAAGACTTAAACAGTCTCTAATGGCAAAAGTTTGACTACCAAAGTTGTGAGCCTCGACGATACCTTCGATTTGGACATGTGGAAGGCCCAATTCGGGTCAAGGAGCTAGGAGATATGACCCCCGAAATCCCTGTTGTGCAGTCAGTCCGAAATCAGAACAGATTATCTTCCAAGGCCGATTTGGAGATCTTATCTTCCTTTCCAAGGAAAG
Organism: Cenchrus fungigraminus; assembly: GCA_036936925.1. Taxonomy (NCBI): domain Eukaryota; kingdom Viridiplantae; phylum Streptophyta; class Magnoliopsida; order Poales; family Poaceae; genus Cenchrus; species Cenchrus fungigraminus. Next base: position 109,726,325 of record CM072778.1, on the reverse strand, counting down.
AAATGAATACCAAAGTTGGAGGAAATTTCGTGCCATACAACCAGGACACCGAATTTGCATTATTTGGAGTCCGGACGTGGGAGATATGGTGCCAGCAAGGAAGGGCTGTGAATCAGGAAAATCTGGACGAGGCTGATTTTATGGAAACCAAGTTCCCTTCTCTCCCAAGGAAGATCTCGTGCAAGGCAAGGTGGAGCACGCCTCAAGGCTCCCCAAGGGCATAAATACAACCCCTTGGGCGCCCAAGGAGAGGTGATCGATCCATCCATTCATCAGAGAGCCGCCGAGACGAAGGAGAAGCACCGGGAGGAAGCCGACGGCCGCCGCAAGTCCTCGAGTTGCCTAGGAGATGGCCTAGGCCATGCCTAGCCGCCATGGTTGGCCCTGAGTGGTGAAGCCATGGTGGAGTTCCGGAGCCCATGCCTTGATTCCATCAAGGCAATTGTACATTCTACATTCGATGGTGATATAAATCATGTCTTTTCTTTACTTTGATCTACATCGATGAGTGTTTTATCCATATGTGTAGCTAGCATATGATTTTAGTAGGAATAGATCTAATCGTGGTGGTTAGTCTATCTCTTGCGGATACATCGTTGTAGTGCACGGACCTAGGTTGTCGTTCGGTGATGAATATCCTTGCGTAGTGACAGTACGGTGGAGGAGAAAGCGGCGAATGAACGTGCATCGGACCACTCCATATCGGGTTACTCCGTATCGAGTGTACTCCTTATCATAGCATAGATTAGATTGGGTTGTCACCTTGGCCGGAACGGCAACAAGAAGACGATAGGCTAGGCTTACCTTTTGGATGCTTACCTTTATGGCTAGGTGGATGTGATCCATACATCCTTTCATATATGTTTAATCTTTATGCAATCTACGCTTCACATAGGGTTAGACCGGTAGGTTAGATAGAGAACCTTAGTGGTTTGCTTCCGATCCTTGGATTGACAAATCTAGGGAGAACCCTTCTTGGTGAAAAAGGCACCAAGCCACCCGTAGGCTTGCGGTGAACTTGAGCACGGTTTTGAACCGTCAACAAGCCCCTTTTTCTGGCGCCGTTGCCGGGGATCGGCAACTCGAACCCTAGGGTGATCTATCTTTCTTTTAACTAACCCTAATTTTATCATTGCATATACACTTGCTTTCTTGTTTGTGTCCTTGAAAGTAGGTGGAAAGCTAGACACAAAGCGATCGAGAAAAGTTTTCAACATTCGGACTTCAACAAGTCCAACCTCGCTCAACCAAGTTGATGGCTACACATGTTTTGCTCTTTAGTGGTAGGTGCTAACCTTGGTTAGTGGCCCAACATCCGCTATTGAGCCCCCACCCAAAGCAAACAAAGATGAACAAGGTATGCCTACATGTGTCAATTAAGTTTTTAAGACTAATTTCTTTTGGAGGATTGTTTGTTCAAGCTATAGGTTTCGGAAACGACCATGTCAAGCGTGATGGAGAAGGATTCCATTACCGTCATGTTCATGCAGTGATGGTAATGATTTTTGAAGCCAAGGGATGCGTGACATGGTGCCCTAAAAGACTTCAAGATAAAGACCACGCGTACATCTCCGGATCGATGGAAGATAGGATAACGATGTCATCACGATGTTTGCATGAGCCTCAGCAGAAAACAATTAGATATATTTGGATTTTCAGAAGCTCCATGAATTCTACGTTCCAACGAATCAAGCGGCAAGGCAATCGGAGGTTCCTACAAGCGGATATGGCCGAATCACCGATGGTTGCACATGCTGAAATTCTGGACGGCAAGCAATGCTGAAGTGAAACAGCCACAGCTCCCTCAATCGGACTCCGATTAAGGCGAATGAGTACCCGTTGGAAAGGTAATTTTATAAATTTTTCAATAGAACTATATTTTGTTATATGTTCTGTTCAGGATGCAGGGGTAAATCCACGAAGAAGAGGCAGTAACAAGGTGATGATGACAAGATAGAGGAGATGGACATGGTGTCAATAAAGAGAAGATGGGGCAACGGTTCCACAACACGTACATGATGAAATTCAGAAGCTAAGGACTAAAACAAACCCTCCGGATGATGGATGAATGAAGACACAAGAGGCACCACTTAACACATGATGATGTTGGAAGCGAACCACGACCGAGTTCACAAGTCAACATCAAGCTGCATGGCTACTTTGGATACTCGCACAAGTAACCATGGCTTCACGACGATAAAAAGGTACGTGAGAAAGTCGAGCTCTATGACTTTAAATGAAGCGCTTTGCGGGAGGCAACCCGATCTTTTTATATATCTATATAAACTATTGACAAGTCTACATTGTGTTCTTTATTTGAAAACTTCAAGTAACATTGTACCATTGCTCTAATAAATGTCACAACCACATCTTGTATGCTTTAATAGATATTGAGTGAGCACTTTGCTACTTGAATTTTGGAAAACTTGTAGACCACTTTTTTGTGTGCTTATTAGTGTTTAGAGTCTTTTTTATTTGTGTCTTTAGAGAGAAATATGAAGTATGATCTCTTTTGATTCTAAACTTGTGGCTAATTAACTTAGGCTAATTTTTTGCTTTTGGTTTAGACCACCACCTTATCATGTCATGTCATTTTGTTCATTCATATCATGTTGCACTTCTTTCAACATTGTTCTCCACCCTTGCATTTTGTTGCATGATGCATACAATATTTAAGACCCTTTTTGTGAAAAACAAAAAAAATCACCTTTGCCTAAACCTTCCTATCAAACCACACCTAGCACCCAAGCCAACAAAGGGAGGGATCGACTTATGTCAAGTCGACAAAGTCTATCTCTATCCCTTTCTAATTAAAGTTTTGACTAGCCTCATCCTAAACCCTTAGGAAAAACCCCTCATACCTTTAGTAATCATAAAACCATAAGTTTATTTTTCATCCGAAAATCTAATCCTTGCTTTTCTTCTTTTGCAAAACAACCTTAGATAGAATTTATTCACCCAACTTATCTTTTCAAAATTCTTGTCTTAAGCCAAAAATATAGGATACCCATAAGCCTTACCTTAAAACCTTGTTAGCATGTTTTAAGGTCTTTTGATAAAACTTTTGACTCTACCTCTCATCGTTGAGGAACAACATCGAAAGCCTTTTTCAAACATTGCTAACCCTTTTTACTAACCCCTTGCATTTGCATTTTGCATTCACCTCATTGTCATCATCCACCTTATGTTAGCTAGGTCCTTTCGTGAAGCTTTATGATAGATGCTTTCATGTTTACGATAATGCTTTGATCAGGCTTATCTACTTTTGCAATCTTGTGTAAACATGGTGTTTAGACATGATTGAAGACCAATATCATTCAGTTTTACGAACCTTGCTTTCACGTTGCATAGGTTGGTTTATAAGCTTTGCAATGCGCTTTAACTTTCTTGCGGTATAAAGAATTGTTAACCTTGAAATGAACATGGTGTTTTGACCTTGGTTAAATCTTTATGGTTATATAGAAATAAAGCAATCTAGTTGTAAACATGGTGTTTAGAACTTGGTGCAAACATTGTAATTGTTTATATCCCTTCCTTTCATTTGCATTTTCACCTACACGCACGTACACCCATTAGGTTCTCTTTTCTTTTTACTAGGGAAGCTATGCCACAAGTTAAGATCTTAGGGATGTGTTTGGTTTGTTAGCAATTGTTTCTCTCCCGACCATCACCCCGGGTGTAGAATGTGCATTTGATTTGTTTTGCAGACATGGAGAAGTGTTCCCATGAGTTCTTGACCAATTGCAATCAAGATCGTTAGTCATCTACAAGGCCTGAGAGGGAAGTCGATGTTTCCATCAAGATTTGAGCATGTGTTCAGAGATGTACAATGGAAGAAAAGTTAATATTCAGAATCTCCTTCAAATTTCCTTTCCAACGCATCAAGAATCGTCAATTTTGAAGACCCGTACAAGGAGATATGACAGAAATATTGAGCGCTGCGCAGTCTGAAATCAGTCTTGGACAGATTGCATCGCTGGAGTAAAATAGGCACAACTCTCTTGTTCGGAATCCGTTTCATGCGTACGATGGCTCGTTGGAAAGATAATTTCATAAAATTCAACTTGGAGGGGTGTTTTAGTACATGTTCTGTTCTGTAAGTAAAGGAAAAAACTGTGAAAGATGAGGCAGCGACAAGTACGATGGAAGTCGGTGATGACGATATGACGAAGGATTGGAACCATGGCTCGATGATAATAAGAAGAGGTTGAAGGACAAATAAGTCACAAAGACCAAGAAGTGAAGATGATTCTCAAACACATGGCATTAGGGGATTACAAGCAATTCAAGTTCTTCCACACTTAGCAACACGCTAAGCATGGGGGAGGATTTGAAGGACGAAAGGGAAAAAGGCCACGTGGAGTACAAGGATCACCTTCACCAAGATGCTCATCATTCTTTCTCCATGCTAAGCACAATGCTTAAGCATGGGGGAGGCCACGCTGCACTTCACTACGAGCATCGAAAAGGACGGTAACTCGCCCTTAACTTTATCTTTGTTCATCTCCTTTTAAATGCTTGCACATATATGCTTTCAACCATAGACAACCTTTGTATCTATCTCTCAATCAATAACATGGCTACTAGGACGACAACCTAGGTTGGTTAGTTTTTACTTTTCAATAAATGAATCACCATCTCTTTTTGAGCTTACCAAGATAATATCATTTGTTTGCCTTGTTTATGGAAAAATGATGAAAGTTGCCGCCTTGTTTTACTTGCATGATGTTTTATATGATATGACTTTTTGCTCTCTATTAAAAGGAACTTAAATTGAATTAAATACCGGCTCTTTCATTTGTGGAGGTTAAATGACTAATTTTTAGACCCACATACTTTATGTTGCTCTTTGATTTAAGTTTACCGATGACCTATGCCTTGTACTTGTTTTATTTAAAATTACTATGCTATCTACATTTGTGAATCTCTTGCAAGGCTCTACCTACCAAAGCCTATACACATACAAGTACCTTCATGATATAACCTTTTAGTTTGCAAACTTATATCTTGATGAGTTGGATTAGGATTGATTTCTGTGGTACGAGACTAAGAAGCTGGTCATTCCTTTGCGTATCTTTTTCATTCTAGCCATTCTTGTCCATGCATTGTGAGTTTCTACATTGGAAATTTCACAAACTTCGCTGGGCATCCACCCTAAACCCAAAACATCTTTTTGTGATTACCTCCTTGACCACAACCCAAATTGAGTATGGATGATCTTTCGACGAATTTTCTGAAGATTTTCTGGCAAGATTTCAAGACATATAACATATGGAGGGACTCATCAATGATCATGCGAGTTTCGACATGGAGGATGCCCTTGAAGATTTCAAAAGATTTATAAAGGAATACAAGGATTTTGTACTTCTTTAGCAGCCATAGGTCCCCTCACTTCTATGCTCGAGGACGAGCAATCATTTAAGCATGGGGGAGGATTGCTATAGCAAGTACTATGTTGCTTAAAAGTTCGGAGGAGCATAAAAAATGAAGAATAAAAAATAAAAAAATAAAGAGAAGAAAAAATGAAGGAAAGAAAGAAGAAAATGAAGAAGAAAGAAAAAAATAAGAAAAGAAAAAAACAAAAAAGAGAAAAATAAAAATGTTCCTCGGTTCTTTTTAGCTTCATTTAAATCTTAGAGAGCTTTGAAGACAAGTCCATACTCAATCTTTTCCAACCATGTGCAATCCGATAACGAGAACTTCATTCGTGCATCGGGATCACCCATTTGCCACTTGCACATGTCCACCTTTCTAAATGTGTGTGTTCCATCTCTCTCTCTTTCCAACATTTATTTTCCATGGCCTTTTTGACTAGTCTCGGTAATTCCAATAGATCTCTCTCTTAGTTTGACAATATTTCAAGTATAATGTTTTGCTAGGATTGTTTTTACCTACCAAGCTCCACATAAGCTTTCCACTTTCATATATGAGTAGAATAGGTTGAGAATAATCTAGTGTAGGCTTGAGTGACTTGACGAAATGAGAGTTTCCATGAGCTTTTGCAAGAGAACCTCACTTATGTTAGATGTGCAACTTTTTGAAAACTCTTCACGACGCAACAAGGTAAAGGTTTAAAGTTTGCTTAATTTTGAGAGTACTATATTTGTTTTATTGTGGCATGTTCTTTAATGATAGTCTATCTTCCATAATGAAGTAGCCGGTCAAAACTTGAACCTTAAATGCTAAATACTTGAGAGAGCAATATGTTTTGTTGTGTATAACTAAGTGCAGTGAAGACATTGAAAGGCAACGCTGATTTCCAAGGTAAGCAAAGATCTTGGACTTGCTCGAGGACGAGCAAGGTTTAAGCATGGGGGTATGTTGACGGTCGATTTTGGTACACCTAGCTATGAGTTTACCGTCAACATTTGCACGTATTTGATATTCTAACTAATGGTACTAACCCCCCGGAGGTATCAAGTTCACTCTCGCATGTCGATTTTGGAGTTTGTTGTTTACGCAGGAAATTAACGTTAAAGAGGAGACTTTCGGGATAAGTTCATCAAGCACTTCAAGAGAAGATCATGAAGCCCGTCACAAGTTAAGACACGAAGTGAACAAGACTCCAAACAACCCAAGGACCGAAGCATCAACACGTAAAACTCCGGGAACTTGAGCAGTGACAGTGCACCATAAGCTGTTTGGGTCTCCTGTGTTAATGAACCAGATATATTTTAATGTTGTCGTGCCTAATCTGCGGACAGTGCATACAGATGAGGAGTTGTTTAAGGGCAACTGGGTTGAATATGTCAGACGTGACTCAGAGGGGACAGATACTGTTAGATGGGCTGCCTGCCGACTGCTGCAGGGGCTTTCGACTAATTACAGACACCAGGTGGCTACGCTCGTGTCAGCACAAGTCCGGGTTATGTTGGCTGCATGCGCAGCTGATCCGGCGAACTGGAAGGAGAAGGATGCCGCAATACGCCTTGTCATTGCTCTAATGCAGAAGCCTGGTGCCACAGCTGGTGGGACACCCATGGATGTGCAGTGCTTCTTTACACATGTGATTCTGCCTGAGCTCCAAGCCAATGATTGGCACTCTGAGCCAATGTTGAAGGCGACAGTCCTCAGGTTCTTGAAGGAGTTCAGGTATCAGATCCCCAAAGCTGATGCACTGTCACTGCTTCCAAGTGTGGTGAGGTTCCTGACCCATAAGTCCGATGTTCTTCGTTCATATGCTGCGATATTTATCGAGAGCCTGCTGATCATCATGGATGAGGTCCTGGTACCAGGGGCGAACACAGTCAACAGGTCACATCGTTATGTTGCTGCTGATATCAATCCAATTGCCCCGTGCATCATTCAGAACCTATTCACAGTACTAAGTAGTCCCAATTCATATGAGAACCTTTATGTGATGAAGTGCTTGGTCCAGGTGCTTAGGGTTGCTAATATAGCTGATGATAATGCTATTTGTGGCATTATGAATATGCTTGTGGCTATCCTTGTTGAAATGTGCGAGAACCCCAAAGATTCTGACTTCAACAACTATCTGTTCGAGGCACTGATCACAGTGGTTGGTTTCCCAGTGCCCCCTGCCAGTCTCATCTCAACACTTGAAAGAATATTGTCTCAGGACATCGTGGAGTTTGTGCCACACGCATGTAAGACACTTGCACAGCTTGTCAGGTCTAGCAATTTGACTGACCCGGATCACATACTGGCTATCCTTCTGAGCAGTGCCACTTGGGATCGACCATCTAGTGTACCCGCTTGTCTATGTCTGCTGCAAGCTCTTCTGCCAAAAGTTTCAACTCAAGCTGACAAGCTTCAAGCTGTCCTCTTTAAATCCAACAACCTCCTTGGGCGAATCAGCACTGAAGAAAGTGCCTTCCGTATTCTTAGCATATTAGTGGAAGATGTAGATCTTAACATTATGAGGCAGTATATTGGAAACATATTGATTACTTTGTTTAACCGACTATGCACTTTACTGCCAACAAGATGGGTGGGAAAATGTGCAAATTCTATTGTTGTTTTTATGTCCCTTCTTGTTGTTAGATATGGTTATGATGCGTTTGAGAGTTCACTTGGAGTCTTCAGCGATGCAAAATGGGCTGAATTCATCAAGCGCTTTTGGACCCCCAATCTTGCATTGATTAAAGGCGGCCGAGATGTTAAGCTTACTGCAGTTGCTTCATTAGAGCTGCTGCGCAGACAGAAACTTTTGCAGCAAGCAATTGACATGTGGGGAAGATTGCTAGATAGTACTCTGAGACAGCTGTTGAGAAGTGATATTCAATATGATGGGATGCGCGAAGATCCTTTGTTGAACTGTGTAGATCCAGCCGAATTTTTTAGCAGATCCTGTAATGAATTTTCTGCCATGTTTCGTGAAAAATTTGGTTATATCATCAATGTATATGTGCACCCACCGCACAGAAGCTATCTTCTTCAGATTTGTACACAGAGGAACATCAACATCTCATAGGTAAACATCGTGTGCAAACATTGAGGAGCTAGTTATTGGTGCATAAATTTGCAAGTTATATTTTCCAGCATTTGTGTTCTTACCCTGCCTTGAAGTGTAATTGTGATTTTATCTTCTTTTTTCAACTTTGTGAAATGTGATTTTATCCCTAGTCGATGGTCAAAACAGGGGCAAAGACCAATGGCAAAATCACAAAGTTAAAAAAAGGGTAAAAACACAATTGCACTGCAAAGTCGGGGCAAGATCACCACAAAACCTTTTATTATTATGAAAAATTAAGGTAAACCTTTTTAGTGTTACTGATTATTACTTGATGAAAAGCTAAAGGCATAGTAAATGCTAGTTTTGCCATAATAATTAAAGTGATTATTAACATTTCCTATAGTTGCTGACTTGCTGTTTCCTTTTCTACTGTTACACTCAGTGTTACATCTAATGGGTTCAGAATCAAGTGTTCGCCCATGGTCGCCATGTAAACAATCCACCAGTTACATGCACAGCTAAGTGATTAGTATAAGCTCTTCTCTAAAGAGAGACACTGTATCCCGCAGCAAACTATCCTATCAGGTACTCATGCCACATTAGCTAGGTGCCTAGCTCGAATTTTTCTGAATTGATATCTGACTGTTACAATTGCTTAGGATTTAACACTTTAGCTATTATGGAATTGTTCAGTTTGCCATTTGACTTAGTTTTACACTTATACTTGCCCATTGTGAATGTACAAAGTACTTCTGGAATATTTTTTTTACCTAATTTGAGGCATTATGAAATTTGGTGTCCCGAATGTGCGTACCGAGCAGTAAAATCCTGGCTATGCCACTGAATACATGCATATATGTGTATCCCCTAAATTCATTTTTTTGGCAGAAACTATATTGGATCCGACCCTGCTAGGAGATGATTACCAAGAAGGCTGGATTCGCCACGAGGGGCTGCAGATATTCTCCATCGACATCCAGCCCGGCGGCCTCCGCTTTGCTACCGGTGGTGGTGACCAGCAGGTATCATGTATATTTTTTTCTCCCTTCTACTTACTTTGAATCTAAGTGAAAATTTTCACTTTCTACTTTAACATTCTGCAAGGAAAAAGTTTCTGCTAATTTGGCTTTTCAGTTTCACGTTTAGCCTTTTTCAGTGCTAACTTAACACTGTCGTGTGTTCACTGTGCTAATTGCTATCATCATTTTTTTTGTGATCTGGTGATCTTCCCAAGATAAAAGTATTTGAACATCTTTTTTTGGTTATGTGTAATATTTTAGGTCAATTGGCTATTGGAGTATCTTAGATAACCTTAAGATTAGGAAGATGACCTTAGAATTGGTTATTGGTAATATTTGAGACAGCTTTTGACAGGGAATTGTTGTGCAGTAATTGTTGTCCAAAATTTGAATTTTGTAAGGTTGATTCAAATTATTTGTGATGTTTTCAGTCCATTTTAGTTAGCATGTTGTGTTAGGGCTGCTCCATTTTAGTTAGCATTTGATAATCCTTTCATCTTTCTTTTTTTTTAGATTGAGGAACACAAAGTTCCAGCCTCAGCACTACGGATCCTTTCATATTTCTTAGGTGGCCTTCTCCTTACAGCTTTAACTTTAAATTGTTTTGTTGTTGAGATAGGTTCGAATATGGAGCATGAAATCTGTTGATAAGGATAATGTCAACCATGATTCCAGCCAAAGATTGCTCACTACAATACGTAACCATTTTGGATCAGTAAACTGTGTGAGATGAGCCAAGCATGGCCGCTATCTTGCTTCATGATCAGATAATCAGGTTATCCAAATTCATGAGAGAAAAGCTGGTTCTGGAACATCTGAGTTTGGTAGAAATTGAAAGGTCATTATGATCTTAAGAGGGCATACCGCAGAAGTGGTAAATTATCTTCTAAATAAAATCCACCATGCTATGTTTATGCTTGTTCTTTACCTGTTAATATTACCTTTGTGATCTTTACTGTTAACTACTGAACACCTTTTCCATTTCTTATGTGTAAAATTGGTAGATCTTAGTTGGTCCCCTGATGATTCAACATTGGCTAGTGGTAGCTTGGATAACACCATTCACATATGGAGAGCATGACCAGTGGTATTTGCACTGCCGTCTTGCGAGGGCATTCCAGTTTGGTCAAAGGGGTTACCTGGGATCCTCTTGGTTCTTTTATTGCAAGCCAATCAGATGATAAGACTGTTATAATATGGCGCACAGGTGATTGGAGTCTTGCTCACAAGACAGAAGGCCATTGGGCAAAATATGTATGTCATGTTTCATAACTCTTGTTTATTAACTTTATTTTTTATCTACATTTCTCGGTTTGCCGAATGCCTTTATTTGTTCCTGCAGCTTGGTTCAACACTCTTTAGACGATTTGCTTGGTCGCCTTGTGGCCACTTCATAACTACGACAGTGAGCAAATGCGCCTGTTGTGGTGGTTAAGTTTAATAACTCAACATTCTGTAAGAATTTCTCAAATGGTCAAGACACAAAGGCTGCACCAGTTGGATGGGCTAATGGAAGGATCTAAGACATCAACAAAAGAGCAGCAACCATATAATGTTATTGCTATTGGAAGTCAAGACAGAACTATTACTGTTTGGACGACAGTGAGTGCCCGGCCACTTCCACTGTTTCCACACAACCTGTATTATGGACCTCTTGTCAGAGTATGAAGCTGCCGAGACCAAAGCTGACCCGATGCCACTGCTAAGGTGATGCAGCCCACAGCAGAAGCCAGCGACAAGATGATGCAGCCCGGAACAGAAGCCAATGACAAGGTGATGCAGCCTACAATAGAACCCAGAGCTGCCAGACAAGGTGATGCAGCCAGCAGAAGCCAATGACGAAGGTGATGACCTTGTAGTTGTAGATGCCCCTGGCATGCTCCAGTCCGGTTCCTGGATACTTAATTGACCCCTCGATTGGTCATTATGATAGGATAGTTCGCTGCGGGATACAATGTCTCTCTTTAGAGAAGAGCTTATACTAATCAATTAGCTGTGCATGTAACTGGTAGGTTGTTTACATGGCGACCTTGGGCAAACACTGATTCTGATCCTATTTGTTAGATGTAACTCTGAGTGTAACAGTAGAAAAGGAAACGAGGTCACTTAGCTGTCCAGTTTTCAGAACCTTTGCTGGTTCAAATTTGCAGAATAACACTTGTAGTATGGATGCAAATATTGTGGCTCCTAGTCCTTCTGCTTGTTATGTACTTAGCCTGGTATTTTGAAGTTTTGTGGATCGGAATGCATGTTGCAGAGGTCGTTCATTCTCCGATTACCTGGAGTGACTCTTCCAGTAGCCTGTTTGGGATAGTAGATATGGAACAAAATCCTTGAAAACCGCAATGCCCATAATTCATTCATGTCATATGTATGTTTTATCTCTTTTATAATGCTACTAAACCTGGTGCTGTTTACCTTTTTTTCCCCTCAAAATTTATACGGCAAAATTACGAGTATTTGAAATCTTTGTAGATATATAATTATTCATGAAGTCCTTGAGCTGATTTTTAACCATCCCATTTCCCACGCGAACGAAATTAGATATATAATTACTAGTATTCATGAAGTCCTTGAGTTTAAATTGCAAAAAAGATATGAAATTGAGCCGATTTTTAACCATCCCATTTCCCACGCGAACGAAATGATATCCATGCCGCCAAGCCGGAGGGCCCCAAAGTGTGTCGCTGCCCACTGGACCCCACGGCTGTTGGGCCCACACGGCAGTGAGTTCCCAAAGCGGGGATCCGCCTTCGCCGCCCCGCCTGCCCGCTTGCGGACAGTCCAGTACAAGCATTGCAAAAGCAGCTCAAGAGGGTCCCCGGACAGAAGACGCGGAGCAGGCCGGAGCAGAGGAGAAGCACCAAGGAGGAGGCCGGAGCAGAGGAGAAGCAAGCCGGCGCAGCAGCCCAGGCAGGAGCAAAGGTAAGCCCTGCTCCTCCTTCCTTAATTCTTCTTCCTCGAATTTGTAGGAGAGACTTACGAGGGCTCCATTAGATTGTCCCTGCCGTGCTCTCTGTCGTGTCGCCCTCCTCCGCGTCTCTCCCCGGCCACCTCCGATCCAGCCGGCGGCGTTCTCTTCTCCGCGCTCCGTTCCGGCCGCGCCAGGCGCAGTCACCTCCTCCGAGCCCGGAACCTCCCGCGACCGGCGAGGCCGCCCACCACGCCATCGCCGCCGTCCGCAGCTGGTGGCAAACCTTCAACCTCCAGGCAAAAAAGCCTGTTTTTTTTTTCTCTCTCTCTCGTAGAACAGAGCAACGCCGACGGGTCGCCCGCACCGCCTTGCCCTCCACCGTCTCCGGTGGGCGGTGGCGCTCCTCTTCCGCGGCCTCTTCCGGTCGGCTGCGCCCAAGGCCTTCTTTTCAAGTTCAGGACAGCTACAACGTCTTCCCCAAAACCGTACAAATGAGATCCACCAGCTGTAGTGTATAGTGTCGACTGTAATCAATTAATTGTATGCTTCAAAATCTGAAAATTGTGTTCTTCCTGCATCTTGTTTTGCATAGCTGCCAATTTTTGCCGTGTTTTACTCTGTATATATATGTTGATTGCTAGGTATGGAAAGCAAAACATTGCGGGTGAACAAATGGGATGAATGTTTTGAGATGTTGCCGTCAGCATTAGTGCCAAATGCTGTTCAGCATTACCTAAGAGAGTATGCAGCAGTAGACTGCATGAGGTATACCGAAGATGGTATGTTATACCTGCAATTTTTTTCTCACCATGCTGCGGAACAAGTGAAAATGAAATCTGAAGACCCGGCATTTTATCTGAAATTTGAGTGGAGTTACACAAATGTCGATCAATGCTTATGCAAGCCACCGGAGAGAGTGACTGTCACACATATTGAAGAAGAGAGAGACAACGTAATGTTGAAGGTATGGCATCAAAACCCAAGAGCTTCTCTATCTATCTATTGCTTCATCTTTCTGCTCGAAATTTAAATTAGACTTAACATACCTTTTGTTTTGTTTGCAGAATCTTCACCCCATTGCAAACTCCACATTTAATCAGCTATTGCCATGCCAAGCTCCAGACAAGCAACCTTTTAAGTTTGTTCAAAAGTAACCTTTCAAGTTTGGTGCAGGTTAGTGGATCAATTTCATACAAATGAGCGTTTCGTGAGCCCTCTAACAAATTCTGTCGCATTGGCATTCACCTATGCTCAATTACTCTGTTTTTTTTATTGCCTTGCAGATATGGAGATATGTTGACGAAGTGGAGTAAGGATCAGATTTTGTTTTGTTTAGGCAACTGCAGTATTACACAAATGGTGGAAGGTGTTAGACTAGTCATTAGTCAAGCCCTTTGGCTTTCCTATCCAACAGAAGGAGCCGTTGATTATATGTTGCCGCCTCTTGTATCTCGGTGTTGTACTACACTTAACAGAAGTCTCCTACATGTGTCATGTTGAAAGAAGCCAATCTGAGGTTAGATTGTGTGGGTACATTATAAATGCACATGAATACATGATATCATTTGTAGACACTACTCGTAGTTTCTTTCCCTGTAGCAAACCAACTTTGTGCTCTCCATTTTATGGCGATCACCTAGAGGCCTATTAAACTAAAGAGTCCATGTCAAAACAAATTAACACATGTCGAATTCTAGAATGAAAAGATAATTATTAAACTTAGAGTCCATATCATATACAATAATTGACAAATCAGAACTAAAAACAATAAATGTATTAGTTTGATCCCCGTATGAGTTGGAAAGCAAAATACCCAAATAAAGGGCATAGGGGATTTAACCTCGATACCTCAAGATGGGCCTGTATGACCACCCGAGAGGGGGCACTTTTTGTACAAAAAGATAACTAGGGTATCCATTTCTCTATAACGCGGCACTTGCAGTTTCAGTACTTGCTTAATTGAGGACAACACTACTACTGGATCAAAAGAAGCACTAAACCCCCACCTCGTTTTTTTCCTTTCCTTGAAAAAAAGGGAGAGAAAGTGGCTGAACATAAATAAAGTCGGAAGATGCAATTTATTTCAACAGAAAAAAAAATCTATCTTTGTCTATAGTAGATAATAGTACAACACAACATCTCGTCTTCCAACCGTATTGGACCAAAACCTTGGTGCCAAGCCAAACCAGCTGATGTGAATCATGCAGTCAATCTGGGAGGGCAGTGATGAAGATGCAGCTTTCACGTCCATCGAGTTTGCACTCCCCGCTCCTGCCACAATCTGGGCATGCCCATTGCTTTTGGGTTCACTTTCTTGAACCACGTGCTGCTGCAAGGTGATCCTGGAAAATAAGGAAAAGCCACCGAAGTTTTTAGCCCAACAGTTGCAGGACTACAAGAGTTAGCCATACAGGTTTAACATACAGATAAGGTTGCTCAGTCCAAGACTTCAGTTTCACAACAAGATTTGGCTACATTTGCACAAGAAAATTAAATCAAAGGCATCAAGCAAAGGTTGGTAGAAACAATGCTTGAAGCAGCGAGCACCATTATGATTCAACAGACAGTTCAACCAACAAGCAGCATTACCATTGAACTACATGGTTTTGGCTCCAACACAAACAATCAGGGAATGATGCAAAAGATACCGACATTATTCTTTGTCAGTTTCTTACTACAGTACATCCAAATGAAAATCCAACTTTTTTCAAACCAAATCCTACGAACCTCTGTACCTTACAAATCAATGAACTCTTAATTTAGATACATGCATTATTATCAAAGTTTGAATATCCAGTTGTAAATGAATGCAAGAAACTAATCACTACTTACTAGATAGAAACACGTACCGAGACAAAATCAAAAGCTCTAGTGTCATCTTTCTTGGAATTGCTCGTCACCGCAACATGATTTTGCGGTTGATTACTTGAATTGAAAATATCTGGAAGCACTGACACATTTCCACTATTCATTGGATTGAAAGGTAAATTCCCAACTCCAGCATTGAAATTTCCAAAATTTTGCAGTAGCTGCTGCTGCTGAGCAAGAAGAATCCCCATGGCACCATAATTTAACTGTTGCCCTGGAAATGACTGATTGAGCATCATATGTTGAGGCAAGCTGTACTGCAAGGGAACCTGTTGCTGTTGGTAAAAGGAATTCTGACCAAGAATGCCATTCAATGCTGCAGCACCTGCCATGTTGCTGGTTTGATTGTTTGTGTCAAAGAACTGTGAACCATTAATGTTGCTATTGGGCTCTGCTTTAACAGCAGGCTGAGCCTGGCCTGTTCCATTAAGGTTCATGCCAGCCATCAGATCATTGATAGATCCTTGGTCAGTAACACTTACTTGGATGAAAGGATCAGGGTTGCTGCCAAAGATATCCGGTAATTCATTTTTGTTTGATGATGAGCTATCAGGCATGGCAGCTGATGATTTCTCTTCTACTGTCAACCCTGAGAACAGATCACTGGTCTCCTTAGTCTCTGCCTCATGGAATGAAACATCTGCAAATGGATCACTTCCATTACTATCAGCAGTGACACTTGTATCGGCAATAGGTTCACCACCAAGCAAATCATCAACTGAAGAAACATATGCACTGTTCCCAGTGTTCTGGCCGTTGCTTTCCTGTCCAGAACTTTGAGTTCCAAGATCATCTTGATCGCCTGTATCAATTAAATCAGGCATCTGAACAGGTGGGGGCACTGCAGCTTTTGTTGCTGAAAGATCAGTGGTTCCAGTAGGCTGTTCCCCAATCAGCATACTCAAGACCTACGAAAAGTAACATATCCTATTACACATCAATACTTGAAATGAATTTCCTAAAGAAAAAAATATAGTGTGAAAAATTATGAGAAAAAGTTTGTAGTTTCAAGGAACAAGAAGGTAAGTTCTTTTTTTATTGGATGATGGACAAATAACATGCAGAAGTCCATTCAAAAAGGTTCCAGTTTTCCAAATAGACTCACCTTTGAAGCCTTCTCTCTAAGAGAAACCTGTGGCAGCTCAGAGCATTTAACTACGGAAGCTGTGTTCTCAATAAAATATGAAGCGATGATAGAATAAGGATCAGTATCCTGTTTCCGTACAATGGCTTCCAACACACAAATAGCCTTCATGCGAACCTGAAAAGTAAACAAAAATACTAATTACTAACGGAAGTTTAGTGAACTATTGGAAAAGCTTCCTGGAATTGCTCTACACTAGAAGCATGCAGGCATATGATTTAACCGATTAAGTGAAAGCTGTGAAGTAAATACTGTATCAACAAAGTGAAAAGTCAGCAAAAAGAAAAAAAGAGAGAATATATTCAGTACAGCAGAGCTAACCCCTGAATATCATTGTTTCAATAGTTGACCTGCATGTTGCAAGGCAAACAAACCACACAACTCCACTCACAAATTAAAGGTTTGCTGCTGGCTACCTAATGAAAACACCAGGACTAATCTGCCAACCTAATGGATTTTCTTAAATACACAGGTTAGCTGTGCACCATTGCATTAAGAAGAGAACTATGAAGTACAATACACCCAACACAACACCACCTTTGTTGGATAAATAAGCCAAACAATCGGTAACTGCAATAGCAGTCATGTTTGCATAAAACTAACTGTTTTCATGCAAACAGGTCCAACATCAACATATTTCATCCAGCTATTCAATAATAAATTGTGGCAGCTACCTTGCAATTTGAACATTGAGTTAATAATGATGTTTGTCCATTAACTCTAATAAACATCAAATAACACAGTGTAAAAGCACAGTATAACATCAACGACAGTCATAGCATAGTTGGTCAGGGTCGGGATGAAATTAATTTATTTCATCTGTCCAAAAAGAGAATACCGCATATTCCTCTTCTATCTAACGTTTTTTCCCTCTTCGAAACTACAATATCTTAAAATGTAATCATAAAATTCTGGATGTCTTATTTTGTAATTACAAGAATTCAAACATTAGCTATCAAAATTAACGAGTGCCTACATGTAAAACTTGAATCATCAGCACAAAAGAAAGATTTACACCGCTTTTCAGGAGATTTAGGAACCATCACTCGGCACTATTTTTATATTATTTGCTAACTCACTAACTGTGTGTGTGTGGGTACTAAGGAGTGAAATGAAAACAGTAATGAGTGATCCACCTAAACTCACCTGCCATAATGGAGAATTCAGTTTGTTTTCAAGTGCGCGGCTCAAAACGACTGCATCCAATTTGGAAGCTTCTGTCAAAAATATCTGCAGAGCGTCTCGTGTAGGTTGCAATCGCACACCACTTGCAGTGACAATTGTCTCCAAAAGTCTCTCTTCGCGAGTCTTAATCCCTGGTTGACTGGAGCTAGTATCATCAGTCGGTGCAGAACTGGAAGGGGTTGGACCCCAAGAACCAGACGGCACATTCTTGGAAGCACCAGATGAGGCGTGGCTCTCACTTTGAATTTCACTCGGATCATACCGACCATATCTTTCAGATTCCGTGGTCAAAGACCTACGGAGGTTGGGGCTCTTGTACGTGGCACCATTATCATTCGCCATCATTGCGTGCGCAGCAGCAAAGTTGCTCAAACCCTGCTTAATGGATGCACTTCCAATACCCACGACCTCGCTGAGTTCACTAAGGAAAGACTTCTTGTCATCTACCCTAGACGGATCGTAGTTTGTGTTTCCAAAGCCCTGTATACGCTTGCCAAGACTTTCTGTTGCGACAGCAGGTTTAGGGTCCTCTGTGGAGAAAATTGCAGCTATGGCCTCGTTCGCAGTTTCGCGGACAGCCTTATTAAGGGCATCTCCTCTCAAGGGGTCAGGGTGGCCCCTGTAGTGAACTAGTTGGCGCATAGCCGCAGAGTGCCTTTGCATCTCCCTCTTGAAATCAGTACCGGATTTTCCAACGGCGTATTTGATCAACCGCAAGGCCTGCATAGCAAGTATATAAACAAGATGAAACCATTGGAAACAATATGAAATCCATATACGCATCCATTTAGGCTAGCATGCAACATACGGTGGAATTTTAAGTGCCACTTGGATCACCCGAGAGAGGTCCTTAAATGTACAAGAAAACTTTGATAAAGACTAGTCACATTCACAGACATATGGAACTGAATTGAAAACTAATCATGGCAGCACAAAATCTAATTGAATTTTTATCTGCCACTAGCAGAGTTCACGAATTATGTAATGTTATAAGTGCCTAATTTGCACAGCTCGTGAGCAAATGAACAAGCAGCCAGACAAATGAGTAGGAAACGCCCCGCCCCACATCCTCCTTCCCAGCTACAGGTAATGAGCACTGCCGCCAACCCATTAACCCCCGGTTGAGTAACGAATCAAGGTTGCACATGCTTATTCTGTGGCCGCATCAGATTGCGCATTCCGTGTGAGAAGCAATCCAAGCAGCTTCTCAGATCGGATTACGGGAAGCAGATGCTCTACTAGCCATGGGAAAAGCTCGGCGTCATCCTCTACCTAGTACGCAAGGGAACGCAAGGGAGGGAGGCAGGGCAGGTGAATCCGATGGGGGGGCACACGCACGCACCTTCTGCTTGACGAGGGGGCTCTTGTTGTCGAGGCGCTTGAGGACGAAGTCAGCGACCTCCCTGACGATGCTGGCGTCGGAGGCGCGGAGGAGCTCGCAGATCTCCTCGAGCTTGTAGACGGGGGCGACCTTGTCGTCGTCGGCCGTGACGCCGTCCACCATCCGGGAGCGCCAGTAGGACTCGACCGCCCGCCGGCTCTGATCCATGGCTAGCTAGCGGTCTCGCCCTGATCGGAGACCGCGTGGGTCGGCGAATCCGAGGGAGGGAGGGAGGGATCTGGGTCGGGACGCCGTGGACCACCGGGTCCCCGCGTCGAGGACGGGAACCGCCGGGAGAGGAGGGTTGGTTGGTTTCGGAGGGAGGGAGGGAGGGAGGGTGAGCGGCACGTGCGCCCGCCCCTACGCTACGCCGGAGGGAGGAGGAGAGGTGGATCTGTCTGTTCTGTTCTGTGGAAGCTTCTAGTGGCGGGCGGGGCGGGTCACCCCTCTCTCTGGTCTGCTACGAGTCCGTTTCGCTTTCCACGCTTCCCACGCACACGCACGAGGGGAAAGAGTTGCATCGCATCCACAACCTTCCTGGCTGTCCCCTCCGTTGTGGCTCCCAATCTGCTGCCATGATGATCTACACTGAATTCGGTTGAGATTTGAGGTTTCAAAACTTTTTCCAAACCTTTTCCATTTTTGTTCCTGTACAAAGTACAAGCTACCTACTTTGCTAGCCAGGCTCTCTTGACCTGCATACAGCATATACATAGTACCTTTCTTAACTCCTGCCAAACACCCCATGTGATTATCCAAAGCTTCACTGGTGTCCCCTGCAGCTGCAGTTCGTTCATCAAAAGAATTGCAAATTGACAAAAGTTTATATTATCACGATTCACAACACTACACAACAAATTAACTATCAAAATCATCAACAAAGATAAAAAAAAATGATACAGCTCTATTCTATGCTACACCCGATGGATACACAGTTCCTCACGAAGCAGGAACCGTGCAGAGAGGCAGCTTCGGCAGTGGTTGGCTCCCACCCATAGCTGGGCGCCTTCAATTGAATTCTCAGGTCCAGAACAATGTTTAAGCTATAATAAGTTGATCAGATTTAGTGTACATTGCTTTTATCTGTATCAGTACGCTGCAGCCTCTTGGATCTCATCAGCTTCCTCAACTACCAGCTCATCCTTGAATAGGACCTTCAGGTGTGGCAGGACCTTGGGCAAAACCGGCAAATCCGCCAGGTTCGCGCTCATCAGGTCAAAGGCAATGCACGTCTTCTCCATGTCAACCTCGTCGATAACTGGGATTTTCGGGTATCGCTGGCTGAAGTGGGTCAGGATGATCCGGTATGCTCCTGCCGATGTGCCCACTTCTATCGCCTCCTTTGTTGTGCTGTGGTTCCTTGCAACCGCTTCGTCCTTCATACTGTCCTCGAATGTTGCCTGATGAAGTAGAGTATTACAAAGCCAGCTAAGAACAGGAAACATCACCATTTTCTAATGTCATCTACCATTAACAATAGGTACAAGAGAATATTGTGCACCTAACAATATGATACACTATCTGCAGGATTAGTTTATTATGGTTCAATGGTGCTTGTGGTCCAGATTAGTTAGAGCAGCTGTGTGAACTATTATCATATATATTGCACTTTTTGGAAGCCAGCTGCCATTTAGGCTTGGAATATAGCAATGACGCTTGATGCCACTTATTTGCAAGAAAAGTTGTATGGTGTGCTTGCAGCTTACCTCATGTATTAGCACTGTGGCATCTCTGGATGCATCTATAAGAGCTGGGCAGGGTCTTGTGTCGCCAGAATATACAACCTTCCAGCCAGGAATAACCTTTCCAGCACTGTTCACCTTCTCCGTGGCTTTCAAAACAACGCCAAATGCCTGTGGACAGTGTACTACGGGGACACTGTACAGAATCTCCAAACCTGATTCCTGCAGAACTTCTTTAAAATTAGCAAGAGCTGTGGTATCCCTTGGACTTGCAGGCTTCCTGTTGTAGTTCTCCATCCTACTGCCAGGTGCAAACATGGTGTTCTCCAGATGAGGTGTGGCTGATCCAGTAACATTTTCACTGAGAAACACCTCGACACTAGGCTTCAAAGTATGCCTGCAGTCTAGGAATTGCATGTCAAGATCTTCAAGCGTTGAATATGCATTGAGGAATCTCTCGAGTGGTCTTGGTCCAATCACAAGCAACGGTTTATGAGGCATCCCCTTTAACAATTTAGACCTTAGAGCTAGAACTCTAGCTAACCCTGTGTGGTGATCAGCATGAATATGGGAAATCCAAATACACCTCAAAGCTTTTACAGCTTCATCGGCACCATTTACACCAAACCTATTACATTAAGAGACAGCATACTCCTGTATGAGTTCATGACTAGAACTTATATATCGGTTAATGCAGTCTTAGAATATTTGCAAGTACTAACCTCCTTTTTAGTTGTCCTAGAGTTCCTTCACCACAGTCAAGAAGTATACCTCCTCGAGCAAACAAGTTGATATATATGGAACTTACATTCCGATATTTTGAAGGCTGGGATGAACCTGTACCCAAAAATGTAATCTCCATATCTTCCCTTGTTGCATCCTCCACACAACAAGGGATCTCTTGATTGTCCCTCGGATGCTTTTGGAAAATAGTGCCATCATCTAGCTTATCTGATTTTTGATTGATCCATGGCTCCTCAACCATCAGTATATTTTTATAGTTCACATTATTTTGCCAGAATTTGCGAACCTGTTCAGGAACTTCTCTAACCTCTGGGATCTCGGATACAAGCTCTTCTACAATATCCTTGTAGGTGAACAAGCTTGGAATAGAAGCACTATCTAACCCCAGTTGAGCATATGGACGCAAATGAAACTGCAAGAAAAAGGACATTAATAATCAGTCATATATTGAACTAAATAAAATTAAGTTGGAACTTGCAGACTTGCAGTTAGTTTCAAAGACACAGCAGCACACTCATATCTATCACATTGTCATAGTTGTATGACATTGCATATCATGGAAAAGGTTTTAGATGTTAAGGGTCAACTTTGAAAATATGGTGAATAAAAGATCTGAACTATTACTTAGGTAAAAAACGAAAACTTTATGTAAATTGATTTTCTACAAATATATGCTAAAATGATGGTTGAGATTTAAAAAAAGAGTCAGGGATTCAACTTTTCCAAGTGTCATAGTAGGAAAGCTGAATAAAAAAAAGTAACAATAACTCTCCAGACAGAATGCCAGATTACTATATATTAGATCACATAACAAGTGTTGATACGGACACAGTGATACAGCAAGGACAGAGGCACAAAATTACCTTGAGCAGATTTTGAGCAGACACACTTCCACAGATTTCCGATGAAGTACTCTGAAAGACCAACATAATATTTTACATCTATAACCAGCAGTAGTGAGACATTCAAGGTATTCTATAGACTACTGGAACCTACCTTATCATTCTCCATGGCATCATTTGCAGGTTTCATAGACCAAAACCCAGAGGATGGGAAGAGCTGAGGGCATACAAAATTGAGGCGCGATGATATCCTTGCACTACCTTTCAAGATTGGAATTTCCATGTTTTTACTGCATGGATCAAAGAAGGGAAAATAAGATACCGGTGGCATGAGACCAATCCGCCAAAAAACAGTGGCATCCCATAACATATAGCAAAGTAAACCCTAAGAAGAAGCAGTCACTAGCATAATCATTTTAATTTATGTGTCCAACATTTAAATAAGTGAAATATGTTCATATGTTGTTTGCATTGCAACAGAGCAGTTAACTTTGAGTTAGCTCACATTGTCAATAAAGTTCAAACTGAAGTAAAAAAAATCAATACTACGCTTCAGACAAAAAAAAGACAAACATAAATGAATCATACATTTCATGTCCTGCCATAATATGTTGTGTTGCACCAAATTTTTTCATCCAATTCTGATAGTCAACAGCTTTAGTCACAGAGGATGGACCTAAGTGTATTATACAATTTACTGTCTTGCCACTCTTTGTTTGGTCCGAAGAGTCTTCATAAAAGCAGCTAAGGGATTTCAGTGAGAAAAGTTCTGGCATATGATATTGTGTAGGGCAATCCACCAGAAGAACAGTTGGTCCAGGAATTGACGGGCCAAGAACATCACTTGGATGAACCTAGAGGTTAATTGACAAGCAAAAGGAGATTTAGATAAGAAATTCAAACTAGATAAACGGTGTATGTAAATGATATTCAAACTTATATTGATAACTTACATTATCCTTAACATTTTAATGGTATCTAGGGCAAAGTATCAGATTCTCAAAGGTGCCACTACAGTTAATAGTAATGATAAGCATTATTTCATTGTTAAAATAGCCATGCAATAATTAATGACTACATGGACAACTAGTATACGCTTTCATACAGTAGTTAAGCAACATCAAACTTCAGACTCCAAAAATCTAACATTGGTTCAATAAGAGACAGCAGTAATATCCTAGACAGCACAAGCCTCATTCAAAAGAGAGGGTGCAACAAAAGAGATGGCCAAGTTGGCAGCTATATATAAAAGGTTATACAGAACTAACCATTTCATCATACTTATCAGACTGCACTGAGTTCCCAAGTTGAAGTTCACGGTACTTGGGCCCAGGCTTCAGACCAAGGGCAGCAGCCTTAGCAGGGTCAAACTTTCCCTTAATTTCAGGCAATTCACATGCATAGACTATAGCAGTATCACCTGGCTTCAAGTCAATATCATTGAAACTACCAGCTCCATTGTGGTACTTTGGTTTGACAAACATTGCTGAGATCCGAACTACTTCGTCATCAAGAATGATAACAGAGTCTTTAGGTTGTGAAGAAGATGCACTCCGTTCAGCACCAAAGCTATGTGTGTGAAGCATTGCTCTATTTGGGATAAAAGATCTCATCGCCCCAGCTAGAAAGTCAAGGTCAGAAGGGCCCCATATGTTCACCTGTGTTATCAGTTAACAGGAAAAGGACTACAATTAGTCTGCTGATATTTAATGCTGAATGCATGAATAGACACCAAAAAAGGGAAGTGAACACACCGACATGCCCTCATCTCCTATGCCTGCTAGAGTTAGCACCAGGCCTACATTGTTTTATGCAAATAAAAATGTCAGGACAGTGTAGCATCAGTTCGCCAAGCAAATCAAATAATCAAGTTATTAGATAAAAGCAGTTAAAAATAATACCTGGCAGCCCCCCTGCAGTTTCTGAGCACACGCGAGTCAAAAAGATATGGTCAATCTGGGAAGTGGGGGATTGTTTTGTAAGAAAAGATAACATTTTACAATACTATAATGCATACTACAATACATAAGATTAGGGTATAAGAAATTTAGAAACAAGACAATGAATGGGTGTGTTGTGTAAGGTGGAGGACACTCCACTCACATACCTTTGATAACTTAATCTTGTGTTCAGTACAGAAACGTTGAAGACCCTGTCAGATGGCAAGATTTGAGTTTAATCAGCACAGAATGGAAAAGGCAACATGAATTTTCTCCAGATCATTAGGATGAATCTCATATCTTCAGCTCAACATAAGACCACTGTTTTCAGAATCCTTTACCAACATCTTACAAAAGAGATAAACAAATTATGTTTTCATCTAACTGCAGTTGTTAGTTATTTTTAGGTTGTGCGATTATTTTTTTATTAGTTGCACGAACAAATACAACGGAACCATATCACAGCAGAACATACCTCGCCGGCGTTAAATATAAACCTTTGTTTGTCAAAGAAGAGCAAAATAGAAGGTGAAGTGTCCTGTGTGTCCATCCCTGTACCAAGTATCTGCACAGCAAGAAAGAAGGGCAGACAGGGTGTGAGGCCGAAACGAAACAAGAATGACAATAGTTCCCATTGTTTGATGCAACCAATGTAATGAATTAAAAATAGGACAACTCCGTAACGCCACAACCAGTACCCTCATGCAAGATTCACAAATTACAACAATACTATTTGAGCATCCTGAACTTTTATGGTTATTGTTGATCAATGTTTTCCCCCAATGGAATGGGCACCATATCAACAGATTACAACTAAAAGGTATACCAAAAGAAGTTACATAATAAAGGTTTGAATTCATGTTATGGTGCACCAGGGTCCACTAATGTGATCCATTTGGGACGGCATTTTGACTCATGCTCAAAACGTTTAGGTAACAGAAGCAAATGCAGCCTCTGGAACAAATTCACGGTATCGCACGCATGATCCAACCCAAAATCAATCCGAACTAGTATGGTTATCAGAACGAAATCGAGCTGAATTGGCGCTGGGACAATCAGTCAGTCAGTACTATATCGCACCTGCACATAGCAGGTGGTGTTGACGGGGTTGAGCTTGCGGGTCTTGAGCTCCATGCTCCCGCGCTTCACGCCGTCATTCCCCTCCGAGCGCTTCCTGTTGAAGGCCACCTCCTTGTCCCCACCGCCGGCCATCTCCTCCCTGGTCGGCTTTCTGAGCGTGCTGCTCCCGCGGCGGGGGTGGTGGTGGTGGTGGCGGCGGTAGGCGAGGGCGCGGAGGCTGGCGGCCCGGCCGGAGGAGGTGAAGAGGCGGCGCGAGAGGTGGAGGAGGAGCGGGGCGGGGGCTAGGGTTTGGGAGAGGGGGAGGAGGAGGCGGAGAGGGGCGGCCACCTGCGGCATGGCTCGCGGGCACCCTCCAGACCTGGGCGGTTTTATTTCGTCGGCGGCGGGGTTTTAGGGCGGAGCCGCAGCCGGACAGGTCAGTGCGTGGATTAGATTTTCTTTTTTTTCTCCTCTTGTTTTTTTTCTACTTTTTATTTATAAATAAATTTCAACATTTTCAATCCTTTCCCATGTTTTTATGGCTACTGAAATTGCAACATTTGATTTGAATCTTTGGTGTTAAAATTTTCTGTACATAGACCTTGCTGATCCTTCTTATCTCTTTGCATTTTATATATATATCTACTTTGTGTGGGGTTATCCTCATCTTCCCAATCAAATTTACTTGATTTTTTGAAAAAAACAAATTTCATCAAAATTGATAACTATCGCTTCATTATGTGCTGATGATATATGCGTCTATGCTTATAAAAAATACAGAGGGAAATTAAAATTTGTGACAAAAAAAAGAACGCTCAGATTTTGCTAATCGGTGGTCAGCGGTGGCCCAAACAGGCCCGGTTGCTAGTTCTGTTTTTTTTAAAAGTCAATCAAAGCGTGGCCCAAACCGGCCCGGCTTAGGCCAAACCGGCTCGTCGGATGATTGTGTGTGCTCGTATACTCCCTCCGGTTCCATATTAGATGTCGTTTAGGACAGCAACACGATCACCAAAGCACAACTTTGACTTCTCTTTTCTATAAAAATCTTTATTGAAAAGTTATATATGTATATTCTTATGAAAGTAATTTTCAAGATAAATCTATTTATATGATTTTCACATTTTCAAACTCAACGACTTAAAAGTTATTCATGATTTATATTCCCAAAGTTTGACTCAAACCTTGTCCAAAACGACTTCTAATAGGGAACCGGAGGGAGTACATATGTAGAATTATATATATTTTTTTTTCTTTGATTTTCGAAAAATAAATGGACGAAACAAAAATTTTGAGAAATATACATCTGTCGCCGTGCCACACGACGGCAGGTACCTGCCGCCGTACCCCACGGCAGCAGCATTCCTGCCGCCGTGGGGCACGGCGTTAAGTCCCTGCCGCCGTGGGGCACGGCGGCAGGAGAGGCAGGTCCGCGTGGCACGGCGGCAGGGCCCTGCCGCCGTGTGCCGCCATGCCACATGACGGTAAGGCCATTTTTTTTATTTTTTTATTTTTAAAACACTTTTAACTTTTTTAAAAACAACAAACTGATAAATGTAAGTATAATCACAAGATCATATCATAAATCAACGAGTAGATGCAAATAGTTTATACAAAATCATGGTAAAATTACTACTACATCTAAATGCGTCGATGCCTCTTAGGCCTAACAGTTCTAGCGCCAGCCCAGGTGTGGTCCCGGGCGTACGTCCAGGGGTCACGTGGCCTGACCACCCGCGGTCCGAGCTGGTCGGGAGACGGTGTCGTCATGGCCGCCTGCGACGAGCCTGCAGCATCTGGTGTCCCTCCGCCGGCCGGTGTCGCTCCGCCCGTCGGTGTCCCTCCGCCGGTCGGTGTGGCTTCGCCCGCCGGTGTCCCTCCGCCCGCCAACGACGACCCTGCACCAGCCGGTGTCGCTCCGCCGGCCGCCGTGGTCGCTCCGCCCACTGGCTGTGTCGGCTGAGTCCCAACAGGCGGTGCCTGTGTGAACTGTGATGGGCCAACCTCTTCGGCCTGCGGGGCATCCATGGCCGCGAGAATGTCGTGGTACCCAAACTCATCCCAGCTCAGGTGCTCCTCGGTGGTCGCGTCGAAACCGGCTGCAACGAATAGTATTAGTTCTCCAAAACGTATCGTACTTAACGAATTTTACTGTAAAGTTAAGGTTGTTACCAGGCTGGAACATAGGCGGAGTGGACGAGGAAGGAATATCTGCCGCCGCAAACTGAAAGACCGGCGGTCTGAAACCTCCTAGCGGAAAGATCAGCACTCTAGGTGCCGTCGTCTCCGGCTGTCGAGGTCCGGCTGTCGGAAAGAGCGGCAGTCGCCCTGTACGATTAGAATATAGTATAAGAAAACACACAACAATTACGTGCATTAGTTGAAAATAAGGTCCACTGAAAGTACCTGCGCCGGGGGAAACAAACGGCCGCTGCACGTAGGTGTGCGGGCCCTGCGTCTGTGGCTGCTGCTGTGCCGTCGGAGCCGAGAAGCCGCCGGCAAAGGTGGAAGGCGCCGGGTGCGAAGGCGCTGTCGAGGCGGAGCTCGAGGACGACGCTGGGTGGCGCGGAAGGAGAGGAATCTCTGCGGCCCCGGCGTAGTTCACGACGGCGGAGTACCTCATGGCAGCATCGACGATCCTGTCGTACGTGCTCTGGTGCTGCTGAGGCCCCCAGGTAAAGCACTGCTCCCTCGCGGACGTTGCGAGCCGCACGATCTCAGCAAGCACGTCGTGCTGTTCACAAAATTAGTAACACATGTTATAATAAAAAGTCGTATGAATGAAATATGTTTGCAGTATCGTAGCTTACCGCGGTGTCGGCGGTCTGGTCTCGGCGCACCGGGTACGTGGTGTCTGGCAGGATCCTGTCGTGGTCCGGGACCGGTGGCGGTGGCGGGGTAGCAGGCACGTACGTCACCCGCGTCCGCGTCCTCGGGAGGTACCACTGAAGGTACGCTACCCAGGCCGCGCCGTCGTGAAGGCGGTGCTCGGTGACGACGTTCTCCTCGTCCGCCACGGACGCCCACTCGTCCACGTACGGCTGCAGCTTGTCGACGAACGACATCGCCGTAGACACGCTCTTACGCGTCCACCTAGCATAGATGAAACAAAAAATTATTTGCAACTGACTATTTGTAACTGAAAATAATTATAACTGCCAAATGGTAGGTCACCTGTGCGTTGTGGGCGGCAGACGTGGCGCAGCGGGTACTGGCGACTCCTGGAAGAGGCCGAACTGCCTCATCACCCGATGGACGGCGTACTCCTCGACGTAGACGTCGAAGACCAATCGTCGCCGTGTCATCCAGTACGCCTGGTCTCGGTAGCACAGGGACGAGAGCCCCTGTGGTGCGCGGGCAGCGACCATGGCAGGAGCGTACGGCGTCCACCGGACCTGGGCATCGACCATCCGGTCGATCTGACCCACGAAGTCCTTGTACGCCTTATTCGGCTGCTCCCCAGCCCAAACGTGCTGCACAGAACATGAAAAGTTAATTGAATCGAACTAAAGAACTCATAAAACGAAAAAAATGATAAGGAAGGTCATTACCTTCCGGAGGCACCACAGAGAACCCATGGTGGGGAGGTCCGCTGGGTCGATGTCTTCGGGCAGCGGCTGGTACTCCGAGAGGTCGGCCTTGGGCCGATCGATGTCGAACCGCTCGTGGATCCACATCTGCAGCAGGAGAGGGCACCCCAGGAGGATCCCCTCCTTACTCCCCGGCCTCGACATTACCGAACACAGCCCCCTGTAGGTAGCTGCCAGAACAGCACTGCCCCAACTGATCTGGGGCATCTCCTCGACGGGGGAGTCGGCGATCCGCTGAGCCCAGTGGAGCAGGTACCTCGACACCGAGTCTCCCGCTGACTCGCAGAACAGCACCCACCCGAACAGCTAGAGCAGGTACACCTCTAAAAACCTGTCTGACGTCGGGTCGTCGACCTCGTCCGCCATGTAGTCAGCCTGCACACACACAAAGGTCCATCGTCACATTCGTTTAAAATGCATACAAACGTTGAAAATAAGAGTTAGAATCACGTACGCTGAACTGCTGGATCCAAGTCCAGGTGGGCCCGTGGGTGTTGCCGAAGGGCACGTACGGCAGAGACGCGCGATCGTTCCGAGGAACGTTCGCGAACCGAGCAAGGAAGTCGGCGTGCCACGTCGCGGGGATGTCGATCGGCCCCATCACCTCGCCTGTACACGGCAGTCCTCCCGACATCGCGGCGTCCTCCAGACTGAGCGTCATCTCGCCGACGGGGAAGTGAAACGTGTGTGTCTCTGGTCGCCACCGGTCCATGAACGCGGCGATCAGCGGGGCGTCGTAGCTGAATCGTGTCAACCGCTCCGCCCGGGGAACCTCAGCTCGTAGCCTGTCCCCCTCGACCAACCGCGCAAAAGGGAGAAGTCCTGCAGCGCGTAGCCTGAAAAAAAACAAAATTAATTTACTTAACACAATTACTATTGTAAAGAAAAAGAAATAAATAATAAAAATGAATTACGTACTTCGGAATCCACCGCTGGTGTATCGGCATCAACGTGCGGGTGGTCCGGAAACGTATACTGCCGGGCGAACGTCCAAGAACAGCCGACACGTACGAGCGGTGGTGCCGGTCCACCGCCCCGTCGAACAACTCCGGCCGTACGTACTCCAACGGTCCAGCCATAGCTGCAAAAAAATAACAAAATTTAATCAATTAGTCGCAATTAATCGAATTATACCAATTAAAACGAATTATGTGAATCAAAAATATTTTCTAAAAATTTTACATCCTCCAAATCTAATTATGTGAATTATAACCATTTTGTAGGAATTTTAAATGAATTAAAACAAATTATGTGAATTAAAAATATTTTCTACGAATTTTATATCAATTTAATCTAATTATGTCAATTATAACCATTTTCTAGGAAATTTTAATGAATTAAAACAAATTATGTGAATTAAAAATATTTTCTACGAATTTTATATCAATTTAATATAATTATGTCAATTATAACCATTTTCTAGGAATTTTTAATGAAATAAAATAAATTATGTGAATTAAAAATATTTTCTATGAATTTTATATCAATTTAATCTAATTATGTGAATTATAACCATTTTCTAGGATTTTTAAATGAATTAAAACAATTTATGTGAGTTAATACTATTTTCTACGAATTTTATTTCAGTTTAATCTAATTTTGTGAATTATAATGATTTTCTAAGATTTTTAAATGAATTAAAACAATTTATGTGAGTTAATACTATTTTCTACGAATTTTATATCAATTTAGTCTAATTTTGTGAATTATAACCATTTTTGAAATTTCTAAACTAACTAACTAAACTACACTAAATTTAGAAACATACCTTAGTCAAAAGTGCCCCGAAGGGTTGAAAGTCAAAGATTTGGAGAAGAGAATGAGGGAGGGATGAGGGGTTGGCGGCAGCCGTCACTCCCTTATATAGGGGTGACGCTGCCGCCGTACCCC
This sequence comes from Cenchrus fungigraminus, assembly GCA_036936925.1. NCBI lineage: Eukaryota > Viridiplantae > Streptophyta > Magnoliopsida > Poales > Poaceae > Cenchrus > Cenchrus fungigraminus. The sequence continues at coordinate 109,695,654 of CM072778.1, read as the reverse complement.
ACGGCGGCAGGCTCCTACCGCCGTGCCCCACGGCGGTAGGGCTCCTGCCGCCGTGGGGTACGACAGTAGGAAGCTGGCCCCACCTGGCAGGTTAGCCGACCGTTGGCGGCACCCCTACCGTCGTGTCCCACCTGCCGCTGTGGGGTACGGCGGCAGATGTATATTTCTAAAATTTTTTGTTTCGTCCATTTATTTTTCTAAAATCAAAGAAAAAAATATAAAAAAATGTCGTACGTCCTTTCCTAGTGTCCCTACTTGATTTTTTTTTAAAAAAAAGACAGTTTCTTTGGCTGCATGCTTCGGTTTCCTTGGATTACAAGTTGAGTTTAGTGATTATTGGCTAATTGTTCTAGTGATAGCGTGTAATTTCACCTCAAGTCAAGGATATATTTGGTGCTGCAACTTGTGTTTGAATTAACCAGAGGGAGAAAACGAAGTGGGCGGTGGTAGCCTCTCTTGCTCCTTTGATGGTGAATGGTCACCATTAGATCTGCAAATTGCTGAAACTTGGGCCTTGTTTAGTTTGCTAAAAATTCTAACGTTTTCTCCACTCTCTCTCCATCACATCACATTAAATACGTCAAAAGACATAAGTTCGGAGTATTAAATATAGGTAAAAAAATAACTAATTACACAGTTTTGATGTACTTCGCGACACGAATCTTTTGAGCCTAGTTAAACCATGGTAGGATAATATTTACCACAAACAAACGAAAATGCTACAGTGTGCTACAGGAGTTCAAAACGTTGAAAAGACAACTTTTCCCACGAACTAAACAAGACCTTGCTGCCTAGCTTGGCAGGCTATATATACTAGGCCAACTGATGAGCTGTGAATCTGTGATTCAACCCTTTTTTTCTCAACCCTTTTCTTCTTCTTCTTTAATTAAGAGCTGCTGAGTTGATGGTGTGTGTATATATTGATGTAGCATGATCATATATACAGGAACAGCCTGTTCGTTTGCCTGGTCGCTGGTGGTTGGTGTTGATTTGTTCTGAGAGAAAAATACTGCTGACTAGTTGCTGGTGGCTGGTTTATTACGAGAGAAAAGTACTGTTGGTTGGTGGCTGATAAACCTGACAAACAAGGGACGCTGACTGCGGCCGGATCATCAGGAGATCCAACCCAGCAACTTGATGTGATCGACGATCCAAGTCGACGGCATATGCAGTGTATTTATGCACCTCGTGTCCTTTATTACGAACCTATAGCTACAAGGACACAAGGGGGTAGTACGTGAGGAATTGAAGCGTGGTGAGTGAATGAATATGCTACGGGTTTATTTCTCATGATTTTTTATGATGTGACATAAAAATTAAAATTCTCATGAAATTCTCATTGAAATCAGCCTAACGTCGTACGTGCCACTGAAAAACCATATATTTCTTTGAGTGATAGCTGCTAATAAGTATTTCAGGTAAAGGTTTCCTTCCCTTATACATATATTAATTGGAAATGTACATGATCACATAGGAACAGTTTTTACACGATATGTGCATGCAAGAAAAATAAAGCTACTAAATGTAACTGCGCGCACACACTCCATGCAATGCACGGTACAGTACTAGCTGCCACATGCATATCACTATAGGCATGCACATACTACTCTGCAAAATTGCAAATGCAGGTCGTTACAGCTCCAGCAGCACTGCCCTGCATGCCATACAGTACGTCCGTCCGCAGTAAATAAATATAAATGAAAACATACTATTTCTTTTATGGGAACCTACTATTGGAAACTACAACCTTCTTGTAAACCCTTGCAAATCACGGTAAACAAGTCATCTATATTTAACCAAAATAATCACACATGTAGTGTATAATCATATCATCTGCGTGTGTGATTTTGTGAGTAAATTTAGATGACTTATTTGTTGTGATTTACACGGGTTTACACAAAAGCTGTAGTTTGCACCCGATCAAGATATCAATAATGGCGGTAAACCGTACGAGACCAGACCTGAGCAGATGGTATATCGTCGGGCGCTGCTTCTTCGCAGCATCTGATCGATCTGCGGCGGCATGTGCATGTCGGATCACCATCGAATCTGGCTAGATCCTCCTCGATCTCCGGCGGCGATCATATCGGAGGGCGAGAAGCTCTCGATCACCTCGTCGTACGCGGCCACGTGCACGTAAATCTCCCACCATATCTTGCTACGGTCCACGTACACAGCCTACGTACTCACCTCCGCCATTACTCCTCCGACGATCCCCTGCTGCGTCGTCTGCGTGTGCCTCGCTCTCCTCCGGCTGCCCGGCCGGGACCCCGCCCCGGCCCCGCCGAGTTTATGGCCACCGCCGTGCGCCGTGCCACCGTGGTGTGGTACCACTACGCCCATGGCGATCGATCCGTCGTCCGTCGCCGCGCATCTATATGCCAATTTATACGTCTGCTGACTTCGACGGCGATGCTAGGCTGGCCGCTGCTGCTTCTGCGTGCCTCCCCACCACATCCTTCAATTCGATCACCCCGGCCGCTCCTAAGTCGTCGTAACAGCGCTACCTGCCAGCCGTCGTCGTCGTAGCCGCCGGCCGCCGGGACGCTCGACGACGGCGGATCGTCGCTCGATCAGCTAGCTAGCTAGCCGACCGCCGCGCCAGTAGTACGTCGCGCCATGGATTTCGGCCGCCGCAAGAGCTTCAGCTTCTTCGAGGAGGATCTCAAGTCGGCGCGCCCGGCGGGCGCGCACACGCCCGTGCACCAGTACTACGCGCGCGCCGCCGCCCGTTCGCCGGCGCGCGAGGCGGCCGAGCCCGCGCGCCTCAGCATGTCGTCCGTGCCCGGGATGGCCGCCGAGCCGCCCTTCGCCGGTGGCGGCGGCGGCGGGTGCTCCCCCTGGGTCCAGTCGCCGCTCCACGGCCGCCTCCGGTTCCCGCCCTCCCCCGCCGCCATCTACCACTGCCTCGCCGCGCTGCACCGCCTCGAGGGCGACGTGCACGCGCTGGCCATCGCCCGCGGCGTCCTCTTCACGGCCTCCGACAGCGGCCGCGTCCGCGCGTGGGCGGCGCCGGGGTGCTTCAACCGCGGCTACCTCGACGTCGGCCGCGGCCGCGTCCCTGCCCTCGCCGCGTGCGGGGGCACCCTCGTCACCTCCCACAGCCGCGACCACCACGTTCGCGTCTGGACCGTCTGCGCCGCCGCCGTGTGCGACCACATCCGCGCCAAGAAGGCGGCCACGCTCCCGGCCAAGGGCAGCCTCTCCATCCTCTCCTCCTTCGCCAAGAGGCGTGCCCACCACCACCGCGACACCATCTCCTGCCTCGTCCTCCACGCCGTCGCCGGGCTCCTCTACACCGGCTCCCACGACCACACCGTCAAGGCGTGGAAGCTCGCCGACGGCACCTGCGTCGACTCCTTCGTCGCGCACGACGGGCCCGTCAACGCCATGGTCGTCAACGAGGCCGACGGCTGCGTCTTCACCGCCTCCGCCGACGGCACCGTCAAGATGTGGCGCCGCGTCTACGGCGGCACCGCGCACGCGCTCATCATCGTCCTCCGCTCCGAGCTGTCGCCGGTCAACGCGCTCGCGCTCTGCCACGCCGCCGCCGGCGGCACGCGCAGGTGCTTCCTCTACGCCGGCTCCTCCGACGGCTACGTGAACGTGTGGGAGAAGGAGGCCACCGCGGGGCGGCCCGTCCACGCGGGGTACCTCAAGGGGCACCGCCTCGCCGTGTTCTGCCTCGCCTCCGGCTGCGGCGGGCGGGTGGTGGTTAGCGGGTCGGAGGACGCCACGATGCGCGTGTGGAGGCGCGAGGGCAAGGGCGGCGGCGCGACGCACACGTGCCTCGCCGTCATCGAGGGGCACCGGGGACCCGTGCGGTGCCTGGCCGTGGGCGGCGGCGAGGCCGGGGAGGTGGACGGCAGCATGGTGGTGTACAGCGCCGGGCTGGACAAGAGCGTCAAGGTGTGGAGGATACGGGTGGTGGGGAAGGAGGAGGAGGAGGACGAGGATGACGACGACGACGTCGAGGACGATGCGGAGATGATGGCCGACGGCAAGGGCGGCGATGGGGACGCCACCATCCCCGTGAGGGACGACGTGGAGGACAACGAGGAGCCGGACTTCGTGGGGCCGACGCCGGTGCTGTCGCCGGTGTGGGTGGAGAAGCGCCGGCATACAAGCCGCGGGTGACGTACGTTCGGCTAGCTAGGGCATATGCTCAGCCGTCGGCCCGTCGCCATTAGTGACCTGCACCATCTTCTTCCATTCCCGCGTCAGCAGGCACTGTTGCTTGGCCTGGCACACGATCACGAGAAAAGTCCAAGACGGACGGAGAGCTAGATCCACGTGTAGGATGCATGCATGCATGCATGCTAGAAGAATGTTTTGAAGGTAGGATGAACTGCTAATTATTAGGACCTGTCATAATCAGTCAATAATTATTATCTAGAGTTCAGACGTTGCCTGCCCTGTTATTCCTGAGTTTGGATCGATCTACTCCAATGCATCGGTAAAATATTATTACCTCCATCTAAATATTTTAGAAAAGCTAATTAAATAATAATAAAATGATTTATTTATACTTTTCTGAATCTCTACCTATCTTTATCTTTGTTTTACCTATTAAAGTAAGGATTGCTTGTGTCATGATTCTCTGAGAGAGAAACCAACTCTCCCCACACAAAACCGATGAAAACAATGCATCAATAGGATTCGAACAACTAAGAACACACTTGAATGTTAATTGAAGTATACCACTACATCATAAGTTCCATTTTGATACTTAAACAAATTAAGGAAAAAGTTCATTTTATCCTTTCACCTTTCCACTTCGTCCGGTTAACCCTCTAAACAAAATTTAGGTTATTTTACTCTCCTAAACTATTTCATTTGGTCTAATTTACACCCTAATTATATTTCTCTTTTTTCCTCCATGTATGCCTTGAATTTTAGTGTCACAAGAACGACAATGCGGTTTGGGAAGACGAGACCAAGCAAACGACAACAAGGCCGAGTCAGATGACAACGTGGTTGGGGGAGGTGCAGACGACAACGCGAGTTAAGAGTGGCACACCCGCGACGGGAACGATGGGCAGCAGAGGATGGTGTAGTGAGGAGGGCAGACCGCAAGCGAGCAATATTTTCTCTAACGGCGAGCGAGGTCGGGGTGGGTTGAGAACGACATTGAGATCGAGGCAAAGTGGCAAACGATGGCGAGGTTAGTTGGGGGAGGCGTGAATGACGGTTCGCAAGGTCAATGTGATGTGAGCGCAAGAGTAACGATAGCACGACCGGAGAGGGCGAGGAGTAGACGACAATGAGATTAGGGTAGACGACAGAGAGATTGGGGAGGTGCGAACGACGGTGTGTGAGGAGGTTAGGGTTGCGCGGACGTGACGAGGACGAGAACGAAGCTGGGGGTGAGGATTGAGGTGCGTTTGAGGATGGTGCCATGAGAAGGATGGGCCGTATGTGAGTAATATTTCTCCTGTTGCAACGCACGAACATATTTACTAGAAAACATGAGGTTTTACGTTAAGAAATTATACCAAGAATTTTAAAATTATTTTCACAGGTTAAAAACATTTAATACAAAAAAATTATAATCTTAGATTTACAAAATTGCAGCATTGAGACTCCGTCTCCTCATCTCCCTCCATTCGAATCCACGCGGTCTTGCCGACGAAACAAAGACGCACAGCTCTGCTTGAATGCCGCGGGCAGCGGTCCGCCGCCGGCGCTATGGCCGGCCGGCCGGTGGGGACCTACGACGGCGTCGCGGTCCACCCATCGCTTGAGCATGCACGTACGTACACGGCGGGCGAGCTAGTCCTTCATCATCCCAGCCAGCTGCTGCTCCGGAGTACCCACCAGTAAAACGATCCAAATTAAAGAGGCGATATATCTGTACGTACGTACGATACATCAAAGATCGGGGTTGCATATATATATGCCATCTCTCACCAGTTTTCAGCAATGCCATCATGAGCCCACCAGCGACCATCATCAGAGTTCAGAGCAGACTAGAGCAGAGGTGCCTGAATCTGAATGAACAATGCATGGGATCATCCAAATTCGTCGGCAATGCAGCTGCTGTACCTCTGCTACCAGCATCATTATTGTTCATTCAGAAATGAAAACAAGCAACATTCTTGCTGATCCATTTCCAAAACCAATAACTTTTTGTAATTTTCATACATCCACACAAATAACTTTTTGTAATTTTCATGACAACGAAGCGGCCTCAAACAAAACAAAACAAAGCTCGCGCAGGCCGTCCAAATTAACCACACACAAACACAGTGACAGAAGACAAGTCGAATCACTGATGCGCCTCCTGGGGCAGCAGCAGCTGGTGCGTGCGGGCAGGCGCCATGAAGAACCACTCGTACACCACCACGGCGAGGGGCCCGCCGGCCAGCGGCCCCACCCAGTACACCCAGTGGTGGGTCCACACGCCCGTGGCCACCGCCGGCCCGAACGACCGCGCCGGGTTCATGGACGCCCCCGACAGCACGGCGCCGGCGACGGAGTTGGCGCCGACGAGGAGCCCGGTCAGCAGCGGCCCGGCGCCGGGGAGCACCTTCCGCGGGTTCGGGTCCAGGATGGCCGCGTAGATCACCAGCAGCAGGCTGAAGGTGAACACGGCCTCCGCGACCACGCCCTGGACGGGGCCCACGCCCGCCGCCAGCGCGTGCACCGGAGGAGTCGCCAGGCCTCCGGTGAGCCACCGGAGCAGGACGCAGGCCGCGGAGGAGCCGGCCATCTGGGCGACGATGTACAGGGCCGACCGGAACAGCGTGATGTGGCCGCCCACGGCCAGCGACAGCGTGACGGCCGGGTTCACGTGGCCGCCGGAGATGTGGAAGCCCGCCGTCGCGATCACGCAGACCACCAGCGCCTGCCCCAGCGCCACCGCCGTCAGGTCACCGCCAGCGTCGGTCTTCGCCCCTGCAGCAGAGATACGCATGCAGGTGGATTCAGGATTTGTACTTGCTAGCTACATATGCGAGGCAATGAAAAATTCCCGTATGATCATGATTGAGGAGAGATACCACTCCCTAATTTTTTTTCTAACTTTGACTAAGTTTAAAATAATAAATTGGCATGCACAATACCAAATACATATATCATAAAGATAGATATTTCTAGACAATTTAATAAAGAAATTTAGTGTTCTATATGTTAGTATATTTTCCCACTAAACGTGGTTAAAATAATATGAGTTTGACTTAGTTAAAACATCTACATATTAAACGGGTACATTGCAACAATAATTTTATATGCTAGCATATCGGGAAGACTGAACCGATAAATCTCCGAGATTGGCGAAATCAGCACTGACGCCTCATTGTCGATGGTCACCTCGCATCATTGTAAGAATAGTGCACCAGTAACATTCTTAATTATGCCGCACCATTTTAATTTTATTTTGGATTTAAAAGTAATTACACTAGCATTTTGGCTCTTTTATTATTTATTAGTCCCCGCTCTTTGGCTCCCTTGATTTAAAAAATTCAGGTTTGATCTCTAGATGTTAAGTTGTATGCATGCTTTGTCAGTAAATTTAATTTACTCGCGCAAATCGAATAAAACGGCGGATCGGACAGACATGACAAATTTAATTGGTTGATTATATAGAAAAAAATAAAGCTTATCTCTACCGACCGGTGGTCATGGCGGCGCCGACTTGGATGAAGACGAAGAGGAAGGTGAGGACGAGCTCGCCGAGGACGCCACGGAAGAAGTCCGGCTCCGACGCCTCGCCGCGGTGGCCCAGCGCAACCTTATTCCCCATATGCAGCTCTCTCTCCTTGTCTGATCGCCGTCTATCCTCTGGAATCAAATAAGGTTGTCAAGCTAACATTATAGTGTGAAAGAAAGCTAGTGATGCATATGGATATATATAGGAAATAATAATGTTGTGCGTTTTATATTTCACAATAAGTCAAAAATTACAGTTTCTGGCCGTGTCAAATATAATGTTGTGTTAATTATTGGCAAATATAATGCAGCGGAAACTTACTTTTCTTAATTTGGCAACATGATGCTTGCATGAGCCCGGTTTTACTTTTCCAACAGTACGCCGTACGATTAGCTCTCTCTATCGTCCTTGATATATATGTGCAAGCATGGCGGTTGATGGATTGCTTGGAATTACCGAGACCACCCAAAACCCAAACCTCTGATGCATATGATCGATCACTGGCGTGTTGTTGCATATGCGGTGGAAGCAGCACTTTCGGGCCTCACTACTCTATGCCGGCCTCCTATCCACACTACGTACCCCGACACTACACTAGTGCAGCTAGTGTACTCCTTTTCCTTTCTGTATTATTATATATTACTTGCAGGCACAAGCTATTGCAGTGTTCATGCATCATGTAATTGATCTGCCCTCGATCTGTTCAGGCATATTTTAAAGCGATTTTGGTTGATTTGTACGATTACTTTGTTGTGAGAGAAAAACAAAGTGTAAAAGAGAAACAATATAAACAAGCTATTCCATCCTTTTAAATTAGTAGGCCGTTTCAACTTCTCAATCTAAGTTTACAGTTTTTACTACGCACCTAAACATACTACTAATGTGTATAAAAATTATATATTTAGAACAACTAAAACAATCTATAAATTGGAAGTGACACTTGGACCTGAAAACTTGGCGGCTACCTCGGTCACCATACATGTCGATCTCCCACACGATCCATCACGCCGTCACCGCTAGAGAAAGTATACACGCCCTCCATGACAGCCCCATCACCACTCGACACTTCAGCACTACTACTTCAAAAGCCAAGACATATATGCACTACATATACATCTACATACACACACACACGCTCTCAATGGCGAAGCCAGCCCCAAGAGCTAGCGGGGCTGTGTTTCTTCCTCCTCCTCCTCTTCCCCCTCTACCTCCTCTTCTTCTTCCTTCCTTCCTCCTCAAAAATGGAGGGCTCTAGTGCGGCTTCATGGGGATTCCAACAGTAAAGGGGGGGGGGGGGGCTTTAGCCCCAGCCGCCCCACTACTGGATCCGCCGCTACGCATACACTCCTCCTCTATGCATGCATAAAGGTAGGCATACACACACAACGTTCATTTTCAGTTTGTCCGGGTTCTTTTGTTCGTGTACTTTCATATGTGTACGTACCTATTTAGAGGAGTAGAGAGGAGCCAGTTCCATCAAATTAAGCATTGAACATCACGGAGCAATACCAATGTTACCATTCAATTTGAAAGTTTACGCTGGATATAGGGGGGGATAGACATTTCGGTCCCTAAACTTTACCTCGAAGATCAAGTTCGTCTCTGAACTTTCTAATAGGCCAATCTAGTCCCACAATTTTAATTTTTGGGTCAAATTTATCCTTTACTAATATTGCTCTTTATTTTTTCAGGAGAAAAATATGAAATGTCTTTTTTTGCCCTTACCCCCCCCCCCCCCCCCCCTTCTAAATATCCTTTTGCCCCATTAAGTTGCTTGCCTCATAGTTAAACTATGAAACCACTATCTTCGTATGACTAGGAATGCACACATGAGCAGCTTGCCATGGACTCAACCCATGCGGCCACACCACACCAAATTAACTGCGAATGCTACTTGATGAGAACAAACGCAATCAAAACCGGATGTTGGCAACATATGGTAATCTAGGCAAACACAACAGACATGGTCCATGGAGTTCCACTGTGGACAATACGCCAAGCCGCCAATGACCCAGCGAACCGCACAGTTAGCTGAGCACGTGGCCGCTCCTAAAGTCCTGATCCAGCCAGATTTAGTGGCTCAACGAATTGAGAAGGGAAGCAAGGAACAAGGGTAGAAGCTAGGAACTTTTCACATTAACCTCTTCATGCTACATTAGCATAAGGACGAGTTCGACCCAAAGACAAAAGTTGATGGACTAAATTGGCCGATCTAAAAATAGAGGGACAAATTTGACAATTGGAGTAAAGTTGTGGGACCAAATCACCTATTTTGCCTTCATAAAAACATGATAAACCTATAGTTGAACATTTGAAGTTCGTAGTTATCGACACTCACCACTACAAATTGATTGAGCTACGATGATTTTTTTTAGAAGTTGATCTCCCGTTTTCCATCCCATAACACAAAGAGAGACCGAGGGATCGGAGTGAGATAAATATATGTGTAGATGAAAAATAAATATAACAAAGTAATAATGGCACTCTAAGTGTGTATTTTTTCTTTTTCCTTGTAGCTTTTTTCAAGATTGAAGGCACGTACGTATAAGTAATTTAGAAGATTGCATTGCAGGTACTTTGGGTTCATTTGTTTAATAAAGACGTGTGTACCTCAAAAGCATAAATTGAGCGGCATTTTAGTTTATTTCCTTCGTAATAGAAACAAACTATTATTGTCGATGATTGGCATAAACTAAACTCATAGTAAGAAATCTACTAACAATTCAAGTTGACAATGAGGTGGATTAACAAGACTTGATAAAGTCAAGCCAGGATTATATTGCAGAACGTCCAAATCGAACCTCTCGTGACACGTGACATGTAGTGGGAAAAGATCCTTGGCAAAAATATATATACCATGCTAAATTTCTTTAGCCTCGAAAAAATGCCCAATTTTCATTTATACACTGTCAAATGATATCATGCATGTCTTAATTTTTGCTACCGTAGGGTTACTGGACGATGACCGTTTATGAGTTGACTAATAAGCACCAAATGTCCGATAGAGTCAGCTGACCTGTGCTAATTGGCAGCTAGCTAGCGCTGCTTGGTTAATGAAACAAAACATTTTCAAAGTTGAGGTAGTATATCCTCATTAAAAAAAATATGGACATACATAACAGACGACCAAGCATTTCAACCTGAAGCCTTGAGAAGTTGAGGATCACACAAATACGACCTTGATGCCGATCGCTAGAATTAATTGATGCTCATTAATGCTCGTTGAACCGACAAATAATGACGATCGAGCTGATGGTCATTTCTCACTCTCTCTTGCAGTGCAAGTTGATCTTGGTCGGTGTCGATCGTTTGCATTAGCTGGTGAGAAGTCCGTGCATATATCCATGTGTTTGACAAATTCCTCTGGATTTCGTTTGCCTTTTTTCCATCTCAGTCGTGCAGCCTTTCGTTCGCTGTCAATTCTTGCTTACAATATATCAATGGTACGGTGGACTTTAAAATTAAGATGGAACCCGATGGTTCAACAACTGCAAAGCTTGGCTTCGATTTTTAGCAAACAACATATGTAATAAGTGCCACCTCTTTGGTGCCTTAATTTACTACGACATATCACCATAATCTTTATTTGTGCGCCAAACAGATAGCAGTTAGTGTGTGCGCCTTTTCCTCCAAAAGACATCAGCTCCATCAACTAATTGCAACCGACTCAACTGGATCCAAACTAAAATGAGCAACTGGATTCAAACTAAAATGAGCATATACTGATCAAATGCAGACGAGCTGGAATATTTTTTTCCCTAGCCCATGCACGGTGTATGCGAGATATAATTAATAATGTGTATCAAAAGGAAACTTAATTACCATTGACATTGGCCTTATCAGGTCTCTGGACTAATCCACCATATATAAGTGGGAGACCAAAATAAATGATGGCACATCTGTTTCTGTTTATTTACCTTTCCTAATGAAATATTAAAGGTGGAATTGTACCAGCACATGCAGCCAAATTGTCAATGGTAATTATGATCCACCAAATTTTTTGTTAGACCTTTTTGATTGTTTGAGAATTATTTATTTTATTTCCTAGCTCATGAATGCATTATTGTCATCTACGAGTAACTATCTAAGAGTTAATAATGTTGAAGTTTTAAAGAGAATCTCAAACTATTTATTCTTAAGTAAGAGAGAAAAGTAAAAATTGTTTGAGTTTTGCCCCCCCCCCCCAATACATGTTATTACTCAAGATCAAGAAAAAGGGGGAAGGGAAAAGAAGTCCAGACACCATATAGAAAAAACATAAAAAAATACAAGTGGTCATAGGATTCAGATAGAAAACCATTTAATCACGATACAAGCACGATTGTAATTAACTAATTTATCGATCTTGATGATACAACATAATATAGTCGATACACTGCATTGGAAGTACGTTTTAGGAACTTATTACACCCAATCTGACGTGGCGCACAACACATGACACGATGATGCATAAGGTACATAATAAGTACTCCCTCCAAATCATAATATTTGACGTTGCTTAGTTCAGTTTTGAACTGTCAAACATGAAATAAAATGATATGGAGGTAGTACATAAGTACTCAAACCGATCGAAGAAACGTGAGGAATTCAAACAAACCCAAATCAAGCCCAAATGACGGACGGAGCAAGCCCAAATCAAGCATCCTCGGTAAGCAGCTGATGATGTGCAGCGGCGGGCGTCATGAAGAACCACTCGTACACCACGACGGCGAGGGGCCCGCCGGCCAGAGGGCCCACCCAGTAGACCCAGTGGTGGGTCCAGATGCCCGTGGCAACCGCCGGCCCGAACGACCGCGCGGGGTTCATGGACGCGCCGGACAGCACGGCGCCGGCGACGGAGTTGGCGCCGACGAGGAGCCCGGTGAGCAGCGGCCCGGCGCCGGGGAGCACCTTCCGCGGGTTTGGGTCCAGGATGGTTGCGTAGATCACGAACAGCAGGCTGAACGTGAAGACGACCTCGGCGACCACACCCTGGGCGGGCCCCACGCCCGCCGCCAGAGCGTGCACCGGAGTGGTCAGGCCTCCGGTGAGCCACCGGAGCAGGAGGCAGGCCGAGGAGGAGCCGAGCATCTGGGCGACGATGTACAGGGCCGACCGGAACAGGGTGATCTGGCCGCCGACGGCGAGCGACAGCGTGACGGCCGGGTTCACGTGGCCGCCGGAGATGTGGAAGCCCGCCGTCGCGATCACGCACACCACCAGCGCCTGACCCAGCGCCACCGCCGATAGGTTGCCTCCGACTGCAGACGTGCAAATGACATAATTAATAATGGGTTAGCTAATAATAACTATAGTTTATTTTATCCCACACGTCTCCATTAGTTGTTTTGAAATCAAGATAATGAGTTCTGTGTGGTCGACCCATGATCCAAACAAAATAGTATAAGCAGTATATATACCTATTTAATTTGATGATAAATGTTGACACCTGCGTACGTCTTCTATATAAATTTAATTAAAAAAACTTATGGTTTGACTTAGGATAAAGTTACAATAGCATTCTTTTTGGAATGAAGGTATTATATTGCCCATACTAGTAATTGTAAATGTCCGTTTGTCCATGATCTCAGGAGAAAGTGTTTGTCCATTGAGGATATATAAAGAGTGTGCTTAATTAGTTTAGTAGCTAGTTTTCACTCACTACCTCTAAACAAATGGTTTGAAAAGAAATGGAAGTGGTTGTGCCAAATTATTTAATAGGTGTATGGATGAACATTAAATTCACATAGACTTATTAGCTTAGTGCTTTTTTCTTAGCTTTTGTGTATGTGATTTGGACAAATATTATAGAATGGATGGAGTAACCAAGCACGATGGTGATGAATGAATGGATGGATGATTTGCCCCACCAACTCTCTCGAGCTGCCTAACTAGATGCATACCGTGTATTGCCATGGCGGCCCCGACTTGGACGAAGACGAAGAGGAAGGTGAGGACGAGCTCACCAAGCACGCCCCGAAAAAAGTCCGGCTCCGACGATTCGCCCCGGCGACCAAGTGTCAGCTTTGCCATTGGCAATTCAAAGGTCAGCAGGGGGATAGGAGGATTAGAGAGATCTTTATTTGATGGCACACTTTAGCTTGATTGTTCCATCTGTGAAAGACAGAATGCTTCTTGTTATATAGGCAAGAGGAGGGGGCGCGACATCTGCTAATCAGCAGCTGCCTATAGGCTGGGATTTTATATTTTTGTGTCCCAAATTACTACTCCCTCCTTCCACAAATATATGACGTTGGTTAGTTCATTTTTGAACTAACCAACATCATATATTTGTGGAAGGAGGGAGTATTCGTTTTAGTTTTCCTATGTAAATAATTTTATATACACCTAGATACTTCATCCGTTTCAAATTGTAGGTCACTTTGTTTTTTTATACATAAATTTTTCTATGCACCTAAATATATATTAAATACATAACAAAATTCTATGTATATAAAAGCTAAAACGACCTACATTTTAGGACTGATGGATTATATACTTATGTCTAGATATATAGCAAAAGTTATGTAGATAGAAAAGCCAAAACGAAGGGAGCTTTTGTCAAGTCTTTTTTTTTTGCAATGGTACGTTCTTGCATTGCGTAGTTCGCCAATAATGCAACTTATTATTACTTGTGGATGGATCATGTTACCCGCGGTTGAAAGTAACGATGAAATAAAGGATGTGGTGCAGATGGAGCATGTTTTCGCGACTGTTAAAGTGTTGATTGATTCACTTTGCTTTGGTCCAGCCGATGATCGATCGATGGTCCATGCATGTCTGGTATGTGGTGCTAGTTTTGCCTTTAGTCGTCCGTTGCCTAGCTGGCTACCAGCTGATGATGGGGAAGAACTGAAGAAGCACTTTCGGTGCTCACGCAATCTTGGCCGGCCTCAACGCTAGCTCATCCATTAGGTATAGTTTTATTCAAATTTGTAAAAAACGTATTAATATTTACAATACTAAATAAATAATTTCTTATGGTGTGTGGATTATGAAGTAAACTTATTTGTTCCATGTTATCAAATAAATACACTATCAATACATATTTTATGGCGGACACAAAACTTGATTAAAATTAGGGAATTTGACCTAGAATAATTAATTAATGAAGCTATAAAGTAACCATCAGCCAATAATTTTGAACGGAGGGGTATCACGAAGAAACATGATATATATAGCCTGTCCGCCAAACGCAGTATCAAATAAACAATTAATCTTGTATTCTTATTTGTCACGTCGAGAAAATATCAACGTAACATACACAAAACGGCAGAGCACTTCAAAGTTCATACTAAAAAACCTGCCTTGCTGGCGTGTCGAGCTCCAATAGGACCCGTCTTGCCGCCATAGAACAGGCATGTAAGTACTTCAGTCTTGATGAGCAGGAGCTAGCAATGTCACAATTTAATCACAATTTATATATTCATGAGTTTTGCCCACTTCTTTCGGTCGTATATCAGAGTCTCGTATAAAATCATCATTCTCGTTATTTTCGTACCTTGCATCACATTCATACTATATTACAGGGCATGGCGCGTTGTCAAGCATGGATTGTAGCATGTCTACTAACCACCCCTAACCCCATTTTCTTAATCCATCCTACGAAAATACTTAGCACGCTAATGACTAATAGTGTTTCTTAGGGTTTGGTTAGTTGAGTTAGAAGCAGATACTTGAGTTAGTTTGCAGCAGGTACTTGAGTTAGTTTGGTTAGTTTTTCATACAATAGATGTTGGTAATTCCTAGATAGACGGTAAGGGAACTTTAAGTTATTCTTTTCTTTTTTAAAAAAATTATGTGTATTGTTGGTACTTTGAATGTCTTTTTTTTAAATATGATGTAGGTGTATAATTTTGAAGCAATTATTAGAGGTATGTTGGGTTAATTTTCCATAATGACGTACGTGGATAATCTAGCCACAAACATATACTGGATAGTATTGGAAGGTACTGGGTAGTAACTTGTAAGATTTTTCTACTCTTATTGGATTAGAAAATAAATAAAACTAGTTGTAGGGCCTACAAAAGTACCTCCTAGTACTACCCTATTAGTATTTTCATGTACTATTTTGTAATTCCACCGTTAGATTTCATTGGATGGACGGCTCATATTAATTACAAGCACTCTAAATTTTCTTTATATCTAATAGCTAGTGTTGTTGATCGCCGATAGAATCCACCAAATCATAGTCAGGTAAGGTGGAGTTTGGGGGGTTTTTTTGTAGCACGTCCAATCCCAATGCTAACATGGAGGGCTTCCTCAAAGAATATTCAAGGTACTGCAAGTTAACAACGAGACATATTAACATATTAAGTGTTGTCGAGCTAGGACTGCATCAAGTCCAAATCAGACCACGCCTGACTCCTTATTCTAAGTGCAAACATAGCGTTAAGTCAAACAGATAGTGCTATGATGTTTCTTTAGGGTTGTATAATATTCGGTTTCTTCAAATATTGGTGCGGATGCATGCGCTTTTGGTAGATATGACGTAGAGTTAATGCTGGGCTTTTGATTTTAATTTGTTATTACAGAGAGTCAAATAATAATGTCATGCATGCTCTTGAGTTGCTTGAAACCGTCAGTTCTCTTTGGCAATTCTATGATCCATGCGTCTTTGGTTTGTTGGATGGAGAAGCCCGGAATCATCCAATCCTAATACCGAGCCTAATTATCATGTTTTGCATCGCCTGTTCAGTCCGTCCATCACCGCTTGATCTTGTCTTGCAGTTTGTGAAGGTACTTTCCAGGAGCCAGTTGATCCCTCCAATATGCAGAGCGAGGTGATCCGGACAGAGTGTCCCTACTGCTCCATATTTGCTGGTTCGATGCCGAATACTCCCTCCATTCTTTAATACATGACGTTGGTTAGTTCAAAATGAACTAACCAACGTCATATATTTGTGGAAGGAGGTAGTAGAATTCTCCTGATTAACAGCGTGTTTGGTTTGCATTGTCGCACCGTCCAGAACCATCCGATCCAAACTCCAAGCCTAATCACGTCGTTTGGTTTGAGGCACGACATCACCTGATCCGTCACCAATCTGTTCATGCCACAGGCAATAATCTGCAATGCAGTGTCTCCCCAAATATTGCTGGATGACCTCCTCCGGAACCATCCGAACCTGATCTTGTGAAGAAGCAAGTGGTCCTGACCGGAGCCGCTCCTCAAACCAAACAAGCTGTAAATTTTCTGAGTCTGCAGTCGGGCTGCCAACGCCGCCGTCAGCAGACCCAAGAATGAGTAGGCGTAATTATACAAGTGGTAAGAGTAAAATTTAGGTCTGTGTGTGAGGTATCAAATTAGTATTGATGCAGTACTTTGATCAAGCATGCAAGGACCATGTCAAATTAGCCTTGTTCTGTTTTGTCTTCAGTTTCATGAATGACGTACGTATTTGGATGTACAATTGGTACTCGTGACACATATATGTTTCTTTAGATAGATGCCAAATTATTTGGTTCAATCTGGTTGTTAGTTGAACTGAGTTTCAGTTATGGTTGGCTGGTTTGCTCAAAGACAGTGGAGTTACTATAGATTTTACCAGTACGTTGACCTTCATGCCATAAAATAAGTTGAAGAACGGTAGCAAATGGGTCACGAAATAAAACAACCCCAACCAATGTCCCGAACTCGTCCGTGTCCTCCGCCGCCTACGGCTTTCCGGCGCCCATCCGCCTCAAGGCACGCTCCGCTGACTGTCCGCTTGACCCGCGTCGCGCCCCTCCACCTCAAGCAGCTCCCGGGCGAGCCGCGTGCCTTTGGGCTCGTGCGCTCTGGCGGCGCCTCAGGTGAGTGGCCCCTTCTCCTCCCTAACGCCTCAGGTGTGTAACTGTGGATGCCTCCAACACGCGGCGGCACCTGTCGGCCTCGCTATGACCCGGAACTAGAGACAAGCGCGGCTCCTGCGGCCTCCCAGCAAACATGGTCGTCGGCAACCACGCTGGGAACGGAGTACGATCCAAGCCGCTGGCCCCAAAGCTCGGCTGGGGCTCCAACCTCCCTCCAAGTCAACACATCTTGCGCCGCGGCAGCGGCCATCAAGGTTGATGCCTTTACCACCGCCTCCGATTTCGTCGTCGGTGCCTCCTCGGCCTCCGTCAGGCAGTGCGCTCTGTATCCTCTGCTCGAATTGCGATTGGTCCTTTTCCTAATGTCAAAAGCTTTAGCTAGATTTTGAGCGAACCACTGATTGCCACATCTCTCTCCGCAGAACCGATGAAGGAGCTGAGGTTAGAAGTAAAGGATCCCAACGCACGGAAGCAGCTGCCGCTATGGTGTGTGTGCCCGTCAGAGGCGTTGGAGTGGCTCATGCCCAAGATACCAAAGACTGGCGACTCCATGATAGAAGAATTATTCAAGCAGTTTCAGAAGTTCGTGAGAGGCAGGTACATTGCTTTAGGTTGCATACTAGAAAGACCGGCGCGTCGTTGCCGCGTCATTACCTGTAGCCCAGTGATTGGTAGGAAGGCTGAAGATTTTTTTTTGCAGGATTTATTTGTGGGTTAATTTCTTAAAACTTTAGGATATTTTTAGTTGAAATGCAGGGGACCGTAGATTGGTCGTGAGAAAGATGGGGGTCTTTGCTGCAAAATTTTGGTATGTGGGTAGATTTGCAGAAACTGTAGGGTCTTTACGTAGAATCATGTGGGTCGTGTGTTAATTTCTGTAAAGCTCAGGTTTGTGGAAGATGCATAGATCACGGGTTGATTATCATTAAATTGTCGGAGTAGTGGTTGGAGTACAATTTAATTTTGATAAAGTTCGATGGGGATTTTGTAAATTTGGCAGTCTTCTTGACATTTCTTCAAAATCCGATGGGGTTACCGAAAAACGTTCTGAGAGGGGTTCGGGCAAATGCTATTAATGTAAAGTTCGAGGGGGTTTTAATAAAAGTCACTAAGTGTGAGGTGGCCTGTACATTAATTCAGATGAAGTGCGAGGTCTTTTTTGCAGAACTGCCAAACTACCCGGATGGATCCGAGCGTCATTTTCCTGCGGACGTGGCTCAACGGGGGGGCTAAAATCCCCCCCGTTTTAGGTCTATTAAAGATTCAACAGAATTAGTAACACTATGTGAAAAAAAAGAGAAGCATAAACTGCTGAGTACTCTAAAGTCTAAACTGCTTATGTTTAGTCAGCTTGTTTTGTACCCGGTAAAATATTTACCAAAAGTTCAACTGACGGAGTATTTCGAGGCATGTGAAGCTACAGCTGGTATCCTGTTAGAGAAGCAGATAGCAGAACATCAAAGATGAATGAAGCTTTGGCCAGGTACTTGAGGCAGTAAGGGACAGATAAAACGAAATATTATGTTTGATAGTTCTACATGTCACAGTTCTCCAGCTTCTGTATATGCCACATTCAAATCTTCAAGCTACGTGTTGAACTATATGTGGTATTTTGAAGCACAATAAATTTAGAGAGATTTTTGAAGAGGAAAAATTATGTGCTGCTGCTACCTTATTAATGCTGTTACCACTTTAAATTTCTATATGGTTCTGAGTTAGCCTTTACATTCCCTCGAGTCACACCACATTTGAGTAGAGCTCCAACTTAGTCACATTTGCTCATCTCTATGGTGACAATCATTATGCATATCTAATATCTTGTATGTGCTCGTCAAACACATCTGATTTTATCCCATTGAAACCATGTGATAGGTCCCTAATTCGTTTATCAAGAGGTCACAACAAATTAGGAAAAAGAAATAAAGAAAGAAATATTCTTATGAAGCAGTCATATTGTTAGATGCGCTCCTTTAATTTTTAATTGTAGTATAAGCAATGTGAAATTTATTTACATAAACTTCATGGCATCTTACATGGAGGGATGACATCTCGCTAGGTGAATAGCTTCGGTTCAGCTGAGCTCACATGCATCGCCCTCTACATTCGTCCATTTCCTCATGTGTGCAGATCTCCCTTCCTCCTCAACCATACTTGGATGCCCCTTTGATACACAACTCTACTCTGCCAAATGTGTGATAATTTGTGCGTCCTTTTCCTGTATTTGGTCTAGCAAGGGGTCCATGCTATTTTAGCCTTATATAATTAGCTGAGTTTTTTTATTAGCCATATTGGAAGACAATATGCTGCACCTTATCATTGTTGCAATTAGTTATTCTCATTTCAGTTTCAAATTACTTGCATTAACCTGATTTGTACTGTTGCCCATCAAAGAGAACTCTCTGGCTAGAAGCCTACTGTAGTACCAGGCTGATCAGCAAAATATTAGAGAGTGATTTAACTACAGACCTTCCCTTATGCTCATTGGGTAACTTTGACCAGCACAATCTATAAAACAATTATACTGAGACACAATACTAGATTTCCCATTCATGTATACTGTTTGATAAAGCATCTCTAACACTTACCAATTTTAATCTAATTCATTACAGGAGCAGAAAGTATTAATTCATTGTTTGAAGGAATAAATGAAGGAATACGATAAAAATTGTTGTATGGTGGTGCAGCAAGTACAAATTAAGGAGCCTCATTGCATTGGAGATTCTCACAATTTGTAAAATCTCTTAATTGTTGTACAGGACATACTTCATTCCGCTTCTTGTACTTCTGATGTATTTTAAAAAAATTACAGAAGGTGAATGATTTTGTGATCAAACAGCCTCTTCTAAAGCTTCTCACAATATGCACTAATCGCTTCATCCTTTGTCACGATACTACAAAGATATTATTTCATTGTTTTAAGTTGCCTTACCATAGCCAGATCTTGGAAATTTCTTGGAAAATTTACACTTTTGAATCTTTAAAGGAGAACAAAATTTATCCTTTGTCACGATACTACAAAGATATTATTTCATTGTTTTAAGTTGCCTTACCATAGCCAGATCTTGGAAATTTCTTGGAAAATTTACACTTTTGAATCTTTAAAGGAGAACAAAATTTATCCTTTGTCACGATACTACAAAGATATTATTTCATTGTTTTAAGTTGCCTTACCATAGCCAGATCTTGGAAATTTCTTCGACAATTTACGTTTTCGAATCTTTAAAGGGGGGGCGAAATTTACTCAGTATAAAACGTTGAAAGACAAAAGAAAAAAAACACCCATATTGCAAAGAATATACACATCCTTCCCCTGGACAAGTTGCCGCACCCCCAGCTTTTCTAGTTTATTCACTGCCTACAGGCTACAGCTTAGAAATCGTTTTCATCCCTTGGAAGCGGCTCGTGTCCACCCTGGGCCATGAACAGGCCGTCGTAGACCAGCCCAGCTAGCGGCCCACCAAACAACGGGCCGACCCAATAGACCCAGTGGTCGGCCCATACCCCGGCCGCGAGCGCCGGCCCGAAGGAGCGCGCGGGGTTCGTGGACGCGCCGGAGAACGGCCCGCCGGCGAGCACGTTGGCGCCGACGACGAGGCCGACGAGCAGCGGCCCCATCCCCCCCACGGTGTGGCGCGGGTCGACGACGGTGGCGTACACCGCGAAGAGCAGCGAGAAGGTGAGCACCGGCCTCCATGACCACGCCCCGGAGCGCGCCGACGCCCGCCGCCAGCGCGTGCACCGGCGTGGCGGCGCCGCCGGTGAGGAAGGCGAGGAGGAGGCACGCGGCCGCGGAGCCCAGGAGCTGGGCGGCGACGTAGAGCGCGGAGCGGAAGAGGGTGATGCGGCCCGTGACGGCGAGGCCCAGCGTGACGGCGGGGTTGATGTGGCCGCCGGAGACGTGGAGCCCCGCGGAGACCATCACCGCCACCACCAGCGTGTGCGCCAGCGCCACCGCCGTCAGGCCCACCACCGAGTCGGCGCCGCCGCCCAGCTTCGCTGCACGCGCACATGCATGCGTGATCGATCATGACATGCAGTTTGGATTTTTTTTCAGTAATACAAATTTATGTATATTTACTATACCGGTGGCCATGGCGGATCCGACGCCGGCGAAGACGAAGAGGAAGGTGAGGATGAGCTCGGCGAGCACGGCGCGGACGCAGCCGGCGTCGGAGGCCTCGCGGTGGTGGCCGAGAGCGAATTTCGCCATGGCTACTAGCTGCTTCCTGCTTGTGGATCGATCTGTGCGTGAACGGCTGGCTGAGGTGTCACACACTGATCGAGTTGGATGCTGAAGTGCAGGAGGCGGCGCTGACGCCGATATATAGGTGGGAGATCGATGGATCCATCCGCTTGCGTAATAATAGCAGCACTATTCACTCCCGACATTCACTATTCACTCGTCACATTTTAATCACATCAAGTCATATCTTCTCTCACAATATGCACTACAACGTGCACTTTTTTCACAACTTTCTATCTCAATACAATATTCATTCGCGCAAATTTGCGTAGCTAAAATTACATTGATAGATGATTGGCATACATCAAAATCTTGGATTGGCTTGTATAACCATCTCAGGGCAGAAATGCAAGATAATTTCATCTATATGTGCTCGAAGAAATGCATGAGACGTGAGGGATAACAGAGATGTCCGGTCAGCATTCCATGTCATCTCTAAGTGCCTACGCGGAGAGGTAGTATGGACCTATATGACACAACATAAAAAATTTATGATTCAAAAATGCACTTCCATATTTCGTGAACCTAGCTAAGTGACACCTTGCTATAAGTTAATGGACCCCTAGTGCATTTTTTTGAATGAACCGCACAAGACAGTGCGTGTTTCAGCTAGGGGTCTCTTTCTTTTTCAGCGCTGGACCCCTAGTGCATTTTACTCTTTATAAAAAAACATTGATCAAATTCAAAATTTTGAGTGAAAATATTTCAAGGCACAGGAGGACCATATGGCCGCCCCACAGCTAGCTTTATCATGGGATCCTGAATGGACAACAAGGACCGAAAGTTGCAGAAAGCAACAAGGCAAGCAACTTTGCATTATATGAGCCTCTTCTAGCTGATTGCTCGAGTGCGATAATATGAGCCCTATATGGTGTAGGGGTCTCATCTTGTCGCTGAAACGACAACACCACCAAGCCAATGCCCGAGATTATTCATGCATTGAGATTTGAGAGATCCAACTAGCTCCCCTAGACGTCATCGATCACAGGCGTCAGCATGCAGAGTAATGTACAACAGCTAGTATACCAGCCTGCTCGACGTACGTCGATCATATATATCTTTGCACAATTTATACCTTAAATCTCTCTACTTTGAGACAATGCTGTGGACACTCATGACAAAATGGTTGACAAAAGCCTGTCCTTGGTGATCTGGATTATTGTGAATTTTATCATAAATCAAGCTGATTTCTTTTCAACCTCCCTCTACTTGACGCGCCATTTCGCTTCACAGCACAAAAAAGCAACTGAAATATAAACAAATATAAATAGATAACTCTAAAAAAGAATTACCAAATGTAAAATCTAAACTAATCTAAAATAAGAGGATAGGTTAAGAAATAATAGATAAGAAAGAATAGAATACCAAATGTAAGAATAAAGAAAACATTAGATAGGGAGTAAGGGGAAAACCAAATAGAATCTCTACTCCTAAAAAGTATGAAGTGGAGAATTTTTTATGGTCGAACTTTCTGCCCGGTGAACGTACGTTCACCGCTCCGCTCGCGCGTCCGCACCCCACGCGTGCCTCCGCTTCTTTTTTTTCCTCCTTTTCTTTCCCCGCATCCACACCGCCGCCGCCGCCGCGTCGCCGCCCCCGCGCCCCCCCGGTCGCCGGCTCCCTGGCCACCGGCGTTGCCGCTCACCATCCTCGATGCGGCACCGCCTCCCCAACCGTCCTCACCTCCCCTTCCGCGCCCGTCGGTCCGCCCGCCGTCGTCTCCGTCTCCACCTCCCTCCAACCTCGCCTCCGTCTTCTCCTCCCTCCACCAGCGCCTCTCCTCCTCCCTCTCCCTAATGCCGCCCGATCCTGTGGACGCCGCCGTTTCCCTGTCGGCACGAACGACTCCCGTGAGCGACGTCGTCTTCCTACCCCTCCATGTCACCACGGCGGCACGCCCCCTCGAGGCATGGCCACAAGCAACGGATTCAACTGCGGTGAGCCCATGGTCGTCCACCTTCGTGAAGGGATATCCAGGTTAGTCAAATCTGAATGCATCCCAATCCCATCCCAAATCATGTGTTGTCCTCTACTCTGCCGCCGTCTTCTCACTTCATCTCCGCGCAGGGAGGAGGGCTCAAGGCGGCCGTGCAGCCTGTCCTCCAGCACGCCGCCACAGCCCTCCGCGCTCCGTCGGCCGCCCGCCATCCTCCACGTGCACCGGCCCCCACTGCCATCTGCGCCGCCATGTCGCCGTCCTCCTCGCGATGATGTAGTGCCCCGCCGCCGGCCAAGCCAGCTCGAGCTTGGCCGTGGGCCCGTGGACATGGGCTGTTGACGCCTTCATCAAGATCGGCACCCAAGCCACTTGCAAGGGAAGTCAAACTGCCAAAATTTGATAGTTTTCAGGTAATTATCCCCCCCCCCCCGGCAGTCAAGCCACCTGCAATTATTCACCTGCTCCAAGGGGAGATGAATCTGTTTTACTTTTGGCATTGCATTGTAGTCCTCTACGCAAGGCAAGGTGCTTGTGCTGTACAATGTGATTTAGGTTATTGAGAGGGATGTGTGTGCATACCAAGGGATCATTGGCCACCTTCCCCTTTGCTCCATCAAAGATCCCAAGAAGGTAAATGGCATGGCCTTTGCTGTTTGTATGATTATTAAGTCAGGTACTATAATTTGCATATTGTAAGTTTGTAACTGCAATGGTGGATGATAAAATCAGTGGCACCTAGAGATATAGGCTTGTAAGGAAAATTTTAAGAGTTTAAACAAATGGTATATACCATCGTAGCATTTATTTGTCCAAGCCTATAACAGTATTGGATTGTCATGAACCCTTCTGATTCTCAATAATCCCTTGGGTCTCCTGGTTCAGTCTCCATAAAGACAGAGTGGTAATTCTAATGAACTGCATGCATTCCTATTTGTGTACCTATTTTCTTTGTTTTTCTCGATGGACAACATAAAAGATTTTTTACCCATGTGTGAGCTGGTCTCTGTAGATCTGACCAATTGATATTTGCTAATTTATGCAGATAAAAGATGGTGACATATGCAGATATAAGATGGCTATGAAATGGGCCTATGTTAACACCCAAAGGTGAGTGTTTGATATGTTCTCCTCCACTGCACCCGTGCTCGCATCCTCGCATCTTCTGCCGCCGCCTCGTACTTGTCACCGACCGCGCCCACCGGTGTCTAGCGAGGGGCACCCCCAGGGACAGCTGCTTCAGCAACAAGCTGCGGCGCAAGGTCGGGCAGGGCTGCAGCCCTCGAGGTGCTTCTTAAGAATCGCTCACTCAAGACAATTCAGAATCTGTTACTGAACAAGTACTTTTTAATTGTAATTGTTATGCATGTAAGCCTGTCTTGTAATTGTTATGCATGTAAGCCTGTCCCATCAGATCTTCACTGTGTCTGATGCAGGTTCTTGTGCTTAATGGAGAGCACAGGTGCTGGCAGGGATATGTTGTTCTCTTCATGTCATCATGATAGTACCAAGATACTTTGAACCATGCCCGAGCTCAACATATGTTGATTGCAGGATATTTTGTGCCTACTATAATATCCATAAAATGGCCAAGACAAGGGGAACCATGTGTGTTTAGCTACAACATGGTATGCGATTTCGCCTCTAGAGTGTTTTAGATGTGTTGTAGGCTTCTAAATACTGTTGTCATCTGCAACACGATGGTGCTGGTTAGATTTCCATTCACGATTTGATTTACCACTATTTTTTTAATCTTAACTCGGCTTAGATGATTTGCATTGGCGTGTTATTAAGAAGCTAGGAGAAGGTACGGTGTATGGAAACACCGTGGTGCTGATGGCAGCTATGCTCCATTTTAGCCTTATTTTCTACTATTAGTAGTTGTTTTATGGTTTCCTGGTGTGAGCTCATGAGCCGAGTGTGTGGGAATATAAGCATGGATAAATTGATTGTTTAGTAATTTTAATGATTCTTCCCCCTTTTTTTTTCCTTTTTTCCCTTTTTTTCTTTGCCTGAGCTACAAAATGCCTTAGCTTCTTGTTAGGTTGGATTCTTGTCAACGGTAGTCATCATAGTCTTGATGGATTTCCAGCCATTTGCTGGGAACGTGCGAAAGCTGATGGGCACGTTTTGTTCTCTTGCTAGAATAATTCACAAGATTATATATTTGACTGTTATTAATCTCATTAAGTGCCTGATGCTGCAGATACTTGGAATTAGATAAAGATGCATGAAGTGGAGGTGTTTCCTGGAATCAAAATTTGAAGGACGTTGTGTAGGGAAGAGATTTAATATCTATTCAGTTACTAGGAAAATGGTGTCATTTGTGATCTGCATCCCATATAGACGGTCAGTCCTCTATTCTTCTGATTGTACTCCATATTGCTAAGTAACAACAATACTTGTCCGTGCAAATTTGATGTGATCTGCATCTCAAATATGGTCATCAATCCTCTATTTTCGTGATGTTTTTTGAATATTTCTAACATAAACTACTTTGAGAGCCTTTTAAACACATGATTTTTTGGGTTCTGGTTTCTGACCAATCATTAGCAGCCTGATTAATTGGAAGCTCTTCCTTCCCTTCCTTTCTTCCATTTTGCTTGTTAAACTATACTCTGCACTTATTCTCTTTCTAGAAGGTTTACATGATGCTAGACTTAAGGTTGGACTCTAACATGTCTTAATAATCTGACATGTGCCATGATTCCTCGATCAATTGCAGTTTTACTGTTGAGGTTATGTTCATGCTCCTCTGGTGCATATACATCCTAGAAAAACATGTTGATGTGTGTCTGTTATTTCTTGAGATGTGCAGATAACCAGCCTCTTTCTTGTAATGAAAAAAAAAACAGATCAATCTACATCGATCATGATCTACTTAATGTATGACATTCCATGATGATCGATTTGTGTAGCCCATGTAATATGAATGGACATGAGATGTCGAGTATGTTTTTTAAATAAAATTAGATATATTGCATATTTGTGAGTTGTTTGCCACTATGATCAGAATGATATTGATCTATGATTTATGATGCCCGTAGCAACGCACGGGCACGATCCTAGTAAAAGAATAATAAAAAGAAAGAAAAAAGCAAATATAAATAACAAAAAGTTGAATAAAGCAAGAAAAAAAATGAAACCATAACATACCACATAAATTATATACATCACATTAAACATATATAAGGAAGAAATGATTGTAGCGCATCAGTTTAACACCACCATTAAAAGTCACGCATGACGGGAGAAATATATACAAAAGGATTCTAGAAATGAAACAAATTAAAAAAGAAATAAAAATGGAAATAAATGGGAAGGGAAACAAATTAATAATCAAGAAGGAGAAAAAAGAAAGAAACAAAAAGAAAAGGTGGCATTGGTGAGAACTCACCTTTGTGATGTTGTGCATGCACAACCTAAGTCAAAGAGCGTGCATGTGCTTACTATACTACTAACTCCGTTCAAAATTGTAATAATTTGTTTGACTTTTTGATCCTAAGTTAAAATGATGTTGTAATTTAAACAAGATTGAATGGTCAAATTTGTGATACAAATTCAAATAGATTATAATTTAAAACGGAGGGAGTACTAACTAGGTCCAAATTAAAGCTACAACGTCGTTGCCGATCATCCCTTTGGAAGCTGCTCGTGTTCTCCCTGAGCCATGAACAGGCCGTCGTAGACCATGCCGGCGAGCGGACCACCAATGAGCGGACCGACCCAATAGACCCAGTGGTTGTCCCACACCCCCGCGGCGAGCGCCGGTCCGAAGGAGTGCGCGGGGTTCATGGACGCGCCGGAGAACGGCCCGCCGGCGATAATGTTGGCGCCGACGACGAGGGCGACGAGCAGCGGCCCCATCCCTCCGACGGTGCGGCGCGGGTCGACGATGGTGGCGTACACCGTGAAGAGCAGCGAGAAGGTGAGCACGATCTCCATGAGCACGCCCTGGAGCGGGCCGACGCCCGCCGCCAGCGAGTGCCGCACGGGGATGGGCGCGCCGCCGGTGAGGTAGCGGAGGAGGATGCAGGCGGAGGAGGAGGCCAGCAGCTGGACGGCGATGAAGACCGCGGAGAGGAAGAGCGTGACGCGGCCCGTGGCGGCGAGGCCCAGCGTGACGGCCGGGTTGATGTGGCCGGCGGAGACGTGGAGCCCCGCGGAGACCATCCCGGCCACCACCAGCGTGTGCGCCAGCGACACCGCCGTCAGGCCCACCACCGTGTCAGCGCCATCGCCCAGCTTGCCTGCGTGCAATGGATGCATGCATGGTGTGTTTCAGTTATTATTCATGCAGTCATAGCTAGCTAGATCTCCCTCTGTACGAGCACAACGACGCATGCTGGCACAATGAAGAAATTAGTACTTGTGGCCATGGCGGATCCGACGCCGGCGAAGATGAAGAGGAAGGTGAGGATGAACTCGGCGATCACGGAGCGCATGCAGCCGGCGTCGGCGACGACCTCGCGGTGGTGGCCGAGAGCGAATTTCGCCATGGCTAGCAAGCTGCTGGTGGATCGATTTCAATTTGTGCATGAGCGCCTGACTGATGTACATGTCACACACTGGATGCCGATTATAGGTAGTACATCCGCAAGTGTAATAATAGCATCCCGTAATTGTGCTCACCCGACCTCCTGTCTCGAGCTCTTATCTTTGGAGTGAATTACCTTAGACTAACATGCTACATTTAACTTGTTTTTCTTTCAGTACCTTGCCAATATTCAACGGTTATGTGGTAAACACGTACTCTCTTTATTCCAATTTATAAGCCGTTTGGATTTTTTATGTGCTTAATTTTCTGGATTTTCTAGGTGCATAGTTCTTGCGATGTACATAGTTATTGTGTAATAATATTTATAAATGTAGAAACGCTAAAACAAACATACTCCCTCCGGTTTGGTAAAAGAAGTAGTTTAGGACAGCGACACGGTCTCCAAAACACAACTTTGACTTTTCTTTTCTATAAATAAAAATATTTATCGAAAAGTTATATATGTATATTTTTATGAAAATGATTTTCAAGACAAATCTATTGATATGATTTTCACATTTCTAAACTCAACGATTTAAAAGTTATCATCATTTATATTCCCAATAGTTGATCCAAACCTTGTCCAAAACGACTTCTTTTACCAAACCGGAGAGAGTACAATTTGAAAACGGGGGAGTACTTTGTAAAAAAATATATATATATTAAATGTTAGGAACAATAGTCGAGCAATACTAATGTACAACCAATCCCTCATCTGTTATGCATCTAGATATATACTTCTGTCTAGATGCATAACAAAAAATTGGGAACATCGAAATGTCAAAACGATCTACAATTTAGAATGGAGTGAGTGAATGTTAGGAACAATGCACAAAAAATCCATCGTCTTCTCGTAAACTCTTGTGCTTCAGCGTCTGCATGATTTATTCATTTGCACCTGGAAAAATGAGTAGACATGCGAGGCTCTCCATCGTCGTTACGTCCCTCTCTGCGATCATGGTTCATGGGTTGAGCCCTAGGTAGGCGTCACATGCATTTTGTCGCTGAAACGACACCACCCAAGCAACCCACGGGAACCAACCAAGAGCCTAGCCAATGCCCGAGAATATTCATCGAGAGATCCAACCAAAAGCTACGAGTAGAGTACTACCACAGCCTCATATCTTTGCACAATATGTCGAATAGTAATATTTAGAGATACTATATGCTGTGAACATACCAGGCAGAGTTTTAGCACAAATAAAGCTAGCCACACTCGACTTGACGCGCCATTTCACTTGACAGCACAGGAAAAACCATTGGCCGGCAGAAAGCCCACTCTACAAGCAAGTGCCCAGGTCCACTGATTTTCTCCTCTATCGCCATCACTAGCTATAGCAAGCTGCAACCACTAGTGACCAGGATAGATGGTGACGAGTGGTGTCACGTTTCATCGCGACAGATGATCACCAGTGCCATCCACCGAAAAGAATGGGCCCCAAGCATATGACCAGGGAGACAAATTGAAACATGTACATGACGAAAAGCGTAACAGTGTTGCAGAGACCAACTGCACACAGAAAATATTATTGCACATGGGATGGGCCCGGTTACCAAACAATGTCAACCAACACCAACACCAACAGCATCCAACTTCAGGGCATCGCTGAAATCAGTGATTCAAAACAGTAAAACCACCGAAACGCAGGTCCTATCGGCGGCATAGCCTTGACAAAGTAACACACCAATCGACAAGGGATTTCAACACTTGAATCTGTATGTCGCAACAACAAGCAGAATTGCAGACCCTCCCTCACTCTGCCTGCATCTCTGCGGGCAAAGGGATCGACGAGCAGCAATGGTAGTACCCGCTTTCGTCAAACTTGAACCTCTCAGAGAGATGGACCTCGGGAATAAGATACTCGCCCCACTCCTCTTTCCCGTATTTCCTGAATATATCCCGGGCATCAAACGAATCGTTCCACTGGTTCCGTTTCTTGCTGCAGTCAGAACAAGCCAGGCACAATGTAACTCAACTGCACATCATTACCAACATCAAAGTCTCCAGCACAAAAAAAAAAAGTTATTGCTTTCACCTCTTTCTGTGCCGCACGTTCATTATGGTGGCGTGCAACTGCAATAAGAAAAGAGACAAGACAGTTAAGCTCAACAACAAAGAGACATGCTGTGCATTCAGTTTAAGTATGAGTTCTTTATGCAAATGCAAGCACAATGAAATGCAAACAGGCAGATGCACACAAAAGCTTTATGTACTTCCAAGTACTTTGCCAGCAATGAAAACCTGATGAACAAATGAAACTACTTAACCATCTAATTACACTTACACACCTTCAGTTCCTGCCTTGCATCCCTCTCGAGAACCAGGCCTGACTTGACAAAGGCATCAATTATCACTTCTGATAAAGTGCAAGTTAGTCAAGAGAAACATATGCATGCCATGATGGTTTGATTGTATCGTAGCAATAAAGTAGTAAAGTAAGACTGACAATGACATCTAACAGTAAACACACAGATCACTTCTTCGAAAAATCCAAATGATTAACAGTAAATAGGCACATTGTTTAATAGTTATCACTTCATCAGAAGATCAAAAGGATACTGCAAGCACGTGCTAGGCGTCCTTCCCCACCAACTTCCAACACTGGAGCATACACCACCCGGGCCTTAGCTGGAGAGCCTTTCATGCATGTCTGAATTTCATTGAAAATATGAAGCATCACAGAAAGGCTGAGGGAAAACTTAAACTATCAAAATTATCTTGGAACTTCAGGAAGTATCATAGCACTCTGGTATCAAATTTCCCTTTGGCAAAACTGAAAGAGAATACTGTGAGCTGTGAAAAGGTGTCCAGAAATGAATGTGCTTTTCTTTGGCTCAGATTCTCAACTCAAATGTTTTGCTTCCACTTCATGCATAAATAAGGGTCCAGTGCTGATAACATGAGAGCTTTCATGCATGTCTGACTTTAATTGAAACTATCAACACAAAATCTGTGGTAAATACTGTAAAAAAATACATTCAAATTACAGGCACATTGTTCCAAGTATTCGTATAAATAAGTTCCTATTGCTAATAACATAAATATTCAGGAATCATATACTTTCAGATCCAAAGGAGACTCACCAGACCTCTAAGTTGTATGGAGATAGGTCGGTTTTCCAAAGCTTCATTTACTTGGCCAGATATTGACTGCATCCACACAATGGTGCATTAAATTCCTTACTGTTGTGGCAGCCATACACTCCTTACTACGGTTCAGTGAAGCATCACAATACCTGGAGCACCTCCGAAGCCTTAGCTATACGATCCTTGTTCCACAATTTCAACATAACAACGGTAAGGTGAAATGTTTTGGGTTTGATAAATATTGACTTGTCAATGCCAAAATCTACAGGTGACAAATAAGAACTAAATCAAAGCCTGAAGGAACAACTTGGAAATGCATAGAACAACAGAAATTATGTGTAAAATTATAATCAAAAGTACAGGAAAAAATTTATAGAGATTCCGTCTGAGATAATGCTTTGTGCTCATGGAATACTTGAACTAAGGTAGAGCACAAGTTTCAGACATGCATCTTTTAGCTAGAGATAACACACCATTTCATAATAGCATCAAAGTTGCACAGCAAAGTTGTTGAAATTTACTCTAGGAATAACTCCAACAAGGAATCCGATGTACTTATGTAAACTTGAAAAGCTTTTAAACCTGATTGGGGGCCTTTGTTATCCATTTTCACTTGAACAGACTCTTCTTGAACTTGAAGTTTGATGGAAACACTTGAGCCATCTGCTTGCTTGTGGTCATGATCCATTTCATCAGTAGAACCTTCACTTCGTCTTTCATCTTGATCACTTTCTTCATTAGAAGCAGAATCCCCAAGGATTGAGCTCTGGAAGTAGTTGAGCTTGTCCACAAGATCCGGGTGGATAGCCAATGGAAGTGATACAAAATGAGAGTAGTCCAACATTCGACTTTGGATAGCCTGAAACATAAGACAAGCACAGAGTAATTGTCATGGCCCAGTGGATAAACAAGATCAGGAAATGCAAAAGCAAGCAGTTGCAGACTGCGGCGGGTACATCTTTTTGAGCTGCTGAATGGGAATGAAGGATTCAAATTCCTCCACAGACACGGACATTATCTTTTGACAACTGCGTGGGCACAAAATGAGAAGGATGCCATTATGAAATAACAGCTAGTGCACAGTAAGCAGTAGCATTCACTTCTATGTGATGCGTTTGAGAATTGGCACTAACAATTCTGTGTCACATGTAAAGAGTCATGTTGATTTCGCACTTAAAGCATTGGTACATTACAGAGTTAGCATGGCATCAAGCTTCTGTACTTAATGATGGTCGGTATGCATAAGAACAAAGTTTTCGGTCTCACAAAATTCATATCTAAAACCAAACATAGCACACTACTATGCTCCGCATTACCTTAACAAAGACAAATTAACATGTAGAATGATTCAGCAAACATTGTAAACATACTCTAACCATCTATTGAAGTGGTAAGTTGGATATCTACCTCTTCAAGAACATCTGCAATCATCTGTGATGCTTTTCTAATACTTTCAGAACTTGTACCTTTAAGAACTGAAAAATATTCCATGAAGCATTAGGAAGTAACTTCAGTTAGATCTGAAAATAGCCAGAAGATTATCACATCAAAACCATTTTTAAATAGAAAAAATGAGTGTAGTACCAACAGAAGTCTCCTCCCTTGATATTGGGAAGATAATTTTCACTCCAGTATCCTCTTCAATCTTCTTCTGCATAGACCCACTACAGACCGAAAAAAATACATAGTAAGATCATACATGCAGTCCTAGCATTATCCCCAATGAATAATAGTAGACGTGTGAAACAACTCAAGAGATCAATACCCCTTTCCTTTTACAAAGCGCATCAAAGGAATATCTACCTGTAACAGAACGATTGAATCTATTAGTACTGTTCAAACACTGTAATGCAGGTAAAGAAAAAATATCAGGTTACTTAAACGCATCTGAATGGCATACCTCAAGTGAGGAGGAATATGTTTCAGAGACATCGGACCCATCAGGATCTTTATTGAAGACAGATACCTCCACATTGTCTTCTATAACTACTTTAGTTGAACTGGATTCTAGACTTGAATTATTTTTTGACAATGATGCATCATTGGTGGTAACTTCAATAACAACATTAGTTGCTCCATCCGATGCCAAATTCTCGCTAGAAGTTATGCACTCTTCTACAACTAGTCTGCTTCCAGAATTTGATGTATCATTAATGTCATCTGCATCATGTGGCATTATAAGATAGTTCAGAAATGGCACCAGTGCACCACACAGACTAGTAAATGAGACAGGAAACGAAGTCGGTCAAGAATTAATGATAGGTTATAAGGGAAAACAAAGGGCCATAAATAAGGTGCCATCTTCAGTAACAAGGGAAATTAGATTCCAAAACTACTTTTGAAGTTTTATGCATGAACAACACTTAGTTATCAAACAGACCAGTTAGGAGCATCCAAGAGAAATTTCAAGCCAGATTGCCAAGGGATTGAGATCTTAAAGGCAATGCTCATAACAGAAAGCCATGGAAGCATCGAGTACATTGAAAGTAAATATGCCACTTCAGACTTCAGAGTAGCAGCCTAACAGGTAAGCAATGTTATTCTAGAATACCATTAATTTGGCATAACCACTTACATGATATTACTTCGTATTAATTTCATTAACTTAATTTGTATCGTGAATAAGGAATGCGGGTTGCAAATGGAGTGCCGACACCTTTCTGGGGAACTGCTTCTGTTGAGATTGGCCTCCATCTCTGCACGGGAGACTTTCTTTTCTTGTGTTTCGCCAGATTACTTGATCCTCCTTGCGCCCGTTCCATCACAAATGGAACCAACTTATTTTGACCGATTGATCCCTGCAATGAACAACCCACTAATTTAGCAAAGCATTGCATTGTCAGATATAACTGTGAAGCACAAAGTGGGAAAAATGTTAAGGACGAGAACTGGACGGAGCATATAAAACACCAAATGAAAAGGGTGAGGAGTTAGAACAATCAAGTGGAAACACAGAAAACAATTTCATGTCTACAAGGTTGCTGCGTAGGCAGAACTCATAATTCTGCTACATAACACTGCAATGCCCAACAAATTCACTGCCAACCCAACCCAAGTAAACAATCTGGCGACAGTGAAATCGTCAGTTTCAGCTCCGAACCAGCCGCAAATCCTGTACTCAAATTAACAGGGCGAAGCTTGTGGGGGTAAAAAAAAAAGACGAAACAGGGAGCGAAGCGATTAACCTGGTGGAAGCAACGAAGCGGCGGGCCGGCGGCGCATGGAATTAGCGGCCGAGTGAGCCGACTAGCCCTAGCGCAGATGAAAATCAAGAGAAAAGGAGAAATTAAACAGGGAATGTTCTAACTGAAGGCAATTTGAGTTCTAGCCTTTGCGACGAGAGGTTTTGGGGCCTGTTTGGCAGGGCTGCGGCTCCTCTAAAAACGGCTCCGGCTCCGGCTCCGGTTCCGGCTCTTCTGGTGGAGCGGTTTCTCTTTTGGAGCTGGAGCCGTTTTGAAAAAGTTTGGCAAAACAACTCCATCCTAATT
The DNA here is from genome assembly GCA_036936925.1 of Cenchrus fungigraminus. Taxonomy (NCBI): domain Eukaryota; kingdom Viridiplantae; phylum Streptophyta; class Magnoliopsida; order Poales; family Poaceae; genus Cenchrus; species Cenchrus fungigraminus. The sequence continues at coordinate 109,660,941 of CM072778.1, read as the reverse complement.
TTCATGAATGGATTGGAATGGTCATGACCAATATGCCCTTAGGTACTTGAGTTGCTAAAACTGATGAGATGTGCAGCAATACGTAGGAAACTAATGCGATAAATTTTATTAGGTAATAAAATAAATAAATAAATAAATAAATAAATAGAAAGAAAGATTTGTTAGGTAATAATCATTGTCTTCTTATATTACTAGAGAAATATGAAAGGAGTCAATTCTCACATAAACCATACAACCATGGATACATGCTCAAGATGATCTAGAAACAAAGATTGCCCGTGCTAGGTTGTCACGAAATATATCCATGGTCCGATCATTCGATTCTGTAGTTGATGTATCTCCTGCATGAATATATCTTCTATATCTTGCCGGTATAGTAGGCACATAATCAGGATCCCGATCACATCTAGCAAAATCTATATCTTGTGTGCTGGTCTCACGAATGAAGTTATGGAGGCACATGGTTGCAGCAACAATCATCTTTTGCTTATCTAACGGGAAACTCGGCATCTTGAGAAGTATTCTCCACTTATTTTTCCACACACCAAAAGGACGCTCTACCGCATTGCGTATACTTGAATGCAAATGGTTAAAGTGCTCAGGCTCACCACTTGGAGCAGGACCCCTCCTCCAATCTGGAATATGATACCTTGTACCCTTGAATGGTGCCAAGTATCCAGGTCTATTTGGATATCCAGCATCAACTGTATAATATTTTCCTAAAATCGGATGCAAAATTATATGAGATATATACAAAAGATTTCTCGTGTAAATACTTGTGAGCCAAATCAAGGATATAGAAAGGTACCTGCAGGGGGGGTGCGGGAACGTGTCATGATCATGCCTTAGTGCATGAAACAACACATTAGTGTCATGCATAGATCCAGGTTGCCCAACTGATGCATATGTGAATCACAGGTCAAAATCAACAACAGCAAGAACATTTTATGTCGCTTTGCCACATCGACCAATGTATCTAACAAGATCTTGTGGAGGTGGTGTTGCCAGAATGTGACTACCATCAAGAGCTCCAATGCAATCTTTAAAATGTGGCATCATCCTACGATCATTAGTAATCCTTCGATGTGTAGTACGGAAATTAGGATTAATTGGCCTTATATAGTCCTCACACATAGCCACCACACAAAACAAGACCTCCTCAAATTTTCTACTAATGATTTCACTAGAATGGATGAAAATACCATGTATTGCAGCAAAGGACATACCATGCCCGCATGAAATAAGAAACATAGCAAGTGATTCTATGGAATTGATATGCAAAGATGACTGCAGACCATATTTACTCACAAGCAAATCATGCAGCTGGTAAAATAGTTGTGCTTCCATCTTGAACAATTTATTTCTTCACCCGTTGTTAAGTCTTTCCAAAGTCCAACTTAAACCACTCTGTTGTGGAGTTATACCACCATTTTTGTCATGATATGTCATGAAATATTTAGAAGCAACAACAACAGTAGCAAATAGACTATTCTGAGCAGCCCTCATCATTGCCATACTTTTCATAGTCCAATCATCATCAGAACCACTATCAGTGTTCTGAGAAGAAGAGTCAGATCTGTACATGAGATAAACGAAGAAGAGTCAGATCTGTACATGAGATAAACAACACTCATTAATATTTGTACCATTATACAACAACCTTACAGTAAATGTTCTTCAAACAAATGAGAATGGAATTATTACAACCCATTAAAATAGTACCAACAGATAAACAACATATAGAGAAAAAAAAACTAATTGGAAGGATACATTGGTGAAACTACAAGCATCCCACCAAATCTACTTAGGCACATCATTTCTTGTCATCCACTCATGTTTCCTTGTCAACCAATCAAATCTCTCCTCATGAGTGTCCAAAGTCATAAACATCTCTCTTTCAGATCTTTTGGTAAAAACAATAGATGCTATGAAATGCTCATTTGTCGATGGAACAGCACCACATTCCTTCACCAAAGCCATTACATCCTTACCAGATTTGTCCTCCCTCCTTGCAATTGACTCACACGAAGCAATTGTTCTCTCGTTCATTTCCACAATCTTGCCCATCTGTTCATGAAACTAATGACCTGTAGTTGTCTTCGGTTTCTTTCCTTTGTTATTATCAGCCACTTTGCCTCTCTTCCCTCTCCCACTTGTAGGTGTGACCTCCTCCGGCTCACTATCTTCATTACAGGCTCCATCTTCATCCTGAACAAGAATGGGAGATTGTGGCGGGATTGGTTGGGAAGGTGGTAAACCACTAGAGGCACGCCAATGGTTACCACCGATATTACGAATATCTTCAAACATAATTTCCAATTGTTCCTCATTCTGGATGCCTCTGTTCTTGAATCTGGTACAACCCTTTATTTTCTGTAACACAACAAATAATTTTCAATCCCATAACAATGCACGAAAATTGACAAACAACTAATTTTCAGTCACATACCTTAGTTGTTTTCTTCCACCAAGCCTCTGTCATGACAATATCTTTCCCTGATGTACTCCATCCTAAACCTGTCTCCTTAGTGAGTAACTTCCAAATACCATAATTAGTTTTCATCTTATCCCATTTATTCTTGAACTGTTTTATAGTATATAGAAGTCCAGTCCTATCCTTGAACCTTGTTATAATATTTGAGTACCCGGTCTTATTCAAATGAGTGCTATCACGATTTCCTTTTTACACTTCATCTGCAAAAAGCTCACACACTACTCTAGTGTTCTCATCACACCAATCAGCTTCTCTGTTGGCAGCAACATCAACACCATAAGTTCAAAGCATCAAGCAGCTATTCAATCCATTTGAACTCAAATATACTTCCCATTCAATTTTAAATCCAAGCATACTATGGATTCCATATTAACATTCTAATGCATCATACAACATTGCAATATCATCTAGAAAATTGGTAGAAGAGAAGTATTCTTACATTGTATCGGTCATGTCGACGTCGACGCTTGCAGGGGCAGCACGAACTGGCGTCCGCGGCCTAGGTACGCGGCCACCGCGCCCCCTCGTCGACGAGCAGGGGCCTCTTCTTCCATCCTTGCATCTTCGGTCGTTGCATGGTTCCCAACGGATGCCGAAGCCGGCGCCGTCGCAGCAGCCAGTACGCTAGCAAGCCACTCTGGCCCGAGTGTCGCCCCTTGCCTGTTCCACCAGTCTTGCAAGCCACCCGCCATGGCCGCCCCTCCGCCAACCACGCCGGCCCCTGCACTTGGGGAGCCAGTCGCGGCCGCCGGGGAGTTGGGCCACGCCGCGTCCATGCCCCTCCCCATAACAACCTGCAGCAGCTGCGCTACGCCTTGGTCAACCGCAGCCGCTCCTCCGCCTTGGCCAGCCGCCGCAGCTCCCCCGCCTTGACCAGCCGCCGGAGCTCCTCCGCCTGCCCCTAGGCTTCCATCCGCCTCGTACAGGGACCCTCCGCCGGCGCTCAAGCCTGGATCGACATCCAGCGGAGTGGATCCGTCGATTCCGGTGACCGGAGTGCCCTCCTTGCGCCCAGCCACTGCCGACCGCCGGAGGGGATTCATGGCCGCCGCCGCCTGCTCTCTGTTTCGTGTGGGAGGGAGAGGAATCGATAGGATTTTGGTGTCGGGTGGGTCACGGGTGGGAACTGGAGGCCAGATGGCAAAATCGTGGTAATTTGTCTGAAACCAAGGGGCAAGCGTGGGAGGCTGGACGGGGGAGCCGCGCGGAGCCTCGTTTCCCCGGCTCCTCCTCTCCTTCGTAAGCCGTCGGGTGCTCCATCGTCTGCTCCACGCCTGGAGCCGGTCGAACTCGACTGTTTGGCAGGGCTCCAGCAGGAGCCGCTCATGGAGCCCTGCCAAACAGGGCCTTGGTAGTACGAGAGGGAACAAGGATGCGCTGGAGAGGGAAGGAGGGGGAGGAGGCGCACCTTGCGAGCAGAGCGAGCATGGATGGGAGGCGTTGGGAAGTGAAAAGATCTGGGCGAGCTTGATAAGGGCGGGCGGACACGCGGCTGTGGCGAGGCGAATAGGCGATGTACTGCTACTCCGGCGAACCGTTAACGGCGAACGCCGCTCGCGGAGCTCCGGCCGGCCGGCCGGCGCCGAATATATGTGAAATGCCCCTGGTTTGGATCGCCAAATTCGGGGCCTTTCTGTAAACTATTGGACTGTATATTTTCGAAAAGCCCCCTATTTTGGATCGCGGTCGATAACTACGATCCAATCCAGGGGTCAAATTGTAATACACGAGATCAGATATTTGCATATAGGCCCCCTATTTGGATCGCGATTATTAATCACGATCCAAATTAGGGGTCCCTCTGTAAAATCCCCGGTTGTGTATTTTGCATAAAGCGCCCTGGGTTGCTCCACCTCCGGCACCGACCGACGGACTCCAACCGGCGGAACCCGAGCTCGACGAACCTCGGTTGTGTGTCACTGCTGCGACGAATCGCGCGCAAGCTCGGCCAGATGATGAAGAAGCGCCGGCGAGTAACTACTCATGGGTGTAGTTACTCCCACGTTCAAAAAACCACTTTGCGTATGTGTACATATCCATTTATCAATTGGAGTATGTAAACATACCTAAATAAGATCTATCAAAGTGATAACCATGAAAATTTTTTTCAGTGGAACTCATAATATTTTGCACCTTGTGATATATGTTATTTCCTATATAGAAACAAGAGTATGTTCATGTCGTGGACGGTCATAAGGGGTCTCCTAACCAAGGGGATAATCATCCTCGCAAAACGCAAATCACCCACAACCATACCTCCACGGACCAAAAGGGGACAAAGCGCATGCAAGGCCAAAGGCCCGCTATGGCCCAACAGTCGCTCGGGCGCCTCCATCGAGGGCGCTCGCTCGCACACCCTATCTCTGCCTTGCTCAAGGGTCTCGGCACCCCTCGAGCGAAGTTCCGCCTCGCTCGAGAGGCTCGGCCTCCTCGAGCGGATGTCAAACTCCCCCTCGCTCGAGGCCGCCCCTCGACCGACGACACCCCGCTCATCCGTTCCGCCCGACAAGAGCAATAAATGCCCTGATCCGCTGCGGGACGCCAAAGTCAAAAGGCAAATCGCCTCCCATGTCGCGCGGCTGACACTGCCTGGGGCTCTACACGTCTGACCCCATCACTGTGTGGCCGAACCCCGGCACTGTGCGGCCATCCCCGGCACTGTACAAGTACTGCGCGGCCCTATGTGGTCAGGCCGGCGTCATTCCACGACACTGTACTACCAACTCCTTTCCTCCTCCCACAGCAAACCCCTCGAACGGGTATGGGAGCACCCTCGAAGGGATACGGACGACGACCAGGCGCGGTCGCCGGACGACGCTGCGGCGCGGATCACGCGAGCCGGGTCTTGTTTGCCAACTCCGGCACTGTGCGGCCATCCCCGGCATCGTGCAAGCCGACGACGCACTGTGCGGACGGGACAGCACCACTTTGGCGCCTGTGCTGCCGACTCCCGACCTTCCCCCCATGATGAAGCCCTCGAACGGGCATGGGCGCACCCTCGATGGATGTACGGACGACGACCGGGCATGGACGACGGTCAAAGCTGCCCCTCGAAACCACTCCCAGACAAGCATAGGAGCCACCACGACACCCGCAGAAGCCGGAGCTCGCCATCAATCCACGCCAGGCGCAAAGATTCACAAGGACGACGATCCCGCCCGGCGCTCTGCTCACCAGCATGTGACCACTGTACACTTTACTGTGCGGCACGTCTGTAACTGCCTCCCCTTGGCCTATAAAAGGAGGAGGCAGACACCCAGCAGCGGAGAGGTTCATCTCACCACGCTCACAACACACACGACTCCACAATTCACACTCCCCTTTTCACGATATTGGCACTTTGCCTCAATCATCCTGGCGATCAGGGACTTGAGGATTCGCCTCCTCTCCCGCCTTGCTTGTAGCCCCCCTCTACGAGCACCCCGGTGCAAGATAATACAATGTTCACGCACACTCACGCACCCTGTGTTAGTATTTGCACCAACCATCGAGAGACGGAACACAGCGCAACTCACTAGTTAGTGTCGGGACTAATCCGAACACCGACAGTTCACAAACTATATGTTTCCTCATATATAAAAAGATGGTATGTGGACATACCACTTTTAAAAATCAAGTACGTGTACATACTTATTTTAGAAACCTAAAGTATGCAAAGATATCATATCATTTGTGAGATACAAATAGGAGAGTAGTTATTCCTGGGAGTAGAAGAAACTGGTCATATCGGAAATATTGGCGTGCGGCGGTGCGTAGCAGCACACCCACGTCCGACCGTCCGATATAGGGGATCCAAGATTGATGCTTGCCATGTGAACCTGCAAGTTCGATATTAGTTGGAGATTAGCAGCAACAAATCAAGAGAAGCTGCATCACTGTAATTCTAAAAAAAAAAGCTGCATCACACGTCAGAGCAACGAGAAAAAGCTTGCATGCATGGGTCTGTGCGCCCTCTCTCGTACGAGCAAGTGGTAGGCACCGCAAAACACCCTCCCGTTTATTTCAAAACCATTCGGGCTCTCTCTCCTCTCGTCTCTCTCATATCGCCGGCAGGGGAGAGGGCGCCTGGCGGTGGCCGTATCCATGCGCCGCCGGCCTTCCGTCCCTACATCCCTCTCCAGCGGCCACCTCGTGGCCTGACGAGGAGGCACAGCCGGCCGGAGGAGGCGCTTGCGGACGGCGGCAGGTAGAGGCTGCGTGGGGGCACGGTCGGCGACCGGCGGCCGCTTGGACTCGGCGGGCCGCGACGCCACCGCATGCAGACAGACGGTCTCCGTCGGCGGATTCGCGACGGCGCAGGGCGGACGCATCCTCTGCGTCCAGATCCAGAGCACCTGCAACGCCCGTCCATGGCGGGAGTCCCTGCCTCCGGCGGCCAGCCCGAAGTACCGGATATGGCCTGATGCTGCTGACTCCTCCCTGAGTTGCATGCACCAACCAGTTCAACCCAAAAGCTTAAACTGATAAAGAAAGGTGGACAATTCACTTATACTCCAACACTCCCCCTCACGTGCATGCTCCCCCAGGCCGCATACGTGGATATTGGAGTGGGCTGTAATTATTTTAATTAACGCGCCCGCCAGGATTCGAACTCGAGACCTCTGGCTCTGATACCATATTGAGTTGCATGTTAGAGTATATGTGTGTATATGTGAGTGTGACCCATATGGCCTGTGTATAGCCCATATAGAGGCCCATGTATAGTTAACTATATACCCACCCTTCTAGGGTTGGAGGAATGGACAAGGAATTATTCCCCACTGACATGGTATCAGCTGGGTTTCTCCTACCCTTCTCCTAGCCGCCGCCGCTGTCCCTGCCGTCCATGGCCGGCCGGCCGCCGGCGCTGCGTCCCTCCGCTCCTCCAGGCACCGTGCCCCTGCTCCTCTGCCTCTGCTCGAGTCCGTGCCGGCTCCTGCTGCTGCGCCGGCCCCTCCTGCTCCGCTGCGCGCAGCCATGGCCGGGCACCGGCCGCCGGAGCGGGCGCCGCCGCCTCCTCCCCTCTCTTTCCCTCTCCTGCCCTCCTATGTCGCAGCCGTGGCGGGTCTTCCCGCGACAGCTGCAACCACCGGCGCGGAAGCCGCGCGCGTGTCCTGGCCTTCGTGGCCCAGGCGCCGCCGCTGCCACCCTCCGTGCTCGCGCCGCCCTCCACGCTCGCGCCGCCGGCCCCTTCTCTAGGCGCAGGCGGGGAGACCGGCCCGACGCTGGCCGCAAAGGCCTCCGCCCGCCCGCCTCTGCTCCGGGTGTGGGCGCGGCTGCCGCCCCGCCCCTAGCCGCGGGGGCCTCTACCCCACCCGCCTCTGCTCCGAGCGTGGGCGCGGGTGCCGCCCCGCCCCTGGCCGCGGGGGCCTCTGCTCCTCCTGCCCCTGCTTCGAGCCCCCTGCATCTCGCGAACACCGTCACGTTTTCTCCCGTCACCACTGAGCCGGGCGCGCCCCTGCATCCTGTAGCTGCCGTCGCTGCCAGCACTGCCGGTGCGCGCGCGTGCGCTCGGGCCTTCGCCGGTACGCCCGATCCACCCGGCCTGACGCAGCCCAACACCGCCGCGGGGTCCTCTTCCGCTCCTTTCCCTGGCTCCGATGGCTCGCCCCGCGCCACGGTAGCTGCTCGCCGGCGGCACCATCCCTATGCGAGGTGTGCACGCACGCTTTCTGCGTCGTTCCCGCTAGGCTGCTTCTTCCCGAGGTCATGCTCGACCTCGCCTGCACGGTCTGCGACCACCATGACAGCAGGCGTTGCTGCTGCACGCTTCTTCCCTCCCTCTCCCGCTGCTGCTGCGGCCCTCGCGGCCTCATTAGCCGAGGCCCAGGCTGCGCGTGCGCGCGCCCTGGTCGTTGGTGCGCCGCCCCCCGCCGTGCCTCCTCTCCGGACGGCCCTCGTCGCGTCGTCCACCGTCGGCGTCCCTAGGCACGCTGCGGGCGTGGACGCCCCGTCGCTCCGCCCGCGGAAGCTGCTGCCCTCGCCGCCGCCTTGGTCGCGGCCCAGGTCGCGCGTGCGGGGACCACGTCCTTCCCGGTGGTCCTCTTTGCGCCGCCCGCCGCCAGCACCAGTGGGCACGCCGCAGGGGTGGAAGCCTCTTTCGCTCCGCCTGTGGCCGCTACTGCCCCGCCTCCTCCTGCCGGCACCTCCGACGTCGTCCCTGCTCCACTCCTCGCCGTAGGCGTGGGAGCCTCCTCTGCTCCGCTTGTGGCCACTGCTGCCCCGCTTCCTCCTGCCGGAACCTCCGCCGCCTTACTCCGAGGCACGATGCCTGTGCCCGTGGCTTCGCGGGATCCTCGACCTCAGGCCCCGCCAGTGGCCATGTTTGCTGTTGCCGCAGCTCCCTTCGCACCGCCCTCGACTCCACCCACTCTGCCCAGCCAGCATCCGACCTGGCCTAGGGGGTGGGATCCGGCTACTATGGCGCAGGCATTCAACATCACGGGGGCGACACCACCTGTCCACACCGAGTGGATTGCTGACTCAGGGGCTTCGTTCCACACCATACCTGATGCTAGCATCCTCTCCTCAGTTCGCCCCCCTCATCCCTCTGATTCTTTTTCGATCATGGTTGGTGATGGGTCCTGTATCCCTGTCACTTCCGTGGGTTCTGCTCCAGGTCCCTTTCGTCTTCCTCATGTTCTTGTTGCCCCTAAGATGGTCCATAACCTCCTTTCCATTCGTCAGTTTACAGCTGACAATTCCTGCTCTGTTGAGTTCGACTCCTCTGGCCTTACTGTGAAGGATTCTGCTTCTTAGCGTCCACTCCTCCGCTGTGACAGCTCAGGACCTCTTTACACCCTTCGCATTCCTACTTCCACTATACCACCTTCGCATTCTGCTGCCCTTGCCACCACTCCCACTTCCTCTACCTGGCACCGTCGGCTAGGTCACCCCGGCCGCGATGCGTTGGCTCAGCTCAGCCGTAGTACACACCTTCCTTGCACTCAGGCTCCTGGTGAGCATCTCTGCCATGCGTGCCAGTTGGGTCGTGTTGATGGTTGAAACACGTAACAACCTTCGATCCGCAAGCGTACGGACCTACACCTTTTTCACCACGGGGTGACCCCCAAGGTTCTTGTCAATCCGCGGAGCAAGGGGATTGCTAGCGCTTAACCAAGTACTAATCTAGTTGATGGAAAACTTTTGAAAGGGGTATTAATCTTAAGTAAAGACAATCTAACCTATGTTAATCTAAGAAGTCTAAGGTTAAACTAGATGGCAAAGGGTGGATACAAGAGAGAGGTTAAGGTAGATAAGCGTTCCCTCCCTAGGGTTTAGGATCTCATGAACATGCATCTACTACATGAAAAGAGTGTTGCCTACACTAGCTTCATGGCGGTTATGCGGCCGCTAAGCCTTTTCCCTCCACCGTACTGTCACTACGCAAGGTAATCAAACACTTTCACGTATAACCGCATCTATACCTAAGCATCCATAGGGTTAAGCTAATCACCACGATTACCACAAACCCTACTAAGACCACATATTGTGCAAACATATGTAAACAAAGCATTCGCGAAGACATAGACCATAAAGCATCGATAGGCATAAGATTCATGTATAGATTACATATCATGCATCCATCTAACTCTAGGGACGAACGGAGGCATTACCCCATCATCTTACATGGATTGAAGCACATAGGGGTGATGGAGACTCCGGAGAACGTCGTCGATGAAGATGGCGGTGATGAAGCTTGGGAACACCCTTAGGCCAGCGGCTTGGAGTCCTCCTCTTGCTTCATTCCCTCCACCGGCGTTGATCCTTGCGACGAGCTCATCCAACTCTCTCCCTCATCTTGCGGCGGTGGTTTTCTGGTGAATGGCGTCGGTAGAATGATTGGATGCGGCAGCCGTCAGAGGAGGGAGCTATTAATAGACCGAGGAGGGGCTAGGTCAAAGGGGACCGCAAACCGAGGCAAAAAGGGCCTGGGCCGATCCGACCAGACCGGTCGGCCCAGCTTGTTTTCAGCCCGGTTCGGGCCCGTCTTTCTCCCCGCGGCTCATCTTCACATTTTGCACTTGGCCCCCTTCATTTGTGTCATTTTGAGGTCTTCATCCCCGCGATCAAGATGAGGGGTCTTCTCGCATGAAGTCCGAACTTTACGTCTTAGTCCTCAGGGATGATCCGTCGTAGCACCTTGGTCCTTGCCACCTTTGGAATTGATTTCGCCTTGCACTCGAACATGAACGGAACTCCTCATTTGCTCCTTTGAACTTGTTGTGACTCCGTCCCTTTTGTCTATGTTTTCCTGCAAAACAGAACACTTCCAAATGCACATACGAAGATGAACTTGTTATATCATTAGTGTGCCTAGTGGTGGGTTAGTTGCATAATCAAGCTCAAACCAAAGTGTAACATATATGTTTGGCGCACCAAAATTCACCGTCAACATCTCCCCCATGCTTAAACCTTGCTCGTCCTCGAGTAAGTAATCTTTGCTTAAAAGGGAAATCTGCGTTGCCTTCCAATGTTCTCCCTGCACTTAGTCATTCATTTCGAGGCAAATTGCTCTCTCTTAAGAATTTATTTTTAAAGTTCAAGTTGTGACCGACTTCTTTTTCATTATGGAGGATAGACTAACAATAAAGAACAAGCCACATTTAATAAACACGATGCTCTCAAACTTAAGTGAACTTCAAACCGTTACCTTGTTCCATGGAAGAATTTTCAAAAAGATGCATATCCAACATAAGTGAAAATCTCTTGCAAAAGCTCATGGAAACACTCATCTCATCAAGTCACTCAAGCCTATACTAGATTATTTTCAACCTATTATACTCTTATGTGATAATGGAAGGCTTATGTGGAGCTTGGAAGGTTAAAAACAATCCTAGCAAAACATACATCCGAAATATTGTCAAATTAAGAGAGAGATCTACTGGAATTACCGAGACTCGCCAAAAAGGCCATGGAAAATAAATGTTGGAAAGAGAGAGGGATGAAACACACACATTTAGATAGGTGGACATGTGCAAGTGGCAAATGGATGATCCCGAGGCACAAGTGAAGCCCTCGTTATCGGATTGCACATGGTTGGAAGATTTGAGTATGGATTTGTCATCAAGGCACTTGAGAACTTATGAAGCAAAAAGAACCGAGGAGCAACTTTATTATATTTTTTTACTTTTATTTTATTTCCTTCTCATTTTTCTCTCTTTCTTTTTTTTCTTCTTCCTTTTTTCCTTACTTTTCTTTTCTTCTCATCATATTTTTTTTTCATTTTTTCATTTTTTTCTTTTGCTCCTAAGAACTTTTGCAACATAACACTTACATAGCATTTGTCAGAGATGATGTGACGACTCCTCCCCCATGCTTGAACGATGCTCGTCCTCGAGCATAAAAGAGGGGGAAATGACAGCTAAAGTAAGCATAAATTCCATAATCTTGCGGAATATCTGAATCTCCATCGAGAATTTTACTCCATACTCAAATTGGGTTGTGGACAAGGAGGTGATCACAAAAAGATGTTTTTGGTTTAGGTTGGATGCCCAGTGAGGTTTGTGAAATTTTCGATGTGAAAACCCACAATGCATGGACAAAGAGGCTAGCATGAAAAAGTTACACAATGGAATGACCAGCTTCTTAGTCTCGAACCATAGAAATCAATCCTAATCCAACTCATCAAAACATATATTTGCAATCTACGGGTTTTATTATCATAGAACATATATGTATATGGCTTTGGTAGGTAGAACTTTGCAAGAGCATCACAAATATGTAGATAGCATAAAAGTTAAGTTTTCATAAAAACAAGTTATCCGGCTATCTATAAACTTAAATCAAAGAGTAAAGATATGTATGTGGGTCTAGAGCATAGTCATTTCACCTCCACAAATAAAAGAGCCGGTATTTAAATTAATTTCAGATTATGTTATAGAGAGCAATTAGCCAAGACATGTATAACTTCATGTAGGTAAAACAAAGCAGCAACTTTCATCATTTGTCCATAAGCATAGGCAATATAAAACATCGAGGTGAACACATGGTCATGCCTATCTATTGAAAATAAAAAGAAACCTAGGTTGTCCTCCTAGTAGCCATGTTATTGTTAGAAGAGAAAAACAAAAGGTTGCACCTAGTTGAGGTTGAAGGCATACTTACAAGCATTTATTTTCGGAAAAGAGAAGGTCCATGGAGGTGTTACCATCTTTTGTAGTTCTTCGTCGTCTTCTCCCAACATCTCCATGTATCAAATGTGGATTCGCTTTTGTCTTGATTTTCCGATGCTCCTAAACTTCTGAATTTGATCATGTATGCTTAATGGAGTCAATGGTTGCCTTCTCTTCAATGTTGTCATCACCATCTTCTCTTTCTTGTTCTCATCATCTCCTTGCTGTCTCTTTTTCATGGATTTCCCCTCTGTCCAAAACAGAACATATATCGAAATATAGATCTATTGAAAAGTTTATGAAATTACCTTTCCAACGTGTGGTCATTCATCGAAAACGGAGTTCAAACAAGGGAGCTATGTCCGTTTTACTTCAGCGCTGTGTGCTGTCCAAAACTGATTTCAGGACGTGTTGCACTCGGTGATTCGGGCATAACCACTTGTAGGAACCTCCGATTGTCTTGATTCTTGATTTGTTGGAATCGTAACTTCATGGGGCTTCTAAATATCCAAAAGTATTCAGTGTTTTCACTTCGAGACCATACAGAAATTTGATGAGATCAATATCTTCTTGTGCATTGATTCGGAGACGTTGATGATCTTGATCGTTCTATCTTCTAGAGCATCATGTTGCACTTCCGTGTTGAAGATTCGGAGCCTCTTCCATGCTTAGCATTTTGCTAGGCATGGAAGAAGAAGACAAAACATTTTTATCTTAGCCATCCTTCAATTTCCTTGTAGTGAGAGTCTTTATCTTGTCTGCAAGACATTTTAAGCGCACATTCTACCCCCAAGATGACGGTTGGGAGTAGATAGATTTGCCAACAATCCAACAATGTTTCCTAAGACTCTTAACTTGTGGCACAATTAGTTTAATGAGGAATTAAAATCTAATGGATGCATGTGGGTGCAAAGTGTGTACACACATGAAAGGAAAGCATATAAACAAAGACAATGTTTTCACCTAGTTCTAAACACCATGTTTACAACTAGGTTGCCGAATTTCTCCATAGCCATAAAGATTTATTTATCTAGGGTTAAAACACCATGTCTATACCTAGATCAATAACTCTTATAGCACAAGAAAAATTAAGCGCATTGCAAAGCTTATAAACTAACCAATGCAACATGAAAACATATGAAAAGCTAGCAAGGTTTATCAAACGTAGTGATGATAGTCCGCAATCATGTTTAAACACCACATTCACACAAGATTACAAAAGGGAAATACTCATAAGGCCTTATGAAGCATTAACATGGAAAATGAATCATACATCATTGAGTATATAAAACAACCAAGCCAACTATATGCAAAACATGTATATGCAAAAAAACATCACGTTGATAACAAAATGCAATGCATGCAAATAAATAAATATGAGCATGAACATGATGGTGGTTCTAAAAAGGAAAATTAAACTTAGATTAATTAGCCACAAGTTGATCATCATAAGATGGTGCCATTCTTTATTCTCTCTAAAAAAGGAATAAAAACATAAAGAAACAGGTTGCCTCCCGAAAAGCGCTTCATTTAAATTAATAGAGCTCGACTTTCTCACATACCTTTTTTTCGTCGCATAGCCATGGTCCTTCATGCAACAAGTAAAGGTATCCATGCAGCTTTATTTCACTTTCCATGTTGTACTTGATCATTAATAGAAGACTTGCCCATGATATCCTTTTGCTTCATCGCTATCTCCCTCCTTGTCGCCCTTCGGTGATGCCTCCACTCCACGAATTTTTCTTTAATTTCCAGAATAGAAAGTGTACCAAAAATCTACTCTATTGCAAAGTGCACAAAATTTCCTTTCCAACAAGTCCTTATTTTCCCAAATCGGACTCCGAAGAAGAGAGTTACATCCGTTTCACTTCGGCGATGAAATCTGTCCTGAAATTTCAAAACGCGCAACGCTCAATGTTTTCTCCATAATTCCTTGCACGGGTCTTCATATTCGTTAGTTCTTGATGCGTTGAGATGGAAACTTGATGGAGCTTTTGAATATCTCATTTTCTTCATTTGTACACCTCTGAACAAGCTCTCAAATTGATGAAGACAGCAGCATCCATCGCGGGATTTGGAGAGGTTGATGATTTATCTTGCAACTCTTTAGGCATGACTTCTCTTTTCATTATTCAACCCTTATCTACATGGTTAGTGAAAATCGGGCCTTCTCCCGACATGTGATTCTTTAAGGTCACTAGCTTGACCAAGCACAAAGCATGATCGAGATTTACAAAACTTATTGTAAACATACGCGTCCATAATTACAACCACAAGCAAATTGTAGCAACATATCAAGGTGTAAATAAAGGAAGCATATGTTTCATGCAAAGCACTTAGCTCTTGGTTAGGCAAAGGTTCTTTAGGCATATAATTAAATGGTTCAAACATAAATGTTTCCTCTTTTTCATTCTCAAGAAAATCTAGCCTATCAACATGATTATTATTGGAACAAGGCATAGAATTTAAACTATTATTCATACTATTGGTCCAACATGAATATTTGAATATATCATCATTAATCCCAATAATATCTTGAGATTTTAGTGTGTACCTTTGCCTCGGAGCTCCCTCAACAAGAGTGATCTTTGGTTCGTCTTGTAGTGTTGAAATCAAGTCAATCTCAACAAGTGGAGTTGTCTCTTCATCACCATCTTGCAATTTCTTCAACTCATCATGTGGAACATGTAATTCTTCAACTATGTATGCATTCATCTCTTCTCTGAAGTCTTCATTATCAACCAAATCTTTATCTTCAAAGTCTTGTATGTTGCTTTCTTTATCTCCCGTGTACCACATGTCGTCAAGATCGCTCATCGTTGATTCAATCTTTTCTTCATCCTTGAGTACTTCCATGTCTTGCTTTGCTAGTGTGTAGACTTCAATAGTACACAAGCTATAACCTTGTGGAGAGGGGCCTTCTTAGAGTACTTGCTCTATGTCAACTCCTTCCCATTCATCTTCTAGCTTGAGTCCTATCTTCTCCCAATTATCCTTCGAGTCACTAGGCTCATCACGGTTGTACTCCTCTCTTCCTTCATTGCAAATCTTCGAGTTGTCAAATTGATCGATCCATCCTTCATCTTCTTCATCTCTTTCTTCTTCAAACATATTTTGGATCGATTCTCCACTCATTTCTTGATCAAATATATCTTCAACTTGTTTGGCAACGTGTCGGCGTTCCTCCTTCCTTCGGTAGTTGATTAGTGGGGCGAAATCAACTTGAATCTAATCAGATTGATTGAACTCCGCTAATGGTCTAGCATTCCCCATACTTCGGCCGACGTTCATGTTAGTTTCAACATTTTTAATATCCGAAATTACTTCTCTTACCTTGGGAAGTGGATCTTCAACTTCTTGTATGGTTGGCTCCTTTTTCTTGACCTCCGGTTCATCTTTTTCAGTAAATTCAGCAAGCATCTCAGGCTTGCTTCTGTCGTTTTGCTCCTCCCGACAACGTCTTTGCCAATCTCGTTGCGTTCTTTTCCCATTACTTATCCTTTGTAAGATTTGTGCGGCTTCACTAATCATTTTATCCATTAAATCACCGCCTGCACACATGCTTACAAAACGAGAAGAGTTAGGGGTTAGTGAAAAATAAAATGTATGCAACATCAAGTCACCGGAAAATCCCAAGTTCGGGCCTTGCTCAAGTAGTTCATTAAAACGGTCACAAGCTTCATCAATTCCTTCGTCTTCTCCTTGCTTGAAATTGAGCACTTGCCTCCTTAAGTCTTGAACCTTGCTTATGGGAAAGAACTTCAAAAGAAACTTCTTCACTAGCTCATCCCAATTTCCTTTTGCTTCAACGGACGCAAATGTGTACCATCTTCGCGCTTCATCTTCGAGAGAGAACGGAAAAAGATTCCACTTGAACCAAGTGACCGGAACTCCTTCTTGTTGCACCGTGTTGCATATCATCATGAATTCCTTAATGTGTCTATATGGGTTGTCACCCTCCAATCCTCTAAATGGGTTTGTCGCCACTAACTTGATGATTCCAGGCTTCACTTCGTAGTGGGTTGTAGCAAGCGTCAAATCCGATTTTTGCATCTCAATGTCCTCCATTGACGGCATTGCTAGCTCCCTTAGCGACATCTCTTCGTCTTCCAATGGTGAGGTGAACAAATCCATCTAGGCACAAGAAAATAGAAAGAAAAACAAAAAAGAAGTTTTCTAGAAAATAAGGGTTAGATATTAGTAATCAACAAAACTAATACTAGATTAAACGTAGCAAACTGGCTTGCTCCCCGGCAACGGTGCCAGGAAAAGGGGCTTGTTGATGGTTGAAACACGTAACAACCTTCGATCCGCAAGCGTACGGACCTACACCTTTTTCACCACGGGGTGTCCCCCAAGGTTCTTGTCAATCCGCGGAGCAAGGGGATTGCTAGCGCTTAACCAAGTACTAATCTAGTTGATGGAAAACTTTTGAAAGGGGTATTAATCTTAAGTAAAGACAATCTAACCTATGTTAATCTAAGAAGTCTAAGGTTAAACTAGATGGCAAAGGGTGGATACAAGAGAGAGGTTAAGGTAGATAAGCGTTCCCTCCTTAGGGTTTATGATCTCATGAACATGCATCTACTACATGAAAAGAGTGTTGCCTACACTAGCTTCATGGCGGTTATGCGGCCGCTAAGCCTTTTCCCTCCACCGTACTGTCACTACGCAAGGTAATCAAACAATTTCACGTATAACCGCATCTATACCTAAGCATCCATAGGGTTAAGCTAATCACCACGATTACCACAAACCCTACTAAGACCACATGTTGCGCAAACATATGTAAACAAAGCATTCGCGAAGACATAGACCATAAAGCATCGATAGGCATAAGATTCATGTATAGATTACATATCATGCATCCATCTAACCCTAGGGACGAACGGAGGCATTACCCCATCATCTTACACGGATTGAAGCACATAGGGGTGATGGAGACTCCGGAGAACGTCGTCGATGAAGATGGCGGTATTGAAGCTTGGGAACACCCCTAGGCCAGCGGCTTGGAGTCCTCCTCTTGCTTCCTTCCCTCCACCGGCGTTGATCCTTGCGACGAGCTCATCCAACTCTCTCTCTCATCTTGCGGCGGTGGTTTTCTGGTGAATGGCGTCGGTAGAATGATTGGATGCGGCGACCGTCGGAGGAGGGAGCTATTAATAGACCGAGGAGGGGCTAGGTCAAAGGGGACCGCGAACCGAGGCAAAAAGGGTCTGGGCCGATCCGACCAGGCCAGTCGGCCCAGCCTGTTTTCGGCCCGGTTCGGGCCCGTCTTTCTCCCCGTGGCTCATCTTCACATTTTGCACTTGGCCCCCTTCATTTGTGTCATTTTGAGGTCTTCATCCCCGCGATCAAGATGAGGGGTCTTCTCGCATGAAGTCCGAACTTTACGTCTTAGTCCTCGGGGATGGTCCGTCGTAGCACCTTGGTCCTTGCCATCTTTGGAAGTGATTTCGCCTTGCACTCGAACACGAACGGAACTCCTCATTTGCTCCTTTGAACTTGTTGTGACTCCGTCCCTTTTGTCTATGTTTTCCTGCAAAAACACAACACTTCCAAATGCACATACGAAGATGAACTTGTTATATTATTAGTGTGCCTAGTGGCGGGTTAGTTGCATAATCAAGCTCAAACCAAAGTGTAACGTATATGTTTGGCGCACCAAAATTCACCGTCAACAGGTCGCCATGTCCGCTTTCCTTTTTCTTCTTCTTCTTCGCGTGCGACACACACCTTTGATCTTGTTCACTGTGATATGTGGACTTCTCCTGTTCCTAGCCTTTCTGGCTATAAGTACTATCTCGTAGTAGTCGATGATTTTTCCCACTACTCTTGGACTTTTCCGTTTCTGCCAAGTTTGAGACTTTCCCCACCCTCCTCCACTTCTTTGCCTGGGTGTCCACTCAGTTCGGCCTCACCGTCAAGGCCGTTCAGTGTGACAACGGATCCGAGTTCAATAACAACACCTCTCGCTCCTTCTTTCTCTCTCGGGGTGTACATCTCCGCATGTCTTGTCCGTACACTTCTCCTCAGAATGGCAAGGCTGAGCGGATGATTCGCACCACGATCAACATCATGTGCACCCTTCTGATCCAGGCCTCCCTGCCCCCGTGCTTCTGGGCAGAGAGTCTTCACATCACCACCTACCTAATTAACCGTCTTCCTTCCACAACTTTCCCTGCTCCGACTCCACACCATGCTCTCTTCGGTACCCCTCCTAGCTACGATCACCTTCGTGTCTTCGGGTGTGCGTGCTACCCGAACCTTGCAGCCACTACTCCTCACAAGCTCGTACCTCGCTCGGCACATTGTGTGTTCCTTGGTTACTCCCCTGACCATAAGGGGTACCGTTGCTATGATCTCACCTCTCATCGGGTTCTTATCTCCCGACATATTGTGTTTGACGAGTCGGACTTCCCCTTCTCCCCCACCTCCACACCGTCTCCTGATCCTGACCTTGAGTCCATGTTTTCTGACCCGGTGGTTCAGCCACCTGTTTCTGTTTTTCCTTTTCCAGCAGGTCCTTCTGGTACACCACCAGCTCTGACGCCTTCAGCTGCGCCACGCGCGGCGCCTGAGCCTCCTCTTGCACCACCCGCGGTTCCGGTGCCCTTTGTCGCACCCGACGCGGGCTTGGTGCCTTCGGTCGCGCCACGCGCGGCCCCGACGCCTTCTGTCGCGCCCCCGGAGCCTCTCGTCGCGCCACACGCGACTCCGGCGCCCTCTGCTACGCCCACCACCGTCACGGTGCCTCCTGCCGCGCTGATGGAGTTGCCTACCTCCTCCTCCACGTTGATGACATTGTTCTGACTGCCTCTAGTCCACAGTTGCTCCAGCGGATTATCTCCTCTCTTCAGCAGGAGTTTGCCATGAAGGATCTGGGCAAGCTTCACCACTTCTTGGGCATGACAGTTGAGCCCCGTCAGGCTGGTCTTCTCCTTCACCAGCGTCATTATGCCCTTGATATCCTGGAGCGTGCCGGGATAACTGATTGCAAGCCTTGCTCCACTCCTGTTGACACTCAGGCGAAGCTATCTGCTACTCTGGGTGATCCTGTGGCTGATCGTACTGCTTATAGGAGTCTTGCTGGAGCCTTACAGTACACCAGGCCGGACCTCACCTACGCTGTCCAGCAGATCTGCCTCCATATGCATGATCCACGGGAGTCACATCTTGCTGCGCTGAAGCGCCTTCTTCGCTACGTCCGAGGCACACTTGACTTCGGCTTGGTCCTCTACCGGTCTCCGTCTGCTGAGCTGGTCGTCTACACTGACGCTGACTGGGTGGGGTGCCCGGACACGCGCCGCTCTACCTCAGGTTATGCCGTCTTCCTCGGCGGCAACCTGATCTCCTGGTCGTCCAAGCGACAGCCGGTTATCTTACGCTCGAGTGCTGAGGCGGAGTACCGAGCTGTTGCTAACGGCGTGGCTGAGGCGTCCTGGCTCCGACAGCTTTTGGCTGAGCTTCGCAGCCCGTTCGCCAAGAGCACGCTCGTCTACTGCGACAACATCAATGCCGTGTACCTCTCCACCAACCCGGTTCAGCATCAGCGGACGAAGCATGTGGAGATTGACTTACATTTCGTTCGTGACCGGGTGGCTATCGGTGATGTTCGGGTTCTTCATGTACCAAGAGTCTTCTCTCCTCGACCTTCTCGAAGTTTCGGTCCAGCCTCAACGTAGCCAATGGCTAGTTGTGGCTGCGGGGGGCCTTGTGTGTGAGTTTCTTTTTTTGTTGGCCAGTCTTGTACACCGCTGCGCCGGTAGTCCAGACTGCGGGGGGTGTTAGAGTATATGTGTGTATATGTGAGTGTGGCCCATATGGCCTGTGTACAGCCTATATAGAGGCCCATGTATAGCTAACTATATACCCACCCTTCTAGGGTTGGAGGAATGGACAAGGAATTATTCCCCACTGACACTCCCCTCCCGAGCGCTCCCTCGCCTCCGCTCTATCCGGATCCGCGCACTCCCCAACGCCGACGGTGTCCTGGGCGTGGCGTCGCAAGGGGTACAGAGCACCGCGGCATTCGCTGCGCAGTACACCGATGCCACACCGCTCAGGAGGTATTCCGCGCACAGGCTCCGGCGCGGCGCGAGCGCGGGTTACAGGCAGTGGACCGGCGGTCGCGGTCCTCCAGCTCCGGCGTGGGGGCAGCGAGGCCGGAACAGGTGCCAAAGGTCGTCGTGCTAGAGGTCGTCGTCGCCGCTCGCGTCTGGTGAACAGCGGTGGTGCCGTCGCGGCGCAAAGCCGGGCGCGGCGGAGGTTTGGCACTCGGCTGCCGGCGCGGGACGACCTCGGGTGGCGACGTCTTTCGCGCCCATGTTGGCGCGGCGGGTGTGCTCACTGCGGCTACATGCGGCGGTCGCCAACACGGTGAGCTCCTTCTCGGGATGCTGCGGCCATTTTTTCCCTTGAATTCCTGCTGTTTGGCTTCTCTGATCTGGCTGCTGCTGCTCGCCATGCAAGATACCCTTTAATCTTTTGCCTGATTCCATTTTTCCAGTCCTTATCAGCCTGGCCGTCCAGGAAAGCGAGAGAGAAGAGTTTGTGCGGCAGAAGACCTGGCGTGCAGCCCCCGTGATGGCCCCCGGTCGGCCCGCCATCGTGTTGTCGCCGGAGTCGAACTGGCTGTCCACCACCGGCACAGGCTTCAGCAACACCGCTCGTACGTAGCAGACGCATTAACTCACGTGTAGGCGCGTGGCATTGGCAAGAAACGCACAGGTAGAGTCAGGACTTTTGGTACGTCCCTTTAGTCCCGGTTGAATTTTTGAGTCGGGACTAAAGGGTTTTCATTGACGTGGTCTGAAATGCCCCCAGACACCCCCTACCCTTTTGTCCAGATTGGTATTACCAACTGGGACTAAAGGGGGGGGCGTCCAGCCACTGTTTTGAGACAATGATTGTCACCAGTCTTTAGTCTCGGGTGGTGTTTCCACCCGAGACAAAAGGGTACCCTTTAGTCTCGGGTGGAATCACCACCCGAGACTAAAGCCTCTCCCCCCACCACTAGCACCCCTTCTCTCTCCCTTATCTTCTCCCATCCGGTCAAACTCATTCATCTCCTCTCATTTTCTTATCTCCTCACCTCTCTCTGCTCTTGCGCATGCAGGAAGGCACTGGGGGCGGGAGCGAGGGCGTCCGGCGCGGGGCCGCCGGCGTGACGGGCCGGGGCGGAGCCGCCGGCGCGCGGGCCTCCGGCGCGCAGGCCGCCGGCGCGCAGGCCGCCGAGGCGCGGGGCCGCCAGCGCGAGGGCCTCCAGCGTGTTGGCCGCCGGGGCACGGGGCCGCCTGCGCGAGGGGTCTCTGGTGCGGGGCTGCCGGTGTGCGGCCGTTTGATGCGGTGCAGGAGGCCGCCGACCGGTGAGTTGCGAATTTTGGTTGTGTTGCGAACCGAATTTTGTATGTTTGCCGGTGAAGTGGTGAATCAAATCAAACTTTGTAATTTTTATGGTGAAATCTCGAATCGAGTCAAACTTGTGTGATTGAATCGAATCAAACTTGTGTGCTGTGAATCAGATCAAACTTGTGCTTGTGGTGGAATTGAACTTGTATTTTTGTTGGAGTGGGATTTGGAGCTAGCGGTGGTGAAGTTGAAGCTGGCGGCGCTGGAGCCGGCCGGAGCAGGAGCTGCTGGTGCCAGACCCCAGCTCGTGGGGCTCTTTTTTTTTCGGATCTCCTTTAGTCCCGGTTGGTAATACCAACCTGGACTAAAGGATCCCCTTTAGTCCCGGTTCTTTCACCCAAGACTAAAAGGGAGGCCTTTTGTCTCTCATCATTAGTCCCGATTGGACTGGAGAGACCTAAGGCCTCTACCAATCGAGACTAAAGCCCCTCACCCTACCAGTGACGTGGCGCCGAGGCCAGCATCGTCACCGTTGGCCTTGCAGGTGCGGTGCGCACGAAGCGTCATTTATTTTTTTGCTAGTAGCTGTGCAAAGTGATCCAGTTATTTTTTTTGTTTTTTACCATGAAATGGAATCTCACGATGAACTTTGGTTAATAAATTGGATCCAAACAATGCTGGGCATGTTCTAATATCCGAGTCTCTAGCAGCTCTCAGCTGTATTAATTGGTGCCTCTCGCTGATTTTCTTGTATGCATCCACTTCATAAATGGTTGTACTGGTTTGTCTTTCATGATGCTTTCCCTTTTTTTTTTGTCTCTTTTGGAAGATTTGTTGGAGCTTGTTGAATGTTATGTGGTTTTCCTGCAGCTGTTCTTTGTAGTAGCACGTAGTTTAAGTGTAGTTTGAAATCATGTTCGGCGACATTTTCGTTGGGGTATATTGACATGTAATCGCCTGTGCTTTAGAAATGCATGCTCCGGCGGCGCGTCGACTAGAGATGAAAGTGGTACGGATATTATCCGTCCGACCGACCGACCGGAAAGGTCAGACACTCAAATGGTAAGACCGTATTCGAATCCGAACATTTAATATTCGTAACTACCGTACCGCATTAGTATCCGGAAATTCAAAGTTGAATTTCTATGATCCAAATATGATGAATATCACTATTCAAGAAAAAATATACTGTCCGTATCCGTATTCGATCCGAGAAATCAGTCCGAGAAAGAAAAATTATCTATATGTGTATCCGCAGTATCCGTCCGTATCCGATCCGTTTTCATCCCTAGCGTCGACCACGACAGCGTCGAGTCTTCGAGATGAAGGAAGTGCGGCGCAGCGCACGGCTGGCCGGCAAGCCGAGCATCCCGGCGATCCAGAAGGCACAGCGGAACCTCTACCGGAAGCTGGGGATGGGCAACGACGAGAAGATGACAATCGATGAGGTGCTGCGGGAGTTCATCGCCATGTATCAGGGGCCCCTCCCGCCCAACATCCTGGCTGCAATGACTGCCATCTTCGACCTCGACGACGACGACGCAACTGCGCTGGACGACGCCCTGCTGGAGCACGCTGGGGAGGCAATCCAGGACCTGCAGCAGGCGGCTGATCGAGCCTGCTAGGCCTCGACTCGGCTCCAGTGACCCGCCCAAGTTATCATGTATCAGCACACCAATTCGGACTCCTCGTTGTTTTTCTTCTTTAGAGGCTTCTGTTTGCATCGCCCTGCTGGCTGCGACCTTCGGGCTCCTTTCTGCACTCGCCCTGCTGGCTTAGACCTTCGGGCCCGTGTCTCTGTTTCTGGACCTTCAGACGTAATCTGCATCGCCGCCGTCTCACGGTCTCTGCTCGCCAACGCTACAAATCAACCCCACGAGCCACACGAACCCGTCATGCGCTGCAACTGGTTTTTTAAATGAATAACAAGGACCTACAGATGCTATCTTGGAACGTGAGAGGCCTCAACGCGCCGGCACGCTGCTTAGCAGTACATGAAATGGTTGCAGCGACACCTTGCCATTTAATTTGCCTACAAGAAACTAAGCTCAACACCATAGATCAACCACTAGCCAACTTCCTTGGTGCCTACAGATTAAATCGCTTCGCTTTCAAACCAGCGACAGGAACACGAGGGGGGATCCTACTTCTTTGGAACGACTCGGCGGTTGACGTCACAGATGTTCGACTAGGTCGCTTTTCTATATCGGCAGACGTTACCCTACGCTTCTGTATGACTTCTTTCAGCATCACCGGGGTCTACGGCCCTTCGCGCCGAGCGGAAAAGGCTTCCTTCCTAAACCACCTCCGCAGCTTGAGACCGGATAACGACGTCAAGTGGATTGTCTTCGGCGACTGCAACCTCATCTATAGCGCTAGAGACAAGAACAACAGAAACCTCAACCTTAGCCTAATGCGACGCTTCAGACAAGCACTCGACTTCTGTCAACTTAAAGAGATTAAGCTACAAAATAGGAAGTTTACTTGGAGTAACGAACGGCGTCAACCCACCCTAGTTCGTCTGGATCGCTTCTTCTGCAACCAAAGCTGGGAGCTAACTTTCAATTCCTGCAGCCTTCACGCACTCTCCACATCACACTCGGACCATTGCCCTTTGCTCCTAACCAACCAAGCCGGTCCGCGACGGGCACGGCCCTTCAACTTCGAGAATTTCTGGTCGCGCCTCCCGCACTTTCAGGAGACAGTGTCCGAGGCTTGGAACGCGCCGACCGAACACACGGAGCCCTTCCACCGACTAGGCCACAAGCTACACCAAACCGCCAAAGCCCTCAAGGCTTGGGCGACCTCCCTCCTCTCAGACGCCCGGCAAAAGCTTTACATGGCCCAAGAAGTAATCCTACGACTCGACGAAGCACAAGACTTCCGGCAGCTGTCGGACGAGGAACTCACACTCATATCGAAGCTGAAAAAGCGCCTACTGGGATGGCTTGTCATCGAGAAGGCTAGGAGGAAGCAAAGTGCCCGCATTAAACACATTAAGGAAGGCGACGCCAACACGAGATTCTTCCACCTACGGGCTAATGGGAGGCGACGAAAAAATTTCATACAACGGCTAAGCAGCGGAAACGGTTGGGCCCTAACACACAACGACAAGCAAGTCCTCATCCAAGACCACTTCGAAAGTATAATGACGGACCCTCCACCACGCACCCGTGACTTCTCCTGGGCACACTTTCAATTGCTAACGCCTAATTTATCATCGCTCGATAGACCGTTCACCGATGAGGAGATCTGGCAAGCTATCCGCCAAATGCCACAAAACAAGGCCCCCGGGCCAGACGGCTTTACTGGTCTCTTCTTTCGAGTCTGTTGGCAGACCATTCGCGCGGACATCGTTGCAGCAGTAAACTCGGTCTACAACCTCCGCTGCCACGACCTCAATCTCCTAAATAAGGCCAACATCATTCTACTGCCAAAGAAGGATGGCGCAGAGAGTATACGTGATTTCCGACCGATCAACCTAATTCACGGAATAGCCAAAATAATCACGAAAATCCTTGCGCTCCGATTGGCACCCCTTACACGTCACCTGATCTCCAACTGCCAGAGCGCCTTCATTAAAAAGCGGAGCATCCATGACAACTTCCTCTACGTACGCAATCTCACTAGGAAATTCCACAGAAACAAAACGCTGGCGTTGCTATTCAAGCTAGACATCTCCAAAGCTTTCGACTCGGTTCGGTGGGACTACCTGATCTCCCTGATGGACCACTGGGGCTTCCCCTCGAGATGGATAGGGTGGATCACGGCTCTCCTATCTTCCTCCACTTCAAGGGTGATGCTAAATGGGGTACCGCTACATCCCATACAACACGGCAGAGGCCTCAGACAAGGAGACCCGTTATCCCCCCTGCTCTTTATTTTTGCAATTGATCCGCTCAACCGACTACTACAACTAGCCACAGACAGAGGGCTCCTCAGCCCCCTCTATGGTCGTACCGCCCGACTCAGACTCTCCATGTATGCGGATGACGCGGTTATCTTCCTTAGGCCCACGAAGGATGACGTTAACAATCTCCGCGACCTCCTTGCTAACTTCGGGTCGGTGACGGGGCTCCAAACGAATCTGCAAAAAACGACGGTTTAGGCGATCAGCTGTAGCGGCATCAACCTCGAGGAAATCCTCACGAGCTTTCCAATTACGCGCGCACATTTTCCTATCAAGTACCTAGGTCTCCCTCTATCAACAAAGCGACTGCACAAAGTGGACTTTCAGCCCCAAATCGACAAGGCGGCGAGCAAGCTTTCCGCTTGGTACGGCCGCAACCTCACACAAGCCGGCCGAGTCAGTCTCACCAAATCGGTACTCTCGTCGCAACCAGTATACCTTCTAACGGTGATCAAACCGCCTCAAGAGGTCATGGACGACATCGACAAATTACGTCGACGCTTCCTGTGGGCTGGGGACAAAGCGATCTCGGGGGGAAAGTGCAAGGTAAACTGGATCAGGACAACTTTACCCAAAGACTGTGGTGGCCTGGGCATCCTCAACCTCAACAAATTCGCCACGGCCCTCCGTCTTCGCTGGCTCTGGCACGAGTGGATTTCGCCAGAAAAAGCTTGGGTCGGAACTCGGAACGGAGGTGCCTTGCACGGAGAAAGACCGGCTTCTCTTCGCCGCATGTACCTCGATTAAGCTAGGCAATGGGCACAGGACATCCTTCTGGCATTCAGCTTGGCTCGTAGGGCAACGTCCTAAAGATCTAGCACCTCTTCTATACCTGAAGACGCGACACAAAAAAAGAACGCTGGCAGAAGCACTTGAGGATAGCCATTGGATAAGAGACCTCAACCTAAGAGAGGGCTTCACGACAGCCCACCTGCTACAATTGGTAAATCTGTGGCTCCTAATCTCACCAACGCAACTGCAGCAGAATGAGGAGGACACCATCTCTTGGAACTTAACGCCACATGGAAAATATACAGCGTCATCTGCCTACATGGCCCAATTCATTGGGCGTGTTAAAACCCCAGAGCTCGCTACGATTTGGAAGACGTGGGCCCCCCCGAAATGCAAATTTTTTGCGTGGCTGATACTTCAAAACACAGTATGGACCTCCGACAGACTGGCAAGTAGGAATTGGGACCACAGCCCTACTTGCCCTCTATGCCGAACAACGATGGAAACCGCACACCACCTGCTGTCCTCCTGCCGGTACTCGAGGAGGGTGTGGACCCTGGTGGCTGATTGGCTTGGCCACAAAAACCTACACCCAAACAACTGGGCAGCAAGTGCGACGGCCCTACAATGGTGGATCAACATCAACACCACCACAGACACCCCCAGGCAGGGAACGCGATCCCTCACCATGCTAGTGATGTGGGAGATTTGGCTTGAGAGGAATGCCCGAGTCTTCGACCGCTTCGAATCTTCGGTGCCGACCATAGTCGCCAAAATAAAGAGTGAGGTCACAACATGGATCGTAGCTGGAGCGAAAGGGCTTGCGGCCCTCTCTCTTCATGTAAATATGTAAATTTGTAATTCTTTTCGCTTTCTTGCGCCGGATCACGGTCTGTATTCTTCTCCTATATCAATGAAATAGGCACGCTGTGCCCGTTCGTTCAAAAAAAAAGAAATGCATGCTCGTTTTTCTTTTAATCATTTCGAGGTTTCAGGGTGATTCTTTCTCATACACGTTGGATATTGCTCAAGTTGAGATGGTCTATTTTAATTCCTGTTACTGTAAAAGAAAACAGTTCAGTGGATTGAATATTTGCTAAAAAATATCTTGTGCTTTTATATTAATTTGCAAATCCAAGAGGACGCCCTCATGCTATAAATGTTCACTGTGTCCGCAAGGCCGCAAATGCACTTTATCATGTGCAACAAGAGGGAATGGGGCATGCATGAGGGAGTAGCAAAATCTGACCAGGGCTTTTTTTTAGCAAATGGTCAGCAAAGGCTGTCATACTATCATTTCATTTTTAAGTTTCAACTTGCTGCTCTAGCCCGGTGTGTTCATTTGAAATGGGGTGTGGCACTGGCACGTGCCGAAAGAAGGAATAAATCCCACGTGCACAATCATACTATATATGATACTATACGTGAGTATATTTTTCTAATGTGTAGGGTTTTTTTTTCTTTTTGTCGTCTTCGGCCAACACTGCATGCCTCGCCAGTCGCTACCATGCAAATAATCCACATGCGCCGGATGACCGGACACGATCTGCATGGGGGCAGAACATCTTTCATGCAGAGAAACTGTAAAGAATCGGAAGCTCATAGCCTAAGAGGGGGAGAGGTGAATTAGGCAACTTAAAAACTTAACATATGACTTCTACTACTTTGCATAAGGTAAACTAGATCAAGTCTATCTAGATGTGCAATCTACGGTTGATCTAGTGTGAAACTCCCATCCCAAAACAAGTTTTGCAACCTATAGCTAATCCTAGTATGATATTACTCTAGGAAAGTAAAGGCAAGCAAAGATTACAAGAGAGTAATGCGGAAACGTAAAGAGGGATGAAAGGAAGCAAACTCTTGACACGCGATTTATCCCGTGGTATCGGTAGGCACTAAGCCACCCCTAGTCACTACGAGAAAATCGTTGACTAGTGACGCAATCACATTTTAGCGTCATTAATTTATGACGTTCCTGACTGATCTCGTCATAATATTTCACTTCCGAGCAAATTTAGTGACAAAAAATTTTTTCGTCATAACGGTTGCTACTGTAGCCGAGCGTTCACTGTTCCATGCTTCTTTTGTGACGCCATAAGCTCCGCAATAGCGTCATAAACCAACTTTGATCCCATATGTAAGCATTATTTTAAAAATAGAGTGTTCCAAGTCGTCATAAAATTTAGTTGGGTCCCACATGTAAGCATTTTTTCGAAAATAGAGTGTTCCAAGTCGTCATAAAATTTTTCAGGGTCCCACATGTAAGCATTTTCGCCATGTCAGCGGCGTCATAAACCAACTTTGGTCCCACATGTAAGCATTATTTTAAAATAGAGTGTTCCAAGTCGTCATAAAATTCAGTTGGGTCCCACATGTAAGCATTTTTTCGAAAATAGAGTGTTGTCATAAATAGTTCCAGGGTCCCCCGTGTAAGCATAGGGCACGAAATGTTGCAAAAATAATTTGCCATGGCATGGGTTCGAACCAGGACCTGAAGGAACAAGGCTGTGCTGTTTATCACTGCACCACTTATTGGTTGTGATACGTTTATAGGAAACTCTACTAATAGTTCATGCGAATTCTTTACTGTGACCAGGTCCCACATGTAAGTTTCAGTTGAGTCTATAATTACTTATCGAATGGCTGGCGAGACACTTCACTCAGACTTCGCAAAGACTTTTGACTTCCGCTACGCAGATCTGCAATAGTTCGTGGTAGGAATGGCGGATCCTAGCGGTGAGGGGAAGATGGTTGCGCCGCCACATCCCAGCAACAAGAGGATGAGACAGCAAGACGAGGTTGGTCCTCTGGTTTGAGCCGCTATATTTTCCCCTATCTTACTAGGGTTGGGGATATCTAGATTTGGGGATCTAGAGGATTGATGAGCATATATGGTAGATTTAGATTTCATTATTGTACCTTTAGATTTGCACTTCGATAGGTGTTAGAAGTTGATAGGCTATAGACAATTCATGTTAGATTCAGTTAGTTTTTAAATTGCATCGTTTTACAGTAGGTTTTGTATTTTAGTAGCTTCTAGATGTGCTTCAAGCCACTCGTTTTATGAATTTTTGTCGAGGTGCACAATTGATAGGATTGATAGGTCCATCGTTTTATGAATTGATAGATTGAAGATACTATTTCGGAGCTGCAGACCGTTGAAGGGACATCTGGATTCTACCACGATTGTTAGCGTTTGCACAATTCATAGGTGTTAATTTTCAATTTGCATCGTTCGATGGATCGATAGGTTCAGTTAGGACAACCATGCCCTTGCTAAGTTTATGTAGGTAGCAAACAACCAGGTTTTGTGGCGTGTGGTGGTTGTTTTACTGTGCTCATACAATTGGGTTCAAGGGATTCAGGTTTTTTTATAGACTGAGTTGAGTTTATTTTTCAGATCGAGATGAGTTTTCTCCAAGGATGAGTTTATTTCTACAAGAACATTTTAATGTTATTTTAGAAGATCTGGATGTCCCGTCTCGGGGGAGAACTCTATTAGGATCTCCAAAGAGATCCAAAACATGATAGAACAACTAGCTGACAGAGAGAAACAGCTTCAGTACACACCTAAGAACAAGAAAACTGATGGCAGAGCTTATTCTTCTTACCATAGACATTGGAATAAAAACATCAATAAATGGGTAGGACATTGAGTTTGTTTGGTCCGTCTTTTCTTTTAAATGTTCAAGAAGTTCATTGTCAGTTGGACTGAAACGGGTACCCTTGCCTATTAGTACCCGTTTCAGTCCAACTGACAACAAACTTCTTGAAAATTTAAAAGAAAAGACTGACCAAACAAACTCAATATCCTACCCATTCATTGACGCATTTATTCCAATGTATATGGTAAGAAGAATGATCTCCGCCCTCAGTTGTCTTGTCCTTAGGTGTGTACTGAAGCTCTTTCTCTTTGTCCACTAGTTGTTGTATCATGCTTTCGATCTCTTTCGAGATCCTATAGAGTCCTCGCCCTGAGACGAGACATCCAGATCTTCTGAAAGAACTTTAAGAAATGCAAGAGAGTCCCGCAAGACCAAAAATTCACGATAGGAGGTGCAGAAGGTGAAGGAACAGCTGCAGGAGGCCAAACATGAGATGGAGTTATGATTATGAATGAGTAGTGATGATTATTGTGAAACTGTATCATGATTGTGTTTTGTTGTTGGCTACCGGATCATCGTATGATGTTTGCTACTTGTTGGTGGACTGGTGGTGTGAACTTTGTGGTGATGAGTTGCTATGAGATGTCATCTTATTATGCCGATTTGGTTTAATCTATTCCAAATTGATTCGAGCATACTAACCATTCAGAATTCATACGCATTGCAATGGAGGTCATTGAGAATTGCAGTTAAGGACTGACACTGGGTGTTAACCGATGAACTTGTGTGCACACCCCCTCTGAACGGACGTGTCGATCATTGTGAATCGCAATGCCTGGCCTTATTTACTCTCGGTCGCCGACATGTACCAAGTCGAAAGGTTGAAGCTGCACTGTGCGTCAAAGATTTGGGACGTGGCAAGCGAGGAAACTGTGACTTCATTTCTACGATGGGCAATTCAGGCTAACTACACACAATTGCAGGACAAGTGCATGTCTCTCTTAGAGCGAATCTTTCCTCACGGAATACTCGCATATGATTGGGCGGTTGTATGCACTGATCATCCCGCATTTATGCACAATCTCCGTAGAAGATCCAAACTCATTCGTTTCGAGCATACTCACCATTTGCAATTCATACGCATTGCAATGGAGGTAGAGGAAGAACAATGGAGGTATGGTGATAATAGATAGAGAAGGGGGAAGTTTTGATTGAGGAAACTCCGGCCTGTTGATGTTTCGCAAGGAGGACCTTCCTAGTGGTAAAAAGGGAGGAAAACCTAAGATGCTGTTTGTTTGGATTGATCCTGAATCGGATCGTCCGTCCTTTTGATGGTTTGCAGGAAGGACTTTCCTGAGAAACAATTGTGTAACTGCTTGTTTCCAAGTGCCGACTATTCCACGTGTCCGGCCGCCGCGCGCCCGGAAACTGGACATGTCTGCCCCAACAACAGCACAGAGCGGTTCTGGTAAGTTGGCGGGAGAAAAGCGCGCGCGACAGCCAAAAAAAGTTTTCTCGCAGACAAATGTATATATCTCATTTCTCTCGACGACGCGGCATACACTACTGCAACTCTGCCAGAGACTCGCCGGCACCACGCTCCTTTTCCTTGTGGCAAAGACTAGAGCTAGCGTCGATGCTTAGATCTGCTGTTGCCCGTGGAGGGAATGGCGAATCGTAGCGGCCCTAGCGGCTAACGGAGAAGCAGGACTCGCTCCGATCAGGTCAGTCCTCTGTTTAGCCATGCTACTTTGATCTATCATACTAGTTAAGGGGAATTCTGGATTTGGGGATCTGGGTTAACAGACTATATTCATGTATTTTAAAGGTGTTTGGAGTAGACTCCGAAAGCTTCAGATCGCCGACGCCTGGTCCTCGTGAAGTTATCGTTATAGATCCTAATGAAAACGAGTGCAAGGATGGGTTGCCTGTCCATCTGAGGTATGACTGGACAGGCGCCAACCCTGGGCGTCGATATGTATGCTGCTGCGAGGTAAATGATAACCTGTATCACTTCTAATAAATGTTGCTTCTGCGTTTGATGTTAGTGTGGTCAATCGCTAATTATATGAATGAAATCGGTGACTGCAGACTGATGGCATGAAGTGCACGTCGTTTAGGTGGATAGATCCTGAATGGGATATTAGGACTCTAAAAGTTCTAGAGAAACTGATGGAAATGAAGGGAAAAGCAAAAGAGGAAGCAAGGTCGTGGAAAGAAGCATGTACAGCTGCTAAGGAGGAGGCCAATGTCAAAGCAGTTGAGCTGCAGACAATAACACGATACTACGGGGAGGTAACCCATAACCTGTTTGAGACGAGAAAGAAAATGAGAAACGATGCTCTGTTGTCTCCTACAGAAAAGGGTGAAGCCAACAGGTACCTAAAAGCTGAAAGGGAGGCAAGGATGTGGAAGGAAAAATGTGCAAAGGCTAACAGGGAGATTCAAGAGACTGCCGCTGAGCTGCAGACGGTCAAGCAGCTCCTGTAGTCTGCAACACTTGTGGTGAAGAAGGTGAGGGAATTGCTAAGACAGGCCTCATATAAGAGGTCACTCAGCAAGGACAACAATGAGGCATAATGTGATTCGTGGTGTTATTACTAGGTAGACGGTTTAGAGGTGCTAATCATGCTTGTATTTTGGTATTTGGTACTTGTTGGTGGTGTGAACTTTGTGGTGATGAGTAGCTGTGAGATGCCATCTTATGATGTTTGATACTTGTCCGCTCTGTTGATGCTTTGCAGGTAGGACCTTCCTGATTATCGAATGCGTAACTGCTTCTTCCCTACAGTGATTATGGTAGAAACTCATACATATGCGCGGAATAATTGACGAATGATGATAATATAGATATTTGTATATTGAATTGCGCTACAGGTGGTACACAATCGAAGTTCCTCATTACGGATAGCTAGGCAACATCCATGTTCCTCGCGACCAAATCCAGTCCCCACGAACCTGCTTAATGCGGATCGCCGGAGTAGTGTTGACGCCTGGAACAATACCTATTCCCTGCTGGTAGATCCAGTACTCATTCTTTTCATCGTGATGATAAGTTCGTAGGAAGTAAATATGATTTGCCCTCAGGTCAGCCAAACCAGAAATGACATGCTCTTCTGTAACAATGCACTTGCTAGGACCAAACAAGATGATCTTATTCCGGAACTCAGGAGCTCTCTCCCAGGGAATAGGCTACCAAATGTCCCCGACAAATTAATGCAAAGTTAATTCTACCACCTAAGCTTCTTTCTCCTCCAGAACAACAAAGAACAATCGGTCTTCACCTTCGAGTAGAGAAGAGTTGCCCATGATAATAACCCATGACAACCGAAGTCCAACAAGATGGGGAGGTGCTGGAAGATCTTGCCCCAAGTAGATCCGCATGTGTTCAGAAGAACTGCACCAGAAATCTTCCGAAGGTAGTGTAGTCCAGTCGGATTGGCTACCCAAATGCCACATGGAAATGGGCAATGACCCAAGCGCTGCAAAAGATTTCTCTGGCCAAAAGAAAGTAATCACGACAAATGACTCTGCACCAGTTGCTGTTTCAAGGCACAAGATACAAGCTTGGAGAGTAACCATTTGGCTCCATTTCGGAAGTCGAGGAAGGCGAATGTGCTTCCGAGGAGACAAATGATTCAGCATGAGTGCGTTGTACCAATCTCTGCAATCTAAGGCGACTAGGCTTCCAGATCCGCCGCAACCAATCAATCTAGTCCTTTTCCCAGCCAATGCAGGAAAGGAGACCTCAAAAAGCCGCATATCAGCGACGGATGCGAATGTCACTACTCCAGATTCACCGATAAATTCAGATTTCAGAATCCAAGGGTCAAACGGGCGTGCCTCACCTGAACGAGCGCAGTTCCAACCCTTGCAGACAGCTTTGAACATGATGAAATATCTTGCATCACTGATCTTATTGGCGACACTCACAACAATGTCAGGAATAAGATTTGCCCAGGGACGAGGCATCATTGACAGGATAGCCAAAGAACAAGGTTGTGGGAGAACAATGGAGGAGTTACAGCTCCAACAAAGATAAATGAGTGGAAAAGGTAGTCCAAAAGGTCCGGTATACTGATGTATTGCTAAAAGGACCTTCTGGACTACAATTATTTCTTCCGGTCCGTTAACATTCCGCTGAACGGTCTTTCCCCCTTCCTCAGAACGTACTCCCTCCGTCCACAAAAGAATGCAATTCTCACTTCTCGATAAGTTTATATGAAGATAGAAGTGTAAATTTGGTCAAAATTGAATTAGTTTGAACTGAACGGATCCCACAACTACTCTAATCTTTTCGGGAGCAGTTTTTTCAATAATGGCTGAATGAGTTCCTCTGGCCAAAAATATCCCCCTTCCTCCCAGCGCCCTCTTCCTCTCCCCACTCTTGCAACCAACAAAAAACCTCATTCTCGCACAGCGCCCTCTTCCTCTCCCAACTCTTGCAACCAACAAAAAAACCCCATCCTCGCACAGCGCTCTCTTCCTCTCCCGATGGAGCTATTGTCTCCTAGAGGTGCGGCGCAAGCCACATCCTCCTCCTCTTCTGATGAAAGGGAGGATCTCCAGTGGTCTGATGAAGAGGAGGCAGAGCGGAGGCCCATTCAGGTGGTGGTTGACACATCCTCTGATGATTCGAAGTTTGTGGAACAAAATGAAATCCAAGATCATGTGCCTCTGAAACATCGCACCCCTCGCAAGTCAGCAAGAGGTGCCAGGGGTCAGGGGCGTGGAAGCACCGCCACTCGCCGGGGAACTGTCGTCGTCATCCTCTCTCATCCTCATCGGTCGGCGGCAGTCGATCTCTGCCATCCTCGCCGAGCAGTGGCCATCATCGATCGGCCGTCATCATCCGCCATGGAGCGGCGCCAAGGCCGTGCTCGACCGGCCGCCATGGAGCGGCGACATCATCCTCTGGCGGCGGCATTGGAGGGACGGCCTCATCCACGGGCGGCGCCCTGGGAGGTCCGCCACCATCTTCCACGGGCGGCGGCAACAGAACGACATCCTCGTCCGTGAGCAGCAGCAACAAGGCACCGGGTGCACCATCGACAAAGAAGTGGCGCCTTGATTAGTGGATTAGTGGTAACTGCTACTAGTAGAAGTAGGAGTAGAAGAAGTAGAAGTAGAAGTCTGGTCTGATTGAATACTACTACTACTACTGTTTTTTCCTTTTAAGATGTTGATTTTCTCATTGCGTAGCAGTGACAGTTTAATCCGGTCTGACTGAAAACTACAAACCGGACTTTCGTCCTGTGTTCATCCGGTATTTAAAAAATTAATGGAATGGACTTTCCGTATACAATGAATTTATACCGAGGGAGTACACCACATTACCATTTTTATTAGAAACAACACAATCCAAATACAAACGACACAAATGCATGCATACGCATTGATTGCACATGAGGATGGATCGATCCACCATAGTTGGAACTACAGCGACATACTCTGAACGACATACTACTAGCATCTACCATCACGGCTCATACTACTACCATCACCACATACTACTAGCATCTACCATCACGGCTCATACTACTACCATCACCACATACTACTAGCATCTACCATCACGGCTCATACTACTACCATCACCACATACTAATAGCATCTACCATCACGGCTCATACTACTACCATCACGACATACTACTGCCATCATGGGCTCATGGAAATCCAGCCGCTGCACGGAGTGCAGCAAAACGTGGCTCCTGGATCAGATACTCCTCCAAAGCACAATGCCTCGCCCTTGTATCCCAAACCCAGGCAGGCGAAACGGCGATGTTATACGCGTGTAACAACAGGTCACGAATGGTCCATTGCCTATGACCCCTGTGGCAAAAAGGGCACACCCACATTGCTTCATGATAAACACGGGCGGGCCCACCCTGCTGAAGCCAAAGCAACACAGACCATTTCAGGTCATGCGTTTCATCTTGTTCAATAAGCACTGGCCGCAGGGGTGGCATTTCAATGGGCAACAACAGACGTGGCGGCCTGGGCCATGGGCGAAAAGGTGGTGCCATGAGGTTCAGCTGATCCTGAGCTGCCGTTGCCAGCGGCTGAACTGGAGGTGGCATCACCCCTGGGTGTTGCTGAGGTGCCGATGCCAGCGGAAGTGGAGGTGCCATTGGGGCCGGATGCTGCTGAGGTGCCAATACCAGCGGAAGTGGAGGTGCCATTGGGGCCGGGTGCTACTGCGGTGCCGATGGCAGCGGCTGAACCGGGTGGTGGTGAGGTGCTATTGCGCCCGACAGCTCCCCCTTCCCCGACTCCTCCAAGTTCCATGCTCCGTCCCTTCCTTGCCCGGCCATTCCCCACGTACTGCATACACAAACGAAGAACAAACCCTACATAAGCTAACAATGTGACCGTCTCGATAACATGCATACATAAAGTAAACAAGATTAGCCAACAAAATGATCTCACCCTTGTATCCCACTGAAGTAAAGAAATGCAAGACGGGGAACCGATGAGTGTTGGCCTTGCCTTTTAAAAACGTTGTGCTGCACTCGCCTATTTATCGAGGACTACAGTGGTCACGTGAGCTCGGTGTAGCATTGCTAAAGTTACTAAGGAAAACGTGAGATGCTCGGAATATAGTCAGGCCTACGCGTGATAGGAATCTATTTAGGTCAGAATCTTCAGTGGCGTGCATCGATTACATATGTGGACGATGGGTATCACGGGATGAGCCCGACGTGTCTAGGTATGTGTTTACTTCCGGACTTTCCTCTCTGTAGAGCACAAGAAAGTCCTGCGGACAAATCACATCGCATGAGCTGCATCTAATGGCCGTCTCACTGCATCAGCTCATGCCGCATCAACAACGAGACAACTCTCTACCATTTATTTATGTAATGGTTTAGGTGTCAATTGCATTTGGAGAACAAGATTGGGCGCTGTAATCAGATGGACCGGATGGTCCTTGTGTTGCAACACGTAGGGTGCGGGATGACTTGACAAGTCCTCCTCGATCAGGTACGCTGCGTGAGTCGTGACTGTAAAGGTCTACGAATGGTCTGGATTCGCACTTGATGATTCCCGCAGGCTTTGGAGACTGAGAAACGTGATGAACTTGTTGACGCGACAAGACCAAAACGGAATAAGCTGGAATTGGAATAGCAATATATGTTTTTTTGTGTATATGTGTGTGTGTGTGTAATATTAACATGCATATAAGCACAGAAGGGCATCTCGAATGGGCGTTTGGGAACGACACACTCTCACAAGTTGATCCACGTGTTGATAATTGAGAATTGCAGTTAAGCACTGGCACCGGGTGTTACCGACGAACTTGTGTGCACACGCAGCACACCCCCTCTGAATGGACGTGTCGATCATTGTGAATCGCACTTAAGGACTATAACCGGGAAGTTCATGACACGAACGTGGCCACACCCGCACTGAAGGGACGCGTCCATTCCGGGTGGTAACTGATGTCCACGAACGGACGTTTCGGAATGACACATTCACTCCCACTATAATAAGAGACACTTTAGGCACGAGACGATCAATGCAGGACATTTGTGTTAATGGCTTTAGACGCTAAAATGATTCCTTCCATGCAAGTCGACTTCTCAGTCTCAAGCCAGGAAGCGAAAGCCGAAGGAACCGCGGGCAACTTCAAGGAATCCGGTACGTTCATGGTGGGAGGCCGTCGATGGAAACTACGTTGCTATCCTACAGGTATGAATGATCATCAGTGGATGGATGTTCCAGACGGCATTGCTGTCGTCCTCGTTCCTCTGCACAAATCCCAAATGGTACGTGTCTCGTTGCTGCTATGAAGACACACACTCACACATGGCGATACGGTCGCATTATGTTATTGTTTGCCAAGCCTGTGACTGCTTCCACGTAGGTGCGAGTATTGTTGCGTGCGATGGCTGGAGACCCAAACGATGAAGATGATACGTTTCGAGTTCAAGCTACAAAAGAAGTTTGGTTCATGAATCGGGATCTACAAGAAACAGGATTTGAATCTCTGGTGGAGCATCATG
The DNA here is from genome assembly GCA_036936925.1 of Cenchrus fungigraminus. NCBI lineage: Eukaryota > Viridiplantae > Streptophyta > Magnoliopsida > Poales > Poaceae > Cenchrus > Cenchrus fungigraminus. The sequence continues at coordinate 109,622,750 of CM072778.1, read as the reverse complement.
ACATTGAGCGCGTGACATCCAGTGAAGATCGCATACACATATCATGTGTTGTTTCAGTACTGGAGGACGACTGTATTGAAGTTCCTCCTCCATCAGTGCAAAGAAGCATATGCCAAAGCATTGCAGCCCAAGCCCCTGTGGAAGTTGTGTTCCACGTAGGTGCGGAATGCCGGGTGATACGAGCGATACGTGCCGATGTGGCGAAAGTATCTTGTGTGATGGAGGCAATGCTCTACGGCCCAGGAGTGGAGTCTAGCTCTGAAACTGTTACAATTATTGACACACACCCTGATGGCTTCTTGGTCCTGATCAAATATGCTAGTGAAGAATCACTCTCGGTGGAGGCTGATTTATGGGACACTCCTGCCAATGCCTGGCCTTATTTACTCTCGGTCGCCGACATGTACCAAGTCGAAAGGTTGAAGCTGCACTGTGCGTCAAAGATGTGGGATATGGCAAGCGAGGAAACTGTGACTTCATTTCTACGATGGGCAATTCAGGCTAACTGCACACAATTGCAGGACAAGTGCATATCTCTCTTAGAGCGAATCTTTCCTCACGGAATACTCACATATGATTGGGCGGTTGTATGCACTGATCGTCCTGAACTTATGCACAATCTCCATAGAAGATTACCTGAAGGGTTGTACCAGGGTCCCCTGTAGTTTTAATGTTTTATTTAAGTGTTTGTAGTCATGTAATAAGCAGTTGAAACGCTACGTTATTTTGTTGCGGTGAGTACATTTGTAATGTGAAAATCGGATCATCCGTCTAACGTGAATATGAAGTAGAGTATAGTTATGTGTGTGTTTGTCCATTCCATGATCCATGGTGGCACGGACAACCCAGTCAACAACTTACCTCTCTGCGTAAGGTCACTGACGTTTGGGTCCGACACCCAAGCGGTCTTTCGTTTGGGTCACTGACGTTTGGGTCCATGATCCAAAGTCTTTCGTTTCCCGCTCTGGACCACAAAGGCGGGACTTGAAATTTTGAATTCCCCGCTCCTCCTTCTGGTCCTCCTCGTTTATTTATATAAAACAAAGAGGGAAACCAGGTCTCCCAATTCCCTTCTGGTAATTTTCCAAAATCAGGGGATCTTCTCCTCGACCGCCGAAGAGACCTAGATCTGCAGCGGAAGCAGCAACGACGGCCTAGCTACCGATGACGGCTTCCTCTACTATGAGCGGCGGCCTTCCTCTTCTACGAGCGGCGGCCTTCCTCGGCAATGTTCTTGAAGCTGCAAGATGGTTCAAACTCGTTGCTCTGTCAGCTCCCCCGAGGCTCACCCTTGCGGCCGTAGATCTACAACAGTTGCGCAGAACATCGTGCTGAAGGCGCAAGGTCGAGCTACTAAATCGAGACGACATTCGGCACCTTCTTCCCGTCCTATTCGTCAGGTCTGCGGTATCCTCCCTGTATTGATCGATTGAATTAGATTGCTTCCCCATGCTCTTTGGCTTTCTATAATATTCTTTCATGTTTGGGTGATTGTGGATCTACTGTACCCAATCGCAAGAGTTTGTTAGAAGTTATTTTATTTGAGGTTTGTAGAAATTTGTAGATGAAATTGTTGGACTGCTTCCCCATGCTCTTTGCCTTTGAATATTGTTGTTGCATGCTTGGGTGATTGTGGATCTTCTGTTCCCTATTGCAAGAGATTGTTCCAAGTTAACTTATTTGAGGTTTGTAGAAATTTGTAGATGAAATTGTTAGACTGCTTCCCCATGCTCTTTGCCTTTGAATATTGTTGTTGCATGCTTAGGTGATTGTGGATCTACTATACCCTATCGCAAGAATTTGTTCGAAGTCATTTTATTTGAGGTTTGTAGAAATTTGTAGATGAAATTATTGGACTGCTTCCCCATGCTCTTTGCCTTTGAATATTATTGTTGCATGCTTGGGTGATTGTGGATCTTCTGTTCCCTATTGCAAGAGATTGTTCCAAGTCAACTTATTTGAGGTTTGTAGAAATTAAAGGATGAAATTATTATATTGCTTACCCATGTTCTTTGGCTTTCCATATTTTTGTTGCATGCTTGGGTGATGATGGATTGGGTGTAGATGAAATTGCTTCTGATTGCTAATGATCTCAACCCTTATCTCTTGTTCTTGTACTTGTTTCAGCGGGCCAAAGGGTCAACATCTGTAGTCGCTCCTGTTCAGACCTGCTCCAAGGTAACAAACTCAACACCTTCTTTGTTTCCGATTGCGAATGATCTCAACCCTTACCTCTTGTTCATGTACTTGTTTCAGCGGGCAAAAGGGTCAACGTCTGAAGTCGCTCCTGTTCAGACCAGCTCCAAGGTAACAAACTTAACACCTTCTTTGTTTCCGATAGCGAATGATCTCAACCCTTACCTCTTGTTTTTGTACTTATTTCAAATCTGCTCCAAGGTAACAAACTTAACACATTTGTTTCCTTAGTTCGAATCAATTACAAGGTCCTAATCTGACTTGGGATCCACTGTTGCTAGATGGAAGCTACCAAGTCAATGATGCTTCTTCCCGAACAAATTAAAACAGAGGCAGCCGAGTACTCAAGAATGGATACCAAATCCTTATGTATTAGTGTTGATGAAGAGCGAGTTGACGCTCCCAATCAGGATGGGGTACAACTACGACAACGGTTTGTTACTCACCAGAAAGAGTAATGTAGCTTGAAGAAGAAGACCGAAGAATCAGAATCAACTCTGAAAATGCAGTCGGCTGAGATTAAGAGGTTGCAGAAGCTAACCGAAGACAGTGAGGACCTCCTTCGTCTATTGCTTAGCAGTAAAAGATGAAGAGGTTAAGATCATTAGATCAAATCTCCACTTTCTCTTGTAATTATGAACTGGATTTAGCTTTGTTAATCAATGTTCCTTGTGATACTGTTATCTTGTAATAGTTTGTGATATGTGATGAACAATGTGGTCGTGCTTGATAGTAAACAACAGTTTGCTTTGTATAAAGAAATATGTGTTGATTACTATTTTGCCAACCAGATCGGAATTATTCAAAAAAAGGATCAGAATTGAAATGAAATCCATTAATACTGATGCATGATTAGTTAATTTTATATTGGCCTTCAGTGGGCTTAGCCCACTTTTAATTGGGCCAAAAGTTAATTTTTTTCAAATTAACGTGACACAGAAGGCCACAACAATGTGCGCACCTGTTGGACTCGACCCAACCAAAACGGGCCCACCCTAATCAAATTTCATCTGAAAAAGCTACAATTGGGCCCAACAAAATCTTTTTTGGGCTATATGAACAACGCCAGCCTACAGGAATAGTTTTGGATTCAACCCAGCTACAAACGGGCCAAATTCGTTTTATGACGCATACGATTTGTCACAATTGTCATGCCACATCGGATGCCACATCAGATTCTGTCCAGCGTGGCAAAGCTGTAGGAACGAAATTATGACGCATTGTATAGACGAATTTCCACGCGTCATTAAACTCATGACGCCGCGAAATAAGGTCTCGTCATTAATCGTGGTTTGTCACGCTCGATTAATGACGGAGCGTTTTCGTAACAACCGGCGTCATTAATCGCGGTTTATGACGAGAAACGACCTTTTTTTTGTATCACTAGTCGGCGTTTTTCTTGTAGTGAGTCCACGTTGTTGAAGCACTGACACAAGAGTATTGCTTCCCGGTCACCAAGTCTCTCCCAAGAGTACCACTTGACTCGCCACAAAGGCTCACCACTTAGGCACTAGCCAAGCTCCTTTGGTCACCTTGATGCCGCCTCCACTAAGGAGCTTCTCCACTTAGGAAGGGGGTCTCCACGTCCCCCGCACAAAGTCTCCTCGCCACTCCACACCAAGCCGGAGGGTCGAAGACGATTGCCGGTGAGCCACTTAGACTCCAAGGCTTCCGGCGCACCTTGTACAAATTGATTCACTCAAGAATCACCTCACAAGGTTGGCACAACCTTACACTCACTCAGCTCTAAGCTAAGCCTAGTACTAAACACACACACAAAGCATGTGCAAGTTTATGGATGAGCAATTTAGCACTTGGATGGATTAGATATGATCTTCTAGGTGTCTCACACTCCTCTGCACTTTCACACAATCCAGCTACCTCAAATGGGTGAGTGGAGAGGGTATAAATAGCCCAAGGCACTCAAGGAGCCGTTGGCTAACGGCTACTGAAAAAGGTAGTGTCGGATGAACCGATGCTATGCTTTTCATAGGTGTCGGTTCATCCGGTGCCCTCCACGTCACTTAGCCGTTGCAGCTCTACTGACACAACTGTTCCGACGCTTTGCACCGACGCGTCGTCGGATCATCCGGTGCTGAAGGAGTCCTCGCCAAAACGTCTCTGTTGGCAGCTTCGAGACCGTCGGATAGACCGACGCTTCTTCTGACCCAAGGCGTCGGTTCATCCGGTGCTGAAGAGTCTGTCTTGGCGCGTCTCTGTCTTGATTCAAACCAGGCATCGGATAGACCGACGGTGTCCCCACTTAGACCGTCGGATCATCCGGTGCTACTGTCTTCTACAGCTCTTCTCATTCCAATCATCCGACGCAACTAGAGAATTGACCGTCGGATCATTCGACGGTGCCAATTTAGTTGGCCTTCTGCGCAGTGTATCAAGTACACCGACGCTCACCTCTAGGGTACCGTCGGTTCATCCGACGGTGTCATTTTCTTATTTTCTTACGTCTTTGACTTGTTTCTTTGCTTCTTTGATTGTGGTTGCATCCATGAGACCTAGATATGTCTACAAGTACATACTAGACGATTTGGTTAGTCCCATTACTTGTGTGAGCATGAATCACCAAAATTAACTCGAACAAATGGCAAATGAGGTTATGTTCGCTACAGAAACATGATGGCTTCTGCAGAACATCTTTCATGCTGAGAAACATGCGCAGTTAAGATTCCCTGTTGATGGCTTCTGCAGTATTCAGACTGATTATGTGCGAGGTGGACCGTTGCTGATGAATACTCCGGAGTACTAGCTAGCTAGGTCCGGTTGTTGGAATCTTTTTTTCCTCAAAAGAACAACGATGGACCTCCTCTCATGCATGCTCATCTTTTCTTGTCCTGTCACTTTTTTTTGCATGAAGCTGCTTGCACTCCGGAGTGAAAAGACCAGATATGCAGTGATCAGAAAAAACGAACGCAATATTCAAATTTCAAACCCGTTGGGCTGAACGTGCAGCACCAGCAGGAAAAGGCTGCCTGCACGTGAAATCAGGTAAACATGCAAGTCAAACAGAATCCAGACCATACTTTATTGAGCAGCGTGAATGAGAAAGACCATGACCTTTTCTATAAACATGTGTCCTGCTGCAACAACTAGGATAAGATTCTCCTTTATAGATAGAGGAGAAAGGCTGAATTTTTTTTTTCGTTTCGAATTCAAATGTTCATGTATTCACAGCTCCAGCAGCCCGCAGCCAGAGATGCCGATAGCTCGAACCACATCCTACCGTCAACCATCAGCCTCAAGCTTCCCATACGCCACCGCCAATGAAATCATATTTCAATACTTGTTACCAAAGCTCCTCTGGTTTTGGTTAGAGGGGTTGAGGTATCGTCATAACCAGGACAGACCCAAGTTCGTATTCTAGTGGCGCATCCTCAATGAGTATATACCAAGCAGGGTCAATTTACATCGGAGACACATTGATCTACTCAGCATTTGTGATACATGTGGTGCATGCGACGAAACGACCTTCCATGCCCTACTAGAGTGCACGTATGCAAGACAATTCTGGACTCGTCTCCGTGAGCTCACCGGGGTCAAACTTCCAACCTTGTTACCGGGTTCGTGGTCATCGGAGCTCCTGGAGGATAGAATATGCAGTGAGGAAGACAGGACGATAATCATGTGCGGCATGTGGTCGGTTTGGAGGTCGCGGAATGATCGTCAACATGGGAAGTCACCCATTCAAATGCGGGCAGCGATCAACTGGGCTGTTGATGTATGTTTCAACTTGATCTCAGATAAGGAGAATATAGAGGCTGATCGTAGATCGACGAGAGTTCAACGCTGGCAGCGACCGGCGGAGAACACCCTAAAGGTCAATGTTGATGGGGCATTCCTAGTGGAGGAAGGATCAGGTGCTGCTGGAGCAGTGGCAAGAGACGCTGAAGGAAATTTCCTATTGGCGACAACTAGACGCCTGCAGTTCGTGCCATCAGCACTAGCAGCAGAAGTTAAAGCACTACGAGAAGGAGTGCGTTTGATCCAGATGGTGACGACATGTCCAGTGGTGATGGAAACTGACTCCCAGGAGCTTGCTAGTTTATGGAGTAAGAGGGCGATCCAGCGCTCGGAGTTTGCTTCTGTTTTTCGTGATATCGAAACTTTTGCTGCTTCATTTTCTTCGTTTTATGTGCAACATGTGAGACACTCAGCTAACAAAGCGGCTCATGCTTGTGCTAAATTTGCTGCTTCTTCTGCTTTTGAGGTGTGGGCGAATGACCCTCCTAGTTTTCTAGTGCCGGTGTTGCACGATGATTGTAATCATATGAATGAATGAATGAAAGCAGCTGTTCTCAAAAAAAAGTACCGTATAGGTGAGATCTCCATTCAGAGGGCATTCCATTTTGCCTATCCCATCATTTTCTTGGGCCATAGTCCATTTTGAGTAGCACCAGTGATGTTATGTTAATGTGCAGCACTCCTGTTCATGCATGGCAGCTGTTCTGTTTAATCTTCTTTAGATCTGAATCAGTAGCTAGCCCTTACGTCTAAATCCTATGGTACGCAGATCGGCGGCCAGCAAGTTAGGCTGCATGACATTGTTTTTTCATGGATCAGGTCAGTGCAGTTGTTTTTTATGTTTTTCTGATAAATCCCGCAGCAACGCGCAGGGAATCACCTAGTTTATTAACAAAGGTGGGATGTTTCTAAAAAAAATGGTCCATGCTAAGGAGATTTTAATTGGCATCAAATTTATTTAACTAAATCATGGAAATATTTGAATCCTCATCCAACATAAATCATATCGAACATAATTCTGCAGTACAAACAATAATTAAAAAAAATCCCAGGATTCTCTATCAGGTGCCATCGTTTCCATGTTAATTTGAACATGACTAATGAAGAAAGCACACATGACTTTTGGGCGGGTTTGTTTTGCTAGGCTTCTCAGCCATGTTATAATATTATATTATTCTCTCACAGTAAAACAACATCAGCAGAAACCAAACAGCACGAAACAACTAAAAAGTACATATGGCAAAAGTACGTAGTACTGGGCAGTAGTTGTGGACAGTCAGATCACTTTGTCACATCGAGCCTCTTCATGTGTACTACTATTTATTTATTTTCTGAAAATCCCAGCTTCTTCATCTTCATTACGGATGTGGGATTTCTAGGTCAAGGCCACTATGCTTGCAACAAAGGTAAATGGCACCAAGCAGATCGATCACGAAAGCGATAGCATGCGCAGTAATAACACGTACTCTGAAGTTTCCGAAGGGTGCTCCTCTGATGATAGCGCTCATAATCGTCGAGCATGAGAGCACTACCAGATTTACTATTTTATTCCTCCTCTCCACGCGTCTTGTTTCTTCACGCGTTCTTTGGGATTTTATGTCTTCTAGGTCGACGTAGAAAAACTGTATGATAATCATCGCAACCAGCACAACCAGTGGAATAAGTAGCTCTGTCAACGCCCACTTTAACCACTCTTTTTTGGAGGTTTCTTCTCCAAATCCAGGTATAAAAGAGACACCAACCAGAAGAGCATGGCCACAGAACGATACACTGTTGCTCAATATCAAGTACCGCTCTCGTTGTTTCTGCCTCTGTTTCTGTTGTCCATCAGCCAGAAAACAAAAGGGATATGAGGGCCAAATGTTATATTAATTAAGTAGAAAGAAAAAGGAACATACTATTGCCACCCAACGTTATTAATTAAGTAGAATAGGACTCCCTCCATATCGAAATACTTGTCGCCATTGACTTTTTTCAACAACTTTGACTATTCGTCTTATTCAAAAAATTATGCAAGTACCACCTATTTTGTTTGCTACATGCTTTATTATTGTTCTCCCTCCGGTTCCCTATTAGAAGTTGTTTTGGACAAGGTTTGAGTCAATCATTGGGAATATAAATCATCTTTTAAGTCGTTGAGTTTGAAAATATGAAAATCATATAAATAGATTTGTCTTGAAAAATTACTTTCATAAGAATATACATATATAACTTTCTAATAAAGATTTTTATAGAAAACAGAAGTCAAAGTTGTGCTTTGGTGACCGTGTCGCTGTCCTAAACGACTTATAATATGGAACCGGAGGGAGTAGGTATTTTAAGTTTGACTTACCCTTTTACTTATTTGCAATAATTTTTTGAATAAGACGAATGGTCAAAGTTGTAAGAAAAAGTCAACAGCGACAAATATTTTGATATGGAGGGAGTAGGATATATCACTCTTATATAGAGCCCACTACTACATGATTTATTAACGGCGGGGGCATTTTAGATTAACTGTGGCGATTATCCGGCCCGCTACTGAGCAAAGGCCACGGTTAATAGGTTGATTAATCGTGGCCGATTCATGACCAACATGGTTAATATTAACCGTGGCGGTTTTTTTTAACAAAGTCCCCCTCCACGTGAGTTCGACCTCTGCGCGCGCCTGGCCGCATGCGAGCGCCGCCGCCCGAGCTTGGTCGCCAGATCTGGCCACGGGCGAGCGCCGCCGCGCTTGGAGAGACGCACGAACGCCGGTGGCGGAGTGCCGCTCGACGGAGGCATGCGCGAGGAGCTACTCATGGCTGTTGCCGCCGCACTTGGAGAGCCGCACGAATGTCGGTGGTGGCCATGCCTCATGGTGCGCCACCGCGAGCCACACGCCCTGCGCCGCCGAGCACCGTGCGCGCGCACGCCCTCCACACGCCGAGTGTCACCGGCCACCACGCGAGATCGACCTCTGCGCCGAGTGAGAGCCGTCGGGCACCGTGCGCGAGAGCCGCCAGCGCCATGGCCGTGCATCGTAGAGAGAGAGGTGTCAGAGAAAGGGAGAGGGAGTGTTGGCGGTGCTGAGATGGGGGGTGTGGGGCGTCAGGAGGAGTGCAGGGAGAGAGAGGAGTGTTGCTGTGTTGGAGAGGGGGGGAGGCGGCTGGAGGAGTGGAGAGAGTTAATTAGGGTTGTGGGTGAGTTAGGGTTAGGATTCTTTTATATACTGTGAGCGTAATAATGGGTTGAGATGGACTTTTGGAACTTACTGTAGACTGGCCTTTTTAATCATGGCGGCCCTTTTACAAAAACCGCCACGGATAATAGACTATTAACTGTGGCGGTTTTCTACCCTGATGGCTAGCTCAGCTGACATCAATTAACCGTGGCGGTTTTTTCAAAAACCACCACAGTTAATAAAAGTGAAGCGCCTCGTAAAATCATTTGTGCACACCTGGAGGTGGTGTTTGGTTCCTTTAGTCATCCCTTTGGGACTAAAAGAGATTATGTTTTTTCGAGCATGCCCCGTGATTCTGCATCCAACACTATTAAATCAATAATAGTCTCGATCGCGACAGGCTAAAGGGCCGTCCTTGAAATTTCGGGGGCACGTGCCAAATTCTAAATAGGAACCTAAATTTATGTGTGAAGATAAAATGACTCGTACTACATTATAATCTAATTAAAGCACATAGTAGAAGTCAAAACAATTTATAATTGGAATGTAATTTGGAATGAAGGAGTTGCTCTTCTTATAGCCAGATTTTTTGATGGTAATAAATCGCAATTTACATATTATCAACTCACTACGGTAAATAGCCCATGGATATCCATGTTATATGGTATCTTAAAATTATGTATAAATGATAATCATATTAACTTGCTTTTCATTCTGAAAAATATATTTCAATTTTCAGAATCTGTACACACCATGTTATATAGCATGAATTTTAGTAGTAGTGACCACAGGAAATACTACCTGTTCATTTTCCCTTGGTAGGTTATGAAGATTATCATTCGAAGGCACGTTTCCTTGACCTGTTGATCCATTGTCTGACCTTCTCTTATGGTTTGAGTTGCCATTAGCCTCGAGAATCTGCATCCAATACTGTTGAATCAATACTCTCAATCGTGACAAGCTAAAGGACCGTTCTTGAAATTTCGGGGGGCACGTGCCAAATTCTAAATGGGAGCCTAAATTTATGTGTGAAGTTTTGCATAGAAGAAGTCAAAACAGTTTATAATTTGGAATCAAAGCATATTAAACGTACAAAAATTTTTCTTACTATAGCTAGATTTATGGTAATAAGTCACAATTTACATATTCTCAGCATCTCCAAGAGCTCTTGTTTATATGAGTAGCTAAAATCTTAATTTAAATATCATGTAAAATGAAATAGCTAGCAAAAATATGATGAAATCCAACAGCTCCTCTAAATAGAAAAACATGATAGCTAGTGAGAGAGGTCTTTTTATTACTAGCGGGGGGGGGGGATAGAAAGCAGGATAGTGAGCTTACTAAAATACAGAGTTTGATGGATCCGAGTTTTGATAAAGTTTTTCTTTTTTAGCTAACTCATCACATATACAAGAGCTCTTGGAGATGCTCAACTATGGTAAATAGTCCACACAACATATCCGTGTTATATGGTATATATAAATTAAAATCAGATATACTTGCTTTTCATTGGGAAACATATTTCCATTTAAAATGTATACAGTCCATGTTATATCGTGTGAATTTTAGTAGTAGTGACCACAAGAGATACCTGCTTGCCATGTGTCCCTGTTGGGTGATCAGGATTATCAACCGACACATCTCCTGCGACTAGCGCTCCATTGACTGGCCTTAGACTACTATCAGTTGTGTTGTCATTAACCTCAAGACTCTGCATCCAACACTACTAAATCAGTACTCTCGATCACGACAAGCTAAAGGGGCGTCCTTGAAATTTCTGGTGCACATGCCAAATTCTAAATAGGAGCATAAATTTATATGCGAAGATAAAATGACTTGTTATATTATAATCAAAGCACACAACAAAGTCATCGAAAACATTTATAATTTGGAATGAAGAGAAGGACAAAGCAAACAGTACGAAATATGTTCATACTATAGGTAAATTTGATGGTAATAAGTCGCAATTTACATATGCTCATCTCAATACGGTAAATAGTCCATGGATATCCATGTTAACGGTATATATGGTGTACTTTTTCATTGTGAGAGCAACTCCAAGAGACTAGCTAAAAAATGAAAAAATTAACAAAAACAGCATTCCAACAGACTAGCCAAACACCCCGCTAGGGCTGGGCATTTTTTACCGAAAACCGAACTGATTGTTGGTTTTCGGTTTTTCGGTTCGGTTTTCGTTTTGAGAAAGATCGGTGTTCTGTGTTAGGATCGGTTTTGACCTCCTGCAAAACCGAAACACCGTAATAACCGAACAACACTGTCGTCCGTAGGCCCTCCTGCGAATTCCCTCATGCACCTTATATCCTCAGCCCATTTAAACATCTTGGCCCAAAAGACACTGCAAATAAATATACATAAACATGCAGCCTGGCCCAAAAGGTAGAGTGACGGACGAGTCCATGATTACCCACGAGCATCCGGCGTCCTCATCCCAGATCCCCTCGACCTCAGGTTGACGGTGGTGGCGGCCGCCGTAGGTCGCTTCCACGGCAGCGCCGCAGAGCGCATCAGGGTCGACCTCCGACCTGGATCTAGCGAATCAGAGCTCAGCAAATCGAAGCCCGAGGGACGGCGAGGGCGCGGGGCGACGGGCTGGTGGCCGCGCTCGGCAAGGGCGCGGGGTGACGGGCTGGTGGCGGCGCTCGGTGAGCAGCAACTCAGCGAAGCAGCAGGCTTGGCGAGGCTATAGCATGCTTGCGGAACGGATGGCGCAAGCGAGTAAGTTCTCTTGATTCGCTTCTGCGCTTTCACTGGGACTTGGTGAAGATGACAGATGAGATTGGGAAGGGAGAAACATGAACTTCGGTTTAAAACCGAACACCGAGCCGAAAAAACCGAAATCGAACACGTCAGTTTTTGTTTTTGAGATTATTCCTTATTTTACTTTCAAAAACTTCTTTATGACTTTCTTGGACCTGAAAAACTTTTGCTTCTCTATTTGACTCTGAACTCAACTTTCCGTTCCCTATCTGGCCTTCCGTTCGGTTTCCCGTCCAGGAGACATTAAGTGACCTGTAAAATGACTTTTTTGCCCTGTGGGCCCACCATCCTTATCTTCTTTCTCCCAACACCGCACCCGCTGGCAGTCGTGAGCCCGTGACCATCCACTAGCTCCTCCTACTCTGTGCGCCATGGACGCCCAGTCCACCGGCCACCACACACGGCTCGCCAGAGGAGGAGATAGGGAGGGGCAGCGTCACTCGCTCGTTGGCGGAGCGTGGCCTCGAGGAAGAAGAGGAGGTGCGGCGAGCGCGGTTGAGTGCAGCCGCGGCAATGACGTGCCGAGGGAGCGGCGCGCCGAGACGGAGGGACACGACGGAGGGACGCTGCTGCTGCGCCGCACACGGCGGCGAAAGGAGATTGAGGAGGAGCACTATGGAGGAAGATGGAGGAAGAAGACAAGGGGGCGCCGCCGCTAGAGCCACTGCCGGCGAGGAAGATGAGAAGGGGGCTGCCGCCAGCAGTGAGGAGAAGAGTAGGGGCCGAGGGGTGCGACGCCGATGGCAAGGAAGAAGAGAAGGGGCGTGCCAGCGCCAGCGAGGGAGAAGAGTCGGGCGCGTTGTGCCGACGCGGGCGAGGGAGAGGAGGACGGGGCGTCGCGCCGGCGGCAGCGAGGGAGACGACGGGGGCGCCGCCGCTTTCGAGGGAGCCAAGGAGGGCGCCGCCGCTTGCGAGGGAGAAGAGGAGGGGGCGTCGCGCACCGCCGGCGGTGAGGAAGAGGAGTAGGGTCGCCGCGCCGCCGTTGACGAAGGAGCACCTGCTCCGGCGGGAAGGTGCCGGTGGAGGAAGAGCCGGGGTCTGCGCCCGCCGGCCATGCCTCGACGGTCGCCCGCGCACCGAGCCTTCTCTGGCGGCCGCCATGCCCCGCCCTCCTCTTATGCACGCGCCGCGTCGCTCGATTCCGCTCGGTTCAGAGCGGGAAGCTCGAGCTCCGCTCGATTCAGAGGTGAGAATGGAGGAGGGCTCCGCCGCAGCCTCCACCTCCTCGCTGCTGCACCGCCGCCGCTGAAGGCCACCGCCGCTGCTACCCCTCGCGCCGCCGCAACACCGGACCCAGACTGCGGCGGTGGAAGTTTCTAAAGTTTGGGTGAGGTGGGTCCCGCGCACGACAGGGAGAAAGGGGGAGGAGAAGAGGAGGATGGTGGGGGCCATAGGGGCAAAAATGTCATTTCACAGGGCACTTAACTGACTTTGGATGGAAATTGTGACAGAAGGCCAAATGAGGAACGGAAAGTTGAGTTCAGGGCCAGATAAGGAAGTAAAAGTTTTTCAGGGCCAAGAAAGACATGGAGAATTTTTTTAGGGCCAAATAAGGAATAATCTCTTTGTTTTTCTGGCGAACCGATCGCTTATCAATTCTTGGAAAACCGAATTTTTTAACACCGAAAAACCGAACCGAATTGTCGATTTAAACCGAATGCCCACCCCTACACCCCGCTAGCTATCCTCGCTAGCTAAATTTGTGCCTTCGCTAGCCAAAGATGGCTAGCGCCCTCTGCTAGCTATCCTTCGCGGCCCCCCACCTCCCGCGCGGTTCCCTCCTGCTCCCACCTCCCTCGCGCAATTGACACGTGGGCCTAGTTGTGGGATAGTTAGTCATTTTAGCTAGTCTGTTGGAAGAAAATGAAATATAGAGGAAGAATACTAGCTAAATGACTAACTAAATGTGAATTTAGCTAGTCTAATTTAGTGAGTCTCTTTCAAAATTTATATTCCCCCTTGTGTGTGGGCCTCCTGTACCAACATGAACACCGACAACAACCAGTTGTTACAATGTCGTGCGAGCTGGCCGTGTGTTGCGTGGGTTCTGGGTAATGTTCGGATTACCGTTCGGTTGTACGGCGGGCTATCTTTTTTGCTTAATGAAATATATGCCTGCGGCGGCATGTTCTCGGAAAAAAACAACAGAGTTGTTACCTGTACTCCTGACGTCCCGGCTTGCTCCTCATTAGGAGGCATATCAATAATCACCACTTTGTCGTCGTTAGCCTCGAGACTCTGCGTCCAGTAACTACTAAATCAATACCCTCTCGATCGAGACAAGCTAATAATAAAGGGCCGTCCTTTAAATTATGGGGGCACGTGCCAAATTCTAAACAGGGCAGTTTAAATCAGCAGGCCCACATGATTTTTTCAGTCACATTTTCAGTAGGTAGTACGTACATATACCGTATTTGTTGTCGATGTTTCAATATGTACACCAATTGCTCCCGCCGTAGGACTGTGCATGTGATCGTCGTCATTGGTTCCGATGTCATCACACGGAGGCTACACATGACAAAATTTATAAGAAGACAACTAATAGTATAATCTATATAGGAGCACCCAACTAAAGATTATAACTCTATTTCTCTCAACATGCAAGTATCCACGTCACTATTCATTAGGTGTCACATCACTATCCATTAGGGTAATATTGCGCACCATAAAAGACCTCATTCTAAATAGGGCAGTTGTTACTTGAACATGCATGCACATAAATATACGTATGTTGTTAACAAACTCTTGATATCTACATACTCCACCTCCTGCGTACACTACTAGTTTTGTTACCTCTTCGAGCGGTAGCGATGACCGGTGGTGAGCATCGTCCGCCTGCTGCCGGTCGACGACGTCGTCCTCCTTTGTGTCTGCCGCTGCGTCCTACAATTTGCTAATTTTTAGTTGGTAATACACGCTACACAATTTTCTCTAATATATTTATACCCAGTTAATATACAAATCAGCAGGCCCATATGATTTTTGGTTTCATTCGGTCACTTTTTCAGTAGGTAGTACGTACATACCATATTTGCTATCGATGTTTCAATATGTTCACTAGTTGCTCCCACCGTAGGACTGCGAACGGGATCGTCATCATTGGTTCCGATGTCATCACGTGGCCGCGGAGGCTACACATGACAAAATTAATTTATAAGAAGACAACTAGTAGTATAATCTATATAGGAGCACTCCACTAAGGATCATAATTCCATTTCTCTCAACATGCAAGTATCCAGGTCACTATCCATTAGGTGCCACCTCACCATCCATTAGGGTAGTTTGTGCACAGTAAAAGACCTCATTCTAAATAGGGTAGTTGTTACTTGAGCATGCATGCACATAAATATACGTATGTTGTTAACAAACTCTTGATATCTACATACTCCACCTGCTACGTACACTACTAGTTTTGTTACCTCATCGAGTGGTAGCCACGACTGGTGGTGAGCGTCCTCCTGCTGCCGGTCGACGACGTCCTCCTTTATGTCCGCCGCTGGTTCCTATAATTTGCTAATTTTTAGTTGGTAATACACGCTACACAATTTTCTCTAATGTATTTATACCCAGTTAATATACAAATCAGCAGGCCCATATGATTTTTGGTTTCATTCGGTCACTTTTTCAGTAGGTAGTACGTACATACCATATTTGCTATCGATGTTTCAATATGTTCACTAGTTGCTCCCACCGTAGGACTGCGAACGGGATCGTCATCATTGGTTCCGATGTCATCACGTGGCCGCGGAGGCTACACATGACAAAATTAATTTATAAGAAGACAACTGGTAGTATAATCTATATAGGAGCACTCCACTAAGGATCGTAACTCCATTTCTCTCAACATGCAAGCATCCACGTCACTATCCATTAGGTGCCACCTCACCATCCATTAGGGTAGTTTGTGCACAGTAAAAGACCTCATTCTAAATAGGGCAGTTGTTACTTGAACATGCATGCACATAAATATACGTATGTTGTTAACAAACTCTTGATATCTACATACTCCACCTGCTACGTACACTACTAGTTTTGTTACCTCATCGAGTGGTAGCCACGACTGGTGGTGAGCATCCTCCTGCTGCCGGTCGACGACGTCCTCCTTTATGTCCGCCGCTGGTTCCTATAATTTGCTAATTTTTAGTTGGTAATACACGCTACACAATTTTCTCTAATATATTTATACCTAGTTAATATATAAATCAGCAGGCCCATATGATTTTTGGCTTCGTTCAGTCACTTTTTCAGTAGGTTGTACGTACATACCATATTTGGTTTCCTAGGACTGCGCACGTGATCGTCATCATTGGTTCTAATGTCATCACGTGGCCGCGGAGGCTACACATGACAAAATTTATAAGAAGACAACTAGTAGTATATAATCTAGATAGGAGCACCCCACTAAGGATCATAACTCCATTTCTCTCAACATGCAAGCTATCCACGTCACTATCTATTAGGTGCCACATCACCATCCACTAGGATTATCTATTTATGTCTCATACCGATTTTCTGTGACTAATAACATTTATGCATGCAATTTATAAGTTTTTGTAAGTACCACGCTACAAAATTGTCACAGTAGAATACATGAAGGATAAATAACTTAAGAGCAATTCTCTATCAATAAAATGAACATATTTTCATGTATAATGTCGTTTGCAAAAGAATGTTGCCTTGCAAATTGCAATCACCATACTTTTATACTTTCAAACTTCACCTTAAAATTTTGCTTAAAAATTTTCTACAGTAACATGTGGGATATTACTATTAACCTTAAGCTATCTACGTGTCATATTGTCATTGAAAAGTTCTCTCAAATCCTGCAGCAACACGCGGGGAATCACCTAGTATATTAGTAGTTTTCATTGCCACACAAATGAAAGCTAGGCAACAAGTAATGAATGAATCGGCCGGGTCTCACCTCTTGCCGCGGATGTTCGAAGACCCACCCCGATGATTGCGGTTCCGATGTCTTTCCTTTCCTTTGCCGGAGATCACTTATCGGCATGTCACGTCTTCCGGAACTCTTTTCATCATACAGTATATATACATATGACAAAATTTACAAGATAATTAAGTATATATACATATAGTGTTGCATAATGAATAATGAAAGGCAAGTAATAATGTTATTTCCCAGTTTATCAACTCGGTCGGGGTCCCACCTCTCTCTCACTGTTCCTCTGCTCGTTCCGTCGATTTTTTTCCAATTCCTCATCACGCAACTGACGTATTGGTGTTTTCATTCCAGGATCTCTACCGACTTGGGAACCAATAATCTTCTTCCAGCTTGTCGACGGCCGAGGCCCACGGAGGTACTGGATTATTATATATATAATAACAAGGAAAATACGAAATGTTGATAAGTTGCAACTGTAAGACGTTTTTTGTTTTGTTTTGTCGTATATTAATAAGCTAAACTTGTCAAACTTGAATGTAATTTATATACAAAAAAATATTAACATCATCTATGATATCACATAAATACACGGTCAAAATATATTTCATGGTGTATGTATATACTGGATCTAGCTAGCTATTTATTATTATATACTCTAATAAACTTAGTCAGAACTAAGAAATTAAGTTTCACTTAGGGAAAAAAATGAAATGACTTACGGTTGGAACAAACAGAGTAACTAGCTAGTATATATATCTAAACAATATATCATATATGAGAAGTGCTCCGGTGGTCCTTTCCAAAAAAATTAGCACTAATTTTAAAGCAGTCACGTCATTAATTATATAGTCTTTCAGTGACAATGTGTGAACTTAACCAATAATGTAGATATATACCTCATCCTTTGTTTTTGAAAGTCTCTTCATTATGTTGTTTTTGTCAACCAACAGCTGTTCGTCTGCATTCAAACGACCCTGCATCTCGCTTCCTTTCATGTCATTTCTGTCCGTCTGTTCCGAATCCTTTGACCGACTCCTTAGTGCTTGCACCTGGATATAATAAGGAAGTAGGCCGAGAACAATTGTCATTTGAGCTTTGGAGAGAACAAAGCTACTCTAGCTAGCGGAGCGCGGCTCCCTCCGGTAAGTCCGTCACACAGGACAAGTAACGTCTACCATGCATGCACACACATATATAGTTTGTACTGCTATTTCTTAGTTTGTTTGTGGTTTTGTTTTGTGGAAAATCTATTACATACTCCCCTGTTAAAAAATCGGTTGTGACGATATCTCCTGGTTGACTTTAACGACAGTAATATTAAGCGGGATTACACGATTCGGTTCAAGTAACACACACGCACATTTTTTAATCTAGTACTAGCTAGTACTGAATACAGTTAAATTAGTTACATTACCTTGGTTCTACCAGGTTGTTGTATTTCATTAGTACTCCAGACCGGGTTTTTGAGCAACTTATTTGTCTATCTTCTTCATTCTCATCTTCCGAATGTCTCAAATCGAATCGAATGTCTAATCTAATAATAATTACTATTCATATATTCACGGTGGACGTACTTACATTATAATAAAGCACTGTAAAACCCCCACGTCCAGCAGACCATAACTCAAAAAGTCATCTATGCGACGCCGGCCCAGAGAGAAAGAGCTGTCACTCTCTCTCAAAAGGCGATCATGTGCTTTGTACTGGCAACAGATTGACTCATTTTTTTTAAGTAAGCTTCCAGACGCTGACATGCTGTTCTTGATAGTTCATATGCGGTATCGAGTCTGTCGTCGTCTCATTTTCACGATGTGCTACCGCAGGAATCTGCTTGTACATTAGTTATTATTCATTTTTCTTCTTAATGAAATATGTCTCGTATTATCGGAAAAAGAGTTATTGTTCGATTTTTAAAAACTATGTATTTAAATGACATGATTTTATCTTTGTTCATTTTTTTAACATGTAGTAACTAGGTATATATGATATATAGGAGCCTATATACTATTATGTATCGTGGTTAGTGTGCTTCGAAATCTTGCCACCGTGGTTCTGTTCGTTGTTGCCTGCTTCTTTACGAAGATGTAATTTTTTATTTTATTTTTGGTTTAGTAGATGCTTCTTAAAAAAATACTAATATGTATCCAGTTGTGATTAAATCACAAAAGTACTGATATGTTTTCATCCATGCCTATAATATTTGTTTAGTTACATTATTATTACATTAACTATGAGTTCTTGTTAAGTTGCAGAGCCCATATATTATGACATCATCATGAATATAAACAAATAAAAGAGGCTGGTAACACAAACTTCTCATCCAGTACTGGCTATAAGTGAATACAATTGAATTAGTTACAATACCTTTTTTGGAATTCCAACTTGGTTATCAGTAGGTGTTTTTCCAGTATTCGCGACATGAGGACTTTGCTGGGGTTTAGGCACCTGGTTTCCCTTGTCTTCATTCTCACCTTCCTCCTGAGGTTCTCTCAAAGTTTGACTCTCAGGGACATGTCCGTTCTTTTGCATATATATATCATAAATAAAAGAGGCCGGTAACACAAACTTCTCATCCAGTACTAGCTAGTAGTGAATCTGTGAATACATTTAATAAATTAGTTACATTACCTTTTCTGGAATTGCATCTTGGTTATCAGTAGGTTGTTTTTCAGTGGCCGCGACCTGAGGACTTTGCTGGGTCTTATGCTCCTCTGTTTCCTTGTCTTCAATCCCACCTTCCTGTTGCGGTTCTCTCAAATGTTGACTCTGAGAGACCTGGCTGTTCTTCTGCATATATATGTCATAAATAAAAGAGGCCGGTAACACAAACTTCTGACCCTTGTTTAAGTAGCATGACTAATCTTATTTATGCATACTTGTAAAGAAGGTTGTTTAAGACATGATTGTGCAGTACTTAAAATCAGAGGGTAGTGCATTCATACAAGAAACAACGTAGTGTTGTCGCTGAGGACCCGGTTTAATTTCATACCTGGCGGCCAACATTCTTTTGCTCTTTGTTGGGCTGCATGATTTGGAAGCCGGTGCCTTGACTTAATAAGAGCTCGCGGCGCGGACGGAGAGGGATTATGAGATTAAAAGATTGTTGTGGCAACGTACCCGTTCTCTGTTGTCGAGGGCAACGTCGTCGTCGTCGGCCTTCTTGTCGTCCACTTGCTGCGATTGTGGGTTCGAGTTCGTGGCCTCGTCCTTGTCCATGGTCGGTGGAACTGTGGAAGGATACACAGAACACGGGCAGAGGGCGACGACGAGAGAGGAATTGGATGTGTTGTGCCGGGCGGTGTGGAATCGGAATCGGACAGGTTCGGTATATATAGGATCGGAGGCCGGCCGGAGAGAACAATGCATGGTGTGGGTGTGGCTAGCTAGCTCTTGCTAGTCGCGGTGCCAAAGACGCGTCGCTGTTTAATTATAACTAGGTACACGATCCTTTAATTTCTTGCAAAACGGTAGT